>VDFB02049217.1:0-377577 GCA_007258455.2 Sequoia sempervirens | reverse complement strand
CCTTTGTTTGAGAAAGATTTATTTTAAATGCATGATAAGCTTGCCTTGTGTTTATTAACTTGATTTATTTCCTAATTTGGAATAATCTTGTGTGATTATGGTTGAGTCTTGAATTGGTGAAACCCATTTATTTGGGAATACATATATATACTATATTGGAATTTGTGTGGCTTAAATGTTACTAGAACTATACTTAGTTTGTCAAGACTATATGAATGTTGCATGAAAAGTGAAATGTGGAATATGCTACTATCTTGTAGTACTTTAATGAAAATGTCATTTTGAAAAGGGTGGGTAGGTTGGTTATTCTTGGGGTTAGATAATCCATGGGAAAGGGAGTAACCTAGTTGGTCACTTAATATGTGTGCATGTATGGTTAGCTGGGTTATTCCTAGGGTTGGATAATCCATGGGAAAGGGCGTAACCTCGTTAGTTAGTTTGTTATAACTTGGTTATTCTTGGGGTTGGATAATCCATGGGAAAGGGTGTAACCTAGTTAGTCAGTTTGTTAAGACTTGGTTATTCCTAGGGTTAGGATAATCCATGGGAAAGGGAGTAACCTTGTTGAACAGATTGATATGTCACCGCCTTAGATTGAATGTGTGTTATGTTTATGGTCAATACCAAATCAAGCTAAAGGGTGGGTGGAGAGATGACTTGCACTTGAAGTACTGGGTGTTGAATTCTTTGGCCAAAGTAGTGTAAGTAGCCACTGTTTACACTATCAGCTCACTATGATCCAAGATTGCATACTAGGCAGGAAATCATACATGTAGGTTGTAGCCAATGTCTGGTAGCTCTAGATATGTAGGACACAACACTATGCTTAGGAAGGCCAAGATTATGGGGTTACCAAAGCAATCTCTTCATGGAAGGGTAGGGCCATCTTACCAGTTAGGTAGATGTGCGGGGGACCATAGCAAGTCTGTGGTTGGTGGAAAAGCGCTTGAGTGATGCTCCTCTCCCTCATATAGTTGGCAGCCGAGATTTGAGGATCTAGCACCAGTTTGGGGACACCTAGAATGTATGCACTAGTGATGGGGACATCTAGGAGGTAATCACCAACATTGGGGACATCTAGATAATCATATTTTGTTTGTATATCTTTATCATTGAGCTCATGGAAGCTATGAATGTAAGCATGTATCTCTATTCTTATATGTGAAATTGAAAATGGAAAATTTCATCATGAAATTATGTAATGTGAAATCATTATTTAAAATATTATAACGTTTCTTTGTTATGCAATGGGAAAGTTTTAAATGGTTATGTTTCAAATGTGCATATTGTTTTTTTTAGATAAAAATGGTCAAGCCACTATAATAAGTTTCTATTCATTCTTGAAGGAGTTTTACAAAATGCACAGGTAGGAGAATTCAAAACATTCCTGCAAGATTGTAATTGCTGGAAAGAGCACAACAAAGGTAACAAGTAATACATTTATAGTAGCATTGCTAAAGCATAAGGAACTTTCTCAAGGGCCTGCCAAGCCAAAATCCATATGAAAAAGCTAGAGAATAACGAAACACTAGAACCAAAAAACATAGCTTGCCAAACCCAAGGCGCAAAACCATCACAAGAGAGATCATCATTTATGTTCAGGAAGCAGAGCAACATGTAGTTGAAGCAAAAAACTAGATACCATCCACATTTGAACCGAAGGGAAAAACATACCCCTCAAACCCCATTCTCAATGAAGGAGGCCATATTAGTTGGCAGAGCAAAATATGGCTTATAAAATGGATCATTTAGGGCATGTTTGAAGAGGAAGCGAACTACTTGGAACAAAATCTTCAAGTTATTCACCAAGCAACAACCCAAGACTGGTCTAAGGGCCTGAAGGCGATAGCAAAATGAGGAAGAGTGAGCAACAACCAAGTCGTGGACCATCACACAAAGAAGTGACTACAAAGCATGAGAAGATAGAAGGTGCACCCTTCAAATAACACCACCCAGAAGATTTGTACCTACACGGAGATCATAAGCTTCCATGGCCGAATCCAAAATGTACACTGGACATACATGTGGTAGCAAAAAACTCCTAGCAATGAACCTTACTATCTCGTTGCACCATAACACATCCATTAAATTTGAAACAAAAAAGGAGGCTAGCTCATGAGGCAAAGCCATAGGATTCATTTCAAGCCACTCGCGACCCAAAACATTTATAATTGCTATTTCCACTCGCGGATAGTGAATTATAAAGGTGGTTCGAAGCAATTCTTTAGGAGAATTAAATCGAACTTGCACCTCATGTAATCTGGGCATAATTAGAACTCTGAAAAAGCTATCCATGCAGAACCAAGTGATATAGAAGAACCAAACATAGCCAAGTGCAAAATAGAATGAAAGCAAGAACAACTTGGATTTAAAAAGATCTATAATAAACCCAAAATGTGGGAGCAATCAAAGCCTGTACTAAAGTGTAAAATTTGGCACAAAAACCACTAGAAGCAATGGTGGCAATTGAAATCACATGTGGAACTTAGAACAGTTGGTGACCGATAATGAAGCTACCTCATTAACAAAATATTTGAAAGCACTTCGAATTTAGGCACAAGACTGATAGGCCACTGTTAGAGAATGTCATATTTATTTGGATGTAATACCAAGGCATTCTGAAATGTGTGAAACACATAGTGATATCATCCAACCACATGAACAAAGTACCCTCTATGTGTGCCAATGAAAGCACAATTAAAGAACTGTCAGGCCAAGCGATGTCATGAAGAATGTCACAAAGCCACCTCATCAAGAGAGCCATTTAAAAGTGATCAAAATCAAAGCTATCATGCCATAACATTACAAAGACCATCATGCATCAAGTAGTTACCAGTTGGACATTGAGAGGGTCGTCCCAAAAGGTTTCATGGAGGCCACCTCATATAACTCAACCAATTCCACAATAGATGTCAAGAAGACTGTTAATAGCTCAGTTGACGTCAAGAAGACCGTCACAAGAAAAAAAACATGTGCCAACCATAAAAGTGCCAAGTGGGCCACCTCAATAATCAATGAAGTGTTAAATAAAGTGCCATAGAAGCATAAGTGCCATGGGGGCCACTTCAAATAGCCAACAAGGCGCCACATATACCGAAGTGCCAAACAGACCACTCCAATACCCAAGCAAGAGACCACAACATTTTGCCCAGATCAACGTCAAGGGGACCGTTGAGCATCAAGGCCAATCAACCTAAAGCAAAAAATGTTTAGAGTTCAAAGAAGACACCATTAAAACCAAAACATCCTAGAGAATTTCATGCAAAGAGTGGAACTGAACTACCACATAACCAAAACACATTAGTGCAAAAAATCATTTAACTCATCAGATGATAGCATGGTAAAAGGAAGAGAAAGATCAATTGCCCTATTAGCCAATTTATCTGCCAAATAATTCGCTTCTCTGTAACAATGTTGAAATTGATAGTCCGAAAATTTCTCAAGTAAATAGAGAGCATGGTCAAGCAAATACTTTAACAAATGTACATCTTGTTATTCAAATGGAAAATATTTTTTTTATTGCCATAATGTTAGTAGTATAATCTATTCACTTGTGGGTAAAACATAGTAAAAACAATGGGTAGAATAATGGGCATGTTATAAGTGCATAGACAAAGTTGACACATGAGGTTGTGCTTCGATCAGCATGATAAAATATGTATAAATGATGCACAAATAAAGGATATGCGGGTGGAATCCAATAGGGATCAAGCATTACAATCCCAAAACCTAACAAAGACAAGTGAATGAGACACAAATAAGGGTGTATCCAAACCTAATTAAATTTACTATAAAATGATTGAATAAAAAATTAAATTAGAAAAATTCTAATGGGAGAAACATACAACCTAAGGTCAAACCCTAGGTCATGAAGGAATGCCAAATTCATTGAATAATGTGATGGAAATAAAACACTTAGATGTTTTTTCACTATATTTTACTTAGGACAAATAATTAAAAATGATAACAAAACTTAGGATTTAAGAATTGGGACTAATAATCAAATTCAATGCTAAATTAAATGTTTAAATGAATGCAAGCATTGATAAAAATTAGATGTGTGGATACTTAGCTTTGATTTTGATGTGTATATCTTTGTACAAGTGCTAGAAAGCAATTTGCCAAGGTTTTGAAATGTTGTAACTTGTTGCTAGTTTATGATTTTGACTATGCGTTGTCTAGGTTCACTTCCATGTGTGTGGAAGTGATATATGTGTGCACAAACTTGAATTGAGTGCATATATATGAACCTACAAGGTGATTTGATTTAAGACTATTTTGTATACTATAACTTGTTTGCCTTGATTTTTGGTGTGTAGTTTTGTATAAGGGCAACCAATGGTTACAAATGCCTTAGGGGAAATTGCTAGATTGCGATGATAGAGTTTAGTTAGATGCCCAACAAATTGGATTTACAACTCTAAGCAAAAGATCAAAGACATCAAGTAAGCATGGAGTGTACCTAAGATGATGTTGACATAATTCTTTGATAATGTTGCTGGATTCCTTTTATTCCTTTTGCAAAAGAATTCTAGATGTGCTCAATATACTCTTAGGTGATTCCAAAATGATTAAATAAATGTCCTTAAATATAACAACCAAGCACACAAACCAACACAAGTAATAGGAGGGAGTGATTAATTTTGAATTTGAATTTTCAAAATTAAGAATTTATATCTATGACTTTGTAAGTGATTGAATCAATTTTACACTTACAAAATTATTATATATTGATAAAAAATAGATCTAAAGATTAAGACTAAATCTAAAATATAAATGATAAAAAAAATTGAATAGATAATTTTTTTGGCCAAATTTATACACAAATATATCACTTATCTACAATTTTAAGTGAAAACACTCTAATTATGTGTATGTTAATATGTTAGAAAGTACGTGTTTGTGCATGGGTGCATATGGATGCCATGTGCTACAAATTCTAGTTGTATGTGGTGGATTAAACAATTAATAATAAGTGTTAAATAATGGAATGAAACAAACTTAGACGAATCTAGATTTTTCCAAATATAGATTTAAAACATAAAACAATGCAAATGAAAAAAAAAGTTGCCATCAAATTGACAAGAAACATTGCAAATGGAAATAGAATGTTCCCATCTAGTTGGAAAATCCATATTTATTTGCTTTTACGTGATAAGTGAGATTTTGGAGGCTTTTACCATTAAAAGACAGTTGGTTTACCATTAAACAATAGTTTTTTCCGAAATTTGCAAACATGAGAACTCAAATCTCACACTATATGTAGTCTATTGACTAATAATTTTTTTTTCCAAATTTATACACTGAAAACACCACTCTAATCCAATTAAAAAATTGCATGGATGTGTAATTCTCACCATTACAATATCATCGAAATAAAATTAAGAACCCAATTACCAGTAAATTGTTTGACCATCCAAACCTAACCACACCACGTGTTTATTTAAATTTGTTAAAATTAAATTCTTTACCTTCCAATTGAAAGGATTGAACTAAAACAAGTGTGTTTGCATTGGTCTTTCAATAATATAATCCCAACCCTTGCGTCCACGGGACCATCAAGACCTGATTCGTTACAATAACTACAAGCAATCAAATAAAAATATCAAATTTGATATTATTTGTGTGGGGATTTATGTAAACATGGCATAAATGCACGGCAATTGCCATTGATTGCTGTCTCGACGGGAGGATCTGCACGGGGATTGAAGATCTAGCTTTGCCCCTCTTCAATTCTGCTGCTCTTGTCTAATTTCCCTTCGTTTCTCCCTCTCTCTCGTCAAGGTACGGTTTCTTCTCTTGCTTGAGCCCTTCTTTTAATGCAATTACTATCAGGAAAATAACGAGTCTGTTTTATTATTGGGTTGTGGTTTCAATGTTTGGATTTTATGGTCTGTTATGTGTAGAGGCGATTGTTACTCTGAATTGCTTCTTTAATCAACCGATGTTGTAATGTTTTTGTTCAATTTTCGTACCCAGAATTATGTGGTTTGAGGGACTTATATTTTTTAGTTAGGCTTTTCATTTTTCTTTGTGTTACGGGTTGGGATCCTTGATAATGGACCACAAAGGAAGACTTGTTTGCTCTTTCCTTGGGAGATTCATCAGTGAAGATTTTGAACCCTTTATCTCAATTATAGTTTCGCAGAAGATCGGCGAATCTATTTGTAGGGATGATCCCAAATTTAATTCACGATTGTCTAGGGTTTGTTCGGTTTGTTCATTCTCTGTCGTATGTCGTTACAATTTTATACTTTCCAGTAGTACCTAGATGCCTGGGGAACATTTTTTCAATCTTCGTAGTTTTGTTTATATTGGGTTTATCTTGAAAGATCCCTTATTGCGGAAACTCGTTTTGTTTAGATTAAGAACACTTTTTTGTAAAGACTCACATGCTGCGTTTACTGCTTGGAAAACCTGTTGAGTCTGCTCCTTTGATTTAGAAAATTAACTGGGCTATATTTTTCGTAGTTCTAGGGGGCCGTTGCCTGGTTTTTGCATGAAACATTCTACATGAACAAGTGGCATTTGATTTTATGCTAAATATTTATGAAATTAGGCTACTTGTAAGTCGCAAGTACAGTTGTCAACTTTGAGAGATTGTTGTGAACAGTGTATTCAATTTGATAGAGATGATTGGGCATGAAATAAATCTTGTATTTGATTTTTTCCCCCCTTTGTTGTTTTCTTGTTACTCAGAATTGAACTTATGTGTAATTACATTCAACTTTACATTTTTCAATTGCGTTTTATCAAAACCATAATCTTAATTTTGTTGTTGTTGATGGTTTGTAACTTGAAGAAATGCGGCAGGAAAAGTGATGCAATAGACAAGTGCAAATAAATCTAGTCTAGAGTCTTAACTCAGAAAAACACTCAAGTTTACCAAAAAAATTCTGAGAATTTGCAGCGAGTGTTATTACACTTTGTTTGTATGGTACATTTCACCTACTTATGCCATTGTTCTGCAAAAATGTTAAGAAATTGAGGACTACAACTTTAACTTTTAAGATTAGTTAAAGTGCATACAAACAAGGCTTTACTCAAATGTTATAGGTTTGACATATTCAATGAATAGGTTATCATTTCCAAGCAGTTGTCCTCATTTTTCTGGCAAGTCGACTTGCAGAATACAGTGGGTCTGCATTTGTTCTGGATCACTCGACGACCTGATCCAGTTTGTTTGTTTTAAATTTCTCTGCTAACAAGATAATGCATATATTGGCTTTGAATCTTGGGAGTCCATATTTATTGTTTTTATTAAATATGTGGTTCTATTTGTTAATAATTTCTCCACATTCTAAATTTTTTAAATCCTCTAGTGCCATGTGCAGTGTTGGTAGCAGAATACATTTTTCATTTATTTTCAATCCTTATTAGGTAATGAAGGGTTTGTCAGACTCAAGTGAGTATCCATCATTGCCTCTGGTGCATTCTACTTGCACAGAGAAAGAACTGGCAGCTGAGGCTAGAGAAGAAGAGCAACATCATTCTTTACATCCAAAGGCAACCTTATGGTCAAGTTTCATTTCCTCCTTCTCTGTCTTTGAGTCTCACAGTGACATAACCGCCACTGATAGATCTCAAAGCTCCATTGCTGGGACATCTGGGTGGACAGCAGCAGTTAGGAGAGCAGTTGCTAGTGGTCCTATGAGGCGACTCCAGGAGCGCATTATGGGGCCCTGGTTGACAGGTTCTTCTGCATCTGATAGTGCAATTTGGCTTCTAGGGACATGCTATAAGATTTTGCCTGATGAATCTTCCAGTGATTCCACTAGTAGCCAAGGCTTTGTGGATTTTATGGATGATTTCTCGTCAAGGATTTGGATTACTTACAGAAAAGGTCAGTTTGTATTCATAGCATGGTTTGAAAAATTATTTAATGCTGTCGGTACTAGCAATTTTAATGGAATAATGGGCATCTAATAAAAATGTGCAGGCACATGCACTGAATTTTTTGAGTTTCTGCTGCATTTTCTTATGGTCCCACTTGTTTCATTTTGTACAGGTTTTGAACCAATAGAAGATACAAATATTGTTAGTGATGTCGGCTGGGGATGTATGCTTCGGAGCGGGCAGATGCTGGTAGCTCAGGTACTTTTGAGTTCTGTTGGACTTGAATTTTAGCAATGTCTGAAATACAGCTTTCTTTAATTTTCAAAGCTCTATCACACAGCTAGTTGATGCTATGGAATGAAACAACTTTTGTTGCATGGTTGAGCAAGTTTTAAAGCATTGTGAAGTCTGCAACATGATAGAGATTTCTATTTCATTCTGAAGTTGATAGTTTGAAAGAAAGCTATCTTTTGATTTATAAGGCTTCACAGAAATTTGTCATTATATATGATGTTTATTGAGTGACCCAGACTTTTGAATTTGAATTGCAGGCTTTGCTTTCTCATCATTTAGGGAGGTCTTGGCGAAAGCAAAGGGATAAGGTGAGGAAGAATAATTTTCAAACTACTTAATACTAGCTTGCAGAGAGAAGACACAATATGTGTTAGTGTTGCAACAAAAGCTAGGATCAACTTTTAGGTCTAGTAAACATCATATAGAGTGTGATGAGGCTCTTGCCGTTGCATTGCAGGGTAGCTCATAAGAGTGATCCCATGTTGGTGATGCAGCCATTTGATCAGGAGTATATCGAGATCTTGCAATGTTTTGGAGATTCCCTGTCTGAGGCGTGTCCTTTCTCTATACATAATATACTCGAAGCTGGAAAACCATCTGGCTTAGCTGCTGGTTCCTGGTTGGGGCCATATGCTTTATGTCGTTCATTGGAGGCACTTGTGCGTGCTGGAAAGGAGCGTTGTATGACTGGGAAGTTCAATCGTATATTTCCTATGGCAGTTTATGTCGTTTCTGGTGATGAATATGGTGAACATGGGGGAGCTCCAATTCTTTGCATTGATGATGCTTTCAGACTGTGTGCAGAGTGGTCCAATGGACAAGGGGAAGCTCAGGTTCCTCTTTTAATATTGGTGCCCCTTCTTCTTGGTGTGGGAAAGATTAATCCAAGGTATGCTATTTTTTAATATGACCTTCAGCCATGTGTTTATTGTTTCATTCTTTTGGAATAAAATTGGTTAGTGAATTTTTTTGAATAGATTCAAATTTCCTCTAAGATTTCTGTATGAAATTTATGCTTTGGGTCTATCTAATATTTGATGTAATGTCCATTTGACAAGGAAGTTTGTCAGTTGAATCCTTGCTAGTATTATGATGGTTTTCTATTGCAGCACTTGTCTCCTTATTCTGATTTGGTTTAACCAATTGAACCCATGGTTGCCATGTAGAGGTTACTGAGCTAGACTCAATGGCTTCTGAGAAATTAGAGCATCTGCTGTTACAGCTAGTAGCTTGTGCTGGGGGATTGAAACAGTTCGGGATCTTTTTCTGTGCATGATTGATTAATTTAGCTTCTCATTGAACTTTTTTTCTTTTCCTTCACAAATTTCGTCCAAGGTTTTTATCCATGATTTTATAAGTGAAAAACATGGTAATGAACTATTGTGGTCTTATCCCTAAAACATGCACTGCCCCAAAATTATTTAGACTGAATTTATGTTTGCTCTTCCTGATTCAATTGTGTAAAAGTGGAAGAACATTTAGAAAATGTTCCATGACTGTATCTGTAGATTTTTTATCCACCCAGTCGATAGCAGATTTTAAAATTACATTAATTATTTTCTTGCTTTGGCCAAAGTAACTTGTTCATACCAAACCTCCCTTGTGTAAAATATGCTGCATGGAGTGAAGGAAGACTACATTGGTAATTACTGTGACTCTCTCTATATTTGTGTCTAAAGTCATGTCTGCTTTTAGATTCAGTAGTATTAGACTATTAGTGGTTCTGACTTTGCCCAGGATTGCTAGAGTCAGAACCAACATGAGGCTGCTGATAAAATAAATTAAGTTAGGAGCTCAGTTTGTTTATGTTGGGCTTTGCATGCTGCATTTCTCTATGTCTAGGATGAGATCAAGGAAGTGTTGTGATAAATTTTAAAACATGAAATAATTGCCTTGAAGATAGAGAATTGTAATTTGGAAGCAGCTTACTATTAAGTCTATTACATTGCTACAAACTGCAAAGCAAAATTATAATCTCAAACTGTTACCCTCCTATTTTTATGTATAGATTTCATTAAGTGCACAACTAACCTTATTATGTGATAAAGTGTAGAATGGTATCAAACATTAGGTATTCCCCTTTTCATGTATGGATTTCATTATCTGTAAAAATCTAAAATTAATGTTTTTAATTTTTTATATTTTAAAAGTGTAGAGTGGTACCAAAATTTGTTATCAGGTGAAAATTGATATTGGAAAAGGTTTTAACCAGAGTTGTTGGATACTTCCCCTCCCTTGCCTATAGACACATATCGGGAACTGGATATGCATATGATACTTCTGGATATGGCATTGATACTGTATCTGGAGTTGCCAGTATATGAGTCTATGTTCAGATCATGTCTAATATGACTCTATACAGCACCAGATGGGGCTAAAAAAAATTCAATAATTGCAAAAAAATAAACATTGAAAATAAATTGTACATATACATATTTATATGACTAAGGTAAAGACAAATTTAATATAAAAAAATAAATATCACAAACTAAGTATATAAAAGCTAAAATATGTATAACTAAATATTTTTAGTGTTACGTTCCATGCCTTTAGATGTATAAAGAATTGAATGTATGTATTTTTATAATTGTTCTATCCAGCTGTATCTGTATTAGGGGATCTTGAAAGAATGCCATCTCTGTATCCAATACTGTATCATAGCTGATACTGTATCTGGTTTCCACAACTATACATGAGATAGCAGGAGTGGGTTGTATGTATGGAAATTATCTTCCCCAGAGTTTGTAATATGATATTTATTTACTGGTCAAAGTTTGTATTAGCATTCGTCTGCAGAAGGTCAGTCCATGATTTTTTCGATTGGGATTCAGATAACTTAACTTTGGTATGTGTTCCTTGTATTAGTTGATAGAAAGCTTTAAACAGGTTGGAGTTTGATGTGGTAATCAAATTTATCTGGTGCAAAATTATTGCTCTCATCTGTGGTGTGGGTTATATATATCTAAGCTAATAAGTAACTTGTAGTAGCAATTATTATAATTGATATTAATGTGCTCATTTATATGTCTGCATCACTGTGTGCATTATGCAATAGTGAAAGCATGCTTGTAAAGTTATTGCTGCCCAATTATACATACTGTTTATGTGCGTCTGTTAAAAGTTAAAATTTCCTTTTGAGGAGGGTGATTCAGGGCAGTTTACTGCATGGTATGTTATTTGATGTTTGGTAGATTGAAAGGGGCATTGATGGATGTGTTAAGGTGGTTACTATGATGTTTTTCAATGATGGAAACATTCAATAAAAAGTAGATAGTATTCATCAAGAACAATCAATTCGGTTCTGTGAGAACCAAAACCCAAGAAACAAGTCTTAGTCAACAAAGAAAAGAAGGAAAATCAGTACAGTTTTTTGGTCTGTACACTTTTCAGATCTAGATAGCTTATTCTTTTGTATTACTTGCATTTTAACCTTTCCCAAGGGTTACAAACTAGTATCCCCAGCAGTACCACACAGTCAAAGTTAAAGGGACACCTCATGTTTCAATTCTGCATTGCCTTTTGCCAAATTCTTAGGTCTGTAAAAAACATAGTTCTGCATGCCTGTCTTCTTCAGTTTTGAAGGTCTCCTTTGCTGGGGAAGTATTTTCAGTATCCAACATCCTTTGAGACTTTATCTGTATTTTCAGGACCACCATTGCCTTGCCATCTTCTTTTCTGATCTTTCTTACCCAGGGTTTTGCAGCATTCCTCTTCTTCATTATCTTTCAGAAGTTATTTTCAATGAAAGCTTTCTTTGAATTTTTTACAGTCAAACCATAATTTCCAGTTTCATTTGCATCTTGTAAATGGTTGGCTTTATTTGTGACAACTTACGTTAACTGAAAAATTGTTGCAGTATGATCTGCACATATTGTGTTTCAGAACAACATAGTTTATTGGTTGATGCCATATGTGCAGTTATAGTTGGTGATTATCTCCTTCATGAAGGAAGGCTGTATTATAATGCTATACCCAATCAAAAGAAAGGAGGTGATGTTTCTGTAATTGTTTAAAGTTGCAGTTTAAGTTTTATAACTTAACCCCTCACAAGAATAAGACTAGCGTGAAAGAGTGTGTTCACTGCTTTTTTGTAACAGAAAATGACAAAGCTAACTAGTCCTTTCAGAATGTGCTTCAGCTTATTAAACAATGTTATTTCAGCTAAACAGCTTATTAAACAATGTTATCTTAGCTAAAACTAAGAGCTGGGAATTTAAAACTGGAAATAACAAAATATAGAGATACTGGAATTGAAAACAAATATCAGAAATGTAATCAACAGATGGCAGAGAGCCTGGAAAATTAATTGGGAAGCCTCTTAGGTTGGGATGCTAGTGCAACATGCTGTTGTTCAGTCTGCGTGCTGTAGTCTAGAAACAGCAGAAAATTCAGGTTTCTCTCTAGAATCCATTCTGGTATGCACACACGAAGTCAGGGACACACAGAACAACATACTAAGTATAATCATAAATGTACAACAATGAAGAAATCAACTTAAACTAACTAGTTTAAATGAAATATTGAATGTATGATAAAGAAAGGAGAAGAGGACTGAACCTCCAAGACTTTGTGAGACGCCGAATACCTATTTTGAGACAGAAAGAAAGGTTAGGACTGTTTAGGAGCTTGTCTTCATGTCAAGCCCCTTGTTTGGTAATTCGACCTCCATGGGCAGTCAATGAATTGAGAAAGATTGGAGATAGTGTTTGCGCTTAAGCTTAAGTGCATTTAAGACTTCAGAGCAATAATGTAAAATAAATCTCTAAGTGCTATTCCTTGGTCTACAGGGAGAAACACCCTATTGTGCATATGCTTGAACAATAGGTGGTGATGGTCACCAAAGATTTTGTCAATAACAAGAAGGAAATGAATGATAAATGGAAAGAGAAAGAAGAACAACAAAGAGTAATGGAGGTGTTTACCAATGCGAAGAAGAGACATACATTGCCTTGCTGACAAGAAGTGATCAGTTGCATATAAGTTAATTAACCGAATAAAAATGAAATACTCAGCAAGCTACTTGAAAGATTTTACCAGCATGAGGGAGTGTAGATGATCAAGCATTCAGGTATTTCAACAATAGTGTAGCAACATCTATGCACAAGAAGTTTAAGCAATGGAGGAATAACTAGCAGAGTGTAGCCAAGGGGAGAGAGTTGCATATGGATTCCAAAAATTCAAAATTTTCTCTTGCATAAGGCTTGTTAGACCTTAGGATAAGGCACGGACAATGTAATTCATATGGTATTGCCTCTATACTATATCTTAAAGCCCATGAAGTGATCACACCAGTTTAGATGGAATATCAATACCAGATTTACCCATTTTTCATGCACTGTCTTTTGAAATGAAAGGAAGCACGCTGCATACAAATTCAGGAGAAGACAGTAATTTTGTAAAATAATTGTAAGTAGGTGAGGATTTGAGGAATCCTTTAACAGTTGCAATCTGGGAATAGATGTAAGCAGTAGCGAGAGAGTATATTATATCTGAGGGACCAGGAATAACTATTCAAATTATGTGTAGCTTTCCAAAGATATCATAGGTCTAGTAACAAGGGGTTTTGTAGTATGTAATGTCGTATTAACTCCATCAAATCTAGCATTACATTGATCTTATTTTAAATAGCTTTTTATGTTTTATAAAATAAGCTTATCTTCCTTTTTAATGATAAATTTAAATTTTTGCCTGATAAAAATATATCTTTGATTGAATTAAATGTGAATTTTAGGTCCCAGTCTAGACAGCTTCCTCCAGGTCATACAAGAGACCCCTTTGTGGGTGGAAACATGTAGACTTTTTCATGATGTGTACTCTAGTTAAGCAGTTGTCTAGTGCTGTGCAACCTGTATGTTAGTCGGTCCCAATGCTATGTAAAGAAACATAATTTGTGCATATCAAATTATAAATGCTTTGCTTTGACAATTGCTTGGTTTATTAATGTAAATATATATTTTAATGCACAGGAGATTTACTTCATCAATAACATTTCACATGCTTATTGTTATGTAGGTATATACCATCGCTTTGTGAAACATTCACATTCCCACAAAGCCTTGGAATGGTTGGTGGAAAGCCTGGAGCCTCAACTTACATGGTAGGAGTTCAAGATGATCAAGCTCTGTACTTGGACCCACATGAAGTGCAGCAGGTACTTATGAGGATTAATGTTTGCTTGTTTGAGCTTTAAATTCAATATAAGCATGCTCAGTACTTAAAATTTGTAGGCTGTTATTTGACTTTATAATTACTTCAATGGTGAGTTTGGAGTAGCACTAAAAATTTGCTGAAATTTTGCTGATGTGGAGATCCACTTTACTCATCAAGATGTTTAGGACTGTCATATTTTAGAAAACAGATTTTTGGGGAAAAACTCTGTAGATAGAAAAAATTATACAGGGATTTGTTCCCTAAAAATCTTTGAACTACTAATTTCTGTGGAAGCCTAAAACATTCTATTATTTTATTTTGTTTTTAGTGTTCCTGATTTCATGCACTTCTTCAGTATCTGACACTACTTCTGTGGATATAACACGCTATATTTTTAATCAAGTAATGATATTGGATACTACTTAATTGATTAGGATAATTGATGATTGTCTTGTAGGTGACGGAGATATCACCTGATAATATGGGGGTTGATACTAGCTCCTATCATTGCAGGTAACAATTACATGAAGTTCTGCACTATATTATTTCAACAGTTCCTTTGATATGTGTATAGTTTAATTATAAAGAAGCAGCATCGTATGTGCAAACCTTGCTATACTGATTTTTTTGGTAAATTGATGTAGTGTTGTAAGAAAGATGGCACTCAGTGGCATTGATCCATCATTAGCCATAGGTTTTTACTGCCGAAATAGAGGTTGGTTACATTGCTGCTTCTGTTGTATGCTGATTTGTCAAGCATTTTTCCTTAGTTGTAGCTAGAGTTTTATTGATGTCAAAACCTTATGAAATTTGTCAGGTGAATGTCTTTGCATGTAACATTGTTAAAGATAAGAATGACTGTAATTCTTGTTTTGTGACATCAGATGATTTTGATGACTTGCATGCACGAGCAACTCACCTTGCGACTCAATCAAATGGGGCTCCATTGTTCACTGTTACCAAGAGTCTCAACAAATCAAAGGAAATAAGTACCTCCATATCTGAGGGAGTGAAATCGGTGTCAGAAATTCAAGATTCTATGATCCTAGAGAATGAAAATGCGACGAGTCCATCTTCTAGTGAAGATGACTGGCAAATTGTTTGATTGTGAAACCAGATTGTTGCTGGCTGTTGTCTAACATGTTAACATGAATGATTCAAAAATCAGTCTCAAATTATTTGCTTTTGCAAAAGTTACTGTTACAATTTGCACTTAATTTTCATTCATGATACCAGTTCATAAATTGGTAGTAGCTGCATAGCAGTTGACAGTAGATGCATTATGGTCGAGAGATGAGCAGGTATTATTTGTGATTCTGTCGCAGTGGATAACTTATTGTTAGTTTGTATTCTTTTTATCCAATTTATTGCCACTGTAATGAATAACTGGTTCATTGATTTGGGGAAATGCCTTGATCTGTTTAATGATGTGTTGTTGTTGACAAAAGGCCAGTTAGAATTCCAACAGAAATGAAATATAGAGATTTGATTTGTCTATCCTGTTTTTATTTGGTCACATATTTTAGACATAGTAAGTTATTTATATGTATGCTTTGTTTAGACGCTTCCTGTTCTGATATTTTGAGTCTAGCTGTTAAAATTTAGAATTTCATGCTAAACAGCAAGCAGTCCTTGTGATGCTTCGGTGGAGAATATACCTCCACCTTGCTTGATCGAAATAATAATGGTAATTAGAGGAAGAATGTTCCCCTGAAATAGATAACTATTCAGTTTCTATTGAACAATGGATGACTAGAAAATAATAGGTGGGGAAATACACAGTTTAGAGGATAGTTTAGTGAAGTTTGTATGAAATAATCATCCTACACTGTGTTTACTCGTATTCCTCTTTGATGTTTCAGCTGTGACTAATATATGTAGGGGCAGTTGAAACAGTCAAATGAACCTAAGTTATTATGCATTTGGGCATTGATGGAATGCGTTCTAAATGAAACAAGAAATATAGATTTCCTTTAAGGGTTTAGAACCAATATGCCAGTTTGGTTTCATTACTTTACCAAGGGCTGCTTCTCTTAAAACAAAGGAAAATCCCTAAATATTTGTTGCTGGGTTGGTGTAGTAACCGTGCTTCAACATTAACTTGCTCGAGGAAAAGACAAGTGTTATGTGTACCTTGAAAAAATCTGCTATGCACCTTTAAATGTGCCATGATTTGACACTCAGGGAGAAGTTCATTGAGATGGAAAGATAACTTTGACTGTCAAGCATTTTATAGAAAATCAGCCACTCTTGAACCATAACAAGGTGCTTATAAAAAATCCTCGTCACAAATAGATCAGTAGCTCAGCTGTAAAGCACCTATATGTGCACCTGGCCCATGTAGAATAACACAGCACCAGAGCTAGGTTAATATTTTTGAGCACCAGAATGTGGATTAAGTGGAGAGAAAATGGCCACATTCAAACCATAACAAGGATCTTGCCTAAAAGCACAGTAACAAAGGGGGTGATAGCCAATTGGTAGAGCAACTATATATTTAAATGGGAAGTAAGTTCTAGATGCTTCATTCAAAATATGTGCGCCTAGAGGTAAGGTCAGTTGTAAAGCACCTATATGTGCACCTGGCCCATGTAGAATAACACAGTATCAGAGCTAGGTTAATATTTTTGAGCACCAAAATGTGGCTTAAGTGGAGAGAAAATGGCCACATTCAAACTATAACAAGGATCTTGCCAAAAAGCACAGTTATGTCTGGTTGTTTCTCTAGACAGTTTTGCTACTTCTGTAAGGGATTAGGGCCCTTTCCCTACTTAATCAATCAAAAACATTATCAATCAAAAACATATAACAAGGATCTTGCCAAAAAGCACAGTTATGTCTGGTTGTTTCTCTAGACAGTTTTGCTACTTCTGTAAGGGATTAGGGCCCTTTCCCTACTTAATCAATCAAAAACATTATCAATCAAAAACATTAGGAGTAAGGCTAAGAAACCTTTCCTAACAGGCCTTATATATATTTTTCTCTTATGGAATTCATCTAACCCCACATGCCCCAAATCTATATCCATGGAATTAACAAGCTTGGTTATTATCTTTGAAGGAAGGATGACACATTTAAATTCATCTTTTGTTTTTATATTTGAAGAACTTAAATATCCTGAAAAGATGATACAAGTCTCAAAATTGAACTCCTAAGAAATTTTACCAATTTTTAGAAAACTTGTAAAAATGTAACATTCCTTATCACTAATTCTATTTAATTGCTTCACATTGTAATTACAATCCTTAAAAAATTATCCTCCTAAATAAATTTGAGGTTTGAAGACCCAATTGAAAAATATAGAAATTTCATGAGTTAATTTGTAAGGATGAAATTCGAGTTTGGAATTCCAAGCTACCTACTCCCTAGAATTCAAACTCAAAGTGATTTTTTTTCATGTTAACTAAGCTAAAGATTAAACGGTTTATTTGGAAATAACTTTGGAGTTTCACATCCTCACCTTAATTTGTGTGTTTGATATTTGAATTAGGAAGCCTAAATTAGTGTGATTTTTTGATTTGATATTTATCTAACAATTTGTATAGATGCACTTTTATTTTCTGAGTAAGTGTTTTGGCATTCAAAGTTTAAACTCCAAAATAAATTTTGCATGATGAAATTTAATTCTCAGAGTTTGAGTTAGTACAACTTGGGTTGATTAATGATTTTGCACACTTGATTGGAAGCATGGTGAATTTGAGGCTCAAATCTTATGGTTACAATGATGATTTTTATTTTGTGTGTAATTTAACTTTTAATTTAAAATTATAAGATACAAATCTTGGATTTCAAGACTAGGAGATCAATTTAGTATTTTTAGATTTTGATTTTTTCTCTAATAGAAATCTAATACTCCAAAATAAATACCATTCATCTAAGGTGTCATCATTTTGAGGCTACTTTTGATAGTTATAATTCCACGTTTAGGAAACAATCTAAGAAGATAATTTTGAGGCTAGCCATAATTTATCCAAATAATTTTTTTAGGGTTTTCTGTAATGAAACTAAAATGCTCAAATGATCCTAGACTACTGATGATTTATTTATAGATTGCAATGATGAACCAAAATGGTGTCCATGGGGCCTAACTAGGATTTCAAGGTTTATATGGGAAATTATTCAAATCCTTACAAACTTAATAATTTTTTGAGGAGTTAGAACATAAAAAAAAAATGTAAAATTCAAGAAAACCCTAACATGTTGCCTAAATCATAATTAAAAAAGATGAACAAATTTCAAAAAGAGATAAATAGAAAGAAAATCGAGAGAGGAAGACTCAAATGCTAGATGTCAAATATCAAATGCTCCAAGATAAATGACTCATATGTGTAAGGCCAACAATTGGGGAAAATATCAAAATTTTCTAAATTTATGTAATGAAGTAAATGAAGAAAATTTGAATAATAGAATACAAAGATGTGTGAGGAAATATCACCCACTTGCACATGGGTAATAAATACCAAACTACCTAAAAATTTAGTTCCTAGAGGAATTTTACATAAGAAGGTAAATCACGAATACAATTCTCAATCTCAAAGTTGAAAGACAGTTTTATATCTAATGCACATTGAGGTCAAAGGCTTGAATTGACTTGATGTCCAAGCTTGAGATTCAGGTTCCAATGAATTTTACCATACATATTGAAAACTTAGACTGAATCCCAATTTGTCTTTATTTTTTATCTTAAGGTTTAGACTCCAAGTGATTTGAGGTCTAGAATTTCAAATAAATTTACCAATTACATAAAATTTGATAGAATAGATTCGATATACCTATACTTTGGGGTTCATAACTTGACCCAAAACTTACAATCTTACAAAAATATTGCTGAAGTCTAAAATTTCCAAAAAAAAATTGATCCTTGAACTTATTAGAATTTAATTAATATTTAAGTTTACACTCCCCAATTTAATTGTGAATATTCCAACATTTCATAAGATCACCTTGACACACACAATTGAAAATAATTGAACCATAAATGAACTATGACATTATCCCAAACACGATGAGAAGGAAGCACACCAAAATCTAAAAACCAAAATAAAATGCCAAAAATTAAAATGAGGATTAAAGTAATTATACCCAGCTTTTAAAAGTAGGGGTGTTTTATGGGGTTAACAACAAATTTCCTCACCTTAAAACAAAAGAAAGCAACCTGAAACTAAAACACAAATGATACACATTAAATGCTAAGCCAATCTCAAATTAAGAAACCTTTCATTAAAAGCAAGATCATGTCTATATTTGTATAAATTATAATAAAATTTATCCTCAAAGAAACAACTTGAAAAATCCCATCTCAAGATTGCCCCCTGATAAGATGATTACCTAGAAAGGAGTATTCAATGATTAGTATATCTAGGTACATAGAAATACGTTCATACCAAGTCAAAATAAGTCAATTTTTCAGCGATATAAAAATTTATTGTATCCACTTGTGTTCACTCAATTATTTCTCTTCTTTCACATAAAATATGTATCGTATACATCTCAAATATCAAGTTACTATGTTTTTATCAATGCTTATTTGGGAATGTCTTCTTTATATATGACATTATCATTTTGGCGTGCCCTCTTTGATTACCTAAGCATAACTCAACTGTTAGCTAAGCATCTATAGCCTTGATAAAATTACCTCTAATTCCACTTTAGGCATAGATCTACTACTAGTCATATGGATAAAGTATAAACTTGTATCACACTTTATAAAGGAATTGACCAACACAAACAAAAATTTGCAACTTTGACCACATAAAAGTGGTTTTTATGTTTTGAATTTCAAAATGATGTAAACTAATGAAATGTAGAACTCTTGATGGAGTTTATTCCTATAATTTTTCAAATTTATAAAAAATGTTTTGATATTTTTTTTATAAATTTAAAAGCAAATTTTGAATTGCTGAAAATTTCAAGAAAAAATGACGTTGAGTTGACGTCAAGAAAAAAATAGAAAATAATTTTATTTTCCCCTGAATTTCTTTTCACAAATAGATAACTTCAATATCTAGTGCATGGAAAAAATTAAAAATTTTGATGTTTATTTTCCTCATAATATCATGTTAAAGTCATACCGAATTTGATAATTTTCATTTGATGTTAAATATTGTCTATTTTTTTTATCAATTTCAAAAACAAATTATCATTCTCTTCTCTAGTGCACCATATATTTTTATAAAAAAATTAATATGTTATAGTATTTCTTTTTTAATTTCTAATCAGTCTCAGTTTTTATTTTAAGCGACCTACTTACATTATTTAAAAAAAACATATTAAAACTAATCAAAATATAAAAATAAAAATAAAAATTAGAATCTTGACTCTGAGCTCTACAAAAATGTGTTTTTAATTTTTTGAAAAAAATATTTTGATTGAAGAAATATCATGTTCAAGTGGAAATTTTTAGAATTTTCTAAAAAAAGATGAAGTGGTTGCCAACAAGGGTGCCACATAGATTGTTTTGGGTGAAAGGGTTTTGGTCAAAACCCTTTCAATCAAAAACTTACATGCTAATTGAGTCATATTTTAAATTGAAAAAGGAAAAAAACATTTTGTAGTTCGTCCTTTCACTTGAAATTTTATGTGCCACATATAGGCCACGTAGTTTCGGGCGATACTGTTTCGCCTAAAACTATTTAGGGTGAAATGATTTCGCTCAAAGCTATTTAGTTGACTGAAAGTGTGACATAGGTTTGTGATTTTACCCATATATCCCTAGTGATAGTTGAAATTATCTGAATCACCTAGATTAAAAGAGATGTTTTATTTATTTTTTCTTTTTCTTTTATTTTTTATTTTTAATTTTCTCATTTTATGGGCACTAAATCTTGTCTATAGGTTGGGTACCACTATGGTAATCAATCATTATTTTCTTCTAATCTTTACTTGATATTTTAATTGCATTTTCTTCATTAGATAGACCAACGAACAATTAATGTGTAGAGAAAGGGATGAAAGTTATAAAAATACTTTTAAAAATTTCTTAATCTTTCTTAAGAATGAATGCACCTCTACACATTGAAATGGACTAAATTATTTCATGTATCTCCTAGATTCTTGGAATGTGTTCAACAACACTAAGATTATGATGAGATTAATATTTGATAAAATAATCATGATTATTGACATTTGTAATTAATTCTAAATGTAAGGAGCATGTGAGGGTGTCCATAGTGAGTTCCTAAATAATAGGGGCACATGGGACACCCACATGGTAAGGTGACACTCACCTTGTGTTTAGTTAACTATATAGAGTAACAATTAACACTTTTGAATGCATGTAAAGATCCTAGGAGTTAGGATTTGATGTTTGCATGCTTGAAGTTTAGTTCAGTTCAGTTCAGATCAGTTCAGTTCAGTTTAGTTCAATTCAGTTCAGTTCAGAATTAGTTTAGTTCAGTTTAGTTTAGTTCAGTTATGGTTCAATTGTCTTTAGTTACTTTCAGTTGTATGTTAGTTAACTTCAGTTAACTTGGAATGCATGGCTAATAACATTGAGTTGTATGATAGATAACAGGGACTACCTCCAGTTAACAGGGGATGACCATTCTTGCATGAATGGTGTTGACTAAATGTTTCAATTAACTAGAAATCACTTGGAGCCAACTTGGGCGCCCAAGATGCTTTCTTGGATTTACCTCTCTTGCATGACAAGATATTTCTGAAGGCTCAGTTAAGTAGGATTACTTAAGGGCGCCAACTTTGAGGAAGAGCTTTGGAATTATCACCAAAGTGAAGGATAAGTTGTAGCTTCAGTTTGGGACGCCCAAATGCATGAATCACATGTTGTAAGCTTTAGTCTTCACAAAATAACTCAACTTGAAGGAATATGGCGTACATTTTCAAGGGCTTGAGCTTGTGCATTGTAATTATCACCATTTGGAGATTACAAGGTTGCATATTATCTCTACATCTCATTCAAGTTGAAGAGAGTTTTAATAATTGCTATTTGTAGGTGTGAAGAAGATTGGTAAAGACAAAAGAAGCATTCTCAAGCAAGAATTAGAGCTATTGTAATTCAAAGATTGAATAATAGAATAATTCTTGGTGGAGTTTTTTCCCGAAAGGGTTTCTCCAGGTTATATCTTGTGTGATCTTTCTAATATCCTGTCTATTTCTTCTATCAACTTCTCTCTTCATTCTACAACAGTAAAATGAATTAATCAAGATAATCACCCACAAAGAATATATGTAACAAAGAAAGAGTTTACTTAGATCAGCAATAGTAAAGTTTTACAGAGTATTAAGCTAAGAAAACACCTCATTTTTCAACAATTATGAGTCCAAAAAAGGGGTGAACCTAGACTAGCTTTCAAGTCACTTATGATTTTTTCTCTTAATGAAGTATATTACATTTTAAGAAAAATACTAACCAACAAAATTGAGGTTGGAAAATGTCATGCCCACATATTTTCACTAGAAAACCTAACAATTTTTTTTTTTTTGAAAAACAAACATTAGCTCACTGACGCTATAACGTGATTACAAGTGTTACTTCCAATAACTTATCATTAAGTTTGTATCTCCTTATTTAATACTTTTAGTATTTTTATTAGTCTACAATCATAAAATATTTCAAATTTCATAATCAAATACTTTAACTTCATCCTCTTATGTGAATCCTCCTTTACCATACTTATTGTACTAGACTCCCCTTTTATTTTATTTTTAATATATATATATATATATATATATATATAACATAATTTAATATTTGCTTTCCATCTTAAATTTAATCCCTTCATATGATTAATGATTATAAATAACAATTTTATTATTATCCAAAATATTAATGTCAATGTTGCTATTAATATTATTTTGGTACCGTTTCTTTTTCCTCTTCACACGTATTTAAATGCCACTCTAATTCACTCTAATCTTACATTCCAAATGATGTGTCCAAAAATAAACTTTGTGTGATTACCACTCTCTCTATTTGAATTCTAGATATTATATCATTACACTTTATTTTGGTCGAATAAGATCTCAAAATTTCCATTCATATTACGCATATTCACCTAAAATGTGATTTTACTCACGTAACTTTATTTTACTTATCACCATTACTACTTAAATTAATGCAACTGTTATTTGACTTAATTTTTAATATGAAAGTATTATTTATACAACCATATTGCTATTTAGCCACCAATTAGATGATGACAACATTATAGAGTTTTATTAAAACTAAACTCATAACAACATAATTAATCTTGTTTACCATCATAATCACTACTGCACCATTATTACTTCTAGATAATATTATACTAATTTATTTGTTTTTAAAATTGACTTTTCTTACAATATATTAATTTTCTTCTTCTTCTTTTTCTTTTACTTTATTAATATTACTTTCTTATATAATGTTAACATTAACTTAATTTCACGCCATTGCTGCTTGCTCAATTCATTTATAAGATCATTAATTTTGATATTTTGTTAACACTAACTCATACTATTAAATGGAATAATCGAATTAGCATTAAATCATTGAAATCTTGGCAACTTCATCAATCTTTTTGGAGCAATAAATTGAAATATCTATATTATTGTGTAGCCCACTAATTTAATCTAGACATGGTAGTTTAAACTCACATATTAATAATTCTCTTATTCTTTGTATATATATGTATATTAATATTATAATCCAAAAGTTGTTTTAATATCTAATCCGGTACTACCACCATTTATATTTTTCTCATTGAACAAGAATGATACTACTAATAGTAGACATGAATAATATTCTCTCTTTTTTTTAATCAGCAAGAAAAATCCTATCATAAAGTCATCGAATGATTATATTTTAATACTTTATATTATTTAAGCTTTATATTACCATAATGTTAATGCTTTTCATGGAAGGTAGAGTTTTTTTTTTTTAATATCGGATTAGCACAAAGTAAATTACACCAGCATAGAGTTGTACTCACAGCACAATACAAGGAGCAGCAAAATAATTTCAAAAGACACAGGACATCAGCATATTTCCATTGCAAGATGAGGGGGAAAAACAATCAGCTGCACAGCAAAATATAGGAGCATTAAAATAATTTTAAAAGAGACTGGACAGCAGCAAATTTCCATTGCAAGATGAGGGGAAACATCTACAAAGAATGATGAAGAGCTTGGTATGAATGATCTTTTAGTTTATTTCTACCATTGACTAGCATAATTATTTACTAGGGGATTATCACCAGTAACTGTTTTTATTAATCATCAAATTAATGCTGCTAGTTATTCTTAAACTAACAATTCTATTGTTCTGGCATTGAAGGACAATGATACCGATATTGAACTTCACATTAACATCATTAATGGTACAATCTTTTAACAGCGATAATTGTATTACACCAGTAGTAATATTCTAACACTAGAATTGTCTTTTTTTTTTTTAATCTAGGCTATATACTTCCCATAAAAATCGGTTTCTACTGCCAGCCCTATCATCCAACTACTTGCATCAGTCATAAATATGCTGAGGAAATTGGTTAGTACGCATACTGTTTCAATAAGTATTTTATTTTTAGTTGTCCTGACATTGAAAGGAGGGCGATTTCTGCAGTGAATGACTTCACTAAATTTTACCTGGCAGAGGAAAGGAAAAAAAATATTTGAAGTGACTGCGCATTTATTTGCCATTAAAGGCTGCAGAAAGATCACACTTCCACTAGAGCCGCGTTCCCATACTTACAGGGTACTCACGATTTCCTTTGGATTTCACCGTTTTTATTTTATTTTATTTTTATACCTCTCATCACTAAATCCGAGAGATAAGACATGCTGAGTTCGTAACTTGGTTACTACAAAGGAGTGCGTCTAAATTACCTGAGTCATCCCTTTTTTTTTCATGATCTCTTTATGACTGACGGAGAGGACAGTTGCAGTTCAAGTCCCCACCTTGGCTACTTATGCAAGTTTGATGAGATTTCCCTGAGTAACGATTGACTTGCTGACCAGATTAGTAGATCTCCTCTAATCGATTTGAATGCCTTGAGACTAAACTCTAACGAAACTATCAACACATGAGGTTGCCATGAATAAGGTGTGACTTTTACTAGATGACTGATGAGAAGTTATAGGGCGACAATATAGGTAGTTTTAAGTTCCAGATTTCTTAATCCCGTCCTTAGGCTTATTTTACCTTGTTGCCATGACCACTTAATACTCCTATTTCCTTGGCTAAGCATGATAGAGGTTGGGGCAGTTTAAGGCATCCAAACACTCAAATCGCAACACTTCTTATGGCTTCATATTGGCGTTTACCTATTTTTGTAAGTTTAGTGATTGCTACGCAGGGAGAACTTTGAGGAGGGTCGCGGTGACCAGAGTAGTTTGATCTATACACATCAATGTTCATTTTATGACTTAATTTTCTCCTGCAAGCATTCTGCTTACCTGTGATATGCAGGTATAAATGTGTAATTTTTTTTTTTTTTAAATGTTCTTTTTGCTTACCCCTTTTGTTTTCTATTTAGTTTATAAACCTTTGCCTCTGATTTATTTTCTTCTTGCTCTAATAAAACACCTGCATATTACAGATATATCTGTTTAGATGAAATAGAGAAAAAGAGAAACACTTTAATTCACAACATGATATGACATGTTTCCCTATTTTTGTTTTTTCTTTCTTCTGTTCTATCTGAAAGGGTATGCTGCATAAACCAAGGAAACGAAAATCATTCATTCGTATAAGCAGAAACAAATATACATAAATCATTTGCACAATCGATGTACTTCTAATTTTAATAATCCTCACTTTTCCATGTACACATAAATATGTGTATTACAACTACATTTTTAATCATAAGGGAGCGACAAGGTGTATGCATTTAAATTTGTTTCACAATAAATTCTTTTCAAGGCAAGAGCCTTCCAAGGCCATTGGATCCAATATTCTCCCAAGAATAATACAATATATGAAATGAATAACAATCATTAATGAAAATCTCTCTTCTCCATTCTTCATTTTTCAACAAGATATTGTTCTACCATATTAAAACATTACTTAATAAAACAATCAGTGACACACAAACTAGCAAGGCTTGCTCTTAACCTTCAATAAATAATACCTAGAAATGCTATTATAACACAAAAATAACTAAAGCTTGCTCTCCACCTTACCGTAATGGCATCATGGAGCCTCGTGGGCTCTAGCCATACCCCCAAGCAAGATAGTCTCTTGACTCCAAGAAGATGAATGGAGTCTCTTTTAGATTTTTTTTTTTTACAAGGTATGCGAATAACATAGCACCAATTTTCATGTATCTAGGTTCTCTACCATCTATTTCAACCATGCTCTATGCAACATACCAATTTCTTATAGCAAATAAACAAAAGGAAAAAATGAAAGGGAGGACTTATCTCTTCTTTTTAGATGAGGGAATTCAACTCTCTTATCCTTATTCTTTCCTCTCCAAGCCAAGCCATCTTGATCACTATCTCTTCCAAGACTTCTTCTCTCCTCCCTCATTCTTTCTAAAAAGTTTCACTAAAATTCTCCAAAAGGAGAAGTGGGTAACACCCCCCCTCATTCTTCCTCTCCCAAAATATATTAGAGTTTCAACTTGCAACTTTTGAGTGAGGAGGTGTGAGGTGTACCTACCCCCATCAATGAGAGTCTTTTTCTTCTTATTAAAGAGGAACATGCGCTTGGACAACCCCTCCATCTTTTCATCTCATTTTCTTCTCAAAACTCGTCACTCTTCATTATGAGGGCTTTTGAGGGGTCAAATCATGTCCTTGGTGCACTATTATATGCCTACTTGACCCCTACCATTATGGTATAGACCCTAGGGGGTTTTTTTTGCATCCCAACCAAGGAAATTGACCAACAACCCTCTTTAAAGGCCTATTTAAGGATCCATCCGAAATTCAAACTTGAAAAAATGTTCCCAACCCCTAATCCCACTTACACCCACATGAAACATAATTAAATACCCTCACAACCCCAAAAATAGGTTATCCTTTAATATTGATCCCCACAACCTTAATCTACCAACTTATTACTTTATTTCCTTCATGGCCCCAAAAGGGGTCAAATTCATAACCATAAGAAGATGTTTTTTTATTTTTATTTTCCATCAATATTTTTCCTTCTCGTACTGAATCCCTTTCTTTCCTGCACATTACCAACAAAATCATAAGCAACAATTGTATATCACATAATTTTCTTTTTAGTTGAATATCCTAAAATTTTATTGCATACAACTCCATTTAAAACTTCAATTCATATCCTACACTTTGAGTGCTTAACACTTTCATGGCAATGATAATGAAGATATGTCAAAATGAAATACAAGAATATTATCACCCAATCATATTATTTATTGAACTCAATACAAATTACCATCTATCTATGGAAAACATGTAGCAAATTAAGTTTGTTTTTAATCACATGTAGAACGGGGTCTTACATCATTGAATCAAACAAATGAATGCCTAAATTCAATGGCCATAAGAAGAATACCCTTCCAGGAGGGTGCTTTGTTAGTTCATTTTCCCCATTTCTCCTTCCACTATTTTCCTGTCTCCTTTGAATTACTCCCTCATGTCCCTCTGTTCGCAAACCTCCTAGACACCTCCCTCCATTTCTTTTGTTTTGTTTTGTTTTGTTTTTTTTTTCACCTTCCCTTCCATGAATTCCCCGAGCTATCCAAGCGTAGCCTCTAAGATGTGAGGATCACGTTTTTAGAAGGGGTCCCTCTGTCACACGAGTTGCTCCACCCACCATACAACTGCGGTGCCCAAGACCAAGCAAGTGGACCATCTATTTTTTTTCCCCATCTATCAAATCTTTGTGTTAAAGATGAATGCCCCTTCCACGAAATTCCTTCCTTGAGAAATCTGTACCACCATTCTTATTCAATGCATCTGGTGAATGGTCACCTTACAGTTGTTCCACCATTAAGTTATTGCTGCCAGGAATAACTACGATATAAGACCATTGGTCAGAAGGTTGGTGGGCGTTTCAACCTCGTGTACGTGAGAAATTTTTATTCTTTTGTGAAAACTATTAATGAGATTTGAAAACTTTGTTGCATAAAGTAAAACTCCTCAATGTGTCATGAATGTGTGGGTTTACTAATAGTAGCAACCACTCTTTCAACTTGCCTTTCAATATCATTAATGTAGTTTGGTTTATGGGTTACGCTAGCATAATGGAGACAAGTAGTCAGAATAATGAAGTGCCTCATCCCCTTTTTCCCAACGTAGACAGCCAGAGCACGGGTAGGTAGCAAGTCATGCAAATCTGATTTTGATCTGGCCCCGAGGAAGCTTTTACTATATTTTAATTGGTGTATAGGATCCCTTCCGTTTTCTGTTCTATTTATTTATTACACTAGTAAACTCTTTTTTTTTTGTTATGGAAATAGGAATAAGATTTAATTGTAAAGATTTATCATTGAGTAAACAACAATGATGTTCTTATTAAGAGGCTGAGTGGTAATTATATATTGATGTTGACCTTAATGATATTTTTTTAATGAAGCCAAGCATTCCAAAAATAAACAATGAAAGAAAAATAGCTAACCAACCAAAACCAAAACCAAAACCAAAGAGAAAACAAGTCAAATATTAAATATACTAAAATTTCCTAAACTACCCACTATATACAAATTTGTAAGCTTAGGCATATAGACAATAAATCACCCATGTGTTTTCTCATGGAATTGAGTAGTAAGAGCTTTGTTGTTAAAGTCCTAAACATTGTAATTTTTTTTTAAACTCAAAATTGATGAGGTTGGGCTCATTGGGCTTGTACTCTAAAGGGTTATCACACAAAATCAAGTGCTAAAGGAGTTCATCAACTTAATTCTCTATTCCTAAGAAAAAAATATCTTTAATCCCCATAGTCAAAATGATAAGAAGGTTTACTCTTTTTTAATATCTATTGAAGGAATGCTATAATTTGTAATGTTAATGAACAAACCTTCTTTTCTTAGCTTTAACAAATTACTTATTAGTTTATTGAATTTAAAATTTCCATTATGAGGATCCATATCTTCTATTTTACACTATCATTAATATTTTTTGTAAGTTAAACAATAAAAAACTCATCTCCTTTACCATCAAAATTAAAGAAATACAACTAATAATGCATAGGAGAATGTTTAGAAATATCATTTTTTATGATGACACCTATCAATGAATTTTATTTGCTGGCATATTTTTCATTATCTACATCATGTATTTCTCCATTCAAATTTTCATGATTATTGGGTACATACTCATCACACAAAATTCATTAGTTAGCAATGCATTTGAAAAGTTTAAACTAACAAAATATTCTTCAATATTTTTCCATTAAATTCGTTTGTTGACTAATAGAATAAATAAATAGTTCATCCTTTTTCCAAACTCTAACAAGGAGTATCATTTCAAGCATTAGTTTAAACACTTTATTTTCCAAGTTCCTATCCTACAAGGATTTCAAACTGAATGGTTGTGTTACACTTATTAGAATCAACATCACTTTCATCATGTTTGAATATAGGATTATCATGAGTATTCAATTCCATTAAAGAGGAGTCACTTAAGTTAAAAAAATAGACTTTCCATCACTTTCTCCATCCATAAACGTAGGATATTATACATCTTAAATTGAAGAAAGAATAATCATTCATTTCTATTGGATCTCCTGACCAAAATCATTTATGAACTTTGTGTTCAAGTTTATGGTTGAGTTCATCTAACTATATAATTGAAACATCATGTTTAAGGCATTACAAATCAACCTCTTTAGTTTGTTAATCCAAACAGTGGACTTCTTTAATACCCATACTCATGTTCGATTGAATTATATAATTTACTCACATAAATTTTGACGATCTTGTCTCACAAGCACTATTAAATAAAAAAGGATGTCACTTTTTCATTTATTGCAAGTGGAACATGTTTCCCCATTAAAGAAGAGGCTGATAATTAAATCCTCAATCAATGTATCAATATTATTTCCTTCTTCAAGAAAACTAGTTGATCCTATTAAAAAAATAGCATTAAAGTCTAAACTTTCAACATGGCCATCATTAATTTCCAATCCTCACAAATTGCAATGGTGTATTCCAACTTCTGTTCTAAATTTAACATAGGGAGGGTCATCTTTATGACTAGAGTTTTTAAAAATTTGTGTATCATTAAATTATATTATTTTTCAAAGGAGGTTGGGTATTCATAATGTCCTTCCATTTTATTAGATACAAAGTGTGCACAAATCTCTTCATTTGATGGAAAAATGTCATACTCTTATTTTTCAAGTCCTAAACTTGTTGATTTATCATCCTTGTAAACCATGAAATTCATCATTTCCTTCAAAAGCATATTCAACCATATAACAGATTTAGGACACACATCCTCTCCAACTTCATTTATATTGTGAAGTTAGAATTTTTTATGTAAACTCAAGTCTTAAAATATGCTTAGAAATCCAAGAGCTAACATATCATGATTCAATTTCTCATTTACCATTGGAATGTACAATTTCAAACAAGACATGACTAATTGGCATGATTTAGGTGTTCATAGATATATTATTGTCATTTGTTAAGAAGATTTAAATTTGAGTATTCATCAAATTATCATTATTCTCTTAATATGCATTCATCTTGTTAGTGAAAAGCATGTATTCCTTAAGTTATTATCTTCTCCAATTATGAGTCCATATTCCTTCATTTATTTCAAACTCTTTTTTTCAAATTGTCCTTGCAAACACTTTTGCCACCTTTTGTTTTATTATTTTCACTAATTTTTAAGAGAGTCTCAATTGTATTAGATACCTTGATGGCTTCACAATCTGATTCATCATCATATTTGAATGTGTAATCTTCTCTTATTGCACTAGAGATAATTGTAACAAAAACATATGTTTAAAAAATCATGCTATTTTCAAAAAGGGCTGCAAATTATTTTTCCTAATATGTCAATTGATAAGGTTGAGGCATGATGTTTATTTGACCTTGTTCAAATGGGTAGTTCATTTTATTTAGTCAAGAATGATAACATACTTGGTGTTGTTATATTCCATAAAGTTTTAGTCTTGTTGATATGACAATCAATTATATTGTGAGCTATATCACATTAAATTTTTCACCAAATGTTGAGTACAATCATATCCCAATTGGGCCAAAACTAAGGCCCTTTGAAAATGAAAAATATAAACCACAAAAATAATATCTCTAAATATCAATTCAATTTGGCCTATATTGAATATTTACCCTTTCTAGATCTAGATAAAAACCTTTGATTAAATTGGACAATAGGCTCATTAGGTTTTCTCCTTACAACTATAAATTGTAGGAATGCTCCTCATGGATACAATTTTTTTCCCAAATTGTATAAAAAAATCTAAATCAACCCAAGAGTTTATATAATTTGACAAAATATCAACATACCATTGATAGCATACATCCCTTAGTGTTTTGATAAACAAGTAGCAAGTGACATCTTCACAATAGAATTGATATCTTATTATCAAGTCTTTACAAATATTCACATGTCGAAAGAATTATGGCCACTATTGGGGAAGAAAGAAGGTAACAAACTACACGGAATCATGGGAACTTCATGGAAACCCCCAAGTATAAACACATGGTTTTCCATTAGAAAAAAAACTACCCCTAAGTCTAGATTGTTAAAATTGTGCAATTTGATGGAAAAACTTTATTTTTGTGCAGGATGTTATAATGGACAAACATTACTTTTATACACTTTTTATTCTTCTTTTTGTGTGTTCTTTAGTTTTTATAATTTTTATTTGATAATTTATTTTTTGTTTAGAGATAATGAATTTTAGTGAGGTTTAAGGTACTTTTTATCATTAGGAGGAACATTTTTTTTAACTATCCTACTATTCCACTTTCATTTCCCTCTTACTAGGGCCTAAAGAATTTTTGGATGGAGAACATGAAAAATCATTCCCTCTATAAACAAAAAAGACACAAAATACATGGAATAACAAAACACAATTATCTTTTTCTCTTTTTGTATTATATTCCTTCATTACATTTCACCAAGAAAATTACTTACAAATGAACTTGTCACAAACTATATGCACACTCTAGCTACCGTTGACCCTTCTATGACTTCTCCCACAAATATGTTGCAAAATTAATCAATGTTTCTTTGACAAGATGCAATTATTGTCTATCCAAGTACATAAATTTGACATCAATTTTCATGAAAATTCCCTAGATTCTCACATGTACCTAATTACATTCTACCATTTTTATTTTCAAAATAATGGTAGGTAGTCCATATTCCTATTAGCCAAATGATAGAAGCAAAATGAAAATTGGCATTCTTATAAGTTGCCCTATTTATCACCTCATCAATTTGGTCCTTCAATATTTGAGTTAATTTCACATTATAGTCTTCATTAAAAAAGAACACCCCATTCCATCTACAAAATTTAGCATAACATTAAGTGCACCTTTATTCATAGTTTGTACTTTCTTAAATTTATTTGTAACATATTCAAAAAAATTATATGAGAACTCCTTTCCCAATATTTTTAAAGATGCCCTTCCCATACAAGTCGATCCTTCTATTATAAATTTGGTGCCTACCACTCCTCAAGTCCCTCCTATGTATGTATACCAATCTAACACTACATCAGCTCCTTAGAGTCCTTCCAATATGAATGATGTTAATAGTTTTCTAAGAACTTTCTCAAATGTAACAATAAATCTAATTAAATAGCAAGATTCATACACTCCCAAGCAAACATATCAAAACAATCAAACTCCCATAGCTTAATACCAACCAAATATGCATCAAGGCCAACCTTCTTAGAAAAACGAAGCATAGTTCTAAACTCAATCTCAACTATATTCTCAAAATTAATTAGTCTTGGTAATTATGTGTCTTTGTTAGATACCCAATGGTTAACCTAGTAAGAGACATTGTTCCTATTTAGAACAACTTAATTGGGGACAATAATATGTGATGCTTTCCCTATAACAATTCACACACACTCAAGGCTACCACCATGTCAAGTTGATCCACAAATAAAGGTTCCACTCGAGTTTGTAGCAGTACAAAATATCATTTTCATAACCCTAATACACAATATGTTTTTGCAATAAGAAGAGGAGATTGTGTTTGAACATGTGCTATTATTGTGGGCTAAAAAGGAAGTAACTGTTGGCAGATGGCCAATGCTCCCCTCAAGATTTGTGACATGGCTTAACCACCTCCCTGGATTCATTAAATCTAGTAGTTGAATCAGACATTAACATGTTGAAATTTTGGTGCAACAACAACTGTGGGGCCAAAAATTGATATCAGAGCCAAAGATGTCGGGTTCAAATCCCCTTGGGTAACTCTAAGGGGGAGATTGTTGGCAGATGGTCAATGCTCCCCTCGAGATTTGTCACATGGCTTAACCACCTCCTGTGGATCAGTTAACTTTGGCAGTTGTATCGGGCATTAAAAAGTCGACCTTTTGGTGCAACGACAACTGTGGGGCCAACAATAACATATATGTTTTGAATTTTGAAATGATGCAAACTAATGAAATGCATATTTTTTAGTGGATTTTATGTTTATTTTTTTTAGAAAAATTACAAATATTTGAAAATACTACTTTATTAAATTGACAATGCTATAATTTAGTTGTTGATAAAATGTTGAAAAATAATGTTAAATAGGATGTCACACTTTTTATAGTAATTTTTTTTTGTGTATTTATTTTAGTGCACGGATTTATCTTTTTCTCTTTTGATAAATATTTTTTTTTCAATAAATATTAAAATTATATGTATTGAAAAACACGATTGTTTCCATGGGACTACACTTTTTTTCTTACATATTTATTGAAAATAGAAAAAAATATATCATCTTGATGTAAAATATTTTCTCTAGTGCAACATATTTTTTTCATATTTGTTTAGTATTTTTTCTTGACAAGATAATCAACCTTATATTTTGGTGTTATGACTTAGTTTTAGTAAAAATAAAATATAAAATGTAAACAATAATTAAACTAATAATGTTTTTAAACTACATTTATAGATCTACAAAAGGGTATTTTTATATTCTTATAAATTTTATTTGCATGAATAAGAGTTGTTGAAATGTTTTTTGTGGTAAATTGGCCCCAAAGTAGTGTTACATATGCATTTAGTGGATACTTCCAGTTTAAAAAGTTTTGGCCCATATATAACTTAGCTAAAATAATCTAGCTAGACCATGTGTTTGACCAAAATTGTTTTTTTTTTTTAAAATGCTTAAATTCACTTGTGATGATAAGTTGGCTGAAAGTGTGACACAAAATTGTACTTTTGCTAACAATAACCTTACTACTATGTCAAAAACTCTTTAGGTTCAATCTAAATAATTTAAAATATCAAAGAAGAGAGCAAAGAGAAACATCAATATAGAAATCTAGCTTGGTGACTTAAGAGATAACAATTTCTTCCAAGCAAAGAATACATATGTTTGAAGCAAAAATATTCCAATTACATGCATGTAGTCTAGAGCAACCCAAGGGAAAGTTCCACCTAAGATTATAAATGTTATGATTGAAAGATATAGATATCAAATGAACCTAAGTAATTAGCCAAATGTTCAACCATCAAGATTATTCATCATGGCTGAAGAGTTGGAAAAGACTATAGATAATGTATCTTTATGGGATGTGGTATACATCCCTAAGAAAATGATTTTTCTCCAAGAATTTCTAAAGATGCATGAAGGTTCAACCAAGTCAAAATCCCAATAATTTGAGACTACAAAGATAGTAGTTGGTTATCCCAAAGTAATTCAAGTAAATCAACCTACTACTCTTCATAATTATGTTGTAGAAATAAACCTATGCCATTTTATTTGACATTAATTATTGGAAATAAATTGTTACATAATCCTACTATAGATTTGGAGGCTAGTACTACACTTATTCCTAAGAATATATTTGATTCCCTATTATAATGCCTCTGTTAAAGGAAAAGAGTGTCATGTGACTTGATGGTAATATTTTAGACCATAGGTTTCATTAAGGATATTCCCCTTACCTTTCCTAAATCTCACCATTCCTAAAGATATTGCAATCATTGATATCCCCCTACTTTAGTCTTTATTTGTCAAGGGACTCTAGTCAAAATAAGAGAATACATTTTTCTAGATTTGATTCATTTGATTTTTAGGACAAGCCATTTCCCTAAGATGAAAAATAGATCTAAAAATAGTATCCAAGGAACACATCACCCATGAAGCCTTGGTGAAATTTTTACCTACTTGTTCTCTGGTTTCTCAGAAAGAGATATGATATTGAGATCATTGAAGAAAAACACCAATCTTCTTGTTTGATTGATCAAGTAACCTCATAGATAAGGGAAGGTTTAGAGTGATATCAACATGGTAATTATGATTCCATGAGCTTGGGGACATATATCATATGTGATGAAGATCAAATCATTTGTGATGTAAATCCACAAGAGGACCCTATTCAACAAAAGGATGAAAATTTATCAAAACTATTGATGGGCACACAATCTACTAAGAGGGGAGGGGTGAATTAGTATATCAAATATATTTAAAACTCTTTAACTTCATTTCATATATCTAAATAGGAAACTTGAATCTTCACTACTACTAATCAAGCAATAATCAAGGATACACATACACATGAGAACACTAGATGTGTGTGGAAATCTAGGATGGGAAAAACCACGATGAGAATAGCTGCTTGGATCTACTATCCAAATCCATCCTTGCAAAGAAAGAATATAATAAGGGAATTCACAATATGAAGTAGGCACCAACTTACCAGAGACACCAATCCCTGATACAATGATATGAGCACTAGCTCTATAAGTAGAACACTAGTCCTACAAAATTACAATGATGAAGCTTGTGGACCTTTAGTGTTGATTACACAGCTTACAAATAGTCTGAACTTGATCCAGACACTCTACTACACTCCTTAAGATCTTCTAATAATGGTGCACAGTAATTGAGAGGCTTCACACTAAATAAATTATGCTCACACAGTTGTCTCCTTGTATATTCAATCACCACCTTCTCTTCAATTATACTTCACATTGTGTATCCGTGCAATTGATGATTATATACAAGACATTTCATTAACTCTCTTCCATGTTGGCCAGGGGTCTGTAATCAACCAAGATGACATAAGGAGGACCTAATTTCAAATTACATGAAACATGTAACAGGTTGATCCTAAATCATTTTTTTTGTCGCCAAAAGAACACGATGTTGTGCACTTCCACATGAACCTTAACCTGGTCCTATCTTAACACTACACGAGCCTCTACTAGTTATTACTGGACAATTCTTGAACACCATTTGGTTGACAGACAAGCACAAAGATCCTTTTGTCACTTCAAACTTCCTGCATACTGAACATACCTTTTGGAAATTGTGGAATATGATATAACATGTGTAGGCATACTCTCCATTTAAACTGTAAAGCCAAATTCCCTTTAGAAAGAAATATTGAACATAATTGTATTGTAACAAAAATTCCTCTACCCTGAGAAACTGAATTGAAACATTTCTAATCACTTCTATCATAGTGAATAGATGCACGTGTGATATTGCAAACATACTACAGTCAGTACGATTCACACTTATCTTATGATATCCAAGTATGATACATTTAATCCTCATTGTTCATCAGATACTATACAACACACTAGTGGAACGCAAACACTCCTCAACTCCTTTTATTAGTATAACTAGCAATATATATTTCTACAACTTAAAATGATATGATAATACAATTACCAACACAAAAATGTATGATGGTGCAACATTTAATTCTCACTTATCTCTTAAAAAGATTCCTTTGACAATAGTGACCTTCTTTGTCAACCATAAACTCCTTTGACATCAATGAAAACCTTTGTTCAAAACTTTTTACCTACTTGTTCTATGGTTCCTCAAAAAGAGATATGATATTGATCTTATTGAAGAAAAACATCAATCTTCTTATTTGATTGATCAAGTAAGATCCTACATAAGGAAAGAATTAGAGTGAGATCCACATGGTAATTATGATTCCATGAGCTTGGGGACATATATCATATATGATGAATATCAAATCACTTGTGATGTAAATCCACAAGAGGATCCTATTCAACAAGAGGAGGAAAATTTATCAAAATTATGGCAATTATTCTTTAAGAATGTTATATGTAGTAATGTCTTAAGAGTAGGAGTTTGTTCAATCTCTCCAACTAGAAAAAATCACTTTTCTCTTTTAGACTTTATTTTAGTTTCACAAATAATGAAGCCAAACATGAGTCATTGATTCATGGACACCTACTCACTAAAAATATGGGCATCAAATAATTATGTGTTTAGAGATTTTGAATTGGTTATAAGCCAAGTAAGGATGTTTGTACTAGCAAAGAATGTTCAAATAAGGCCACATAAACATACAATGTGAGTTTTAGAATTTTTTACACTGTTTTCTTTCATCTAATTCCTTGAGATCAAAATGCTATAAAACAAGGTAAAATACAATTAGGACTAAGCTATAATAACCCTCTTCCTTATTACATTTGAACCCCTTTAATTAAGTCAAAATAATAATTATAATTAAGGTATGTATTATTAGACTATTAAATATAGTCTTTAGATAATAACTAAATCATAAGCTATAAGATAAGATATGAATTATTAAATGAATTAAATATGAAATGACATAAATCAATTAATTAATTAATAATATTTTTATTAGTTTTCACGTATGAAATTCAAATAAAAATGAATTATCCAAATTTAAAATTAATTATAGTTAAGTGACAATTAGAGGGAGTTAAACTAAGTTGACTGATTTGTTAAGTGGGTTGTGATTTTAGTTAACTTAAATTGTTAATTTCCATGATTTACTCAATTTATTTTGTTAATTTAGGTTAAATTAGGAATTGCATGAGAAAATATTAATGAGATAAATTAATTTAATTGTTAACTAGATTAAAATTTTGAGTTGAAAATAAAATTTTATTTATTTTAATTTCAATTTCTCTCATCTATCTAGAGAGACAAAGGAGGGAGATAGTAACTCCTCCTTTGTCTCAATTCACTCCCTTGATTTATTAGTCATGTGGAGTAAATTATTTTTAATTATTTTAAAATACATTTTCCTCCATCAATTAAATGAGTGATTAGTGTAAATAATTTTTTAGTTTAAGATTCTCAAATTTTAATTATTATTGTTGGAAAAATGAAAAAATAAAACTATAAATAAATAGTTTTGGAAAGGAAAAGGGATAGAAGGTACTATCAAGATTGAAGAGAGTGTATTGGAGTAGGGGAGCATCAGGAATAAAATTGAAAGCTTGGAGTCAAAGCTAAGATTCAACAAAGAGGGAATTTCAATTGCATTCCAAGTAAGTGGACCTATTATTCTTCTCTTTGTGAAAGGAAAATTAATCTAAGAATGAAATTTTTATTTTGTTTGTTTTTCTAAACTTTATGACCTTTAGAACTTCCTAACATGAAAAAAATAGAAAAGGAAAAAATATAAAAAACTTAGATACAAATTGTTTAAGATTTTTCATACTTAGAAGTTGATTAACAAAATATGTAACCTTGCTTTTGTCTCCACGATCCCCCCACTTCTTCTATCTTCGCTCCTATCTCTACTACTAGTGGTACTACCTACTTCAATTCCCTAAGTCACAACCTGCAATATGCAAGCCACCCTTCATGGGGTTGTGACTTGCATATGCAAAGTGCCCCCATAGGGGTATCAACCCCTATTGATTATTTAAAATTTATTTTAAAAAGAAAAAATATATTAAAATTTAGATTTTTATTTTTGTTTATATATAATATATAAATACAAGTATAACTTCATATAATATTTAATAAAGTATATATATTAATAAAGATTTTAGTATATATATTATAATAAAAAAGATATATATGATAATAATATAAATTTCATATGTGTTTATGCAAACATAAATATTATTTATTTAATTATCAAAATAAATAAATTTGGTAAGGAAAAAAAATTCATATGAACAAAAATATTGAAATAATTGGCTACATGACTAATAATTTATTCTTAAAATTAACATATTGTGGGTACACCTAATTTACTCAAAAAAAGAGAAGACAACTTGCAATCTAATTAGATCTATAAATGAATTAGAATGATAGTAACAATATGATAGATCATGGTTGTCAAATATGCTAGTTGTAGACATTAAAATTCATTGCTAAATATTCTCAAATAAACAAAATAAAAGTAATTATAAAGATGAAGCCTAAATCAATTGGATAAAGGTATAACTTAAAAATTCTTGTCAGGAATTAGAAATTAGAAATGAGTAGATGAAGACCCTATTAATAATGATGACTTCCAAAAGAAACCCTTTTACTACTTGAAAATTAATAGGAAACACATTAGAGGATCTCATAATTGTATAATCAAATTTTTGGCTAGTTCTTTCATAGTTAGTTTATTAAAATATAGCCGCCAAATGAAGACTATTTAAGTTCATCAACATTTGAATTATTCTTATAATTTAAGAATGCAATTAAACAATTAGAATTCACTTGCAAAATCAATAATTATTTTAGTAAATTGTATAGTACCTCATACTTATCCTACCCATTCAATTAGTGGAAATTCATTTGATATTATCAACATTTAATTATTTATTTAGTTTAAATAGAATTAACTTAAAATATTAATAAGGGTGATTTTATTTATTTATTTATTTTAAAATATAATTTTAACAATTTACTTGAAAGTTTCATAAGATGTTAATTGTTGTTAATTATTTATTTCTATTTTTTGAAATATAAATTATATAGAAATTTAGTTGAAAATTTTAAAAGGATTTTTAATTGTTGTTATTTAGCCTTGAAATATAGTTTATAGCAATTTATTTAAAATGACAATAAGGTTGTTTAGTTGATAGTATAAATTTTTTTGCACCAATTGATAATTCTAATACTTTGTTTACAATTATTGTATATAGTCTAAGGATAGCTTTAAATTTTTGTATTCTTAAATTCTTCCATTTCTTTAGGTTTATGTCATTTAAATGTATTTTTCAATAGTATATGTGTTGAGAATTTTTTTCATTTTTCTAGTTTTTCCTTTCATTAGTATATGTTTTTTCCTTTTAGATATACAACATAAACAAGACTATGTTATGGGTATCAATGATATCTTTGGACTATGTTATGGGTAATGATGTCACATTTTGAGCTGTTGTACCTAGAGCCTAATATAGCTGCAAAAACAACATTTATAACATCATCCCTCAAAATCACCAAGAAGAAATAAGGAGCACCATATTGATTAAATCCAAGGGATGGATGATCTCCTTTGGATCAAAAATTAAAAAGATAATTTAAATGAACAAAAATCCCATTAGATTAAACTAAGAAAACCATCATGTATTTTCATTGGATCTTCATATAATTTTATTGAAAGGATTGAATTTAATCTTTAGAGTTTCAATGGGGTAAACAAAATTATCATCTTATAAACCATGAGAATATAACTATTATTAATTGGTTCAAGGGGTATTATTTTATTTGATTAGGATTAGGCATTAGATGGAAATAGTAAACAAGTATTGATTATGGTGACCAATTACTTTTGAATTTAAATACCTCCCTTCCTAGATAACAATCCCATAGGAACTGTATTTGGAAAAAGGACCCTTGAAAGGGTTGTGTGCCCACATAATCAGATCACATCAAACATAGCTTAGAAAATAAAACTATATGCATTACACTTTAATCTCATTTAGAAACAATGTATGTAGGTATTTTGATGAATGAAGGAGGTTTTCAATATGTAGGCGTTTGCGATGGGGTCTAGGGAGTATCCAAGAAATATTATGACAACTTAATTAATAATACAAGATTCGTCATTCAAGAAAACTATTCAATTAAGGGGGTCAAATATCTAAGATAAAATTCATTCTTTGTATACTCAGAAGAATATTGAATGGATTGCTTGAATCTTTGAGACTTTAGGCCAAATTATGAGGCAGGTTTCAATATTTTATTTAATATATATTGCATACTACTAAAGATGGTGACCTTAGTGCATTCACAATAGGGGAGTGTAGTCTTTAGAGAGTGACTCAGGACCCAAATGGCCTTGATGATTCTAAGTCTCTAGCTAGAGCATATTCCTATCCTTTACCTATAGGTGCCTACCCTATTTGGATAGATGTATATCCCAAATGGATAGATGAACTCTTTTCCTATATGGATATATATGTCTAGCTTGTATGGTTGGATGCTTGTTCTGAATTGAACAAATGCCTATTTGGTATGGATAGAAGTACCTAAGTATACAATTGAATGAACACTTGATAACTTGAGTAAAATAAGAACAACGACAAAAATAGTTATATTTTTGGGTATAATAGTTGGGTTATTACATAAGGTGTCATTAACCTTGTGAATTCTATGTATATTTTGTGTCTCCAATACTCTAGAAGGTGTACATGGATGCCTAGGGTGTAAATAAATAATTTATAATTTATATTCTCTCAGAATCTTGATATTAGTTGTCATATGCATTCATGAAGGAGATGGAAAACTATTATGGTAGTTACATCTGACTTTGGACTCATTTAAGACATATTTTTCAATTTGAGTTGCTATAGGAAGGAATGGAGAAATGAAACCCATGTGAGTTAGTGGACTCTAAAATGGAGCACAAAAATTAAGGATGTGAGTCTTCAAGGAATTGTGAGCCAATGATGTATATATGGTAACATTTCTATTTAAGCTTCATTTTTTGAACCCATGTGATGTCCATGTGAAGTCATTGGTCATGTTTACTACTCTCAAAACATGCTCTTGAAGGTAGATATGGGGTTTTTGCATGATCAAGCCATTTATGGATTTGCCTCTCTTTTCCTATATATTGGAGGTGTGAGATAATACCTTGATATTGTATTACATAAGTACATTGGTGCAACTAAAATATTATCAAAGTATCCAGTGAAATGTGTTGATATTGTTTCTTATCCATTGAATATTAATACTTCGTCTTTCTCTAGTGGAGTTTTTACCTAAAAGGGTTTGTCCACATAAATCTTATGTTACTATAGTTTATTTTATTTTATTCTTATTATTGATTTATGCTTCCATATTTAATCTTTATTAGGCTATCCACTATTAAGAGATACAATTCAAATTTGCATACACATTAATAATTTTTTTACTATAATAGTTTCACCTTGTTTCTCAACATTTTGTATTAAATTTTTAATGATTATGTTAAAAGAGGGACACTTTTTAGAATTTTTAAGGTTTTGTTGCTACAATGAGAGCATTTTATTTGTGTGATTTTCTAGGTTTGTGAATGATTTAAAACCATGGTCTTTTACCTTTCGTTGGATGTTGAGAAATTCAATTACACTAGGTAAGAGATGTGGAACCTAAAGATGGGAGATATTTTTGAAGAAAGATCTATGGAGAATTGTTGAAAAAGATATGGGACCATCTAGAATGTTTGATGAAAATTAGTTAAAGTTGGATATGAAAGCATGATGAACCATGTAGTTGTGACTTGTGGATGTTGCTCTCTTAAATGTCTCCAAAGACATTATTGCAAAAAACTATAGAATAGGATAAATGATATATATCAAATTATAATTTTAACTAATAAATTATATCTCAAAATATGGTTATATTCTTTGAAAATAAAAGATGGTGATTTGATTGGAGACTAGTTAAACATTTAATCTAATTTTGAATCAATCAATTTCTATAGATACTAAGTTGGAAGAATAAGAAGAAGATAAATACATCTTTTGCTTTGTTATTTACCTAAATCTTGGAAAATTTTAGTTATTGTCATTAGTAGTGGATTTACAAAGATTAATATGAGTCTCATTACTACTTTTTTCTAGACGAAATGAGGAGAAAATCCATGAATGGTGGCTCAAAAGATGTCATGCATGTTTGGGGAAGACCCATGGATAAAAGTGGTTCAAAAGGAAATAAAAAGAAAGATAGATCCAAGTCAAAAGGATAATAAAAAACCATAAGGAAGAGTAGGCTTAAATGTTAGAACTATCGGAAGAGAGGGCATGTGAAGAAAGAAATAAAAAAATAGATTCCTCTATAAGTAAATATTCTAATAATAGTGATAATGTTTCATTTGTTTTTACTAACATTATTAGTGATGATGCTTGATTCATTGATTCAAGTTGCTCCTACCATATGTCTCCCCACAAAGATTAATTTTTGACTTACACAAATTATGATGGAGGAGAGGTTTTCCTTGGTGAGGTAAAGGTGCAATTATGTTTCAATGATGAGAGGGTTAGAACCTTTAATAATCTTTTACATACTTCAGGGTTTGTGAGAAACTTAAATATATATCCAAGTGGAATGAATATAAAGTGTATGAGACATTTGGAAAATTTAGTTGTATATTGATGGAAGGGAACTTGGTGGTAGCTAAAAGATCTCAAATTGGGTCACTAAAAGGACCGTAAATTCATGTATATTGTGATATCAATGTTTGGGTCACATGAAACCTTTTCTAGTAGATATTCCCTTATGCTAAAGGTTTCTTCATTACCTCCTTTGTGTTTTTTGAGGAAATATATTTGGTGTTGGGTAAGTTGTAGGCTTGGGGAGAGAAATATCTCCATTAAACCTTGGTCAACTTCCTTTAACCGCTTTATTAAACCATTTAATATGCACATCTAGTGTTGGTTAGACTTCCAAATATCCCCCTCTAGTTTTGGAAGGTTTCTTGTTATGATGCCTGTTGATGCCAAAAATTGGCAAGGTAACAACCCTTTGTGGGAAACTCAGTTTATGGGGGACTTATTGCGCTAAACTGAGTGACATTTGAATTTTTAAAGAAGTCGGCTTCTTCTGTAAATGGGGTTTTGGAATGGAAAATGGAAGAAGATATAAAATAAATAATCTAACTAAGGCGATACACCAAAATTTTGATAAAAGGCACGATAAACCTATCTTTTGGATATGATCTAAGGGTCTGCTTAGCAATTTACCATGTCCTAGAATAACCGAAATTAAGGGTTGTAGCATGAACAACTCATTCAATGACATAAAATAATAATCACGCCTATTTACTAAAAAGAAGAGTTGAAAGACATGATCTAAACCAACAAACTTGCATTCAAATTATAGAAGTACGACAAATAAACCATTCAAACAATAATGGCACACCATAAAGTTTATCAATAGCATAAGAAACAAAGAGGTTGAACAATGGCATAGTCTGTGAGTTCTTGCAATAATCTAAACAATACAAAGGCTTGGTCTCTCCAAAAATCTTGTAATTCTAAAAACTGGTGAAATAGCATGTGATCTCCAAACTTGTAACCTTGAACATTGGAACATTCAGAACCCTTCCTCTGAAGCAAAGAGCAGTATTTATAATGAACCCTCCACCGCTTGGCAAGCAGTAACTGAAAAGATTCAGAATCTGAGCAATGATGTCGAGGAAATGATTTCCCTCAGCCATTGTAATAGAAAATATTCGAGACACAACATTTGGTCAACCCCCATTCAAGTGCATCCCCTGCAAATGATGGCAGTGGTCCAGCAGAGCCTCGTGCAGACAAGTGTCACCTCTTTGGATAGGTAGTTAGAACATGTGGCAGCATCTTGTAGCTCATAGTCTGCTTCCTCACCTTTGTTGAAGAAGTGTGTGCCAAAGAGACACATGGCAACGTTTTGCTACCTGTGGTCGATTTCCCATTTCTTCGTAGAAAACTTGCACAGGGATGACACATAGAAATAATGTTTATTATAGATGTTGCCTATGGGGCCCACCAAATATTTTGCAAATGGGAGCTACGTGGCACATGAGCAGGGCCGATGAGGAAATGAAAGGAAGCAATAAGCATAACACACGGTGAAGACACGTGGGAGCATTTCGGGGGCTGATGAGAGAGCAAGGAGAAAAATCCTTTGGAGAGTGATGAGCAGACACGTGGTTGAGGTTGTGGTGACAACCAAAAGGGGGCCGATGAAATTTTTTGAAGACATGGGCCGGTACTTAGCCAAAAATCAAACCCGAAGGGAGCATGGTGAATTTTGAATTCACAGCTTTTGGCGACTATTAGGGGTGTTTCGCATGAGGAACGTGGAACCCAAAATTTTCTCTGGTTTGCAGACCAAAGTGCCATCCATTGGGGATGAAATTAGAGCTTGGAAAGGGCCACCTGCAAGGGCGACCAATCATCTTTAGATGCTCTCGCTATATTGTGCAAATTCTCCTACGCTCCACCCAAGTCGAGTGTTTCTTTATAAGGCAGTGTCTTAGGTAAAACGGCCCTTGCCTCGCAATGGAATAATAGTTGCACAAGAGGATGAATGACACCTTCAATGTATGTTGCAGTAGGAGGATGGCTGAAACTCTGGAAAGCAGTTGGGTCTTTCTCCTTCTCTTCAATTCTTTCTGCAATCTATTTGGCCATGGCGATTGACCCACTTCAAAAAATGGAGACAACAGACCCATTTCGCTCAGCTGGGAGAAATTTTCCCGCATGTCGTCCATTGTTTGGTTCAAAGTAGTTGCAAACGCTTTAGTCCGTTGGAAGGCTAAGTGGCAATGGATGAACTTGTTTGTCGTCTGAGCAACAACATCCTGATCTTCGATCCCTACCTTGGCCGGGTCTTCATCAAAGACTGAATATAGCTTGGTTAGCAAATCCTTTGCTTCCGGAACCTTCTCTGAGATGAACTGTGGGAATTGCTCAATTGTTCTGTGAACCTCCTGGCTCAATTTTGTTGCCCTCGAGATGAACTGGAGCGTCAGCTGCAGTGTTAGGCAGAAGGTTTTAACCTTTTCCCAATAAGAAATATATAGCTGACGAGCCAATGCAATGAGGTTTGGCTACGTGGAGGAGGCTTGGAGAGAGCTCTTTAGAGAGGCGATCTTCACATCCCTTGAGTTAATAACCTCTGTTAATTTTGCACTCCTCTTTCTTGTGAATGCTAGTTGCTCCCCGAAGCTATTTATCTCCTTAAACTAGTTCTCCTTGGCTTGGGCGTGGTTCACCAATTCTGTGTCAAGATAGGACTTTGTCTCTTGAAGCTTCCTTTCTAACTAGGCCTTTTGGCTCAGAAATTCCAGATGATTCTTTTCTAATTCTTGCTTGTATAGAGCGCATTGAGCTACTATCTCTTATCCTTTTGCTACAGATTTTGCTCCGTTGAAGTCAATTGGCTCTGATATTTTTGGTTCCTTTCCCGTAGCTCATTGAGCAGCGTGGGGTCAACGGACTAGGACTTGTTGAATTTCTCTTAGATTTTTCTCCACTCCAACTCTTCTGCTCGCACTTTCTTAGACAAGCACGCAACCTCTGCTTCTAGTGATTTCTTGTTCGTTTCCAAAAAATGAACCCTTTCCTTCACAAGCTTTAGCTGCTCCTCATTTTTCTTCAATTGACGACCAAAATTTAGAAAGTCAGTCATCACCACCCGCTGCATTTCATCCATGAGTTCTACCTTGTCCTACGGCCAGGTTGCGGCTAGATCAAGCCCCATGGCATACATGTTGTAATCGCCTGACAACATCTCACCTTGTGGTTTGGTAACATTCGGGTACATGGTGGAAAAACTCGGCATTTGTTGCACTTCATTGTAAACTATATACACCTTGGACTCCACCTCCCTTTTATCATCCTTTTCTTTTCACTTTTGGATCCTGAGGGCTTGCATTTGCTTTGTGGTTTCTTCCTGGGATATGAATTTGGTTGGCAACTGAACCATCCTACTAGCGATAGGTGTACTAGGAGGCAGGGCAAAAGGGAATACAAGTATAGAAGGCCCCTGTGTTTTATTTTGTGGGAGATTGACAGTTTTTGAGGAGAAAAAGGGAACTTTCCATAGTTTGGTCTGTGAATTAGTGGAAGGGCTCATCAGTTGTTGTGGTGATGGGGTAGTCATAATCAAGTCTATTTTCTAGGCATACTGGGTTGGACTCGAGGTAGTAGAGGCAATAGGGGTGCCAATGGTAGTTGATATTTTGAAAAGAGAGGTGAGGAGAGATTGAGGAGTGGTGGCTAGTGTTAAGGTTAGTGGAGGTGTTGAGATAGAGGGCCCAGTTTGGGCGAAATGGGAGAAACCTCTCGCAAACATTCTGGTAGGGGGAGGGAAGGTAGGGCCGACACTTGTTGTTAGGTGTGTTACAGAAATGGAAGAGGATACAAAAGATTGGGAAGTAAGAAAAGCGGAAGAAAAAATTACCTATTGATTAGACGTGGGCGGTGCTTCGCTTGTCGTTGGCCCCTTACTTTGAGCTCCTGGCTCGTTGTGAGCACTTGGCTTGCAACGGCTTCTTGTGATCCTTCTCCCGGAATAGCTTCCGTGCGTTGTCGTTTAGTGGGTGGGGTATCTTCGATCTCTACAATTTCTGGCAGTTGTAGTTGAGACACCCTCATCACCTTGGAGGCCCAAGTGAGTGTCTGCAAGGCTCGTGACACATTCAATCGCACATTTGAAGCGACATAGGAAAACTACCCTATAGACTTCCTTTTTTGTTGGGTGGAGGACGTTGATGTCTTAGCTTCCTCTTTCGCCTACTCTTCTCCTTCATCAGGGTCGTTGCCATCGCTATCGCTTGAGTCAGAAGCAGGGTGCTCCTCATCCCAAAGCTCGACAAATCGCTTATCCTCTTTTATGCTTCATAAGGATTATTAAGCCATTTTGTTTCCTGGTGATACACCCAGAAGGTTTTGATCCTCTCATTGGTCCATTCCTCTACATTTCTTAGCTAATTGTATAGAGTTTTTCCCATTTTGTGGTTCTCATCATAATCCACCACAACGAGATAAAACCTATGCCATGGTGGCCTACTGTCTTCCGTGGGGATATGAATCAGGTCAACCAACAATTCATCTTCATCCTCTAGCGGGTTGTGCCTCCGTTCCCAGTAAGGCCGAGGGTTTTGAGTTACCTTGAGGTAATCATAAGGTAAGTCATTGAAAGGGTTGTAATTCCACTTGTCACAGATTATTACCAACCCCAAATGAGCCAGCTTATCCTACAATAGCGGGTGTGTCTGCTTCTTTTTCAGGGCCACTATTTTGAAACTTAGCAGACAGGTGAAGAATCCCTTCCTCTTGACGCTTTTCGCACGACATAAGGTAATATCAATAATGCATGCCTGTCAGAACAATTCCAGAGCCAACACTCAATTATTCACACATGTCGAAAGGCGGAAGGGTTCCCTAGTGAAGCCTCGCATTCAGATGAATGTAAAATGCGCTTCGAAAAACTAGTCACACTTTGGAGTGAAATTCTACATAAACTTTGTCTGAGTCAAGGTGATCCGATTAATACACTCCTCTCCTAGTAAATCTTGCAAAGTCAAAGTTAAGAAATAATCTAAAAATGCATAATAATCAAAAGTAGAAGAGAGGAGAGGGGTCCAAACAGAAACTGGCTTTTTCCTCCTCTTTTCATCAAAGATAGACAACTCCATATGCTCAGCAAAGAAATCAGGGTTTTGATATAAAAACATATAAGCAAGATAGGAGACAAATCTAAAATTTCATTCAACTAGTTAATTTGCTCTAACATCTTCATTACAAGGTGCTCTACAAAATCATACCAGAAGTAAGATTTTTGCCTGCGAAATTGGAAAGTTGGGCCCAATTGAAAAGAATGCACCTCTTGGTCAGTGTCCAGACCGAAAACACATTCCATCATTGAAAAGGCATCTTGCAGGTCTTCCTTGAAAGTGGCGTACAAAGCAAGAATTCTTGGCGGCTTCTTGTGATCTACTTCAATCCTTTTGATTTCTTCATTGTAAAACTCTAGAGCCTTAACCCTAGTGTTCCATATTTTATCTCCCTACTTAGGAGTGAACGTCTCCACTTCCATCCCTCTTTGCACAGGGTTTGGAATGCACAACATATACTAGAAGGCAGCCAGGTTGATGTTAACTGACAAAATCCGACCCTCAATAGTGCTAGTACTTGGGTTGAAATGTTAATGGCCGCATCGACCAATTCTGGGTAGTAGTGCACAGATGAGACCATATATTGAAGAAGCCCACTGAACCATACTTTTTTCTGTAGTCGACATTGCCCTTCTGGACAACTTCATTCATTCACAGGAAACTTCCCTCAATCCTTTAGGGTTCTTTGCGAGAAATGGATCATGAACATTATCCCAATCTTCTTGAACTAAGTTTTGGTCTCTGTAGTTTTTGGGCTTGTCCAATGCCTTTGTGTTTGCCCATTTTGGCTTGTTAGGAATACCCGGTATAGCATAAGAAATATTCTCAAAGACATTAATAGATGATGCAGCTCGTAGAGATTTAGCTAATTTTGTATCTCTACTGGCCTAACTCCCTGGCTTGAACCTTCTGCCATTGCTAATCTGCGAGAAGCTTTTTGCTTTAGCTTGAATTTTTTGCAACTTTACTTCGGCTCTGGCTATGCACTAGGAATTTCTTTTTCTCTAGGCAGTATATTTGAAAAGACCTTTTGAATGCCTAATTTTTTTGCATGCAATACTTAGCTATTTTTTCTTAGGGTGGTAGACGAGAGTTAGCTTTTTTGCATTTAATGCGGCATGTACTACTAACTCTTTGGCTTGTGCGAGATGAATTACTTGCCATTTTGGTGTGACAAGAATTCATAATTTCTATTAGCAATCGTATTGTACAACACTATTTTCTTGGAACTTGAGTCGATGCTTTGCAAGTAGCCTAAGCATTTGTATGCGTTGGAAATTAATATCCCGAAAGGAATGATTAAGCCAAAGATGTGATCATTGTTTGAAAAGATATGAGCTCTTCCTCAGAATGAGAAAAACACCTAGAGAACAACACCTCAGTCATTAGCCATGCATAATACCACTGATTGTTGCCACCAGCTTAAGCTAATTAATTAGCCCTTATTAGTTTTGCATGCAACAAACCGTACTCAGCAGACGCAACTAGGTGGGAAATTTGAGCAGGCCTGGGCACAACTTTCAAGTTGGTACTCAATTAACATCACATTTATGGCAAGAAGACTACCATGCCTTTCCTCACTCTTTCTATAAATAGGCATCTAAGCAGTAGTGAAATCACACTTAGCGATTTGAGCATAATTGGTATTAGGTAATTGGTGTAGCAGTTTAGCATTTACATTTCTGTAGCGTTCTCATAGGCTAGACTTAGGTGCTCTCCAGGAATAGTTTTAAGGTATTCACAGAGAGTCTGACAAGATGAACACCCCAATTAGGCTAGTATCACATAAGTCTCAAACTTCCTTTTTAGGAGAGATTTCTACTAGGCGCTTAAAAAGGATGACAAAGAACAAGCATTCACTGTCCATCATAGCCATTAAATGGGTCTTGGGATGGGACTGTCTCGAGTATGAGGAAAAGTATCAAGTTAACACTGAAATGTGCTCACACTTTGTCGCCTCCATGCTAGATATAGGAATTACCAAGCCATTGATTCTTCGTTTGGTGAAGTAAATTTTCCCCAAGAAATACCTGAACAACCTTGGTGAGGTTGTTGCAAATGTTGCATATGGTGGGGGAATTCCGAGTGCAAGCGACCTTCGAAGGTTTATAGAAGAGAACACGGTTGTGTCGTGGCTTCCATTTTTGAGTGGCTTTCACCTCCAGTCGCGAGATGAGCACCACCAGAGGGTAACTTGAGCCTGCCACTTCTTGTTCTACATCTACAACGTGGTGCCGTTTTACAACATCGACTGATACATGGACTTTAGGAACCTGGTGTTCCCTTTGCCTACCTTTACTCCATTGGATGATGTTGCTACTGCTGATGCCCTTGTTGACAAGGATATTGTGGAAACTTCCATTGATGCGTTTGTTGCTATTGCTCACACCGTGAATTGAAGACCTATGTTTTTCTCTTTGCCTTCAAAAATATCATAGTAATTAGTCCCTTTTTGTATACATGCCTGAAAAAGGCTTTCATGAAATATATAAGAAGAAGCAGAATATAATATAATTTTGGAAGTGTGGCCTATGAGCCATTTTGAAAATGTAAATATCAAAGCATATATAATGAAAATATATCCTTATATAATCATTCTGTTGTCTTCCTTTGGATTCTGTAATTGGGCCATCTTCTTCCTTTTTCAGCATGTATGTATAAATTTAGTTTTGCATGTGGGTGTTTAATTTTTCGCTCTGTTCAGCTATGAGTTCATTTCTCTTACTCTTAGCAATAATGGGTCACTTGTTCCTTTCCACCTCAGACCATCGAATAAATGAAAAGATCGGCCAACAAAACAAAAGGAAAGAAGGGAAAAAGCATATAAACATATTTACATGGGTATGGAAAGCAAGCTTAATTGAATATCTTCAGGTGAATTCCATTGACCAGAATTCCTAGTGCTTATTTTTCCATAGTCTCTAACTCATATGCATTGTGCTCCTTGCATTGAATTATTCTGAATGGGCCTTCCCAAAGGCTATCAAACTTTTCATGTTGGCCCGACTTTGCGGCCCTTTTGTTATATTTTAGCACCAAGTCTCTGCACTTTAGGCCTTGGTCAGACGTCTTCTTGTCAAACCACCTTTTAACCACTTGTTGGCGGTTAGTCATGGTCGTTAGGGACTTTTCCTTTTTCTCTTGTACTTCTAGCAACTTGGCTAACCATGCCTCTATTGCATTTTTTTGCTCCACCTCAAGAGACTTTAGCAATTGCAGTGCCAGGATCTCCATAGAGATAGTCAATAATGCCTCTTTTCCATAAACTAGCTCATACAGTGAATTCTTGAGGACTTGTTTTGGAGTTATGTGGTCCACCCAAAGCACTGCTAGGAGGTTTTTATGCCACTCCCTTTGATATTCTGACCCAATTCTTTTGAGGAGTCAGAACAAATTCTTTATTGTTGATTCGGCTAAGCCATTCCCCTATGGGTAGTAATTTGATGATGTTTTAAGGAATATTTTGTGTGTAAGTTCGAACTGACTTACCTTGGAACCTAGGAAAACTTTAGCATTGTCAAAGATGATAATTTTGGGTGGGCCAAATCTTGTTACCAGTTACTCTAGGACGTCCACTATTTCTGCCTCTGTCGCATTCTTTAGTGGCATGGCTTCGGTCCATCTCGTGAAGTAGTTTGTGGCCGTTAAGATCCATTTATGTCCTGCGCTAGAGGTCGGGTTGATCATTCCAATGAAGTTCAAACCCCATTGTGCGAATGTCTCATCGACCACTATCGGAGTGAGAGGCATTGCAAAAAATTTTCTCCTTCCTACAAAGAACAAACATTCCTTGCAAGTTTTCACCAAGGAGTAGGAATCATTGAATAGCGTTGGCCAAAAGTACCTTGCGCACATAATTTTGATGGTGGTGGTCTTTGCAGAGAAATGTCCACCTGCAGGACTGTTGTGGTAAGTGTCGAGGATCATTTTTGCTTGCTCTGTGGTAACACATCGCAACATAATTTCATTGAAATTTCTTTTGAATAGGATCCCTTCAATGAGCATGACTCCGTTGTTTTGCAACTGGTAGAATCTCCTCTTCTGAGAAGGAAGGCCCGATGGATACTTTCCTGTCTACATAAATCTTATTCTATCCACCAACCAACAACCCTTGGACTCTGAATCATTCATTAAGACTACCTCTAGATGCTCTTCTTCAGTGGCCATTTCTTCATCCTACGCAAGATATTCGCACAATCCTCTTCACCGAACAGTCTTTGTAGGCTTGACCTCAATGTCATACTCGAGGATCTTGGTGATCAGATTAGCTCTTTTCTCGGTGATTTCTCCTTCCATGATGTATTTGCACAAACTAGAATGTGCAACATAGAAAATCACCTTATTGCAAGAGATTAGATGCCAGAACTTCTTAAGTCCCTTAATTATTGTAGACGCCCGCCTCTCTACAAAATTGTCATTTGTTTCATATTCTTTCAGGGTCTGGGAGTGAAATGCTATCGGATTTTCCCCCTTACACTTGTTATCTTTCTGAGTTAAGATAGTAGAAATGCTTGACTTGCTACTGAATACATACATTATGAATTCCTTTGATAAGTCTGGGTTGACCAGAACAGGAGTGGGAGAGATAGCATCCTTGACTTTTTCAAAGGCTTCTCTAGCTTCTTTTGTCCATTTAAATATTTGATCTTTTTTTAGCATTAGGGTAATTGGCCTAATTATTCCTGCAAAATAGAAATAAATTTAATAATGAAATTTACCTTCCCTAAGAAGGATTGAACGCCCTTCTTATTGACCGGGAGAGGAAGCTCTTTGATTTCTTTCACCCGCTCAAGATCAATTGAAATTCCTTCTTTGGACACTACATGCCCCAGTAGTTTGCCCTGTGGTACTCTGAAGACACATTTTTTGGGGTTCAGGGATATCCCAAACTCTTAGAATTTCTTTAACACCATCTCAAGATGATCAAAATGATCATCCTTGGACTTGGAGAACACCATTAGATCATCCAGATAGATTAGGATAACCTTGATTAGTTTGTTGAAAGCGATATCCATTGCCCGCTGGAAGGTAGCTCCTACATTTGAGAGGCCAAAAGGCATCTTGTCATATGTGAATGTTTACCATTTGGTAGTGAACGTTGTCTTATGTTGATCCTCCTCTTTGACTGGGATCTGATTGTAACTGGAGAAGCCATCTAACAGGGAAAACACCTCCGACCCTGCCACCATTTGCAGGATCGACTCCATTGAAGGTAGAGGGTAATGATCTTTCAAGGATGCTCTGTTTAGGTTCCCAAAGTCTACACATAGATGGATATCTCCATTTTTCTTTCGGACCAAGACCAAATTGGATACCCACGTGCTATGCTTGATTGAGAAGACAATCTGTGATTGGATTAGCTTTGTTAATTCTTGCGCCATTAGTGCTTCAATTTGGGATTGACTGGTCTTTGTTTTTGGTGGACAGGCTTTGCACTTTCCACCAAATCTATTGTGTGTTGAATGATATTGGGATCATATCCCATGAGTTCATCATATGACTAGGCCACCACTGCTTCATATTTATCATAAAAGTCAATAAGCCTTTCTTTATCATGATGCAAGACATCCTTCTCGACCTTGAGCCTTCTTCCATCTCTGACATGAAGGTCTGCATAGTCACTTTTGTCTATTAAAGACTTCCATTTGTCATTTCTTGCATTGTCATAATCAAAAAGGTTTTCAAGAATGACCAATCCTTTAGGAAGCTTGTTGGATTTTAGCTAGATGATCTGTCCTTCATAGGCTTCAACAATCTTCGGTTGGAGTTGGTTAGCAAATTCTCCTGACTGCTGGATGAACGAGGCAATGTGTTCATCACTGTCAAACACATGCCAACTTTGGTCATTGTCTAGAATCATTGATCGGACTATTACTCGTACAGAGTGCTTTTTGTGAATGAGATCAGAGGTAGGATCGAACTGAGATCTGATTGATGTCATGCGATTTGCATCTGTATTATGTTCTCGGGGCACTGCCTGAATGTTGAAGGCTTCAAAACCATCAATCATGTCCCAAACTCGGTGTCTATAGGATTGCATGTAGACATTCTTGGCCGTAGAAATCCCATGGACTTGATTGACTACTAATTCAAAATCTCCAAACACCATTAGTTGCTTTATGCCCAGCCATTCCACAATGCTAATACCTTACACTAGTCCTTCATATTCATCTTCATTGTTCGAGCAAGTGAATGGGAAGTGGAAAGACCTCAATTTATTTTCAATCTATGGGGATATTAAACATATCCTAGCTCCTGTGCCATTCTTGTATCTTGCTCCGTCGAAGTGCAACATCCACAGTTCTAAGGCTTGATCGCTTTCAAATTCTTTGACAACCTTTGGGAGCACTTGATCTTCATTGTAGATGACATAGGTTCCCAACCCAGTAGCATGGTAGTTTCTGAAAGCGTTGGTATCTATATGTTCACTTAGGAGAACATCTTCTTGATCATTCCAGTCTTCGGTCACTTTTTCATCTTCTAGTAGTTCAGTGCAATACATTTCTTGCTGTGTGATAGAGGTATGCATGGCTTCAAAATTGATCATGGCTTCATCGGCTACATGTTCCGAATGTAAAGCTTCATATTCTATCTTTATCTTCACACCATGATTGGTTCTAAGGATCAAATGCAACCAATTCAGGGATAAATATCCGCCCACTTTTGAAGTAAATTCTCAGGATAGGCAGAGGTTGAACATGGGGGGAACATCTATGATCATAGTGTCTTGTGACACTGTGATACTAGGGCAAGCAAATAGAGTCAAGGGGAGTGCTTTGATGACACCTACGGTTTTGACTCTATTTCCATCAAGTTGCATTACTCCTCTTTTTAAGGGTTCATAGCTGAGTCCTAAAGCTTCAACTATTTGTTTAGGAATAATTGTGGCGCTAGCACCAAAATCAATCATGGAATTGTGTAATAATTTCTCCCCTATAATGAGAGTCAAGAAGAAGGGTTGAGGCTTTGACTTATCTCTTACTTCAGCAAGGGCTTCCACTGTGTTGTTTGTAAGAACTTTAGCGGAAGATGTTTGATCAACAACCCTTATTTTGGGCAACTGCTCCATTGGTGTTGCGCCTACATCTTCCCGGAGAGCCTTTGTAGTAGCGTCTTCTGTTCAAGAATGGCTAGAATATCCCACAAAGATACATTAGTGGATGATTTCTTCAATTGTTCCACCACATTGAACGATGGAGGATTCAGAGGTTTCTGCTCCTTCGTTCTTGTTATAACAACTTCCCTTTGTGGCTGATATTGCGACAACACTGCAGAGGTACTAGGCATTTGGTTAGAAGCACTTTTAGGTTGTAGTCTGACTAGTTGCGAGAAAACTGGTTCGCCCGTAAATCTCATCTTTGATCGAGTGTTGTAGTTAGATTGTACTTGTGGCATTTAAGATGCGGATGTATCATTGGAAAACACTGCTTCTTCTTATTCCATCCATGAGAAGAGTGTGTGGTCGAGAGCGATGTCTACTTCTTGCTCTGGTGACATCCCTTGCATTTGCACGGTGAGCACCGCATGGTCCATTTGCGAAGAGGTATACACATAACTTCTAGAGTCTAACATTGTGGCTTGGTTGCACTGCTCTGCCACCTTTTGTTGTAGGTTGTCGCGCGGGAAATTTTGGGGCATATGTGAATCGACACAAGGGAAGCACCAGGGATTGGTGTCATCCGCTAAATTGTTTTGTCCTGCAATTAGCTCTCTGTTCAAACTTAGATTAGTGCTTTGTAGCGGAGTGGGTACCAGTACTATTTGATTTGTTATTTGTGCTTGCGAATTTGTGCGAGTGTCTCCTTGGAACTAGTTTTGTTGGTAAGGGGACCTTCCGCCTTGATAATTCTGGTAGGTAGGCTTCAGAGGTACAGTTTGATTGCACCTGATAACGGTTATCTCATTAACAATAGTTCACAACATTTCCTTGAACTTGCTCATCTCCTCTTTTGAAGAACTGGATGTAAAGGTAACATTTTGCGGCATGCTCGGATACATGTACATGGATGGAGGAGGAGCCGGTGCGCTGGTAGAAGCAATTTCCTGGGTAGGAACCAATATCTCGGTGAATATAGGAATGATGGCCTGAGGTGACAATTTCCTGACGTCTATCAAATTGTTCTCCGCCTTGACAGTGATGCTATATGCACCTGGTAGCATGGTTTCGCCACAAGAATGGATCATCATTGAAATTTTGGGATTGATAGACTTTAAGTAGAACACGAATGCCAGATCGGGTGGTAGGCGGATGTTAACTTGAATCCTCTGTCAGCTTGTATGGAACCGAGCATTGAAGTCAACCATGGCTTTGTGCGGGGCCCGCTTTATGACTGAAAGCTGATAATATAGCAATGATCGGTCTCCTTCATTCAAAAATCTTTGATCGAAAGGCTCCTTGAGCTCATCCTAGGTACTGATAGTGTTTTATTGCAACGTGTGGTACTAATCCAGTGCCTTGCCCCTGAAAGAGGCGGAAAGCAGCTTAACGCCACATTTTGGACTGTAACCCCATGTACTAGACATACATCTACAACATCTTGCAAGTGTTCAGACGTCATTCTTGAGCCATCTCCAGTGAATTTAGGTATAGCCTTTAACATAGAAACTGGGATAGTGGCCCAAACAATAGGTGCTACTAGTGCAACAAGAGGGCTTCCAACGTCCCATGCCACATAATTTCTATTAGCGACAGGAAACATAGCTAGCAAAAAGGGAGGAGGAAGAGGAACGATCACTAATTGGGTCATGGGTTGTACTATCCCTAATGGTGGTACTAATAAACCATGATTATTTGTTGTTTGGGACCTAGTAACAGGCCAATGACTCATACACCCTTCTTGAAATTAGGTTCATTGAAGCTCGGTCCCACCGGGCGTGCCAGGAAAAAGAAAAACTATTGATGCCAAGAATTGGCAAGGTAACAACCCTTTGTGGGAAACTCAGTTTATGGGGGACTTATTGTGCTAAACTAAGTGACCTTCAAATTTTTAAAGAAGTCGACTTCTTTTGTAAATGGGGTTTTAGAATGGGAAAAGAAAGTAGATATAAAATAAATAATCTAACTAAGGCGATACGCTAGAATATAGATAAAAGGCATGATAAACCTATCTTTTGGATATGATCTAAGGGTCTACTTAGCAATTTACCATGTCCTAGAATAACAAAAATTAATGATTGTATCATGAACAACTCATTCAATGACATAAAATAATAATCACGCCCATTTACTGAAAAGAAGAGTCGAAAGACATGATCTAAACCAACAAACTTGCATTCAAATTATAGATGTACGACAAATAAACCATTCAAACAATAATGGCACAACATAAAGTTTATCAATAGCATAAGAGACAGAGAGGCCGACCAATGGAACAGTCTATGAGTTCTTGCAATAATTTAAACAATACAAAGGCATGGTCTCTCTAAAAATCCTGTAATTCTAAAAACTGGTGAAATAGCATGTGATCTCCAAACTTGTAACCTTGAACATTGGAACCTTTGGAACCCTTCCTTTGAAGCAAAGAGCGGTATTTATAATGAACCCTCCACCACCTGGCAAGCAACAACTAAAAAGATTTAGAATCTGAGCAATGATGTCGAGGCAATGATTTCCCTTGGCCGTTGTAATAGAAAAGATTCAAGACACAACATTTGGTCGTCCCCCATTCAAGTGCATCCCCTACGAATGATGGCAGTGGTCCAGCAGAGTCCTTTTCAAACAAGTGTCACCTCTTTGGATAAGCAGTTAGAACACATGGCAGCATCTCGCAGCACATAGTCCACTTCCTCCCCTTCGTTGAAGAAGTGTGCACCGAAGAGACGCGTGGCAACGTTTCACTACCTGCGGTCGATTTCCCATTTCTTCGTAGAAAACGCACGCAGGATGACATGTAGCAATAATTTTTATTATAGACACTGCCTGTGGGGCTTGCCAAATCTTTTGTGAATGGGAGCTACATGGCACGCAAGCAGGGGCCGTTGAGGAAATGAAAGGAAGCAATAAGTATAACCCGTAGTGAAGACATGTGGGAGAATTTTGGGGGCCGATGAGAGAGAAAGGAGAAAAATACTTCGGAGACTGATGAGCAGACATGTGGCAAAGGCCGCGGTGATAACCAAAAGGGGGCCGATGAAATTCGTTGAAGGCATGAGCAGATACTTAGCCAAAAATCAAACCCAAAGGGAGCATGGTGAATTTTGAATTCACAATGCCATTGAAAACTCTATTGGTCACTTCTTGAATGTGGAAAATTTCACTTCCTACATGGGGCACTCTAATTTTTCTTGCATTTTGGTGGATATTGACATTTCCAAGCCTCTTCACAAGAATGTGATTATGATGGTTGGAGATAGTCCTTGGACTCACCTCTTGATTACGAGGGTATCCCTTTTAGATGGTGTTGTTGCTTCTCCATTGTTCACCTATTTGTAAATCAAGTCTTCTCTCACATAAAAATTGGAAGAATTATAACGAAGATCACTTGACTATTCATGCTCCTAATTCTCCCTCAAATGAATTCTCTCAAGATGATGACAAGTCCTTATCTTCTGGTCCAAATTTGGCATGCCTTGTAGACCCTATAGGGGAACCTCCTGCCGCAATCTCACAACCTAATTTTACCTTAGCTTCAAATAAAATTTAGATTATTCATGTGGTAGAAGGTTACATTTTACCTCATCATTATATTTCTCCCTCTTCACATGCTAACAAGCTATCCATGAGGGATTCTCCTCCTACTTCCCCTTTTTCTAAGAATTTGGAAGATAATGTCTCCTAGATTTTTGTAAGAAGAAAAGTCTTCCTAATTCATTTTACCAAACTCATGCTCAAATTTTGGGTGAGAAGCCAACTGTTCTAGACCTAGGATTGTCTAAGTGGGAATCCAAGGGTCCAAGCTCTCTCTTTTGTTTGTAGTTTTTTTTGGCAGCTTGGTTGTAGATGTTCCTCTTTCTCTTGGTTCTCTATCGTTTCAGGCTTGATTGAGCCTATCTCACCTAGCATTTAGATAGCCTTTGTAAAGGGTTAGGACCCTTGTTTCCTACTTAATTTAATCAAGAAAATTTGGGCCACATAAACTAAAAGTGTCTTAGAACCATTACTAATAGAAATTTGGTTGATTTTTTTTAGTACTCTATTTTACAAAATGATTTATGTAAGCATTATATGTTTAATAAATAGAATAGATCTTCATTTCTTCTTTCAAGTTATAGAGAAAAAATATTATTGAAAATAATTCATTTGGATGTGTTTGTTCCAATGGATGTAGGTTCTATTGGGAAATATTTGTCTTATGTTTCATTTATTGATGATGCTTTTAAAGCAAATAGATTATTAGAGAAAGGTGTTGAAATCTAACAATGGTGGTAAATATTGTTGCAAGGAATTTGATGGGTTTTGTAAGCATGCATATATTGCTTGATAGAAGACTAAACCATACACACCTGAACAAAATGGAGTTGCAAATAGAATGAACCAAAATCTAATACAAAAAGCCATAAATGTGTTGACATGCATGTAATCGGATTGGTAGTTTTGGGTAAAGGTTGTAAATACTAGTTATTTGAGTGGTAGATCTCCTTGTTTAACTCTTATTGAAAAAAACACATCATGAAGTGTAAATAAGTAATAAGCCTTTTGTTTCACATTTGAGTTTCTTTGGTTGTGAATCTTATGTTAATATTGTTGAACACCCAAAATACTGAGAGGGGGGGTGAATTAGTATTCTCTTAAACCATTCAAACATTAAACATCCAATCACTAAATCATATACAACTGTAATAAAGAAGGAAAGCATGAAACACCAATCATACCACATAACAAATGAACACTAGGATTTTTACGTGGAAATCCCAAAATGGGAAAGACCATGGTGAGGATTAGCTCACAATATATTATAAACAATTATAGTATATTTATACAAGTGCTCACTACAAGTGGACTCATTGTCCAAGTGGACTCATTGCCCGTAGAGAAAAGATAGAAGAGAGATGGTGGCTCATAACCTATTTTGAGCTATTACAATTTCATCTATCATATGCATGAAATACAATTCCAATGAAGCTCAATAAACTAATAGTACACACTTGATCTGATATAGATTTAATACTTTGATTTCCTCATTTGCATCACTTCAATCTTCTACTCAACATCCACAACTTAAATCCGTACTGCTTTAATAATATTTGCATGTAGGATCTTCGTATCACACACACTCATATCCAAAAGACCGAAACGATCTAACATATATCTGCTTCAAGCATAGCATCAATAGGTCAGCCTAATTAGATGTAATATTCAAAACATAACTTGTCAGCTTCAATCCTTTTCATACACACCTCACACCAAAATACAAAACTCAAAACAACTTAAAATAGGTTGGCATGGACCTATAATAGATCCCTCATAAGACTGTAGCTATTGCAAGTATGAAGGTGTTGTCATTGATTTCAATAGGATTTCTATTGTCTGGTGTTATCATTGATGTTAAATATGCGTTGGGGAAGTTTGTTGCATATGGAGGATATTGAGAAAATTGTGAAAAAGAGGAAACAATTTGTTGCAGGTTGTATATGCGAGCTTATGAAAGCATGTTGATCAGGTGTGTTGGGATCTATTTGGGTCCTAATTAAGGATTTATGTAGGTCTCCTTCATTCCTATCCACTACAAGAATGTTTAGGTGTCGATCTATTTTGAATTTGTATGTGTAATAGATAGTTTCCGACATTGGAGAAGGTTTTTGAGGATGAGGTTGATATAAATAAGTGTAATGGTGTTGTGAGATCAAATAGAGAAGCAAGATAGATGTGAGATCGATGTGAGTGATGTGTGTGATGCGAATTTGACTAGAGAAGTGTGAATTTCAATGTTAGGGTTCTTGAAGGCAATGAGCTGAAGGAATTTGAAATCTTCCATGCAAGACTACAAAAGTGTGTGAGCAATTGTGGTGGATTCCCTATTACATTGAGAAGTATTCTCTGTGTAACATTTCTCTTCTATCTTCTTGTATTCTTTTTGTGGTAGTGAGCCCTAGTTGTGAGCATTTTGGACAGTGTGTCATATTCTAGTAGTGAGCCCTTTTGTACCAGTTTTGCTATTACTTATATTGTGAGATAATCCTCACCGTGGTTTTTCCCTCATTGGGTTTTCCATGTAAATTTGGTGTTCTCTTGTGTATGATGTTGGGATTTCAATTTTTGTTATATGTATTTCATGTTTAATCACACTAACAGAATAAGGGCTTGATGAATGCATGTGGATCTGATTACTATTGAGGGTTTTGATGTTTTAAGTTGCTACAACTAATTCACCCCCCTCTCAGTTGTCTTGTTCATTCAACAATTGCTATTAGAGCAAGGTTCCTTGGAAAAGAGCTTAAATGCTTGAGGTAGATCTGGGATGGTGAACAAGGTTGCCTTGGAATGCCCTAGATTCGATGACATGGATTATGCATTCTGGAAGACAAAGATGGAAGGATTTCTGGAAGCTAAAGGATATGAGATTGAAAAGGCTTATTCGACTACATATACTCCACCTTGAAATGTTCCAAGTACAAGTGCAGAGATCAAGGCACATGAGATCAATGCTAAGGCAATATTTATTGTTATGAATAGTCTTTCAAAAACTAAATTAGAAAAAGTTATGAGTTTGAAGACTACTAAAGAGGTTTGGGAAAAGGTAGAAAGAATTTATGAGGGAGATCCAAAGGTCAAACAAGAAAATTTGTAGAACTTGAAGGCACAATTTGAAATGATGTGGATGTCTGGGGATGAAACTATTAAAGTCTACATACAAAGAATTGATGAGTTGGTCAGTTCTATGAGAGATCTAGGTGCAACAGTTAAAGAATCTAAAGTAGTGAAGAAAGTTATCAAATCTCTTCCTAATTGCTACAGTGAAAAGGTATTTTCTATTGAGACTGCAAATTTTGACAATTATTCCAAAGATTAGTTGATTGGTACACTAACTACATTTGAAATGAGAAAACTTGGTTTGAAGAATGACACAAAAGTATAGACTGCTTTCAAGGCTAATAAATCAAAGAAGGTTGAAGATTCAGATGGAAAAGATCTTGATGATGTGGAAGCTAACTTTGTGAGAAAGATGAAGAAGGGCACTAGTAAGTACAAAGGTAAACTACCTTTCAAATGTTTTAGTTGTGGTGATATAGGTCATTATGCTTCAAGATGTCCAAAAAGAGCTATAAGCAATAAGAATAAGGAAAACAAAGGAAAGATGATTTAAAGAGCTTACTATGTTAGAGAAGATGTTGGTATTTCTGATGATGAATTTGATGATGAAGAATGCTTGTTTTTGGCTATAAAAGAAGAATTTGGTTCTTCTAACCCTAAAAGTTGTGTGAAGGAAAGTGTTTCGGAGATGAAGGATAAGGTTGAAGGAACTTTGATATCTTCTTTTCATGCTAAAAAAGATAAGAATTACTGGGTTGTTGACAGTGGTTTCTCTAATCACATGACTAGAGACAAAAGTAAGTTTGTTAAACTTGAAAAGTATGATGGATGATTAGTTAAGTTTGGAGATGATTCAGGAGCTAAGATTTGTGGAATAGGTTCAATCAGTTTTGATGGAAAGAATAACACTGAAAATGTTTACTATGTTAAGGGTTTAATGCATAACCTTTTGAGTGTTGGACAAATATGTAGCAAAGGATATAATCTTGTGTTTAAGGATGAATTATGTGAGATCAAAAAAGGGTTCGAAATTGTAATTGTTACTAGTAAAAGAAAAGATGGAAACATTTATTGGCTTAAGCGTGTTGATGGACATTACTTTATGTCTCATCTTAGTGACAATTGATTATGGCATCGGAGGATGTGTCACATGAACTTTGATAATTTGGCAAGAATTAGTTTAGTTCATGTAGTGAGAGATCTACCAAGAATCACAAAACCTATCAATGATTATTCTATGATGACATGGGTTACTTTTCTTACAGAAAAAAATGATGCATTAGATAAATTCAAGGCATTTAAAGATATGGTTGAGAATGAAATAGATTTGAAAATCAAATGTTTGAGGTCTAACAGAGGTGGTGAATTCACCTCCAATGAGGTCAACAAGTTTTGTGAAGTTCATGGAATAAAGATATATTTGTTTGTCCCTAGAACTCCTCAGCAGAATGGAGTTGTTGAAAGGAAAAACAAGACTATTCAAGAAGCTGCAAGGACTATGATGAAAGAAGAAAATCTACCAAAAATCTACTAGAGAGAATCTATTCATACTGTTGTTTACATAATTAACAAAATTCAAGCTAAAGCTAGCAACACAAAGACTCGCTATGAGCTATGGTATGGAAGGATTCCTACTGTGAAGTACTTTAGAGTATTTGGAAGTAAATGCTATATCGAAAGAGAAGAAGAAAAATTAGGAAAGTTTGATGCAAGGTCTGATAAAGTTATCTTCCTTGGATATTCTACTAGAAGCAAAGCACACAGATGTTACAAAAAAGTCTGAGAAATATAGTTGAAGTGCAAATGTTAAAGTTGATGAAAACTTGCAAAATTCAATTGCAGTAGATGGATATGTGTCAGATGAACCTGATTGTAGAGAATTTGAAGAAGAAAAGGTTGATGAATGAGAAGTATAGAATGATGAGGAAGAAGCTCTGGAGAAAACCCCTAAAACCCCAAATTATGTGCAAAAGAATCATTACAAAGATCATATCATTGGAGACAGGTGGAAAGGTGTATTGACAAGAAGCAAAGCTATTGAAGTTGAGGTAAATCTATGTTTAATTTCTAAAGTTGAACCTAAAATAGTGAGTGATGCATGAAAATATGAGCATTGGATGAAGGAAATGGAAGAACTTATGAAAATTGAGAAGTATCATACTTGGGAACTTGTTCCTAGAATGGAAAAAAAAAACATAATTGGAACTAAATGGGTATTCAAAAACAAGTTGAATGAGAATGGAGTAGTAATAAATAAGGAAATAATTGTGTGTAAAGGTTACTCACAATTGGAAGGTATAGAATTTGAAGAGATTTTTGCTCCTGTGGATAGGATGGAAGCTATTAGAATGTTTTTGGAATTTGCAACACATAAAATTTTTAAGGTTTATTAGATGGATGTGAAGTCTACTTTTCTAAATGGTGAATTGGAAGAAGTGGTTTACATGGAACAACTGGAAGGATTTCAATTGTCAAATCTACTGGATGTGGTATGTAAGTTGAAGAATGAACTATATGGATTGAAGCAAGCTCCCAAAGCTTGGTATGTAAGATTGGAAAAATACTTAATACAACAAGGATTCAGTAAAGGCACCGCAAATAGTAATATTTACTTCAAAATTGAGGAAGAAAAATCTTAATAGTAGTAGTGTATGTGGATGATATTATCTTTGGTGGAAATGAGGCTATGTGTAAGAAATTTGTTGAAGAGATGCATAAAGAGTTTGAAATATCAATGTTTGGGGAGATGAATTTCTTTCTTGGGCTACAAATCAATCAAAAAGATAAAGGGATATTTGTTTCACAATCTAAGTATGTCAAAGAGATGTTGAAGAAGTTTGGAATGGATGACTCCAAACCGGTATGCACTCCTATGGTGATTGGTTGTAAATTGAGCAAAGATATTGATGACTCACCTAAGGATGATCAGAGCAAGTATAGATCTATGATTGGTGGACTGCTATATTTAACTGCTACTAGACTAGATATCATGCATGTAGTTTGTCTTGTAGCTAGATTTCAAGAAGTTCCTAACAAAACACATGTTGTAGCAATGAAGAGGATATTCAAATGTCTAAGAGGTACTCTAGATTATGGCTTATGGTATCCTAAGGACTGATTTCACATTAAGAGCCTATACAAATGCAAATTGGGTTGGTTGTGTTGATTATAGAAAAAGCACAAGTGATGGTGCATTCTTGCTTGGATATAGATTGGTGTCATGGTTGAGTAAGAAGCAAGATTTGGTTTCTTTGTCTACTGCAGAGGCTAAATATATTGCAACATCATGTTGTACATAGGTGTTATGGATGAGACAACCATTGAAGGATATCAAAGTTGTATATGATGAGCCTATATCTATCTTTTGTGATAATACAAGTGCAATTAACATTTCAAAGAATCTAGTGATGCATTCAAGGACAAAGCATATATCTATCAGGTATCACTTTTTGAGAGAAAAGGTTATGGATAATGAAGTGAAGATTGAGTATGTACCTACAAAGGATCAAATTGTTGACATTTTTACTAAGGCTCTTCCTAAAGATACTTTTGAGTATCTCTGGGAGAAGTTGGAGGTTATTTCCCCTCCTTCCTTGAACTATATGCATATGAAGATGCATCCGTCCAATGGATCTATGGATCTATCTTCTTTCTGGATTGATATTGGTGGCTACCTCTCAAGGGGAGTAGGTAGTGTCATGTGTTGTCATTGATTTGTTGATTTATTTGGGTGTACTCCTAAGGGAGAGTATTCATAGAAGGTATTTTGGTCCAGTGTCAAAGGGGGAGAACAATGTAAAAAAATCTATCTTTTGCCATTGATTTCAAAGGGGGAGAGAGAGACTCATGTGAAAAATATTATCTACTCATGGAGAGAGAGAATCATGTGAAAAAGATTATCTACTCGAGGGGAGAGGGAATCATATGAAAAAGTGCTATGTATGTTTCCTAATTATTATTGTCAAAAGGATAGAGTTCGGGAATGTTGTGTAGGCTATCTAATCAAAAAAAGGAGAGTGTGTATGTTGTCTTTGATGGTTTTTCACATCTTGTGTTGCCATCAATGGAAAAGGGGATATTGTTGCAAGTATGAAGGTGTTGTCATTGATGCCAATAGGATGTCTATTTTTTGGTGTTGCGATTGATGTTAACTATGTGTTGAGGAAGTTTGTTACATATGGAGGATATTGAGAAAATTGTAAAAAAGAGGAAACAGGTTGTTGTAGGTTATGCATGTATAGTTGAGATCTTGTGGAAGTGTTGTGAGTTCATGGGGCTATCTTTTTGCTGCAAATTCTAGAGTTAAGTTGGAATGAAGTAATGAGTTGATATGATGTCTTTAGTACTTGGTTTCCAAGTGCTATTGAGAAAATTTGATAAATAGAGTAAATTGTGTTGTGCTAGTGGTCAAAGTGTGCTCCTATATTGTGCTACACATTTCTTTTGTGTTGAGGCTATGCCTAGGTAGATCTAATATATATTTTTAAGGTTTTCAGAGGTTGCTATTTTAAAATTTGGGTTTGTGGATCATTGTACAGTATGAAATATTTTCACCAATGTGTGAACTAGTCTTTCAGTGATATTTTTGTGGCCTAGGAGAAATGTATTTGCTCCGCATTCCTCTGTTATTTGGATTCAGGTTGTGTAGACTTGGGAAGTTTCTTATAATTTTTACATCTTTTTGTATTCAATATATTGCTTGATTTGGTGCAATACAAAGCGACTTTCATTTGTTAGTATGCAAATAAGGTTTACCAATTGTTTTGAGATGAAGTATCTATATGGTGTGAGCATGGATGAAATGTTTGATGAATCTTAAGTAGTTCATGGATTATTCTAGATTGTGCTCAAGTGAATTATGTTGTTCGAAAGTCACATATTGATTTAAGGAAGCATGTACTTAATGATTATGGTGTTTTAACACTAGTATTGGCCGACCTTGTGTTTGACACTACATGTGAGCTTATGAAAGCCTGTTGAGGTGTGTTGGGATCTATTTGGGTCCTAATTAAGGATTTATGTAGTTTTCCTTCATTCCTATCCACCACAAGAATGTTTAGGTGCCGACCTATTTTGAATTTGTATGTGTAACAGATAGTTTCCAACATTGGAGAAGGTTTTTGAGGATGAGGTTGATATAAATAAGTGTAATGGTGTTGTGAGATGAAAGAGAGAAGAAAGATAGATGTGAGATCGATGTGAGTGATGTGTGTGATGTGAATTCAAGTAGAGTAGTGTGAATTTCAGTGTTAGGGTTCTTGAAGGCAGTGAAATGAAGGCATCCAAAATATTCAATGCAAGACTGTGGAAGTGTGCAAGAAATTGTGGTGGATTCCTTGTTGCATTGAGAAGTACTCTCTGTGTAACATTTCTCTTCTATCCTCTTGTATTCTTTCTATGGTAGTGAGCCTTGGCTATGATCCTTTTGGAAAGTGTGTCCTATTCTAGCAATGAGCCATTTTGTATCAGTTTTTCTATTACTTATATTGTGAGCTAATCCTCATTGTGGTTTTTCCCTCATTGGGTTTTCCACATAAATTTGGTGTTCTCTTGTGTATGATGTTGTGATTTTAGTTTATGTTATCTACATTTCATGTTTAATCACACTAACAAAATAAGGGTTTGATGAATGCATGTGGATCAAATTACTGTTGAGGTTTTTGATTTTTTAAGTTGCTACAATTGATTTACCCCCCCTCTCAGTTGTCTTGTTCATTCAACAACAACACTTATACCTTCACATACCTTTAAACTTGTTAGGTCGGTATGGAATAAGACCTAATAACATAATTCGTTAGCTATGTAGCCACATTCAGACATGTTGACCTCAAAACTCAATATCAACTTGAATTCACATGCTACTACCGTCTGTCAATTTTTCCTCTAAAGCATAAAGCCAAAAACTTATCTACAGAGAAGTGCAGACTCTCCCACATAAATGTACTATATATAGAATAACTATAATTTTCCAAACCAACTTTTGTTACTTATATCTTTCGATCCAATATCCAAAAAATTATGAAAACTTGGAATCAAGTACATCTAACATCTAACAAAATAATGTTAGAAGTGCAAAGTGAAACCTTCATTTGTGGAGTGGTGCAGACCCAAAAACGAAAGCTCTGTTACATTGAAATAGCAATATTGACACTTAGTTGATTTCCCATTACAACCAACTTTACAAGACCAACCACTTTGCAAAAATATATTACAAAAAAACTCCAAAACCTATTAGAACCAACCAAAATGATCCACATCATGATCTCCATATCCGGATACAATGTTGACATCAATGAAAACACTACAACACATCGTTATATACCTTTGATTGTCCCTCATGCTCATGTTGCCAACAATAGCATCAATGACATCCTTCCAACAATATCCCCCTTTTTCAGTGATGGCAACATGACAAGAACTTCCAAAACATTCTCCCCATTTGACATCAAGGGAAAAGAGTGCATATACCAACTATTTTTACATTTGCCAAAACTCCCCCTAATAAATGTATCAGAGCAAAAACCCAAAAATTGCACTAGAAAACTACTCTACATAGTCCACACATATATACAAAGAGTATGAATAAAAATATTGAAATGAATGAAAAAGAGAGAAATATGTCAACCGGAGGACGTTGACACCTACAAATTTTGTACATGTGCTTTCCATGCTTGCCTACCTTCTTCACTATCTTTCTTTGCTCTCACAAGAAATATGCATTGTGTTTCAAATTCCAGTAATAGCTCTTCTCCTCCTTCCATAGTGTCGGGTACCAGATTCATCTGCTTAGCTTTGTTGGTACTCAAAAGGGATTTTGAAACAAGTATGGTTTTTGGATTGACCAAGTCCCTTATTTCTCCAAATTGTAGAATTTTGTGTTCTTTCTGGGCTTACAAATAAAAGAATTTATTATTCGGATCTTCTATTGCATTCCTTGTATCTCCAAATAGATCGAGTGTCAGATCATGGTCACTTGAGCTAGTGTTTATTTGATACTCAATGGAGTCCATATCCTTCCTAATGCTTTTTGTGGCTTTAGGCCACTTCATGCCATATTGATAAAGAGCCTTTGCCTCATCAACACATCCTTGCGCATCGTTCATCAATTCTAAAAACTTTTTATGTGCAAGAGCACATTTCTCGGTAATTTCCAACATTTTCTTATCATTAATTATCTTCTCAGCCTCTTTTTGTGTTCATATTTAAGTTCGAAGACATACACCTTAAAAGAATCAATTAACAATTTTAGATTTTCCATATCAGATAGTGATGTATCTATGTTTACACCGGGTATGGTCTCTTGTAATGCTTTCACCATTTCCTCCATTAGTTCTCCACTTCTCTAATGCATCTTAATGATTTCTTTTCTTGTAGATGCATTAAATACATCTCCCAATTGTAGCTTGTGGAGGAGAGAGATCTTATCCAAATCTACATTACCTTGTTGCATCAAAAATTACAACATTTGTGATGACACAGTAGGTTGGAACTTGGGCTACATACTTAATAGATTCTTCAAGGAATCTCTAGAGGAACTGAAGGATTCACCAGAAGGCTTTGTCCACAACCTTTCCTTTTGAGTCCTTCAACATTTCCAATCTATTAGTTTTTCTCTTTGTATTTGTGCATCTTTGGATGCATCCTTATCTTCATCTTTATTTTCTTGCTCTTCTTCCTTCTTCGCATTAGCATTTTCATTGTTATCATCATCCTTGTTTTCTTCCTCTACAGGGTTTTCTGTGTTAACCAAAGGAGTAGTATTTTCCTTTGCAATGTCTTTTTCGATCGCTACTTCCTCGACATCTTTTTCTATGATGTCCTCTATTTCCAAAGGTGTACTATCCTATGCAACTTCTTCATTTGTATCATTCTCATATTGTGCATCATCTATTTGCACATCTTCTTCAATATTTAGTTATGAAGCAATGGTTTTCACATTCACTTATTCTTCATTCACTGGTGTCATTCCCAATTTATATACTATTTCCTCTCCTTTTTCAATACTCTCCTTTCTAATTCTTTCAAGATAATTTTGATCCTTAACCATAAGGTTTTTCACCCTTTTCTTAGTTCTTAGTTCTTTTCCCTCATGTGAATAACAAATTTCTTCTTTTCTTCTTCTATCTCATCTTTACTGTCTATGTCAATAATGTCAAATATTCTTTTAGTACTGGCTTCACCTTGTGAAGCATCAATTCTCCTCCTGTGGACCAACTATGGTCCTTCTTCCTCCATTTCTTCTTCTTCTTTTGCTACATTGACACTTGTATTATTTTATCTTACTGCATTTTGCTTTTGTCTCTTCTTTACAAGGGTGACAAATGGCGCTACCAGAGTAGCCTTCTTCTTTTTTGTCCTTGTCATATGCAAAAATAGAGGGGATTTCTCCTTCACCAAAGGACTAACCATTGTTTTCTTCTTCTCTCCAGTAGGTTGCCTAGTTTCAGAGGAATTTTGAATAGGAGTGATAGTTATCCTACTAGATCTTCTTGTGCTTCTAGATCCTCCTACAAAACTAGATTCCCCATTAGCTTTTTCCCTTGCATACTACATTTGTTCCTTAGATATGCTCATTTCCTCTACAATCTCTTCAAGTAGTTTTCTAACTTTCTTTTGTATTAATGGTTTCTTCTGCTCCATGTGCATTTCCATGGATTTCTCTTCATAAGTGCCATATCTTTCTTTAGTTGTATCCTTTGCACTTTTCAACAATATTTCAGCTAAACCTATTATCTCTTGTTCATTAACATCATATCCCAATGTAAGGATTCACATAGTCCTTGATTCTACTACCTACATGATGCATTCATCAGTACTAACAAAAAATATGATATCATTCTTATATTTCTCTACTATTTGCCTTGGAATCTTGTCTCTCTCATGCATTCTTTTATGAAAAATTGCAAAGAAGGCAACAAGTGCCTCATCTTGTGCATTTCCATCACCAAGAATGCTCATGAAATCTCTAATTTGATGAGCAATTGGTCTTCCTTGCAACCAGTTCACTCCTTTGGTTTTGGCAAGTTCTTTTAGAAAATAGAACAATAAGAAAATAACTAAAGTTCCATACTTGAAAGCATATTTCTTCTCCTTTTTCTACTTCAAATTTTCCATGAATTTTTGCCTTAGCAACTCACAAAGATCATAGTCCATGCCCTTTTCCACCATCTCATATGCCACATTAATTGTGGTGGTAGACACAAAATTATCTATGTTAGTGAAATGGATTTTGTATCCAATCAACATTGTTGCATACATCATAGCTGGATTCCTAATGGGATTTACTGCTAAATCCCTCTTGTCATATTTTGCACCTGTGAGCTCCATAATGACTTCATTCTTAAGAGATTTCAACATAGGAATAGGTCGAGTGGAGCATAGACCTGTGAACTCTCTAATCGTGCTTCCATTGTTATGATGTTAGGCGTGTCGATCCAAACAAATTTTTCATGGAATCTACTTAATGCCATTCTAACCCACTTGCTATTGAAACAAAAGTTTGGAAACAATTTCCATACATCCAATTTCTTTGCGACTAGGTTTTGATACTCTAGTTTTAGGGAAAAATTGTCTCCCATTAATTCCTTCATCCATAGATCTGCTAGTTTAGTGTGATCAAATTCTTCCATTTTACCATGAATATAGATTCTAATATCCTCAATCAGAAAAACCCCATATGGAACATAAGAAAATGCACCTAACAAGTCATCTTCTATGAATTTCACAAGATATTTCTTGAATTTATGTTGTGGTTTCTCTGTTACCTCGATAACCCTTGGTGTAGCCATTACAAAATAGATTCAAACTGCTTTCAAACAAAGTTCTATGGTAAACAAGATTTGTATATACTTTTTGTTTCGCTTTCCAAACTAGGGTTTCGATGCACTGAATCTCAAATTGCCTTGATTACTTTGAGTTCACACCTTCATTGCTCTACTTCTTCTTGAATGCTTTTGTGAATGATTTTTCCTTAGTGAAATCAATTATAATCCTTCGATCTGACCTAATTTTGCATTAAATGATTCAAACAATAAAGCTAACAACTTTTCATCTATATGCACAAACAAATTTTGAAGCTCTGCAACCATCTGCATCATCATATTTTCTTTCGTAATATTCACCAATAGATCAATTATGCTTATCTACATCACATATCTTCATGTTGAGGCATCATCACCTTTTCTTTGGTAGGGGATATAAGATGTTCATTAAAGATCCCCCTAATTTGAAGCTCTTAACTTAGTTTCCAAAGGAAACATCTACACTAGATGGTGGTACATATTCATCCTTGACTTTTGTCTCTTCCTTCTTTCTCCAAATATTTTCCATTTCCTTCTTTGTTTCTATCGGATCAACCTTTTTTATTGGTTCATTCCTCTTTACCGAATTATCCTTTCTCATTTTTCTACTTCTGCAAAACTTAGCAATGTGTCCAGGCCTATTGCAATTGTAACATGTTACATTCTTCTAAATAGTATTCCTTCCATTTATTTTGGATCTACATTGATTAGCTTTATGCCCAAATCCATAGCATGTATAACAGTAACCATAGAAATATTGAGTCATTCTACCATTGTTATAGTCATTCATCGTTTGAATTTCACATTCATTAGCTCTATGACCAAATTTCTTACATGTAAAGCATTGACCAAAGAAAGACAAGACATTTTGATTCCTTCTGCTTCTACATTTCATTGCCTTATGTCCAAATTTATTGCAAGAATGAAAAAAATATTAAAAGATGGGTGCCTTTGTCCATTTGGTTGACTAACTGGTGGTCTTCTTTGATTTTGGATTTTCTTACCATTGTTCTTCTTGTCCTTAACCTTCTTTTTAGTATTCGATATCTGATTTGACTTTGAGCTTTCTCCTATCTCAAATCCTAGTTCACCTTTATCTTTAGAGCCTTTCTGATTCGCAATCATTTCATCAAGCTTTGTAGTACTCATCTTGAATTTTTCTTCATGACTCCTTGCTTTCTCTAGATCTGATCTCCCATTTACAACTTCTTTTTTAAGCCTTGTACATTCCTCTTATTTGATTTTCACCATTTCATTCATACATTCCTCAAATCTTTTTTTTCTTCAACTTGCACTTTAAAACCAGTGATGGTTTCATTTGCTTGATTTAATTGCTCACTAACTTCCTTATGCCTTTCTCTCAATTTTTTGATGCATTCATCTTCTTATTTTACATTTTCTTTTAGATCTATGTTTTCACTTTCAATTCTTTCAAGGCCTTCAAGAGAAACTTTGAGTTCTCCATCTTTTTCAAGCATGCAATATTCTTCTATGATTCCTACTATAAGAATATCTTCTAGAGGAGTAGTAAATTTTCTATCACCCATGTGTTCAACCTCGAAGACCTTCCCCAAGTGGTTAAGCTCCTTCCAAGGAACAAAGCTCTGATACCAATTGCTGAACACCTAGAATATTGAGAGGCGGAGTGAATCAGTATTCTCTTAAACCATTCAAACATTAAACATTGAATCACCAAAGCATATACAACTATAATAAAGAAGGAACGCATGAAACATCATTCACACCACATAACACATGAACACTAGGATTTTTATGTGGAAAACCCAAAATGGAAAAAACCATGGTGAGGATTAGCTCACAATATATTATAACCGGTTATAGTATATTTACATAAGTGCTCACTATAGGTGGACTCACTGTCCAAGTGGACTCACTACCCATAGAGAAAAATATAGGAGAGATGGTGGCTCATAGCCTATTTTGAATTGTTACAATTTTATCTATCATATGCATGAAATACAATTCCAATGAATCTCAATAAACTAAATTTGCACACTTCATTTGATTCATATTTAACTCTATTTTACTCATTTTCATCACTTCAATCTTCTACTCAACATTAACAACTTATATTCACACTTCTTTGAGTATTTGCATGTAGGATCGTCACATCACACACACTTATATCCAAAACACCAAAAATATCTAACATATATATTTGCTTCAAGCATAGCATCAATTGGGTTAGCCTAATTAGATGTAATATTCAAAACATAACTTGTTGACTTCAGTCCTTTTCATACACACCTCACGCCAAAATACAAAACCCAAAACAACTTGAAACAGGTCAGTATGGACCTATAATAGATCCTTCATAAGACTACAACACATATTTAACCTTCGCATACCTTTAAACTTGTTAGGTCGGCACAACATAAGACCTAATAACATCCTTCAACTATGTATCCACATTTGGACATGTGGACCTCAAAACTCAATACCAACTAGAATTCACATGCTACTACCTGTAGACACCTAAAATATACTGATTGACATTGTACATCTGATCCTGACTTACTAACATTATTTCTTCTTGAATCATCCCTCGGTCTAACCATTTAATCAAATCTCCCTATCTGATTAAATTCATCAATATTCCTCTCTTAATTAATTAAATCATTTTATCTAATCAATTCAATCTCTTTTGTTAATTAAATCTATCCATCTGATCTAATTATCCCTACTTAATTAAATAATCAATTTATTTGATTAAATCTCTAAAAGTCAATCCATTAAATTAAATAAATTAAAACCTTATTTGATTTAATCTAACACCATCTCTTTTAATTAAATAAATCAAAATCCTTATTTAATTAATCTCTTGTCATATTCCTCTCTTATTTGATTTAAATAAATCCATAAATTTGAGTCAAATAGGTCACATCATCTAACCTCTCTCATTAAATTAATTAACCCTTGATTAATTTAATCTCATCTCATGTCCATCCTCTAGATAATCCAAGTTGCACATGAAAATAGATTTAATTCATTTATTAAATCTCTATTTTCCTCACAAGGCATCTTTTGGAATATTCTCTCAATTTGAATTCAAAAATTCCAAGTCAACATGTACATCCAACAAGGCAATAAATTCATCTTACATGTCCTTTGCCTTGAGCCAAGTGGCATTTATTGCATTTTCCCTTCCCTCTTACATGTCATTTCAACAAATTTGAAATTCAAAATTATGCATTTATTGGCACAAACCCCAAATCTTGCACATCCTTCATCCATTCATAGCTTGACAAGTGGCATCATATCACTGAATGAATTTTAGTCCCACATTGCTTAAATTTGGACATTCATCCATCTTGGAATTCTATAAATAAAGAGCTCATATCCTCATTTCATCATCCACAATCTAGGCAAAGTTACCATGCTCAAATATCTCTTGAATTTTATCCATTATCATTGAGTCATAGCTAGGTTTTTTGCAAATTTTTGGCTTGGAGTCTTCATTCTTCACCAACAAAGTGGATCAAACATCTTCAACACATCAAGCTTGCATCATAGGAATTGGGAAAGGGCCAATTTTCACATCAAATTGGCACCAATTCCTCCATGGGATCATGAGTTTGCACATCTAATTAGGATTTAATCTTTGTTTTATCATTTTCATTGTGTTCTTTGTTATTTTCTTTCCTAGTTTGAGGTTGTAAATGGATTTCATGGGGAATCCTTGTTTTGGCTTGCAATCACTTGTCTAACTCATTTACTCTTGTTGTTTTGTAGGTACCAAGGTTGGGGTTCACACATTTGGCGCTAGAAGGAGGGCATGAAATCATTCTTTCTCATCTTTTCTTAAAAATTCCGCGTTTTCATTCACACATAGAAAATTCCAACGTTGGAAGCTCAGCGTCGCTATATGGCACTGCTCAAAACACAAACTGCGATGCTGGACTCGTCCCACCAAAATATTTGAATTTTAAACTCCGCCGCTGGACTCGTTGACTTGCAGGAATTTTCAAATTTTCAAAAACTGCGACGCTGGAAGGAAACTGCGACGCTTGGTGAAAATTGCGACACAGTTGAGCTCTCTGTCCCGACACAGAGCGACGCTGACTGGTAAGCGGCATTGTGAGGGCACCGCTCAGAAATCAAACTGTGACACAGTTACGAGTTGCGACGCTGGAAGACAGTAAAAAGGGAAAATTTAATTTTAGCACGTGCTTTTGATTTATGATTAATGTGTCTTCTGTTTTCTGCCTTTTAATTTCTGTATTTTCTAGAATCTGACTGGTTTTTCTTCCTTGTAGGTTGGAAACCGAAATTGAAGAAAGGAGAAGCATGAGAGGGATGTTCGTCAAATCTAAGTGTTTTTAAACACTATAGTGTTTGCTTAACACTTTTGCACGAAATTGTTATCTTTTTCTTCCTTAAGGCACTAGTTTTCGTTTGGGTTTTAAAAAGAACCTTTCCATTTCTTGCAAAAAGGCTAAAATGAACTTTAGGACCACAACTTATTAGATTTTTTTTATTGGATTAACAATTGAACAAGGTGTCTATCATTTGTCTTTTGGTGCTCTAAAACGAACTCACATTTTGCTTTGTGGATTTAAAAAGAACAAGTGTAGCTTTGTTTTTCGTGAGGGCTTACTTAAACTAAAGCCATTGAAAAAGGACGTATGCGCTTCTCTCGCGCTTTATAGCGATCTTGAGAATCAAAAGGCCTTTTTCATGACTTTAGGGTGAGACAAAGCAATCACCTCCACACTTCGATTTGGGTTTAAAATTGAAAATTTTGTGTGAGTGTGAGTGGGGGAATTATTGTGTATATTCTCTCTCCTTGTTGCCAACATGGATTGATCAAGTTATGAATATTGTTCTTCATTCGCTTTTGTTTATCCTAGAGGGCCTGCCTTGGGGAAAAAGTACTCACCCAAGGGAACGACTCAACCGGTAACACTCTAAAGCCAAGATTATTTCCAACTGGAATATAAATGTGGATATTGGAAGAACGCCAATATCACGTAGTTGATTCCGACAAGATGGATCCGAAAGGGGACTCGTGCCGTATGGGTCAATCTCCACGAACGGAAAGTCCTTACTAAAACCCATGTGCTAGAATTTTCCAAAATCCTTTAAACTATTTGTTGGTGCAAGAACGGTCATTCTCAAGCCACTCCACACTTTTACGGTCTTCTAGTAGAAATGGAAAACATGCCATGGGAGTTTCATGAGTGTTGATGCTTGGATGCCCCATATAAGTGAGTGTCGTGGAGGGGAGCCAGTGGGGTCAAGCATCTAACCATTCGCTAGAGATAAGTGTAGCTGGACTTGTCCAAGTGGGAATCCAACAAATATTGTCTTACACATCCATAGGATTGTACTTATTCTTGGGTTACAAAATGCATTGCTTGATCGAAAACATCATGGAAACAAACACTTGAACCTCATCCAAATTTCAAACCCTTTTAAGACAAATACAATTGACTCAATCCATATGTTATTGCTTTCCCTTGGGATTCACATCCTTAGAGGTTTCTAAACATTGGATTATATCTTGATTTGTCTCCTTAAATAAACAATAGGAAAACCCTTGCCTTAAAGTTCATTAAATTTCCACATAACATATCTTGTGGGGTTTGAAGAAATTAAGACATTGGACATCTTAGTTTGAAAACTTAATCGAAGAAAGTGTTTTTGGTAAAATAAAGACATTAAGCAAAGCTAAGCAAAATGAAATTTCATATGTGTTGAAGACTCACAACCCCAAAGCAAAAAATCATTGGTTGGAAATCCGAAAATGAATGTTCAAATGAAATCATTTCTTGGTTACAAAGGTCTTTAGGAAGCATTTGCATGCTCTTCAATACCTAGGTCTAGGCAAACAAAGTGTCCTTTTTAGGTTCATCTTAGGATCAAAACATATCAAAATCTTTTTCATCCATCCTCCAAAACATCAAAACAACATCATCTCACAATCACCTTTTGGAAAATATTGAAATCATCCTTAATACTAGGCTTTGTGGCAAAATCAAAATCATCAAAATCATTGAGACTAAATCCTTGAAAACATTATCAAAAACACCTTTGGCTAGGCATGTGTAGATGCATCCTTTTGCATATACTTAGTCAAAGTTATCAAAATCATCTTGTCTAGCTTAGTATATGTAGATGAATCCTTCTTCATATGCTTAGTGAAACGATCATCTTGTTTGAATAGGTGTGGGTAGATGCATCTTCTTCTCGCACATATTCAAATCATCATCCTTTGAACAAAGCTATCCCTTAGATCATCATCCAACATCTTAGGGTCTTTTTGTTCAAAATCAAAAGCAAACCAAAATCAAAATCAAGGACAAAATCCCAATTCCAAAAACAAATTAAAATCAAAATCTGCAAGTCCTAAAAGCCTAGTATCTCATTCAAGACTTATCAAAATCCAAAAGAATCTATATCATCCATCCCTAACATCATCATCATATCATCACCTTTGATCCCCAAAGCATCCTAAAACTTTTTACTTTGGGGCATAAAATAGAGACCAATCCAAAGAATCAAGAGATTCATCTCCCATATACTCAAAGATTGATCCTTGTTTTATGGTTCTAACTAGATCTCAATACAAGAAGAGTATGGAAGCCAACAAAGAAACACCCGCTTCAAGCGATCTTAGCCAAACAAACGCAGAAATGAATCCCGCCGAATCAAGTAATCCGTTAACCCTCTCATCATCGCAAAATCTGCAAGAAGAAAACCAAGGAGAGGACCTTACTTTTGGGATGTCTCGCAAGGAAATGACTGAAATGCTCCAAAATCCAGACAACCATAGAATCATCAACATCATGATGAGACTTAACCCTTTGTTATACATGCTTGAGCTAGCAAAACAAGGGGCCAAGTTACCTTCGGATTTTGATGTGAGTACCATAGTAGAGGCATCTTTTCCACCAATTTCATCCACCATTCCCATCTCATCTACACCCCCATCTCAGAACATCACACAAAAAATTTTGCAAATTACAACATCATTTGCTCCAACCCAACCCAATGTTAATAAGGGAAGTGCATTTCTCAATGCAATTCAAACACACCCCCTTGTTAATAATCAAAATTTGGATACAAACACCACCTTGGAACAAAGCATACCCCAAAACCCATTTCACAAGAATGTTCCTCTCACGTTCCATCATGATCCATCATCATCATTTTTTCACACAACACCACAAACACCTCTTCTCACAAATTCACAAGAAGAGGGAGATATGTTCGGACCAGGGGGCATATTCGACAACACAACATTCTCGCAACAACTCACACCCCTTACATTTCCACCTCTCCCACCATTGCCATTATCATCTACACCACTCCTTGGTTTAGGGCTTCCTCCCCTACCAAGTATCAATCAAACCTATATCCCAACCATCAATCAAGGCATTACACCAAACACTCAAATTTTTTTGTTGATATCGCAACAACAAACGATGAATGCACAAGCAATGGAAACACCATCAAACACCCTTCTAACATCACAAAGCATAGGACCAACCACCACACCAATACCATCATCCACCACTCAAAATATCAACACGACATTATCACTCAACACAGACACCATTCCAAATCCACCACCACCCCCACCAACACCATCATCCACCACTCAAAATATCAACACGACATTATCACTCACCACAAACACCATTCCAAATCCACCACCACCCCCACCACCACCAGCTTCCACCACATCAAGCCAATACGACGCAACATTACAAGCTTCTTTCCAAAGAGGATACCAACAAGTTCAGAAACAAAAAGCTGAACAGTTAGCTGCTCAGCAAGCTGCCCAAGCAACCCAAACCGCATTACAAGCACAACAAGCCCAAGTACTGTTACAACAACAACAACAAGCTGCCCAAACCATGCAGGCATCACAAGCATTGCAAGCACAAAGGGCCGCTCAAGTACAAATTTTATTGCAACAACAAGCAACATAAGCATAAGCAGCACAAGCGCAAGCTCAATATCAAACACAACAAGCCCAATATCAAGCACAACTCAATGCACAAAGACAAGTAGCGCAATTACAGGAATATCATCAAGCATTAAAGCAATACCAAGAGTAGCAAGAAGCAGTAGAATTGGAAGCCCAACAACAAGCGTTGTTGGAACAACATCAAGCACAACAACAAGCATTGTTGGAATAACAACAAGCACAACAACAAGCACAAATCTTAGCACAACAACAACAAGCGTTGTTCATACAAAAGTAGGTGGAAGCCTACCTCGCTTGCCAGAACATACAGATACCATCGAAAAATGTACCGACCGACCCACCCATCACACCCACGATTGAAACACCCCAAAACACTTTCATCCCACCCCCTGATCCCCAAAATTATGTGACGACACAACTCAGGTTGCTCTTGCAACAAGTGCTTAACCTTCAATCAGGGAGAACAACCAAAATGCCAAGCAACTTATGTCCCTATTCATTTGATAGGAGATTGATAATGAAACCATTCCCCAAGGGATTTGAAATCCCCAAATTTGACAAATATCGAGGGATGGAAACCCCGAAGATCACATCAAGGAATTCCAGGTTCATTGCATGGAAGTCGCATAGGACGATACTTATCTGATGCGGCTATTTCCTAGGAGCTTGGCAAGCCACGCTATAGAATGGTTCTCTTGCTTACCTTCAGGCATTAGAACATTCCAAGAAATAAGGGATGCATTCATTAAAAATTATGCATGCAACATTGCAATGGATGTTAGTCTCGAAGAACTTTCAGCTCTAAAACAAGGAAAGGGTGAATCATTCGCCTCATTCCTACAACGATGGAGATCCAAGGCCAATCGGAGCAAGTGGACCATGCCAGAAGAGCAACAAGTTTGCACCATCATAGCCAACCTTGAAGTTTGCTTGGCATTTCATCTCAACATTTAGGGCATCACCACATATGATCAATTGATCTCCAAGGCACTCAGCATCAAAAGAGCCCTTCTAACTCAACCCGTGGAATCAATATCATACCACGAACAATAAGACAACCGCCCACCATCCAATTACAACGATAAACCTCGTACGTGGGCAAGAAATAAAAACGTTACTAATGATGGTGTCGTTGATGCCAAGGTGGTCATTAGTGCCCCACGCCAAAACAAACCTGCACCACAAATCCAAATTCAACACCAAAACCACCATCACACAACACACCAACCCAACAACAATCCAACCATCAATAATCTCAATGACCAAAGGGGACCACCCCAACGCAAAAGTTATCCCAAATGAAAATACACCATTTTGGGGGAACCACTTGAGGACATAATGAAAAATTTGATCGATGAAAAACTTATCAAGCCTCCCACATTCGAGAATTACCAAGAACCCGATGTCAAACCTCCTTGGTATAACGAAAATCAACTTTGCAAATTTCATAAAATCAAAGGTCATACCACAAATAGTTGCATGAGACTCAAAAACATCATCCAAGATCTCATCGATAAGAAAATCATAAACATGGAACAACCTACAGGAAATCAGGATCTTAAAATATACACGAATTCGATGCCGAATCATGGCAACAAAGGGAATAAAAATGATAAAGGGAAGGGAAATGTAAATCATGTGTATGAAACAGTCGTTGACTCCCTAAATGAAGACTGCATGATCATCACCATCAAGGGTGCCCATGCCGAAGATTGTGGAGTCACCACAAGAGGCGAAAAAAGTCACCATCGCAGGATCATCCCAACCAAATAGAGTCCCTTCATCTAGATCCGTTCCTAATGGCTACAATGTCTTAGATCAACTCGAGAGAACACCAACACACATCTCCATCATGGAGTTTTTAAAAATCTCATTAGCTCACAAAAAGATCCTCGAGGAAGCATTAGCCTCATCCATTGTCCCCACAAATCTCGATGCGAAGCAATTCCAAGCTATGGTCGGAAATATCATAACACCTAATCTCCTTACATTTTCTGACCAAGATTTCCCCACCCAACCATATCACAACCGTGCACTTCACTTGGAAGCCATTGTACACAAGAGTAAAATCAAAAGGGTCTTGGTGGATGGAGGTGCGGGTTTGAACATCTGTTCTCTCAGCCTCATTAAGCAGTTGAAAATATCAGAAGATTCCATCGACAAAGGAAAGGGCATCACGATAAGAGCATATGATGACCAAGAAAGAGTGTCTCAAGGCACGATTAAACTCCCTTTTCAAGTAGGGCCGACTCTCATGCAAACCACTTGTCAGGTCTTGGACCTTGACTTGCCGTATAATATCCTCCTTGGATGCCCATGGATCCATGCGATGAAAGCCGTAGCATCAACCTTCCACCAATGTGTGAAATTTACACATAATGGACAAGAGGTTACTGTCCATGGAGACCCTGAACCGTTTTCATATTGCAAAAATCTTGAATCAAAGTATTACAAAATCCCCCAAGTGCCAAAAAATGATGAGGGCCCATCCACACCATACATCGACCCCGCCACTCTCGCGTCCACTTCTGTGACAGAGACACCCGCCACTACCATAATTCCCACCATATCCAACATCAAACTCATCATCTAGGAGGACGGTTGTGGAAGCTACAAACTCCCTGACAATGATTTTGTGATAGGAGAGTTACCACAATCTCCTAGATCACGGGGATGCCCACAAGAAAACTAAGCTTCCACATCACAAACGTCTCCTGAAGACTATCCTGAATTCACAAGCTGGGGAGACCTTGGCCAGGAGGTTATTGAGGCATATCCATCACACATGCTATATCAATATGAAAGACCAACAACTACTTTACCAATGGATGAGACAAGCAAGGGCCTACAAATGATGCTCGCAATGGGCTACGATAGAAATCATAGACTGGGAAAAAATGACAATGGGCTCATAATACCTATCATGCCAGAGATGTGACCCATAACAAATCTTGGCCTTGGATGTACCCCTTCGAGTATAACCATACGTGGCCGAAGTCCTCCGATTAGAACGGTTAATATTTCTCCTCAGCCAATACTAGCAGAAGTACGCTCACCAATATCCATAGGTAGAGACATACATAACTTTATAACTGAGGCCTATATTAGTAGCGATGACGAGGATACCATGACCAATCTACCTAGGTTATTTGAGGACACCACCTTGTGTATGATTAGCACCCTATCCTTCGAAACAGACCATCAAAATCATGAGATTTGTCTAGTCTATCCCCAACTCATCGACTATGACCAAGGAGGACCATCGGTTCTTGATACATTCGAAAATGATGAGGCACTCTCAGAATTCATGGGATTGCGGGACAACATTCCAAATGGGGATCATAAAGCAAGGTTTATAATGGAGTTGGACACACATGCCCATTATGGGGAAACAATTGAATCCTTCAGTCACAAAAGTGAGAAACTAAGAATCATATCTAAGTCCTTGAGTGAAAACCACACTGTGGCACTCTCTGACAATAAAAAAGTAAAAAGAAAGGACGTATACAGTGGTGAAAACTTCTCTGAGGCGCCCGAGGATGAAGGATTCAATCTTCCTTTAAGAGCTATTCATCAGGAGAAGTCAACAGTCTTGGCTGAAAAATGCAATCCTATCAACCTAGGAACAAAGGAGACCCCGCATATCACATTCTATGCGGAATCACTATTATCAAAAGAGCAAGAACTCCTAGCAGCATTCCTAAAGGAAAGACAAATAAACTTCACATGGAGTTATGCTGACATGCCAGGGCTTGATCCAGAGATTGTGGTCCATCACTTAGTAATGTATCCAGAAGCAAAGTTGGTCAAACAAAAGCTTCAAAAAATGCATCCTCAAATCGCCTTATTGGTCAAAATGGAGCTCAAAAAATTGTTAGATGCAGGATTCATCCGACCAATCGATTATCCAGAATGGGTGTCAAATTTGGTACCTGTTTCAAAACCTGAAGGAGCCATTAGAATATGCACAAACTTCAAAGATTTGAACAAAGCATGTCCAAAGGATGATTTCCCACTTCCCAACATCGACATGATAGTAGACATGACAGTAGGACATGAGATGCTATCACTAATGGATGAATTTTTAGGATACAACCAGATCATGATAGAGAAAGAAGATCAACATAAGACGACTTTCACTTGTCCATGGGGGACTTACTGCTGGAACATGATGCCATTCAGCCTAAAGAATGCAGGAGCAACCTATCAAAGGGCCATGACATTGATATTCCAGGACATGATTCATAAAATAGTCGACGACATTCTAGCTAAGTCAAGAAAAAGACAAGATCATATAGCAACCCTAAGTGCTATCTTTGACAGACTGGAGGAATACAAAGTTAGACTAAATCCCAAGAAGTTCATCTTCGGTGTATAATCAGGTAAATTGCTAGGATACGTAGTGTCCATGAGGGGTATCGAGGTGGATCCAACAAAGGTGAAATCAATCCTCAAGATGGAAGCACTAAAGACATTAAAACAATTGAGAGGCCTACAAGGCTGACTTCAATCCATCTGACGATTCATAGCACAACTGTCAGACAAGCAGAACCCATATTCTCACCTACTCCACAAGGGGGTAGTGTACAAATGGGATACAAAATGTGAAGAAGCATTTAACAAAATCAAGGAATATTTACTGACACCACCAGTCTTAATGCCACCCATCCAAAGAAAGCATTGATTTTATATGTATCAGCAACAACAATAGCCCTTGGAGCTCTCCTAGCTCAGCATGACGAAAATGGAATGGAAAGGGCTATCTACTATATCAGTAAAACAATGGTCATTCATGAGCTAAACTACTCATTCATCAAAAAAGCATGCCTCACAGTAGTGTTTGTATCACAAAAATTCAGACATTACATGTTGGCACACAAGATAAGGCTCATTGCCAAAATTGACCCCCTCAAGTATCTATTATCAAAGGAAATGCTCACAGGAAGAATGGAAAAATGGGTGATGATACTGTCAGAGTATGACATTGAGTATGTAGAGCGGAAAGCCATTAAGGGCCAAGTTATTGCAGATCAATTAGTAGAAGCACCTATTTATTTTGAGAATCCTCTTGTCTCAGAGTTTCTAGATGAATCCATTTTTAACCTCAACATAGCTAACCACTAGAAACTATACTTCGATGGCTCATACACATCATGGATCAGGAGTTGGTGTCTTCTTCATCACCCCACAAGGGGACTACATACCAAGGTCATACAAACTGGCATTTCCTTGCACCAACAACATCGTGGAATACGAGGCTTTGACTATAGGTCTCAGGATAGCAGTGCAATGGAACATCATAGCTCTCAAAGTGTACAGAGACTCTTAGTTGATCATAAATCAATTGAATAATGAATATCAAACCAAGGATGACAAGCTCACTCCATACAAGAAATTGGTGGAGACTCTCAAAGAATCTTTCATTGAAATAACATTTGAGCAAATTCCTAGAACCAACAACAGAGCAGCAGATGCCATGGAAACAATTGGATCCCTACTAAACATCCCTCACAAGGTTCCAAAATATGAATTCTTGATTGAGCAGCTTCTCGTTCCCGTATTTGAGGTACCAGAATCAGAATTCATGTGCAAAATCGTTGGTCCCGGTGATCCTTGGTATCATGACATCTACACATATCTTCGAATAGGAGTCATACCCACTGACCTACCATCAAACCTAAAATGAACCTTTGTTAAAAAGGCATCCAAATTTGTCATCCTAGGTGATACCTTATACCATAGAAGCATAGAAGGTACCTTGCTACGCTGCCTAAACGCTGAGGAGGCATTAACCACTCTAACTGAGGTACACAACGGTATCTGTGGTTCACACTCGAGTGGAATGACCATAGCCAAGAAACTGCTAAGGATGGGGTATTATTGGCCCACAATGGAAAGAGAAGCACATGATCATGCTAGAAGGTGTCTACAATGTCAGCAACATGGGGACCTCATCCATGCTCCAGCTCAAGAGCTTCATCCTATTATCACACCATGGCCCTTTTCGCAGTGGGGACTCGATCTCATTGGGAAAATCACACCCACCTCATCGAATGGCCACAAATTCATCATAACTGCAACTGAGTACTTCACAAAGTGGGTGGAAGCCATACCCATGACATATATAACTAGGAAGCAGATCTCAAAATTCATCCTGAACTATCTCATCTATCGTTACGGGGTCCCACAAGCCATTATCTCAGATAATGGGACACCATTCAAGAACCAAGAGGTTCACGACTTGTGTGAGAAATTCAAAATCCAACATTGCTTCTCCACCCTGTACTATCCCCAAGGCAATGGCCAAGCAGAAGCTACAAACAAAACCATCCTCAAAATCGTCAAGAAAATAGTCAATGATGTAGGTCGTGACTGGAATCTGCAGCTTAATCCCACCCTCTGGGCTTATCGAACCAGTATTCGTACACCCACCAACGCCACCCCCTTCTCCTTGGTCTAAGGATCAGAAGTTGTACTCCCCATTGAGATCGAGCTCCCATCCCTCAGAATATCACTGCAAAACCTCATCACGGATGAAGAGTACAGAGTATCAAGACTAAATGAGTTGGAGTTACTGGATGAGAGACACATAGATGCTTTAAATCATTTGCAAGTCTATCAGAATAGACTCAAATAGAGCTACAATAAGAAAATCAGAAGCAGGACGTTCCAAGTTGAAGAACTGGTCTTAAAAGAAAATCAGAAGAATGTTCCAAACCCAAGCAGCAAAGGCAAGTTCGAACCTAATTGGTTAGGACTTTTCATCATCACAACAAGTTATAAGTTAGGGGCATATCAATTATCAACACCCGAAGGGGAACCTCTGCAAGAGCCCATGAATAGCTTCCATCTCAAAAAGTTTTATGCCTAAATCTTTCAAGGTATAAAAGCAAAAAATCCAAAAAATCAGAAAATGTCCTGAAAAAATGGTTACTTCGGCAAAAACCTGGCAAACAGGCGCCTTGGTGACAACAAAAAAATCAAAAAAGCAAAAAAATCCAAAAAAATGAGAAAAAGGATCAAAAAATAGTAAAGAGAAAAAATTGTCCTCTAGTGAAAACCACTTCGGTGGCACTTTGGGCAAGTACCTTGGTGAAAACCTGGAAAATAGGCGCCTTGTGTAAATAAGCACTTCCCATCCACCAGGATCTTTACGGATTGTTTGGCATCGTCCCTCCATTTTGCTTCCATCATCCATCGCATTCACGTCTCTACCCATCACTCATCCACTCACATTCGCACCATAGCTTGGTCTTGTTTTCGTATGATGATCCCCCTAGTACTACTCGACCCATCCTCAAGGTCAATTTGTCCTACCTTTATCAGAGTATTCTATTGCATCACGCTGGGGGGCATGTTCTCTTCGGATCGGATTCGTGTATGATCTTAAATTCCTCAAATCAGAAAATCCAAAAACATCAGAAAGTCAGAAAATTCAAAAACATCAAAACATATCAAAATCCAAAAACAAGTCACAAAAAGTTGAAAACAAGGTCGTCTTGTTGAACTACGTTGTCTCTGAGCTTGAACATAGGCAAGGTTGATCTTTGATCATCCCCCGAGACATTTAGGTCATTCCTATAGGAGTCCGTCATAATAAGCTGACATCTCATCATGTATATCATCATCTGTAAATCGGTCAGGTCGTCTGGTCGAACTACGTGGTCTCTGTGTGTATAACGTAAGCAAGGATAATCTATTGATCAGCCCTCAAGACGCCCAAGATAGGTCTTTAGGTTAGTCTCTTGGTCAAAATATCAGAAAATCCTAAAAACATTGGAAAATCAAAAAATTAAAACATTTGAAAATCTCAAAAAATACCAAAAACAACCTCAAAACATTGCAAAATATCAAAAACATCCAAATATTTGAAAAAACCCATCCACCTCATCTCGCTTGCACCCACAATAAACACCACTCATAATAAACTGATCCTCATCATCAACCTTTGGTGAAACAGTTAAAAACAAGTCTAGCAGATTAAAATTAAAACTCCAAACGTCAAGTATTAAGTCTGAGTCGGTGCATAGGCAAGCTGGTTATCTCTTCATATTGGTAAGTCATCATCTGAATTGGTCCCATATCAATCATCCTTTAGAACACTTTGGATAAACAAAATGACGAGCCACCATCCACTAACATGTCCTAGGATGAATCCTTCCTACAATGGGCATTATCTTTTGGCAATAAGTTTCGATTATCATCCTTAGAAAACACATCCTATTTCCGTTAGTGGTATTGAAGAGCATCAGTTTGTTTGTTTAATTGGTCTTTATCTTGACTTATCTTATTTGCGCTCATTCCAAGGACGTCTCGATGATATCCTAAAACAGAGGATTTAGAGAAATAGGAATGGGGCAACAATCATTATCTTTTGTCTACTGTGCTTGTTGGACGTTCTTGTAATATAACCTCAGCGAATACTTGCTTTGTTAGGTATGTATGGAAGATTTCTAGGGCAACTTGTTGACTATTGCATGGATAGGTTTACCTTTCCATGATTTTGGTCTGAGGTGTCTAAAACTTCTGAAGTGCATCCTAGCAAGGTTTTCGTATGTCAGGTGTGAACAAGAATACTCCTATCTACTTGTTAAGTCAAAGTTCATCTCACTAGGTACAACGCCGTCCTGGTTTTCTATACCTTGATGCATCATACCACATGTGTTATCAAACATAAGAAAATTTGGCCCTTTGAAAATCCCAATTCCTCGGCAAGTATCCATCATCATCATCGTGTCTTGTGTCTTGTTGAAATGACGTCTTCTTTTTGTTGGTATGTGGCAACTAATCATGCTATATTGTATAGCCCATGGTATACTGTACACCCTTGCCCCTATCCTTGTTGGGGTCCGGGGGCGGTAGCCCCCGAGAAAAATTTTCTTTATACTTTTTCACGTGATCACCGAAAAAGGGAAAAATCAATGAAAAAAGAAAATTTTGATTTTGTAGAACCCTAAAATCTGGGAGCTTCTAAGCTTGGTAAAAAGGGGTTCGGATGGGTATTACTGTATGAGGAAAAACACGATTATTTGCAAGATTGTAATAGGTTTTACACTGGATAATAAAAGTATTGGATGGCTACGGTTTGGTGGATGTAGCCCGGATTGGGTGAACCACGTTAAATTCTCTGTGTTATGATTTATTCTGTGTGTGTTTTAGTTTCTCTGTTTATTATATAAATTTGCATTTAATTGTTAGATATCTGCCATTTCTAACCCTAACACTTTTCTTACTAACCGTACTAACAAGGTACTATGACAGTTGATCATCATCACCATCATCGTCACCGATCCTGCATCCACAAATCATTAGCATCACATAAACATATCATATAGGAAACATACGCATTGCATAAACATATCATATAGGAAACGTACGCATTGCATTTTTATCATCATATAAATAAGTTATCATAAACATTATTCATAGATAGGTGCATCCATGTCAATACATTTCACCCATTACATTGCATCTCATGCCATTATATCAATCATCGCATAAAATTCATTTGCATTTCATAACCATTTCATATAAATCATCACATAAGCATCTACAAAAGCATTTCATAATCATTTTTCACATAATCAATAAGTATATAAGCATTTAATTCATTAGGCATACATACTTGCATAACATTAATGACATCATCTCACCACTTTACGTTCACATTACATTATGCATCAGCATATCACTTTGCATTAACATATCATTGCATCACATACATCATCATTTATTACGCTTAGGATAATAACATTTGTTATTCTAAGCATCTCATAAAACCATCTCATTATGCATTAACACCATTTCATTTGCAGCATATTACGACCATCGCATTTCATATTTCATTATCCATATCAAATCATACATAACATCATAAAACACTCATTGCATAAATCATTCCACAAAATAGACGTATAAAATTCATTACAAACAATTCATATATGCATCCATTCATTAACATTTCATAAGCATAATTTACATATCATTTCGCATGTGCACAATGGATCATATCATTTCACATATCGGACCATTACACTTGCATTATCATAAATAGACCATCACATTTGCATATCATAGGTCATAATCATAACGCATACACCATTGGAAATAAATACATCCATAAAAACATCATTGCAAAGCATATAGAGATAAACGATCCATGCATAAAGGAGAACACGATACATCGCATCAAAATCGGCTCATATATATCATCAATAATGTCACTGTCATAGTACAAAGAATAAATCAGATCACTGTACATATATGTCAATCAGTACAAAAGGCCCATCGGGCTATCAAAAATGAGCCCATAAGACACAAAAAGTATATATCATCTCGATCAAGCTTGGTCCCTATGGATACTGCCCTCGCCCCTGTCACCGTGACCCTCTGGTGGTCTGTGGCTGGCCCACTCTAAATACTCTGGGACCCACCCTGCTCTGGGTATGGCCTCGTGATAGGACCGTTGATAGTACTCTGCCTCTCGGATAACATCCCATTAGGATCGAACTGACACTATACCTTGGGAGGAGGAGGCTGTCATACTCTCTATCTGTTGTCTACGACCTAGCTCTATAGCTGCCTGTAGCTCAGCAGTCTGTCTCTGCTGCACGGCCTAATTCCTCTCGGCCCTAAGCTGCTCTCTCAGCCCTCGCCTAATCTCTCTCTGCTATCATTGCCTGAACCTAGGCCTGCAGCTGCGCAATCAGGGTGTCCCGTGCATCTGCCTGTCTTGTTGGCTATACCCCTGGCTACACATGGGGCTGATCCTCACCCTCGGCTCGTGGTGGTGGAATTGGTGGCACTTGTTGCTGCTCTTGCATATGAACATCCCCCTGCCCTGGCTGGACTGGGGGAACGACTGCTGGATCTCGTCGAACCTCAGCTCTTCGTCCTCGACCTCCCCCTTTGCCCCTGACTCTGTGCACATCTGGATCCTCACCTGGAATGGTCAACCAAAGTAGAGGTCGGAACCAATCTCTGTAGGCCTGAGTGGTGCTCAGATCTGCTAAACCCTGATCATAAGCCCATGGTCGGGCTACCAAATGCCGAAAACTGTCAACTACCTCTGACGTAGGAATATTATGTCTCCATGACACCTATGTCACGCTGTGAGCAAAAACGGCTACATAGTCATCATCAGGCCGATCCTGCGGCTCTCCGAACTGACATTGTACGCGCCCGGGCAGGTACCTCTCGTTCATCGTATGCTCCTGCCCCTGCATGTACCGGTCTTGGTGGCAGTAAAATAGTTGATCGACATCATCAGCCCATCTAGGCCGACCAAAGTAGGGACACTAAGTGAAAACTAGCATCTCATTTAGGACCTGCCTCCAGTAGGGGATCCCGTGCTCACCAGTGTGTGTAAAGGACACACCACCTCTGTATCGTGCCATGAGGGAATTGTCTGCCCCCATCAGAACTAGAACGACATGTGGACGTAGCACAGAAATGTGCTCCCACGCCCAAACATGAAGTAAAGTCACCCCAACCCCCAGCGCTTTGTCGTCCATATATATGTACTCGTGTAGGTCCTTGTAAAGCGAGGCTAGAAGAACAGGCCCCCATGCGAAACGAATCGGCTTGTCTCGGACCATCCGCTCCCAGCAATACCCCCAGCTGGGATTGAAATATCGCTCTCATCTATCTGGGGCAACAAGACCCGAAATGATGGCTGCAACTTCCCAGCGGTAGGGAGGTGCTATGACCCTATATCGCTCTAGCTCAGTCTGTCCCTCACAACTTAGATGATGTCCCATGTGGTGAGGACTTTGACATAGGCCTCGCATCCCTCGTCCATATCAAAGATCACTCGTTGGCCATGAATCGACAATCGTAGAATGCGCCAAACGTCCTCTAGAGTGACGGTAGCCTCGCCAATGGGGAGATGAAACAACGATGTCTCGCTGTGCCACCTCTTGGCGAGCGCTAACAACATCCCTAGGTGGGTGCGAACGGGCGCCACGTACGCAATGTGCCACAATTTCGCAACTCCCAATTGATCTTGGTCCCTGTCGCTCAAGTCTCGTAAGACATTAGCCAAATCTCGCAATCGGTGCTCATGAGAGTAGAGCTCCCTTGCCGCATCTTGCATCAAGGAAGGTCAACGTGTTAAAAATTTTCAAAAATTTCTAGTCGAGCGCTCCAGAAACTTCCCCAGTGGTGCAGTTTGTGATGGCGTCGCAGTTTGATTTTACTCAAACTCCGACACTAGAGCCCAAAAAGAGCCAAATGGCGCCGCTGTGGCGCACTTTCCCTTCCAGCGTCGCAGTTTTCGTAAAATGGGCGACACCGCGTCGCACTTTATCAAACGGGCCCACCGAGCCCAAGCCCAATGTTAGAGTTTTTAAACTCTGAACTGCACTGCTATGGCACAAAACAGCACCGCACAGCGCAGTTTGAATGTCGAGCGGTGCTATATAGCGCCACTGGAGGCGAGCCACTCCTTTAAAGCATTAATTAAGGCATTAAATGAAAAAATGAAGCTTGGGTAAGGTCACATACCGGTGCCCCAATGCCAGGTGGCCGCTGGTATGTCCGAACTCGATTAGTGAGGTGTAGGGGAAGTTGTCGTTGCGCCATATCACCGGAGAGTCAGAGCTCAAATCTCAAGGTTGCTAGCGGAGGTGTGTGAAAATAACTTGAAAGTGACCCCTCGGGCCCCTTTTAAGCCTAAAAATTAGGGTTTTTTAACCCTGAATAGTTGTCCTGCTAGGGATTTGGAACCCCGAACCTGCTTTTGTCTGATTGAGGCTTTTTTTTCATCGTTTTATTGCGTTTAGACACGTTTTTAGCCTCCCGAACCCCGTTCAGACATGTCGGGTACTTTGTCATCTTTTTTCGTGAGATCACCCAAAAAATTAAAATTTTCGTTCGATCTCTCGAGGGGGCATTATAATGGCATGTTTTATCTTGCCATGCAGCAGTGGGGAAAGCTTTTAAATATAAAAAAAAATTGGCTTTGATCGAGATCATTTATTCTTTGAACCAACGCAACAAGTGCATTGCTTCAAAAAGGGGCAAAATATAGACACATAAAATATACTGATTGACATTGTACATCTGATCCTGACTTACTAACATCGTTTCTTCCTGAATCATCCCTCGGTCTAACCATTTAATCAAATCTCCCTATCTGATTAAATTCATCAATATTCCTCTCTTAATTAAATAAATCATTTTATCTAATCAAGTCAATCTCTTTTGTTAATTAAATCAATCCATCTGATCTAATTATCCCTACTTAATTAAATAATCAATTTATTTGATTAAATCTCTAAAAGTCAATCCATTAAATTAAATAAATTAAAACCTTATTTGATTTAATCTAACACCATCTCTTTTAATTAAATAAATCAAAATCCTTATTTAATTAATCTCTTGTCATATTCCTCTCTTATTTGATTTAAATAAATCCATAAATTTGAGTCAAATAGGTCACATCATCTAACCTCTCTCATTAAATTAATTAACCCTTGATTAATTTAATCTCATCTCATGTCCCATCCTCTAGATAATCCAAGTTGCACATGAAAATAGATTAATTCATTTATTAAATCTCTATTTTCCTCACAAGGCATCTTTTGGAATATTCTCTCAATTTGAATTCAAAAATTCTAAGTCAACATGTACATCCAACAAGGAAATAAATTCATCTTACATGTCCTTTGCCTTGAGCCAAGTGGCATTTATTGCATTTTTCCTTCCCTCTTACATGTCATTTCAACAAATTTGAAATTCAAAATTATGCATTTATTGGCACAAACCCCAAATCTTGCACATCCTTCATCCATTCATAGCTTGACAAGTGGCATCATATCATTGGAATGAATTTTAGTCCCACATTCTCAAATTTGGACATTCATCCATCTTGGAATTCTATAAATAAAGAGCTCATATCCTCATTTCATCATCCACAATCTAGGCAAAGTTACCATGCTCAAATATTTTGAATTTTATCCATTATCATTGAGTCATAGCTATTTTTTTAGATTTTGGCTTGGAGTTCTCATTCTTCATCAACAAAGTGGATCAACCATCTTCAACACATCAAGCTTGCATCATAGGAATTGGGAAAGGGCCAATTTTCACATCAAATTGGCACCAATTCCCCCATGGGATCATGAGTTTGCACATCTAATTAGGATTTAATCTTTGTTTTATCATTTTCATTGTGTTCTTTGTTATTTTCTTTCCTAGTTTGAGGTTGTAAATGGATTTCATGGGGAATCCTTGTTTTGGCTTGCAATCACTTGTCTAACTCGTTTACTCTTGTTGTTTTGCAGGTACCAAGGTTGGGGTTCGCACACTACCATCTGTTAATTTTTCCTTAAAAGTCAAATCCAAAAACTTATCCGCAAAGAAGTGCAGACTCTCCCACACAAATGCACTATATAGAGAATAACTGTAATTTGCTAGACCAAATTTTGTTACTCATATCTTTCGATCCAATAGCCAAAACATGATGCAAACTTGGAATCAAGTACATCTAACATCTAGCAAAATAATTTTAGAAGAGCATAGTGAAACCTTCATTTGTGGATCGATGTGGACCCAAAAACGAAAGCTTTGTTACACTGAAATAGCAGTATTAACACTTAGTCGATTTCCCATTACAACCAACTTTACTAGACCAACCACTTTGAAAAAATGTCTTCCACAAACACTCTAAAACCTGTTAGAACCAACCAAAGTTATCTACATCATGATCTCCATATCCGGATACAACATTGACATCAATGAAAATATTGCAACACATCATTATATACCTTTTTTGTCCCTCATGCTCATCTTTCCAACAACAACATCAATTACATCATTCCAACACGTCTCAAAATAATAATTTAAACTACATCCAAAAGCTCAAAATTCCATCTTCATAGTCTATGATGAGAATGTAAGAAGTTATAAGCTTTGGAATTCGCTAACCAAAAAAATGATTTATTCTAGACATGTGAATTTTGAGGTGTTTAGAAAATTTTCAAGTCCTCAACAATCAAAGGAAAAATATGGGAAGAAAAGAGTGCATATTGAGACTAAGGTTAAGAAGAAAGAAGATGCACATGTGTAAGAACAAATTGATGGATCAAAGGATGGAGAGAATGAAGAAGGTTCATATAAGAGTTAAAATGAAAATTTGGAGGATGGACATTAGAAGAATATGTAGAGCCCCTTACTCCTACCTCAAGGTATATGAGACAACAAAATCCAAGTGAAAAGTATAGCCCACAAGATTTTTGTTATGTGTTTGCTTTATTAAGTGCTTATGATGAACTTAGATATTTTAGGGAGGGTCTACCTTTAAATATAAAGTCTTGGATGAAATTCATGCAAGAGAAGATGATGGCCCTAGATAGTTGTGATACCTAAGGCCTTGTGAGTTTGTCCAAGGGAAGAAATCCCATTGGTTACAAGTTGGCATAAGAAGAAAATTAGTGTAGATGGATAGTTAGAGTAGTACAGAGCGATACTAGTGGCCAAGGGCTACTTCTCGAGGAGAGTTGATTTCGATGAAACCTTCTCCTATTGCTCAGTTGACTTCTATTATATTCTTATTATTTATAGATATAGCTTGTGATTTTGAGATTGAGAAAATAGATATTAAGATTACTTTCTTGCATGGGGATCTTGAGGAGGGGATTTCTATGTGATAACCTAACAATTTTTTTGTGAAGGGAAACACATATTTTCTTTGTAGGTTGAAACAACCACCTAGGATGCGGTACTAGAAGTTTAATAATTTCAAATTGAGTTTAGGTTTTTGTGGGAGTGAGAAGGATTGTTGTGTTTAAGTTGAAATTATTAGTGATCAATTTTTTGGTGGACAGTAGTGGTATTGAAAATAATATTATACAACCTTATACAATACTATCTTATGTCGCAAAAGGTTTGTGATACCGTACAAGAAGTGTTTTGCATCCCACAAATGCATAGTAGATGGTGTAATACCTCACACTAAATTAAGGGTCTTGTAGTATAATATATGAGCATTAGACACTCAATATAGGAATACAAGAGGTACAGCATCACACAACCTCCACACATGTCATTTAGACTCATATACAGGTCATATAGCCCTTAAATAGCCTTAAAAAAACCTAAATATCCCTAAATAAGCTTACAAAGGTTAAATGTCATAAAAAGAAAGGTGAATTCAAAAGGATAAGTATTTATGAAAGGTTATAAGGAAAAGGCAAGATGAAAGGGCATTAAGAAGTTATATAAGGAAGGGAAAGTATGAGAGAAAGGTATGACATAGATATGAGAGAGATGAGGACATGGGAAGTAAGAGGAAGAGATAAGAGAGAATGTAAGATAGATCATATATCAGTGAATGTGAGAGATATGAGGTATAGGGAATAGATATGAGTGATAAATGTGTGTAAATATATTTAATTTTATATTTTTTAATCTTGTCACAACCTTTTGTAATATATTTCACAAGCCTTGAACTTTCTCTTATCACTCATACTAGAGTATAAATACAAATCTCAAGAAACTTATGTTTAGATCCTCAATCTCCACCTTATTCTTGCTACCATTTGGTTATATTGTTGAGACCTTAGTAAAATGATTAAGGAAGACCAGATAAATTAATAAATCATCTATGGCGTATAAGAGACTAAGAAAGGGTTATAGTTAAGAAGGAACATAATTTTATGGTTTGTGGTAGAATAGTCTAGGTTATAGGCTCGTGAGAGGGATTAGGCACATAGGGGGTGACAATTGGAAAGGGGAGATCCTAAAGGGATCTACAAGAAGATGTAACTAATGGAGGTAGGATGATAATGAGCTATTAGGGATGAATAAAATGGTTAATAAAATACCAATCAAAAACACCCATGGAAAAAGGATATAACAAGAATATAAGAGATATTATGGGAGAGATCAAAACAGCTATAAAATTGAACATTGAAGAAAATAAGAAACAATTCCAAGAAAGGGAGATGTAATGAAACAACTTGCACAATAGAAGAATATGATAGGAAATATGTTGCAAATAATTGATAATAACTGAGAATAGCAAGCCACTTTGAAGGGGGAAAATTCCAAATATCTCCAATGAGAACAAAATTCGCTATATCAAGATGAAATAAGACTCATTATCTTCTGAACATACTTTATTTATTCTTAGGATATCACCCAAGTTGACTTAGATAAACCTATATAAGCCCTAGGTTGATCTAATTAAATAAATAACAATATAATAATGATAATATGACTTAAGAGTTAAGATAACCACAACTGACTATTCATAGCTTGGTGTACTCTAATATTAAGAGAATAGCATGCTCCCCCTCTTCAGAGAAGCATATTCCTCAATGCTAATCAATTTTGTATGCTTCTAAATGAACTCCTCTCCCTCCCATTTGGCATCTTCAATTGGCAAATTCATCCATTGGATGAGATACTAAGTGAGTGTTTTGATCCTTAGCTTCCTTATGTGTTTTTTAAGAATAAACTCTAGTTCTAATATGATTCTTCCTTCTTCATCGAGCTCGAATAATGTTGTCTGAATAGGGATATTATTACAATCTACTTTCTTCAAACAAGAAACATGAAAAACTAGATGTATTTTTGTTGTTGATGACAATTCAAGCTTGTAGGCAACACTACCTATCTTTTGCATGATTTGGTATGGGCCATAATATTTTGGAGACAACTTGTTATTCTTTGTTTGTTGATTTAGTGACATTTTATTGTAAGGCTACAATCTCATTGTCTCAAGAAGACTCGATCCCCAACTTCAAAACTTCAAGTTATCACTAAATCTCAAGAAGACTTGATCCCCAACTTTAAAACTTCTTTACTACATAGTTGGTTCGCATGTTGCTTCATTCAATTTTGTGTCATGGATAGATTCTCTATAAGTCTTGAAAGTACTTGTTGTTGATGAAGCATGTGATCCACCATAGCATGAACTATTGGTGACACATTCAATGATGATGTGATGGAAGGAGGATGATATCCATACAATGCCATAAATGGAGAAATTTTTGATGAACTATGGAAGGAAGTGTTATACCACCATTTTGCTAGTGGTAGCCAATATAGTGAAGTGAAGCAACATAGATATCCTACCAAACACTTATTAACAACCTCAAATTTCCCATCAGATTGATAATGGTATGAAGAAATATGAGCCAATTGAGTACCCAAACATGAGAATAAATCTATCCAAAAGTTACTAGTAAACATAAGATCATTGTCACTAATAATAACCTTAGGTATACCATGTAGCTTTTGAATATTCACCAAAACAAAAATTCCACTATACTTGTTGTAAAAGGATGTGATAATGCAATAAAATATGCATATTTAATGAGGTGATCCACTACTTCCATGATTAAATTATTACCATTAGATCTTGGAAGCCCCATGATGAATTCCATGGAGACATCTTCCCAATGTTGGTTGGGAATAACTAAGGGTTGCAAGAGACCAGGTGTCTTGATTTTCTCCCCTTTATTTCTTTGACAAACTAAACATTTTGCCACAAATTTTTGAACATCCCCTTTTAGCCCTTCACAAAAGAAGTATTTCTTGACCTGATGATATGTCTTCAAAAATCCTAAATGGCTACCAACTAGAGACTCATGAAGCTCTATGAGAATATTTTGTTTGAGAGATGAATTCTTGCAAAGATACAATAGCTCTTTATACCACAAAGCATTTTCCTTCCAATAAAACTTATCTAAATTACTTGGATCACTCTGTAATTGTTGAATGATATTACTTATAGCAACATCATTTTGTCACTCTTCTTTGGCTTTTACCACTCAATCTTCTTGTAATATTGAAATGGTACACAATAAAGCTTTATCCTTCTAATCCTTCCTCAATAGGGCATTTGCCACAACATTTTCCTTCACTTTCTTATATACAATCTCAAAATCATACCCCAACATCTTAGTGACCCATTTTTGTTGCTCTTCAGAAGATAATCTTTGTTCCAAAAAATATTTTAGGCTATCATGATCTATCCTAACCTTGAAGTGTCTACCCATTAGATAAGGTCTCCATTATTTTACTACATGAAGAATAGCTAGCATTTCCTTCTCATAAATAGGTTTGAGTCAATTCTTACCCTTTAAATGAAAACTCTCAAAAACAATTGGACAACCCTCTTGCATGAGAATTTCTCCTATACCATTTCTTGAAGCGTCACATTCCACAATAAAATCCTTTGTGAAATCTGTTGGTGTAGGTTTTTATTTTCCTAGTGGGTTAATTTATTTCCCCTTATTCCTAGGTTTTTCCTACACTTAATTAAGCTTTCTTAGGATAATAAAGTGATTTTATTATTTAATAACTAGGAGATAAGTGATGAGGTTTCCCCTTCCTTAAAGGGAACACACTCCACTTTTGGTGGTCCATCTCCACTTTTTGTGGTTGATTCCTATTGGTTGGATTTTCCACCGACCTCCTCTCCTAAGTTCTATATAAACTCACTACCTAGCTTGTATTTTCATCCATTCATACTCTTGCATACTCTTGCATCCATTCATGCATATTTGCATTGTATCTTTTCAGCTTGGAAGCTCTTAATGCATTCTATCACATCAAAATTGCATAATCTCTCGAAGTCCTGGTTTGCATTCTTATGTTTTTCCAATTTATGTAACTTTGATTTTCTCTTAAAAAGTTCCTAGGGTTATTCAATCTATTTCGGATTTCTAACATGGTATCAGAGCTTTTGTTTTGAGAAATCTAAGTTCTTAGATTCTTGATTAAGAGTTTGAGTTTCTTGTAAAAATCTTGTAAATTCTCATATGCTATTCTCTTGCATTCTTGAACGATCTAGAGAATCAAAAAGGGTTTGCAAAGATTTAATAACCTCTTTATTTTGCATATGTGTTTTGTGAGATCTGAGTGATTGCAACATTTCTAGTTATATTGGCAACATTTTTGGACTCTTTAATCCTTGCATCTATTTTTGCTACTTCATAGTTTAGAGTTGCTTCTTCGAAAGCTTCCAATGACTTCTTACAATAGGATATCTATAGTCTTCCTAATTCAACTTGGGATGTTCTCTTGATAGGTACTTCAAACTTGTTTATGGAGACACATATTACAGATTTGGGAGACACTATTGAGTGTATTCATCTTCTCTTTAATGAAGATGATTCTTCTTGAGTTGTTGTGAGGGAACACTTTGACCCTCTTGTTCAATCTCTACATAATAATTCATCACAGTTTGACATGAGTGTGGATACTTTGGATCGACATTTGGAGGATACATCTTTAGAGGAGATACTTGAGTCTTTGGCTTATGCTATACATCATTCTCTAGGAGATTATAATTTTTCATCTTCAGCAGTGTGGCCTAGAACGCCTGATTTGATTGTGGCAGCTTTTAGCGTCGACATGGGGACACTTGAGCTGACTTCAAAGACTTCATACATCTTGCACATTCTTCCTACATATTCCTTTCGAGACTTGGGAGATAGTGTGCATACACCTTTGGTTGTGTTTCTTCCTAAGGAGAGAAATTTTGTTTGACAATTGTGGAGCATCTTCTCCATCCAGTTTCAAGCATCTACCATTGGATATCTTCTAAGGGACTACTTAGTCCTTATTTTCTTCTCTCTATTCTTAGGGGGTGTTCTCTCTCTATTTATGGGGGGGGCTTCTTCTTCCTTGGGGGGGAATTTGATATGTACATGGTTACCTAACATGGCCTAATTTGTCAGGACCCATCATCTTTTGCATCCTCCTAAGCTATGCAGAAGGGGGGATGTTGGTGTAGGTTTTTATTTTCCTAGAGGGTTAATTTATTTTCCCTTAGTCCTAGGTTTTTCCTACACTTAATTAAGCTTGCTTAGGATAATAAAGTTATTTTATTATTTAATAACTAGGAGATAAGTGATGAGGTTTCCCCTTCCTTAAAGGGTGGAACACACTCCACTTTTGGTGGTCCATAATTTCCACTCGTGGTGGCATCCTCCACTTTTGGTGGTCCATCTCCACTTTTTGTGGTTGATTCCTATTGGTTGGATTTTTTGCCTACCTCCTCTCCTAATTTCTATATAAACTCACTACCTAGATTTTACTTTCATCCATTCATACTCTTGCATCCATTCATGCCTATTTGCATTGTATTATTTTAGCTTGGAAGCTCTTAATGCATTCTGTCACATTGACATTGCATAATCTCTCAGAGTCTTGGTTTGCATTCTTATATTTTTTCCAATTTATATAATTTTGATTTTCTCTTAAAAAGTTCCTTGGGTTATTCAATCTATTTCAGATTTCTAACAAAATCTAAAATGGAAATCAATAAAGTTGTACACATAGCCTCTTTCAATATCTCAAATGTTTCATTAGCGGATTCGTTTCAGTGAAAATAATCCTTCTTCAATAAAGTTGTGAGGGGTGCTCCTATATGGAAATAATTATTCACAAATATTATATTGTATCCAATCAATCCCAAGAAACCCCTCAATTTATTAATGGTTTTGGGAATAGGCCATTCCATGATAGCTTTAATTTTGTTAGGATCCACTTTTACTCCTTCATGTGAAACTGTGTCCCAAGTACTCCACCTCATTGAGACCAAAATCACACTTGGATGGCTTAGCGTTGAGTTGATGATCTTCAAGAACTTGTAATGCTTGATCTAGTGCTACAAGTGTTCTTCCCATGCCTTGCTATAAATCAATATATCATCAAATAACAATAATATGAACTTCCTTAAGAATTTCTTAAATATTGAATTCATCAAACTTTGAAATGTAGATGGTGCATCGGTAAGACCAAATGGCATCACCACAAACTCATAACGACCCTCAAGAGTCCTAAATTTTGTCTTACAAATATTGTCTTCCTTAATTTGAATTTGGTGATAACCTAATGTAAGATCTAACTTTGTAAAATACATATATCCATTCAATTCATCTAGATAATCATGAATGACTAGAATAGGAAACGTATCTTTGATGGTGTACATGTTGAGCATCTATAGTTTGGGCACATGTTCCAAGTTTCATCCTTCTTATGCACCATCATCATGGGTGAGGAGTATCCACTTTGGCTAGGCCTAATAATTCTTTCCTTTAGCATCCCCTCGACAATATTTCTTATCTCACTTTTTTGTATATGTGGGTACCGATAAGGCCTAATGTTCGGTGTCTGGCTCCCTGGAACTAGTTGTTACCTAATTTTCACCTACGCACTCAATCAGGCAGGGAAATCTATGTTTTAAATGTTCATGAAGGCCAAATGGGGACATTGTTGTGCATGATTAAATCATACACCTGATGTATTTCTCAAGGAAGTTTGTTAGAAGGCATCCCTCATTCGGATTTGGCATAAAACTCTTGAGGAAAAAATTCACTGCGACCTTTCAGATGTCTTGCTGACTAGCAGTGTGTTATATTCATTTGGGATCCACCGGTCGGCCAGACATTTTATTCGCCATGGGTTTTTATATGTCTCCCCGACTGCTAAGGTCTCGTCGACTGTTGCATAGGGCTAGCATCGCTGAAAGAAAGGAGTTCAGAAAAAGGTCTGAGCGAAGAGGAAAAGTCTCATCGAGGGTTCATGGTTCAGCATAACGTCTTGCCGATTGTTGAGGTCTCGGCGACAGGGGCTAGCGAAGGGGTAAAGTCTCACCAGTAGGGTGGACTCTTGTCGAAGTGAAACGGCGTAAAGGAAAGATTTGAGCTGGGCGAAGGGTCTCGCCGACCAAGTAATGTCTCCCCGACTAAAATAAGCTCTCGCCGAAACAAGGTAGCTTCGGCGAGAAGTCTTGCCAACCTAATAGGGTCTTGCCGAAATGAGGTGAGCTCGGGGAGAATGGAGGAGTTCACTATGAAGTCCCGCCGACCTGGTGGTGTCTTGCCGATAGCGATGGGTCCGCTGCACACTTCGGTGAGAACTCTTGCCGAATGCGGATGTCTAGGCGATGAAATGGCGATATCGGTATGACTTCTGAGGACTCGCCATGATGTCTGGTTGATAGCGATGGTCTAGGTGACAATGTTGGATATCGATAGGACTCTGGCCGCTCGCTATGAACTCTTTCCGACTGTCGCGTGTTATGTTGATAGTTGCTATGAGGTGTACTCGCATCGAGGAGACACGATTAGTGTCTCATTGACATGCTATTTTAACTACTAGACTATTGTGACCACCCTTGTGGAAGATCAACGAAATGCAAGCGGTATGGATCTGCTCTGTGATCAAAGGCATGGGTTGACTTGGTGAAACAATGGTGCTCGAATCTAACATGAAGGTCGGATGCTGCTTCTTGAAGATGGTCAACTTGCGGGAAGATCTTGAGCACAGGAAAACCGAAAGGAAGAAAAGGCCACGAGTCTCCATGACAGCTGGGATCTCTGTTGGTAGAAGGCAGATCGATATTAATGGCTATACTCCAGGGCATTCAAAGCGGTTCTGATGGAAGTTTGACATGGCCACGGGGGCCAGAAGTTAATGCGATTGTTGCAAAAGATCAAGGAGGCCATTCCTGGAGCAACCCTTCACCGACATGGACAACAAGGATACACATTTAATGCAACATTAATTTTGTTAAAAGATCTAGGGGTGGATCTTTCTGGAGGCTGATATTTTTGTAAGCCCTGGGGGCCGATACTTTTAGTATATATGGAATTTTTTTCCTCTTTGTAAAGGGGTTCTTCTTATTCTTTTCGAAAGTTTGTGACTTTTGCAATCCTTTCTCAGATTAGCACACTTTTGTAACTCATTAGGGGTTCTTCTTATGCTTTTCAAAAGTTTGTGACTTTTGCAATCCTTTCTCAGATTAGCACACTTTTGTAACTCATTAGAGGTTCTTCTTATGCTTTTTGAGAGTTTGTGACTTTTGCAGTCCTTTCTTAGATTAGCACACTTTTGTAACTCATTAGGGATTCTTCTTATGCTTTTCAAAAGTTTGTAACTTTTGCAGTCCTTTCTCAGATTAGCACACTTTTGTAACTCATTAGGGGTTCTTCTTATGCTTTTTGAAAGTTTGTGACTTTTGCAGTCCTTTCTTAGATTAGAAAACTTTTGTAACTCATTAGGGGTTCTTCTTATGCTTTTCGAAAGTTTGTGACTTTTTCAGTCCTTTCTCAGATTAGCACACTTTTGTAACTCATTCGAAGCATAATATACAAAGTTTACCTTGGTCACTGTTGATGATTCAAATTACCATCTTGTTCTTGCAAAGTGTTGTGCATTTTAGGTTAATGATCAAGTTATTTTGTGAATTTATTCTATTCCTTTATGACTTTATCTTTTGTTTTCATTCCTTCCTTTGCAAAAGTATCATTATACAAATCACAAACTGTGTTCACATAATCACACATGGATTCTAATATGTGAAAATATTTTCCTTTCTTGAAAAAGTGTGTGAATCAAACCTATTCGTGATACATTAATGCAAGGCTTACAAAATTTGATGTGTAATCTTATGTTCATTGTCAATTTTCAAGTGCAAATCAAGTATTACATTGCTGTTATCATTTCAGTGTATCACCATAGGGTTTAGTTTTATTTGTATGCACTCCTCCCTTTTCCTTTACAGAATTAGTAGTTTAGGTGATACCAAAGGAAGCCGGCCTTCTCCAGAGGTTGACCTCTGTCTACAAGTAACCCACAACTTTAGAGGTCTTCCCATGTTACACTGAGGTGTTGAACATCAGGTTCAACATGGTGCAATTTCAGGTGATAACACTAGTTTTATGGTATGATCATGATCCCTCTTAGGAGGAATTCCTTTAGGCATATCTCCAAAAACCACTGAGTGACAATCAATAATTACTTGTAAATCAAGATGTGTGGGAGCATTAGATTGATAGGCTCCTAATGAACATAATTGGGCCACAAATCCATTAGCTCCTTTCTTAAGAAACTTCTACATTTGATGAGATATTACCATTTGTGGGGATTTTTCCTTCAATCCTCTTAGCTCTACTATCTTTCCTTCTTATTGAAATCTCATGAATAGTTCTTAGCAGTTCATCTCAATTGTTCCCAATGTAGTAAGCCATTGTACTCCCAAAACAATATCTACTGCACCCATGGATATAACATACATTGGGCTATCAAGGTGATAATATCCCATTTCTAACTTAATGCTATGGCATTTTCTAAACTAATTAATAGTACCACTATCTACAATCAAGACCTGAAACTCTGGAGCTAGATATATAAAATAATTTAGATGAGTAGCCAAATTTTTGTTGATGAAATTATGAGTACTACCCAAGTCAATCAATGTTGTTACTTTTTGCTTCTTTAAGAAACCCATTACCTTGAGAGTTTGTGGAGCACTAAAACCTGAGAGCGCATCACAAGAAACTATTGGTTGGGAATCATGTGATTCCTCATTTGACTCCCTTTCACCCTCTAATATTGGTTCCTCCTTCTTCCTCACTCAAACCTTTAATATAGAACAATTTATTTTCACTGCATTTATGTCTTTGACTGTATTTTCTATCACAATTGAAATACAACCCTTTTCTCTCTTATCCTCAATTTGTTGTGGATTCAACCTAGTCGGTTAAGGAGATATTTTGCTTACATTTAAAATCTCTTGCCACCTATTAGCTAAAAACTTCTCAAATTATCTTTCCCTAAGTATCACTTATGACAAGGATTATGGTTGGAAAAAATGTACCTTATATTATATATGATCCTTTAAACCTCCTAGAAATAATTCCTTCATATTTGGTTCTATCACATTCTCCACTCTTAGACAAAGGGCTTGAAATTGTTGAGTATAGTCCTTGACCATACCTATTTGCTTTAATTTAGTGAGTTGGTAGAAGTAGCTATCCATAAAGTTATCTCCATGTAATGGGTAGAAAGTTTCTCTTGAAAAATTGACCATGTGACCACACAACCCTTCTTTCTCTTCTCGTCACATAACCAACAATACCAAATGAATTGATCTGGTTTCAAGTATAATGATGCCATAGCCACCTTTTTTTAACTAGGAACATGATGAAGATCAAATAACTACTCCATTTGGCAAAGCCAATTGGTTGGATCCTTGCCATCAAACTTTCTCATATCCAACTTAAGTATGAATTGCTTAAGAATAAGAATATTAAAGGGACGATCCTTCTTAAAATGTAAGTCAAGCCCAAATAATTCATGTCCAACAAAAGAATTTTCTTACTCCTTACTAGGTGAATCTTCTCCCTTATACTTTATACCCCGAATAAGTGATTTCAATTCACTCAAATCCTTTTGCATGCCCCTTTTTATTGAAAAAAATTCTTCATCCATCTTCTCTAATGATGAAATATTACCCTTGACTTTGTTGATTCCATCATTAGGGTTAATATACTCAATTTCTACCTCATCCTTCTATGAAGATTTCCTCAGTGTGGTAGCATCCTTTTTGCCTCTTGTTGTGGGCCCCGTCATGATGGTAGAAAATGTGTGCAATAAATGACAAATAAATTCAAAATAATTTGAAAGTTTTATTGTAACTTACCAGGCCTAGGTCATACTTTCCCAAAAAATATCCCAAAAATTAGGTGATTTATAGCCTTGAAAGCATTTTTTTGGAAACTGTAATTTTATAATATATTTGCATATTTCTACTTAAAATTCTCTAAAATTTGGACTATATGCTCCTCTATTAACTATTCAAAAACCCACTAAAAATCAAGAACCAATTTGACAATATTTGGAAGATATGTACTTTCCAAATAAATTGGAAAAAAACCCTAATTTGCAATAAATAATTCTGCTCCAATTCCTCAAATTTGCAGTGTAGCTTCTTGAATATGTTCTTCAAAAATGCTTTAAAAATTAGAGAAAAAATCGCTAAAATATAAGAGATATGCTCTTCCCAAAATAACCTCCAATATTAAGAAAACACCTTGCCTCTATGGTGCCAGTGCCAAGATTATACTTTGATACCACTTGTAATGAAATAATTTGCACAATAGAAGAATATGATAGGAAATATGTTGCAAATACTTAATAAGTGAGAATAACAAACCACTTTGAGGTGGAAAACCTCCAAATATCTCCAATGATAACACAATTCACAATATCTCGTGATGAAATAAGACTCACTACCTCCTATATATACCTTATTTATACCTAGGATATCACCCAAACCGACTTAGATAACCCTATATAAGCCCTAGGCCGACCTAATTAAATAAATAACAATATAATAATATGATAATATGACTTAATTAAGAGTTAAAATAGCCACAAGCCAGCTATTCATAACCTGATGTACTATAATATTAAGGGTGTAGCAAGAGATATACCACAAAAGAATAGAGAAGGCTCGAGAAGATGAAATAGAGAATGCCAAGGAAATTGTTACTAGAGAAGATAGACATTTTGTGAATGAATAAGATTTAAATCATGCCAAAAAGGTTGCTACTAAGAATGTTAAGGATGACAAGGATTGTGAAAGCCCACCATTAGAACAATTGAGCATAAATGAGTGTGCCAAAGGAGCTATAATTGATCATGAGAATTGTAAGAACATGAAAAACATTCAGATTTTCCCAGTAAAGGGACAAATCATCATTGCACCACTCAATAACAATGTAATATCAAACCAACTAACCACCCATATTGATGAAGCAAATGGATACTAAACCAAATTGGTGGACCAAATAAAATATTATGATGAGGAAGAAGGCTTGGGTGCTATAGTGCTAATTCAAGGCAAAGAAGCAAGGGGCTCCACCATTTTTACTTTTGACTTTTCAACCATAATCTTAATGTGATCAATCAAACATCAAAATAGACAATAGTGAAGGTTTTGAGGGATTATTAGCCCAAATAAAAAAAAACTAAAACCTCTAGATCTTAGTGCAAAGTACCTAGACAAAGTCATGAATAGAAGTGTTGGGATACAAAAGAAAAAAATGATGAAAATTTTAGAATTACATGAGAGAAAAGGTGGTGGAGAAACAAGAACTAGAAAACATGTTCAATAACCTAGCCACAAATACAATTGAAACAATCAAGCAAGGATGGTAAAAAACATGATATTATTTGATGAGATGTCATTGTAGATAACCTAAATTGTCTTGACTGGTGAACAACACTATTTAACTAACTTTCACCCTTCTTCCCTAAATGATTAAATAATACATTATTATTTAATTATTATCAAATTTTATATTCGTCTATTAATTAAGTGATTTAACATCATTTAATTAATTCATCCTCAATCATCATTTATGACTAATTAAATAAATCTCATTTCTTTAATAAATGTCCTAATTTAACTTTATCTATCCTGATTAATTAAATAAACACAAGTTATTTAATTATGTCACTAATATTACTTATTCATCTAAATTAATTAAATTGTTATCATTTAATAATTTAATTAAGTCACTTTCCTTTCTCTAAATTTGAATAATTAAATCAATTATTCAAAATCACTCAACATGATCAAACAAATAAATATACTTTGTTTATTAAAGTCAAAAGCAACTTGCACGTTCCTCTCAAACAATTAATTAATTATTAAATCAATTAATACATCCTCAGATGATTGAATAAATCATGGCCACTGATTTCTCAATCTATTTCCCAACTCAATCTAACTTTCTCAATCCCACTAACCATTCAACCTGACTTTCTCAATCCCACTAACCACTCAATTTGACTTCTTTAGTCCCACCAATCCTTCCAATCTAATCCCACTGATTATCCAATTAAAATCCTTAATTGGATCAATCAAAGAAGCTAACTATCCAATCTATTTTCTCTCAATGGCTCTCAATCGTTGATCATGATATTTCATTATGGAATCTCAATCATTCATTTGAAACTTGAAAATCTATAAAAAAACCTTCTTCCTTCTCAAAAATGATTAGAGAATCTATAGAATTTGTGGAGAGGTTATGTCGAAATAGCCATTGAAGTGCATTCAACACATTTTTGTCTTTGATCACCATTAACACACTTTTGAAGCTTTTACAAACAACAAATAGAAGCTTTGTATTGATTCAAACGAAATTCAACATCAATACGAATTACACTTCAACATGGGATGGTAATGTTTCAATTCCGTGAATTCAATTTATGTTATCTTTATGATTGCATTTCTTGTTGATTTCATTATTTTATAACTTCATTTCATGAGTATGCTTGGAATTTGATATTTTCTTTGATTTGATTTGGTTTAATTCATTGTTGTTTTCCTTATGCTATTTCCCCTTATATCAATTGGCACAACCGGTGGGACCTAGGTCCTTAACGCTAATGTTTTCGTGAGTTTTTTTTAATAGTTATAGGTTCTAGAACACTAATGTTCTTTTTTGAAATACTATTGCTAATCAAAACACAGAAGTCCCAAAATTTTCACGTGGTTATTTTCATGATTTTACCACAGTCATACTAAATTTGACCACTATTGTACTAAGTTTGGCCGCTATTGTATTCTCTGTGTTATAGGTTTTTGATAGAGTTAACTTTTATAGGGCCACTATTGTCCTAAATAGGTCTGTAGTCATACCTTTTCTTGACTGCTATCATCCAACTTGGTTGTTCCAGAAAAAGTTCATTACTATCCTAAACAGGGTTGTTATTGTCCTGCTTTTTGTTCTAATTCAATCTACAAGGCTTATTTGAATTTTTTTATTTTCCTAACCCTAACGATTATTTTTTTCTATTTGGGAGGTTTTCTAACCTCGTTTGTGTAGCCCTTGTAGGATTATGACACATTTTTCATGAGAATACTAACAATTTGATTGCAGAGTCGACAAACAGTCCAAGGCCATTTCAATTTTAAAGCATTTTGTAGTTAAAACACATTTCGTTTTGGTGCTTGTAAAACTAAATCTCACATTTCATTTTTAGTGCTCATAAATTTGAACCTACGAATCTCACATTTTTCTTGGTACTCATAAAACTAAACAAGCAAATCTCACATTTCGTTTTGGTGCTCTTAAAACTGAACAATCAAATCTCATGTTTTTGTTTTGGTGCTTATAAAATTGAACAAGCAAATCTCATGTTTTCATTTTGGTGCTTCTAAAACTAAACAAGAAAATCTCATATTTTGTTTTAGTGCTCCTAAAATTGATTTTTTTTTCATTTTTACATTGTTAAGATGAACACATTTTCATTTTTTGACACTATTAAGACAAACAAACGTAACTTGAAATATTCAATTTGGTGTTGTAAAATTGAACAAATCTTTTTGGATTTGAAAATTGATATATCTTTCTTAGAGTCTCAAAAATTTGGATTTGGTATACCTAAAAAATGAATTGGTATCTTTTCACACTTCACTTTTGGGGCTTAAAAAAAAATTCTATGAATTGTATACCGTGTTCACCATGATTGGTGAGCCAAGTGTGTATCCTCTCCCCCTGCATCTTTTAGTGATCCTAGGTGACAAGAAACACTTTGGGATTTTTCATTTTTCTTTGTGGTCACCCCTTTTTTAGGATAAGGGCCTACTAATGAGATACATCCTGCAATGGAGAACTCATATAAGCGACTCTAAAAAGCATGTTTACAGGTGGGCTATATAAAGTTTGTGAAATCAAAAAAAAGTAGCTTATATCTAGGTGGGAATAACATACAGTGCCTCATCCTCATCCGAACGTGATGGGTCGGGCAAGAATGGCTAAAGCCTTAAGTGGCTTACTGGTGAATTATATGTCGTAGTGTTTACAGTTGTCACTAAGAACCTTGTTTTATAAGCCTATCCATTTTTCTAAAACATCCTTCAAAGTAGTGCATGGGAATAGCACCATTCCTAAAAGTTACTTACGACATTAGATCTATTGTTGAGGCAATAAAGCGTTAAGGGAATGGACTCTTTCACTTGGAGTGTCAAGATGGTACATTTCCTTGACATATCCTAATTGTTCCCTCTATAGATTTGATTAAAATCCTTTCGGGGCGAGAGGTAATCCTACAGAGCAATCATACCCTTTATTCCTTAAGATGTTTTGATTGATAATCTACAAGCTATCACTTTGGTTCTCAAATTATCTATTGTATGCATCACTTTCCATCAAAAACATCAAATCAAACAAACATCTCAAAATTGCAAACTTGTCCAACGAACTATTGTCAAAGAAACTAGAAAATTTGAAAACAGGTCTGCTATTGTCATTCTTGTTGGCAAATGGTCAGCGCTCCCCTCGGGATTCATGACATGGACTAATCGCTTCCCATGGATCCATTAAATATGGCAGTTGTATCAGGAATCAACAGGTCGACCTTTTGGTGCAATGACAACCATGGGGACAACAATTGGTATCAGAGCCAAAGGTGTTGGGTTTGAATCCCCTTGGATTATGTTGAGGGGAAGATTGTTGGAAAATGGTCAGCGCTCCCCTCAGGATTCGTGACATGGACTAACCACCTCTCATGGATCCGTTAACTCTGGTGGTTGTATCGGGCATTAACAGGTCAACCTTTTGGTGCAACGGAAATCGTGGGGCCAACAATTCTTAACACTTTTATCCTAAACATTACTGCTACTATACTAAATTTTGACTATTTTCGTCCTAACATTTTATCGCTACTATCCTAAATAGTGTCACTTCTGTGAAAATTCCCACTATTGTGCTCATTATTGCACCAATAAATAAAAAATGAAACAAAGGTTGCTCTTGATAAACCTACCACAGTCATTTTGACAAATCAACCGCTACTATCCTAGAAATTGTCGCTATTGTATTCTTTCTTTACCAATCACAAATTGAAATAAAGACTGCTATTGCTCAAATTTTGACCGCTATCATCCTATGTTCGAACCACTACTGTCTTGAAAACTACCACTACTATCCTAATAGAAACAACTATTGTCCTATGCAAAATCAGAATTGGTCAAGAAATTGGTTAACCCATCATTCTTTAAAAAAAAAACAATCATACCTACAAACACACCATATCATCATCTTTCCATATCCATTAGCAACTCAAACATCAACCTAGTTTTAGACACATATCAAAACACAACAACATGGATTATTCTATTTCTCTCATTTTTCTAGGATATTAACATCTATTGAATAGTCTGGATAACTGAGAGGGGGGGTAAATAAGTTATCCTAAAACAATTTTCTTGACTTTAATTAATCCAGAGCAATCTTAAATCAATCAGATAATAATGAACATGAAAGCACATTAACAACACCATGCACAATGAACACCAAAATTTACATGGAAACAAAGATGGGAAAAACCACAAAGAATGCTAATTCTCAACTATAGAACACTGGTTAAGGTGACACCGATTAAGGTGATTTTTACAAAGGCTCACTGCCAAAATGCTCTTTGCAAGTAAGGCTCACTGCCGAGGGGCTCACTGCCCAAGATACAAAAACTAGCTATTACAGTTGAGAGACAACTCACTATCAAAGAATATTTTACAAACCTAAACTGCTATAATATCTACATATGCATGAATACAGTTCTCACTGAAGTACAATATCTATTTGCAGCAAATTCGATCAAGAATCTTCTACCTACCTTCCTTGCACAACCTCTACACTATTGATTACTCTTGACACTTTCCTTATGTTTCCTTCTCTATTTCTTGTCGCATAATCCTTCACACCCTTTTCTTTGTTCACACACACCACACTTCTTGTTCGGAACCAAAGAGATGTTCAATATATATATATGTGTGTGTGTGTGTGTGTACCTGTAGAACAAAATAAGTAGGCCTAGCAAAACATGTCAACTTGAAGAACAACCTTGAAATATTCAATAAGGTTTGACATGCTAGCACCATACCCAAAGGATAGGTCGCATATAAATATCTCCTTACCACGTTACCACAGGACCCATAAATAGGTCATACATAAGATAAGCATAATTATTAAAAGATAGCGAACTTTGAATTACATGAGATATATTCTGGAGCCGATGGGAATGCCACAACCAAGACCAAGTCTTGATCTCCATCAATTTTAGTATCAACCAGAGGAATGTAGTTAGACATTCCAAAACTTATAACATGCTACATGAATGTCCAGATAGCAAGGATACCTAGAATAAGCTTTGAGCACAATAGCCAACATCAAAATATTAGTCTTCATTATTTTGCATTAACTGACTTTCACGGGTGTCCCAAAAAGGAGTACTGCCATATCCTAACCAAGGATAACATCCATACTACACAACATCATAACACACAACATGATAGATCATTTTTGCATATCATCTGGAGCACAACCTTCCGGATCCCAGGTTTTGACATCAATCACAACAATGCCAAATATCCTCAACAATCTCCCCCTTTGGCATTGATGGCAAAATAACAAAAACTCAAAAACAAAAAAACTGCAAACAAAAGACTCCAAGCGCTTCCCCTTTGTCAATAAATTCAATTCCTCTTTTTGTTTAGTTTTTCTCTTCATTTTCTCCCCCTTTTTTCCATCAAAGGCAAAGGGCCAAATAAGAACATTCAGGAAATCAAGTAGAAATAACACTTTTCACATGAAAAAATTTCTTGTACCTTTCTCTCACAGTTGGAAGAATCCTCTTTCAAGCTTTCATAGCAGAAACCATTATGGCACAAATACTGTCTAGTAGATCCAACAACTCAAATGATGATGACCAGTATAGAGATAGGCACTATAGTTCACAATCCTTTGCATCAAAAATTATCCCGAAGAGATGATCCAACCGGACCTCAACAATTTCTTTGACCAACTAGAAAGTTTTAACCAAATCTACCCTTTGTCTTTGAGTAGACAATAACTCAACTTGCAACTCACCAACTCTTATTCTTTTTTTTCCATCTTTATCTTTGAAGAATTCAAAACACTTCCCAATATCATTCAATTCAGATTCAATAGATTCAATTCTACTTCTAAAGTTGTCAACAATAGTAGGCCACCGGAGACAGTACCTGTAGATGTTAGACACCTCCTTAATGCATTCTCTTGTCTCACCAATGTGTTTGGATAACTTTTGTTTGGCTTTGACACACCTTATCTAAATTATAGCTTGGATCTTATGTCCTTCAAAATCCTTCCCACAACAACCTTTCTTCAACAAATTCTACCAAATCATCTAGTAACAAGTCAAAAAAAACAAAAACAGTAGCACCCTTTTCTAGCAGATAATCAACTAAGGCATCTTCAATTCTAGGCCTACTGACTGGAGAGCAAGCATACAACATTTCACCAATACTTTTCATATCACCCTCATTCAACACTGAACGAACTTCATCTTGATTGAAAGAATCGAATCTAGGAATAGAATCTTCTTCCTTCTCCTTCTCTTCTAGGATAGTTATGGCATCCTTTGTGCTAATTTTCCTCCTTTTAGGTTCTGGAGGGGAACCACTGATGACAACCTCTAACTCCTTACCATAGGAGGAACCCTCCTCAAACTGATTGATAGGCATAGCAATAGACACTATCACACTAGAGCATAGATCCATCTGTAGGGATGAGAAATAAACTTTGCATGCATTTTCTTCATCTTTCATACATTCCAAATATTTGTAAACTTGCTTTCCGATAGGGATTTCAAACTTCCACTTAATACTCTCTTTTGACGGTAACTAATTTAGAAAGTAGAATACTAAACACATGAGCAGAGACCCAAATCGGTAGGGATAACTCTCAACCAAAGACATTCTGACATTCTCAATTAGGTTTTCCATTATTAGGCTACACAAGTCAAACTGTTTATTTTCCTTCACCATCTTATGTGCAAGATACATAGCAATAGCCGATGTAGAACCTTCACGATTTCAGAAATATATTTTGTAAGAGATACCGTAAGCAATATACCTTACTACAGATCAACAATGGTATTTATCAGTAGAGCTTAGGGGTCTTTTTCGATACCAGTAAGTTCCTCCATGTCTCTATATTTCATTGTCTTCTTCCTGGGGAGGTCACCAACACTACGATTCATTAGTCTTCAGCCCTAGTTCCATTTCCTTCATCTTTCGATGATCAAATTCATCCAACTCTACACCCTTCAGCCTCAGCGGAATACTGCCAATGGATTCACTGTCAACCAACATAGATTCCATCATCACGCTTAGCTTCTTCAATCCTTTTATCACTTAGCGAAATCTCTTCTCCTTCTTTGCAAACTGTGAGAACTGATTTGAAACTCCACCTTTTATCCATAATTGCTTATGATGATTTCGCCACCAAAAACTTACATCAGTGATACCATCAATTGTACTTTTCTTTTAAATCAGCAAAATTAAGCTTCATCATACATCACCAACTGGATCAAACTTAGTCATGGAAAAATCACATTAATATTACTTCAAAGAGGGGGAACCTACAGGATATGTATTGCAAAACCCGTAAGCCAAGGCAGTTGGCTCATATTCCAGAAGAGCTTGTACTAATATCTGGTACCACATAAGAGCTCCCCACACTCATTTCCTTTTTCTTCTAAACCATGATGGCCTTCTTCTTAGATTCATTTGATTTTGCAGCCTTCTTTTTATTTTTAGAATTTTTTGAAGCAACATATTTGCATGTGTTAGCATAATGTCCAGATTGACTGTACTTGTAATATCTTTGTCCTAACTTAATTGAGTGAACCCTAGATTTACACTGATTAGCTTTGTGACCATAACCATGGCATAAATAACAATAACCATGAAAGACATTATTCATTCCATTCTCTCTATCCAAATTAGATAATTGACTTCTGCAATGACTTGCTTTGTGACCAAACTTGTGACAATTAAAGCATTGAGTACTCAGTTCCTTCTTGCATCTACACTCTATAGCCTTATGTCCAAAATTTTTGCATAGAAAACAATGACCATTAAACAATAAGTACCTTTGATTATTTGGTTGCCTGATCGGAGGCCTTTTTGTAGGTGTTCTAGAGTTCCGGACCTTGCTTGTTACAACAAATCTCACTCGAGCTTCAACTAATTTGTCTTTACCCTTAGTATTCAAATTTGAGCTTTCACCTGAGAAGCCAAGTCCTTCCTTATGCTTGTGACATTTCTATAGGGACAAGAGATGATCCATAATTATGCCACTTTCACATACTTTTGCTTATGATTTCAGCCTTCTTAACTCTTGATCTAACTTCTCATTTTCTTCTAATTTCTATTTGATGGTATCCTTGAGATTTTCTTCATTATTCTTCCATTCTTCCATTTTTTGTTTGATGGTATCTTTGAGATTTCTTTCAGTCTTCTTCCATTCTTCCATTTTTTTTTTGATGGTATCTTTGAGATCTTCTTCAATCTTCTTGCATTCATCCAACCGTAGCTTTAGATTCACAACACTTTCCTTTGACTCCTTTAATTCTTGGCTGACCTCTCTGTGTCTTGCTTTGAATTTCTGTATTTTCTCCCTTAGATTTGAGATACAAGCATTTTCCTCCCTGATGTTTTCTTTTAATTCTTCATTTTTCAGATTTCATGCTTTCCATATCATCTAACATTGTCCTCAGCTCTTCATCAAAGTAATAATCTACTGCCATCTATTCAAACTGCCAAGATCTCCCTCAAGTGATTAAGCTCTATCTGCAAGGGACTAGGATATGATACCAATTGTTGAATAGTCTGGACAATTGAGAGGGGGGTGAATCAATTATCCTAAAATAATTTTCTTGACTTTAATTAATCCAAAGCAATCTTAAATCAATTAGATAATAATGAACATGAAAGCACATAACAACACCATGCACAATGAACACCAGAATTTACGTGGAAACCCAAGATGGGAAAAACCATAGAGAATGCTAATTCTCAATTATAGAACACTGGTTAAGGTGATTTTTACAAAGGCTCAATGCCAAAATTCTCATTGTAGGTAAGGTTCACTGCACAAGATAAAAAAACTAGCTATTACAGCTGAGAGACGGCTCACTGTCGAAGTATGTGTTACAAAACTGAACTGCTATAATTGCATTTGCATATGCATGAATACAGTTCTCACTAAAGCACAATATCTGTCTGCAATAGATCCAGTCAAGAATCTTCTACCTACCTTCCTTGCACAACCTCTGCACTACTAATTACTTCTTCTTGACACTTTCCTTCCGCTTTCTTCTCTGTTTCTTGTTACATAATCCTTCTCACCCTTTTCTCTGTTCACACACACCACACTTCTTGTTTAGAACCAAAGAGATGTTCAATATATATATGTACTCGTAGAACGAAATAAGTCACCCTAGCAAAACATGTTGGCTTGAAGAACAACCTTGAAATATTCAATAAGGTTTGACACTCTACCATCGGACCCAAAGGATAGGTCGCACATAAAGATCTCCTTACCACATTACCACAAGACCCATAAATAGGTCATACATAAGATAAGCATAATTATTAAAAGATAGTGAACTTTGAATTACATGATATATATTCCAAAGCCGATGGGAATGCCACAACCAAGACCAAGTCTTGATCTCCATCAATTTCAGTATCAACCAGAGGAATGCAGTTAGACATACCAAAACTTGTAACATGCTACATGAATGTCTGAATAGCAAGGATACCCGGAATAAGCTTTGAGCATAGCAGCCAACATCAAAATATTAGTCTTCATTATTTTGCATTAACTGACTTTCACGGGTGTCCCAAAAAGGAGTACTGCCATATCCTGACCAAGGATAACATCCATACTACACAACATCATAGCACACGACATGATAGATCATTTTTGTATATCATCTGGAGCACAACCTTCCGGATCCCCGGTTTTGACATCAATGACAACAATGCCAAATCTTCTCAACAACATCAACCTTTTCTTGTAACCTCAAGGCTAGTTCAAGTAGAGTATCAACATATCCTCTCAAAAATAGAGCAAAATATCAGTCCAAGTTTTATTCACTTTGTGTCCTAAAATTAGCATCTTATAAAAATATCTACCAAGCATCACTCATAATTTAGGGTCTTCAGTATCAAACATACAACCCATAGCAAAAAAAAATAACCTTTGACCAAAAGGTTTACACACATCATCCCAATACTTCATTCCATTTCATAGTTAGTGATCACAAAATTCACCAAGGTCTTGGACTTGTTTATGACAACAACGAGATTTTGACATAGGAAAAAGACAGAAGCCAACAAGATTAGTTCTAGTGCACCCAAGACGAATTCCACTAATGAGGAGCCTCAATCATGGGGTTACAATCCAAATGACCTTTCAAATCCTCAAAGAGAACCCACATTTAAAGCAAACCAAGATCAACCACCTAGTGAGGTAGAAATGATTCTTAGACATCAAGAAGGAATTGTAAGACAAACCCAACATCCCATTGTCATCATAGAAGAATATGATAGTGATGAGGAAATTACGGGTGAAAAAATCTTAACCTACTCCCAAGATCCTAAGATGCAAAAACTTATGGTCAAAATTCTTGGGAAAAACGTAAACTAGTATTTCCTTACACTAGCACAAAGTGGTGCAAAACTACCCATAGACTTCAATGTGGACATTCTAAAAGATCCTAATCTCATTCCATTAGGAGATCAAACAGTGGCTAGATAAATACCAAAACCAATGGTGGATCCCCAAGTACCACCTTTGTTTTCACAAAACAATGATCAAACCAAAACACAACCTATGGATAACCGATTGTTTAGACAACCATCCCAAATTGAGGAAGTAGTGGTAGCACAAAAATATCAAGGAAATTCAACCCAAAACATGCCAAAACATAACATTATGTGAAACATGGGAAACATTCCTACAGGACCACAACATGTATTGGACCCACAAGGAAACATCCCATCACAAGGGCAATACATTGCACAACAAACCTCATATTGTGACCCTTCAAATAATGTGCAATATCAACAAGGGAAATCACAACATCCACAACAACAAGGTGTACCACCAATGCAATACCAAGGTACCCTTCAACAAAATCCACAACAACAAGGTTTACCACCAACGCAATACCAAGGTGACCCTTCAAATAATGTGCAATATCAACAAGGGAAATCACAACATCCACAACAACAAGGTGTACCACCAATGCAATACCAAGGTACCCTTCAAAAAAATCCACAACAAGGTGTACCACCAACATAATACCAAGATACCCTTCAACAAAATCCACAACAAGGTGTACCACCAACACAATACCAAGGTACCTTTCAACAACATCCACAACATGTACCACCAATGTAATACCAAGGTACCCTTCAACAAAATCTAAAACAATAGGGTGTACCCCAAATGGACTACCAAGGTACTCCTACTAATCCACAACACCAAGGGATACCACAAATGAACTACCAAGGTACACCCCAAACTCAACAACATGGTATTCCACAAACCAAAACTCCAACTGCTCAACAACAACAAGGCATACTTCAAATGCAATACCAAGGTATCCCTCAAAATCAATGTCAAGGAGTTCAACACAATCAATACCAAGGAATACCTCAAAGTCAATATCAAGGTGTACCACAAACTTAACATACCTACAACCCACAACAAGGACTTAATCCTCCTTATATACAACATGGTCCTCAAGGTCCCATAACTACACAATATCTTGTTTATGACCGAAAAAATGTAATGGGACAACAGAGCTTCAATGCACAAAATCCTCAATCAAGCGCACCAAATAATGACATAAATGTGCAACTAAAAACCATCAATCAAAGGATATCGGACATCCAAATTGGAAAGCCTAAGAAGAGCTATGCTCTACAAGATATTTTCCCATATCCTTTTGATCAAAAATTATCCATAGTACCCTTCCCCAAAAGCTTTGAAATACCAAAATTTGACAAATATAGGGGAAGAGGGGATCCAATAGAGCACGTGCGCTCATTCTTAGTCGCTTGCATGGACCTACAATGCAATGATACCCATCTAATGAGGCCCTTCACACAAAGTCTTGGTGGGGCCACTATCGATTGGTTCTCTCATTTACCGCTTGGTATCAAAACATTTGATGAGTTGTCAAACAAATTTTTCAACCATTTATCGTACAACATAAAGTAGGAAATAATGATCCCTTATCTCTACAAAATTAGACAAATTCAAGGCGAATCATTTTCTTTGTATCTATAGAGATGGAGACACAAAGCGAGCAAATGTAAATGACATGTTCATGATAAATAGCTCGTAGACATCTTAATTTGTCTCAAACATACATGTAGAAATCAACTACCAACTTAGTGTATTATGCCCTAGTAATTTTGAGGAGACTATTGAAAAAGGTTTGTTAATTGAAAGAGCTCTTATCGCAAGGGGAGTAATTAAACTCTACAACCCTAAATATCATGCTTCTACTTCAAATGACAAAGCAAAGATATGGGCGAAGAAAAAAAATGTAACCAATGATGGAGTGGTTGATGCTAAAGTTGTATGAAACATACAACCTTCCAATGGCCCACAAAATGTTGTTCAAACAACACAACAAGGCTATGCTCCTAACAACACACCAAACAACAAACTCAGTTATCCTTAGAACAACCAACAACAAAATCAAGGACAAGATAATGAAAGGAGACCACCAAGGCAATACGACCAACCTAGAAGGAAATACACCCCCATTGGGAGAACCCCTTGAGGTAATTATGCGCAAAATAATCCAAAAAAACCTCATCAAGATTAATAATAGAAAAAATTATGAGGATCCCAAGTTCAAACCCCCTTGGTATAATGAGAATGACAAATGAAAATTTCACAAGATCAAGGAACATACCACCAACAATTGCATGAGGCTCAAAAACATCGTGCAAGACTTCATCGAAAAGGGAGAGGTTGACATAGAACCCTTCCTGGAAATACAGACCTAAAAAATATACAAGGATCCAATCCCCGACCATTCAATGGGAAATGACAAGGGAAAGGGAAATATTACCATAAAGAAAACTTCACCTATGACGAAATCATAGGAAACATCTCTCAAAACAATCATACCATTAATGTTGTAACCATACTAGGAAAAGATTTGGAGTGTAATGTGACTACATGAAGGGGGAGAGGTACAATCCAAGGAGCACCACCCCAAGAAAAAGCCACAAGAAAGCCATCAAGTGACTATAACATTGTGGAACAATTAAAGAAAACTCCCACCTTAATCTCCATCCTTGAGCTCTTAAAGTTGTCACCAGCACATAAGGAAATCTTGGAGAAAGCTCTTGTCAAAACGTCAGTCCCCAACAACCTTAATGCAGATCAATTTCAAGCCATGGTTGGTAACATCACCTCCACCCATCATTTGGTCTTTTCTAAGAAAGACCTTCCACAAAGATCTTTTCACAATCAAGCTCCCTATCTAGAAGTTTATGTCCATAAGAACAAAGTCAAGAGAGTATTGATAGATAACAGTGCATGCTTGAACATTTGTACCCTAAAGTTGGTAAACCAATTGGGATATTCTAATGACGTAATAGATAAAAATAAAAGTATCACCATTAGAGCTTATGATGACATGAAAAGAAATTCAAAAGGAAAAATAAGACTTCCCGTTCAGATAAGACCAACAATAGTAGAACATGTCAAGTACTGGATCTCGAATTACCATACAATCTTCTCTTGGGATGACCATGGATCTATGCCTTGAAAGAAGTCTCTTCCACATTCCATCAGTGCTTGAAATTTCCTCATAAGGATAAGGAAGTTACCATATATGTTGACCCTAAACCTTTTCATTACTGTTCCAAATTGGAGGAAAAGTACAAAAAGATTCTCCAAATACTGAGCAATGATATATCTTTCCACTCTTTCTCATATGTTGACCCATCATCACTACCTTCATCCTCCACTTAATCTCCATCAACTGAGCCACAAAAATCTGATCTGGAGATCCATTTCATTACTTGACAAGGGTTGTGGAGAATACCATTTCAACCAATCCTTTTACATTAGAATGCTTCCCCCAACACCAAAGACCTATGGAGCACCAAGAGAGATCAAGCATGTTCAAGCTATTACAATGATAGTCAAACCCACCATTTTCACCAAGTGGGGAGACATGCAAGATGAGGAAGTGTTCGAAGAAGACCTATCTTTATGGATCTACAAAGAAGAAGGATGGGAGAAACCACTACCTCCCCTTCATATTGATTAGAACAATAAAGGATATCAAATGGAAAAAATATTGGGGTTCACTAGAAAAGGTAGCCTTGGTCTACATGAACAAGGTATAAGAGAACCACTAGTCATCATAGAGAAGCGCACGAAGAATCTTGGACTAGGCTATGGTTCATTAGACAAGAGTACCCCAAGCACCAAAAGCACCTCTTATGAGGAAGGATATCCTTCTACTGTTGTTGAGACATCAGATAATTGCAAACCTCTAGATGACTACATGTATATCCAAAACATATTTGGAAACCTTAACATAACTACTGAACCTACATCTGATGAATACCACACTGAAACGGATTCCAATGAACATGAATGGGATTCTTGTTCCTCTAGTGATTATAACTCAAATACCATATGGAGCCTTGGTAATATAGATATCTCTACCCTACCTACGACGTCAATAAGCTTTGTTGATACCAATGACAAGATACCTTTGCTTTACCCACAATTAATAGATTGGGACCAACAACATCATACACCTATTTTGGACACATTCCAGAATGATGAAGCTATTGCAGATTTTATGGGACTTCGAACTGATATACCACTAGGAGATCATAAAGTTAGTTTTATAATGGAGCTTAATCAAGGAGCATATTTTGGAGGGGAGGTTGCGTCCTCCAATCACAAAAATAAATTGATTTTTTTAAATCAAAAAGAGATTCCCTAAGGAAAACCACAATGTGGCTTTATCGGATCAAGAAAAGAGAAAAACAAAGGATGTATCTAAGGGTGAAAACCTCTCTCAAGTGCCCAAATATGGAGGATTCAATCTCCCCATTACAAAATATCAAGAAAAATCAGCACGCTTGGTTGAAGGTTCGGAACCTATCAACGTGGGCACAATAGAGACACCAAAAATAACATACCATGCAGCTTCCCTCAAGCCAGAGGAAAAGGAAAATTTCTCAGCATTTATCAATGAACGCAAAATCACAGATATTGAAATAGCTCCAAAGTCTACAAGGTAAGCTACACTTCGTCAAAAGAGTCATCACACAGTTAACAGACAAGTGCCATCCATTCACCCATTTTTTACATAAAGACATAACATTTAAATGGTATGGTAGATGTGATCATGCTTTCCAATAGGTCAAGGATTATTTTCTCATTCCTCCAATGTTAATGCCTCCAATTCAAGATAAGGCAATGATCCTATATGTATCTACAACACTGGCAACTTTAGGAGCTCTGTTAACGCAATTGGATGATCAAAACAAAGAAATAGTAGTATACTATATCATTCGAACACTTGTGGGCTATGAATTAAACTATTCACTCATAGAAAGAGTGTGTCTATCTGTTTCCTTTGCAGCACAGAAGCTAAGACACTACATGTTAAACAGACAATTAAAGTTGATATCAAAAGTGGATCCCTTAAATTATATATTGGCAAAGGCAGCTCTATCAGGGAGGATCACTGAGTAGCTAATGATACTTAGTGAATTTGATATAGAATACATTGCCAGAAAAGCCATAAAGGGACAAGTAATAGCAGATTAGTTAGCGGATGCACCTATGGAGAATCATCACCCTCTAGTGCTAAAATTTCTAAATGAGAGCATACTTCTAACTAATCAGTCAAGACGTTGGACCTTGTATTTCGACGAGTGCCACACTCAACACAACTCAGGGGCTGGTATCCTATTTCTCACACCTCAAGGAGATAACATACCCAAAGCTTACAAGATCATGTTTCCATGTACTAATAACATATCTGAATGTGAAGCACTCATAATTGGATTGAAGATGGTCGTCGAATGGAAGATAAAGGATCTACAAGTTTATGGTGACTCTCAATTAGTCATAAGGAAAGTAAATGATGAATACCAGACAAAGGATGACAAGCTAATGCCATACAAAAGAATGGTGGACAGTTTCAAATAGTTCTTTGTGGTCATTACCTTTGAACAGGTTCTCAGAATCAACAATAATGCAACTGATGCTATGGAGACAATAGGTTCACTCCTCGACATTCCCAAAAACATTCCCAAACATGAATTCCTCTTGGAGAAACTACTTATACTAGTATTTGATATCCTAAAATTAGAACTTGTATATGATGTTGTTGGTCCTAACTTGCCTTGGTACAAAGACACGTTTTCTTATATCTAGCATGGTATCATACCCCCTAACTTAACGACAAATCAAAAGAAAACCTTTGTCTGTAGAACTTCCCGATTCACCATCCTAGGAGATACCCTATATAGACGAAATTTAGACAGCATATTACTTCGATGTATCAATGTGGACGAAGTGCAAACCGCTTCTAGTACAAATTTTTTTGAGAACAAGGTATTATTGGACCTCAATGGAGCAAGAATCCATTTAATACTCAAGTGTGTGTCACCAATGTCAACAACACAATGATCTTGTTCACGCACTAACACAAGAGCTAAGACCTATAACAACACCATGGCCTTTCTCGCAGTGGGGACTTGACTTGATAGGTAAGATATCTCTTGTTTCATCCAATGGGCATAAATTCATTATAATGACAACATAATACTTTACAAAGTGGATAAAAGCGATTACATTAACCTACATCATAGGAAAACAAATATCTAATTTTATCTTGAATTATTTGATCTATTGATACGGAATCCCTATCATAATCGATAATGGAACTCCATTCAAAACCCAAGATGTTTGTGAACTTTGTGCAAGGTTCTCAATCTAGCACCAATTCTAGACCCCATACTATCACTCAGGAAACGGTCAGGCTGAAGCATCCAATAAAACCATTCTAAAGTTATTGAAAAAGACTTTTAATGACGCTGACTGTGATTGGAATTTGCAGCTAAACCTAGCCTTATGGGCTTATAAAACTAGCATTCATACACCTAAATGTGCCACACCTTTTTCCTTGGTCTACGAATTAGAACCAATCCTACCTATCGAAGTTGAGATCCCTTCACTGAGAGTATCTCTGAAAGGCATGGTCAACAATGAGGAGTATCAGGTTTCCAAACTTAATGAGATGAGCTTCTAGATGAAAAAAATTTGAGTGCATTAAACCATCTCCAGGTTTATCAGAATCAGCTCAAACGAAGCTATAACAAAAAGATAAAGAATAGAAGATTTCAAGTTGATGACTTGGTACTGAAAGAAAATCAGAAGATCTAGCTAAACCAAGATGAGAAGGGAAAGTTTGAACTAAACTAGTTAGGTCCTTTCATCATAACAACAAGCTATGGCTTTGGAGAATATCAGTTAGCTACTCCTAAAGGAGAACCTTTAGCCGAACCTCTAAATAGTAGCCATCTCAAAAGGTTTTATACTTGAGTGCATCAGAATATCCCAAGCAAGAAAAGCTAAAAAGGCTAAAAAATCAAAAATCAAGAAAAATAGTAAAGAGAAATAAAACGTCCTCTAAGTGAAAATCACCTTGTGACACTTCTAGGACCGGTACCATAGTGAAAACCTAGCAAACATGCACTATGTTTAAATAAGTCTTGCATCTCTATCTATCAAAACTATATGTTGCATCTGCCCCATCCCATCCATAATAAAACGTGCAACCAACCATGGCTCAATAATTGATCAAGTGTTGAACCTTGTTGCACCATCAAAATCCATCTACCCTAATCAATGTAATCTAGTCCTGAATTGGGGGCAACTCCCTGAAACTGGTAGCGGATTGGATCCTTATTCATCACATCACTGTCGAAAACTATCAAAAAATAAAAAAACATTCACAAAAACAAACAAAATAAAAAATAAAGTTCAAAACATCAAGAACCCAAAAACATTGTATATCGTCTCTAGATGAGCTACAATTGAGTCACAAAATAAGAAAACTATGAGCCTCTGTGTAAATAACATAGGAAAGGCCATCATTGATGAGCCCCCGAGGCCCTAGGTTAGTCCCCCAAAACAAAACAAAAACATTCAAATATCTTATCAAAATCCAAAAACATTTGTACAAAGTCAAAAAACTCCAAAAATAGTGTCAATACAGTCAAACCATGATGTCTCTATGTTTTTCACGTATGCAAGGCTAATCTTTGATCAGCCCCCAAGGCACCAGGTCAGTCCCTTTAGGTCCCCCTAATTGTCTCTAAATTTCCCCAAAACAACAAAAACAACATCAAATAAATTTAGAAAACCTCAAAAGTCTCATCTCCACTGTCACCTATCCGCAATAAACTCTCCATCCATAATAAACAATCGTCACCCCCACCCTTTGACAAAGAAAACAATAAACAAAACGAACATCGGAATCTAATGTATCCAAGAAAAAAATTGAAACGACTAGATCACTATCAGACTATAACAATGCCTAAAGTATTAACTACCTACCTATTGATAATTCATCATCAACATCATAATGTACATCTTAATAGATAAAATGTTCATACAATAGACATCACTAATGGATAACATCCTAAAACATCAAACAACTATGGCAAGTGATACTGCAGCATTGTTTATCTTTTTATGATCTTATCTTTTTGATTTATCTTATTGCCACATTCACAGGATCTCTCAAAGATGTCCACAAGGATTTAGAGAGGAAGGAATGGGACATTGATCGTCGATTTCTATTTGTTCTATGCGTTAGATATTTTTGTGATACTACCATGGAAAATACTTGCTTTGTTCTATGTGTGGAAGTGGTCTTGGGGCAATTCGTGTTGCAATTTCATGTTAGGTACTCTATACCTCTCTGTGTAATTGGCCTGAAATGTTTTGAGACAACTCACCCATACACTCTAATAGAGTTTTCGTATGTCTAGTATGAGCAAGAATACTCTTTATTTGCAAAGTCAAAGTCCACATAATGGATACAAAGCCACCTTGGTTATTAATACCCAGGTGCATCGTGTTTATCTGCTACATCAATAAGGATTACCAAAAATACGAAGTCTCCATGAAGCAAAAGCAAACTCATCATATTTTACATATCATCAATCATCCAATTTCTTCTATCTTTTAAATCTTACTAACATTTTCTTCTAGTCAACATTTCTTCTATCAGTCCTTGCACTTAATCACATCACATCAACTTGTCGAAAAATTTGGCTCATTATCCAAAATTTTCACCAAATTTCTCAAGGGGGCACCATGCTATCCTATCATCACTAAGGAAATACCAGGGCAACTCCTAAGCAAGAATTTTTGAATTTTCTTTGACACGATGCTCAAAATTGTATTGTATCAAAAAGGGGCAAAATGTAGATACCCTAAATTGTTCTGACTGGCAAACAACACTATTTAACTAACTTTCACCTTTCTTCCCTAAATGATTAAATAATACATTATTATTTAATTATTATCAAATTTACATTCGTTTATTAATTAAGTGATTTAACATTATTTAATTAATTCATCCTCAATCATCATTTCTGACCAATTAAATATATCTCATTTATTTAATAAATGTCCTAATTTAACCTTATCTATCCTGATTAATTAAATAAACACGAGTTATTTAATTATGTCACCAATATTACTTATTCATCTAAATTAATTAAATTTTTATCATTTAATAATTTAATTAAGCCATTTTCCTTTCTCTAAATTTGAAGAATTAAATCAATTATTCAAAATCATTCAACATGGTCAAATAAATAAATATACTTTATTTATTAAAGTCAAATGCAACTTGCACATTCCTCTCAAACAATTAATTAATACATCCTCACATGATTGAATAAATCATGACCACTTCTCAATCTATTTCCTAACTCAATCTAACTTTCTCAATCCCACTAACCACTCAACCTGACTTTCTCAATCCCACTAAGCACTCAATCTGACTTCTTTAATCCCACTAATCATTCCAATCTAATCCCACTAATTATACAATTAAAATCCTTAACTGGATCAATCAGAGAAGCTAATTGGCCAATCTATTTCCTCTCAATGGTTCTCAACTGTTGATCGTGGTATTCCATTATGGAATCTCAATCGTTCCTCTGAAACCTAAATATCTATCAAACAACCTTCTTCCTTCTAAAAAATGTTCGGAGAATCTATAGAATTTTTGTTGATCATGATATTTCATTATGGAATCTCGATCGTTCATTTGAAACCTAAATATCTATCAAACAACCTTCTTCCTTCTAAAAAATGATCGAAGAATCTATAGAATTTTTTGAGAGGTTATGTCGAAATAGCCATTGAAGCACATTGAGCACATTTTCGTCTTTGATCACCAGACACACTTTTGAAGCTTTTGCAAACAACAAATGGAGGCTTCATATTAATTCAAACACAATTCAACATCAATACGAATTACACTTCAACATGGGATAGTAACATTTTAATTTCGTGAATTCAATTTGTGTTATCTTTATGATTGCATTGCTTGTTGATTTCATTATTTTATAACTTCATTTTATGAGTATGGTTGTATTTGATTTTTCCTTTGATTTGATTTGGTTTAATTCATTGTTGTTTTCCTTATGCTATTTCCCCCTTATAGTCATTAACTAATAAAAAACATTTTCCAAACTAAAATACCCCCATGAAGAGGTGAACCCCCCCAACTAAGAATCACCCCCCATGCCAAATAAGACAAGGAGAGTTCTTTCAAAAGATACATTTAGTGAATCAATTCAAACAAAAAGAGACAACAAAAGGAGATTTTAATTGATTGTGAAAGAGTATTAGGAAGTGATTTCTTTGAAACAGAATTGGTAATAGACAAAGGCTAGAATAGGAGATTAGTGAGACAATATAAGTGTAATAAGAAAGTTAAAGAGTGTTGAAAGAGAAGAAACATACAAACTCAAAGGTAAAAGAGAGCAGCCCATAGAAAAGCGAAGGATAACCTTCATATAAAAACCCAAATGTGTTGATGTTTTGGGGTAGCTTCAGGAGGCATCACCCAGAAAAGATTCACATATAAGCCAGTCGGCCTAATAATAAACAATTATTGTTGGGTCGGCTCAAGTGAAGAATGACGCCTAACATACTCTTGGATTTGTATAAATGGGAGAGAGACAATTCTCACTTACATACACACATTCAGTTCGCTCTTTTGGTGATCAAGAAGGAAGTTCACTACCACAAAATTCTTAAGGAAGAGCACAAATTATCTTATGACAGTGCTAGATTATATCATTGTACTCTTCCTATCTTGGCTTGATTCTCAAGTACTATTTTTGCACTGTTGTACCTGATCTATTATTAGTAAAGTTTTGTTGGGCTTTTCTCTCTTGAGTAGAAGGGTTTTCCCAAGATAAAAAAAATTATGTGTCCATTGTTCTATGTTTAATTTTTCTGCGTACTGTTCATATCTGATCCAAAATTAACGTGGTATCAGAGCCAGGTTCAAGAAAAACTAATCAAATTTGACTAAGCATAATTATGGGTTGTGTGGAAGATAATTCTTTGTTTAGGACGGTTACTTAGAAAAGAACATGATGACCAGTGTCAAGGTAGAAGATAGGCTTGATGGGGCTTCAAACTTCAACTCTTGGAAATTTAGGGTACTCATTACCTTAGAAGAGAATGATCTTCTAGAATTAGTAGAAGTTGACATGCCTGAGTCGTCAGAAGACTCAGAGAAAATCTAGTGGAAGAAAAATGGTACGAAGGCTAGAAAGATCATGATAGACTCCATGAAGGACCACCTAGTGCCAATCATCTCCAAGATGAAGACAGCTAAAGAAATGTTTGATGTACTAAAAGGTCTGTATGAGATCAACAATACCAGCAGAGCCCTCACTCTGAGACAATAGCTCCATCATGTAAAAATGGTCAAAGAGGAGTCAGTTATTTCATTCTTTATGAAGATCTCTAATCTGAGAGATCAGTTGAAAACTATTGGGGATACAGTTGCAAATAGAGATCTTGTTATATTGGCTCTAAATGGTTTTCCCCTGTCTTGGGAACCTTTCATTCAAAGCATCAGTGGGAGATCCAAGTTGCCCAAGTTTGATCGCCTACGCGCTGACTGTATTTAGGAAGAAACCAGACTGGTAGCAAGAGGAAATGGGTGAAACTCCCATAATGAAGAAATTCAAGTTCTTGCTACACATGCTACTAGAGAAAGAGGCAAAGGAAGAGAAGGAAAAAGAGGAACCTTCAAGAGAAATAGAGACAAAAAAGCAGATTTTGTTCTAGAATTGAAAAAGAAGAATCTTTCTCATATTCAGTGCTACAGGTGTGACAAGTATGGACACTATGCCCGAGACTGTAAATTAAAGTTAAAGCAGCATGTTTCTACTATAGACATTGACGAAGAGACATCTCAGAAGGAGTCAAGACATTCAATAGACGATTTAGAAGGATTCCTATTCATCTCCACTCTTTCAAGCAATGTACCAACTGACAGTGATACTTGGTTGATAGATAGTGGTGCTTCATGTCACATTATAGGCTATAGAGAGCATCTTACAGACTTAGTAGAGAAAGAGTCTAATTTACAGGTTATAATTGGAGATGATGCTAGTTATGTTGTAAAGGGAGCTGGGCCACTTCCTTCTAGCTAGATTCGGGTATCCCTCTTCAATTGAGTGATGTATTGTTCGTACCAGGGATTAAAAGGAACCTTGTCTCCATTTCAGCCTTGGAGGACAAAGGGTACAAGGTTTCCTTCTCTAAAGGAAAGCTTCTTGCATGGCTCAAGAATTCCAACATAAATTCAGCTCGTGTGATTGGTATTCATCAGGAGAGCCTAGACAGATTGTCAATACAACCAATTCAAGCATTATTACACGGCTCTATCAGTTTGAGTGAGCTATGGCATAGGAGACTTGCTCACTTACATTACAGAGCCCTTCCCACTATGGAGAAGATGGTTATTGGTCTTCCGAAGCTCAGTTTAGAGCATGATGGCATCTGCAGAGGATATGCACTCGGTAAGAATACCAAGAGTCCCTTCCATAGCATCGACAATAAGATCCAAGGGGATCTTAGATCTTATTCATTCATATTTGTGTGGACCAATGTCTATGGCATCACCGAGTGGATTCTGGTACTATGTGACTTTCATTGATGATTATTCCTAGAAGACTTGGATTTACTTCTTGAAATCCAAGGAGTTTGAGGAAGTTCTTGATAAATTCTAAGAATTCAAGGCACAAGTTGAGAACATGTCTGGAAAGAGGATTAAGGTTCTGAGATCAAATAATGGAGGGGAGTACACTTCTGGAGGATTTCTTAATTTCTGCATTAAGGCAGGGATCAAGAGGGAGTTTTTTGTTCCATACAACCCTCAACAAAATGGAATTGTCGAAAGAAAGAACAAATCTATAGTAGAGGCAACTAAGGCTATGATCCATGATCAGAGTTTCCTATGGGCATAAGCTTCCAGAACTGCAGTATGTGTTCAGAACAGAAGTCCTCATCAGATATTGGGGAACATGACCCCAGAGGAGGCCTTCACAGGTTAATCACTTGAGGATATTTGGTTGTCCTATGTACATTCATATTCCCAAGGACAAAAGAACAAAACTGGAACCTTTAGGAAGGAAGGGTACATTTGTGGGCTATAGTGTGTCTTCAAAGGCTTACAGAATATGCATCGCAGGGCAAAAACAAATTGAGATCAGTCGAGATGTCTCCTTCGAAGAAGAGGTAGCCTTCAAGAGATCTAAAGGATATTACATGGAGATGGACAGTGAGGAGTAGGAGGCTCCAAACGATATGGATTCATCCCTCAATTATACTCCTACCATTCAAAGGGAGTCTGACGAACCAACTGAGACTGTTGATCCAGTTGATCCTATAGAACCAACTGATGGGCCTATAGATATTGTTGTAGGTCGGAAGAGGCCCCTGTGGGCTCGATAAACCATGCAGGAGGCAAAAAAATATGCAACTCCACGAGGCACTTTCAGGGAGAGCAAGAGACCTTAGAAGTTCCCAGGTTATGTGGCATTGATGAGCCACATCATTGATTATGAGCCTTCTAATTATGAGGAGGCATCTAGCCAGCATGTATGGAGAGATGCGATGACAGAAGAGTGTCAATCCATCATTAAAAATGATGTATGGGATGTTGTTCTGAGACCTGAAGGGAAGTCGGTAGTGACTTCTGAAGGGAAGTTAGTAGTGACTTCCAAATGGATCTACAAAATCAAGCATGCAGTTGATGGCAGCATTGAGAAACACAAGGCGAGATTTGTGACAAGAGGATTCTCTCAAAAGGAGGGAATAGATTATGAGGAGACATTTTCTCTTGTTGCTCGATACACTTCCATCAAAACAATTATTGCTATTGCCTCTGCCAAGGGCTAGAAGTTACATCAAATGGATGTAAAGACTGCATTTCTAAATGGTGTGATTGAGGAAGAAGTGAATATCGAGCAGCCAAATGGCTTTGTGATTCATGGGAAGGAGTCCCATGTATGCAAATTGAAGAAGGCATTGTACAGACTTAAACAAGCACCTCGTGCATGGTACGAAAGGATTGGTAGATACTTGGTGAGTTTGGGTTTCAACAAGAATGATGCAGATTCCAACCTTTATTTCAAGATTGTTGATGGTGAGGCCTTGATCTTGGTCCTTTATGTAGATGATCTATTTCTCACTGGAGCAAAGAAGCTCATTGTCAAATGTAAGGAGTTATCCTCTGAGTTTGAGATGAAGGAGGACCTTGGCCTTATGCATTACTTCCTAGGACTAGAAGTATGGCAAAGACTTGATGAGATCTTCCTAAGTCAAGGGAAATACATTGTAGATATACTAAGAAGATTTGGGATGATGGACTATAAGTCCATGGCTACACCAATGGAGACAAATTTGAAAAAGTTGAGTGACTCAACTTCTGATTCAGATTTGGTAGATCCCACCATGTATAGACAATTGATTGAATCATTGATGTACCTAGTCAACACCAGACCAGACATTTGTTTTGCAATGAGTGCTTTCATCCAGTTCATGTGTGAGCCAAGACAGATACATCTGGTTGCAACAAAACATGTATTGAGAAACTTGCATGGTATTGTGGGACATGGCTTGAGGTATGCTTCCAGTGGAGATCTGAGATTACAGGGCTATTCTGATTTTGACTAGGCTGGGAGTGTAGTTGATAGGAAGAGCACCTCTGGGTGTTGCTTCAGCTTGGGGTCTGCCATGATTTCTTGGTGTAGCAGGAAGCAAACCTCTATGGCACTAAGCACAACAGAGGCTAAGTATATTGCAACATGTGAAGCAGCTCGTGAAGTAGTATGGCTTTGAAAGCTCCTTGCAAGATTGTTTGGTCAGATGTTAGAGCCGACATTGATTCATTGTGATAACCAGAGGTGTGCAAAGCTCTCAGTGAATCCTGTATTTCATGATAGGTCGAAGCATGTGGAGATCAAGTACCATTACATCAAAGACATGGTGCTGAGGAAAGCAATCCAACTCTAGTATATTTGTACTAATGATCAGACGGTTGATATCCTCACAAAGCCTCTTTCCAAGGTGAAGTTTGTATACTTTTGAGACAAACTTGGAGTGGTGGAGAATGTCACTCTCTCTGAGAGGGAGTCACAACATCATTAAGATATTCTCCCTATGTCAAGGGAATGGAAAGAATGATGGACTGATCTGTCATAGCGTATATTTCTTTGAGACAGAGAAATATGAGGTGAAAGCCCTTGTAGCGTATATTTCTATGAGACGGAGAAATATGAGGTGAAAACCCTTGTAGCGTATATTTCTCTGAAATGGAGAAATATGAGGTGAAAGCCCTTGTAGCGTATATTTCTCTGAGACAAAGAAATATGAGGTGAAAGCCCTTGTACAAAACACATCTCTAAGACTGAGTTTTGTTTCCCACAATTGGGTGTAGCCATTGTGGACGTCATGTTGAGAGAGTCCATGACAAGACATGATACCCTTGAGTGCGACTCAAGGAAGACTTTCCTATGAATACCTCCCTAGCTAAGAGGGAGTGTTGATGTTTTGGGGTAGCTTCGGGAGGTATTACCCAAAAAAGATTCGCATATTAGCTAGTTGGCCTAATAATAAACAGTTATTGTTGGATCGGCTCAAGTGAAGAATGACGTCTAACATACTCCTGGATTTGTATAAATGGGAGAGAGACTTTTCTCACTTACATACACACATTCAGTTTGCTCTTTTGGTGATCAAGAAGGAAGTTTGCTACCACATAAGTCTTAAGGAAGAGCACGAATTATCTTATGACAGTGTTGGATTATATCATTGTACTCTGCCTATCTTGGCTTGATTCTCAAGTGTCATTTTTGCACTGTTGTACTTGATCTATTATTAGTAAAGTTTTGTTGGGTTTTTCTCCCTTGAGTAGAAGGGTTTTCCCAGGATAAAAAAAAATTGTGTCCACTATTCTATGTTTAATTTTTCTGCTTACTGTTCATATTTGATAAAAATTTAACAAAAGGAACCTATCACAATATGGAGAACACAAGAATTAAATTGCCAAATCTTTAGTAAAAAATACTATAGAGACATTTGAACATCTCTTTGTCCTAGAGTGTACGTGGAAAAGAAATAGTACTCAAAGCAACCAAGCCAAACTATGTGATTCTATATATACACTAAGGAAGGAGGCTTTTAAATGGTACATGAAAAAGTGCCCACAACATGACATAGAATGGGAAGAATTCAAAGAAGGAACTCTCTGATTTTGAATCTTTGAAAGCTCCATCTAAAAGTGTGAGCAAGATGAGAGAGATGATGCTAGAAGGGAAAACCACCAAGGAATATGACTGTAGATTTAAGGAGGTAGTGAGAAAGGAGTAACCACTCAATAAGAAAGAAAGGATCGAATGTTTCAAATATGGACCATCCCCAAAATTTAGAACTGCATTAGATGGCAGAATTTTTAATCTTACTCAAGTATGGTAGAATTGGCCTACAAGGTAGAGGCCCATTTGTGGAGAAGAAAAAATAAAGAAATGGAAAGAATGAGATTAAAACTTCAACAATTAAGAATCAAGCAAGATATTTTGGCTAAGGGGGGAAAAAACCAAGCACCCTGACCAATCCAATGGAAAAAAATCCAATATACCTTCTAATGGACATTTGAAAAACAAATGCCCAATAATAAGGGGTGAAAATAGAGTTGTGATGCTCAAAGTAGACCTATGACCAGCCCCTTGTAGGCTAAAAAATGTGTACTAACAATGAAAATATGTCTATGCTGATTGAAACCTGCAATGTAACCAAATAACAAAATAGCTAATTCAACCACAAGATTTAGCTAATATTTTAGTGTGCTCCAAAATTTAGAATTGAAAGGAAAAGGGTTAAAGAATGCACTGTTCACAACTTCTTAATTCCCTCTTTAACAATATAAATGCAATATATAATTGGAATATCTACTAAATACAAATTTAACCTGAGAATAATAATCAAAGATGCCTAAATCCTTGATACGCAAAGATAGCAATATGTAACAAAAAATATCATTATAATAATGTAAGGGCCCTCAACTCCATTGTGAGGAATAAGCAAAGACTAACTTACCAATTCCAAGACTAACTAATACTACAGCAGCAAGAATTAACAATTTGAAGCAAATTACAAGCAACTCCTTGAGAAAAACTTATTAGCAAGCCTAGAATAATGTTCATCAAAAGCAAAGGAAAAGGTCTTCCTTGCGATTGCTGAATTGAATGTAGTAACTTTGTTGTAAATGGTTGTCAATGAAATGAGAGAACAAATAGGTCCAACCAATTGTACGAGTCTGAGTGTAAAAGCAAGATTATTCTCAAAATAAAAATAAAAAAAGATGTGGCATCTAACACAAACTTATTAATTTGCGGAGCAATACTAACATGCATATGTATTCATCCAATGTGTTAGCTCAAAGAGAAGAGTGTGCCCAAGAAATATAAATAAGAATTATTACTACAAAGTAATAGCGACCACAGATTTTCAGAATCCATTGTCAATAGCCAAAAAAGTGTTCATATTGTGTAGATATTTCTCCACACGCCCTTCAAAACTAGCACTCATGAGCCAACATCAATAACTTCAGTATAATGTTAAAACAACTATAGATGTAAAGATGCAAACTTAAAAATCAAGGAACAAAACAGTTGCTTGAAAGAAAATTTTATTTAATAGATAAAACAAATAAACTAACACCAAATGCACTTTGCTCTCAAGTGTTGTCGCCACTTGTTCATCTAAGCAACATCTTTATCTACTTCTTTATACACCTCAAGGAACTTCTCTCATAAAACTAAGAGTATAGTTTTTGCTACTTAAGTGTAGGGTCAATTTCATAAGTTAGTGCTGTGTTAAATTTCTTACTTTCATAAGTTAGTGCTGCGTTAAATTTCTTACTTTCATAACTTTCAAACTAACTCAATTAGATACAGGATTCTCAATGGTGTGATGGATTTTTTGAACAATTTATCATGAAATATAGAGACCCTTTATATGTATACAAACTATGAATATTACTTACAAGAGTCAAACATCCACAAACTCAAACTCAATGAATCTTCATAAAATTATTCGGGAAAGGATGGCAGCATCATTACTTCCAAATCAGGCTCACTCCTCGCTTTGATGGTATGTTACAAATTGACAAACACGGAGAAAATGGTAGTGTGGAGTAATGAATAGTATATTATAGCTATAACATTATGTAATTACAATAAACTATCTGACAATGCAGTTAATAGTCATGTAAGTTAATAATGTATAATCAAAACCAGTTCAGCGCATAGTTGTTTCTCCCACAACATTGACATTTTTAAACGAAATAGTTTCCTTACAGAGATGTTTTCAAACATGTTCCTAAACACATTCAAGATTGAGGAAATAGGCAAAACATTACAAAACTAGGAATGGGTTCCCAAACAACTTTCCTCGCTACAACAGTATAAAATTGTGAAAAGTAGATCGAACTACTTACACAACATTCTTCAGATAAATGCAGCCTATTATGCGGAACAAAAAGGATAAAAAACAAGCAAAACTATAACACAGCATTCTTAAGCATGACAAGGATAAAACACGTTTACCTGAAAAGCAAAAACTTCAACAATGAAAACAGCAACAAAGCAAGACAGGTCCTTCAGCAACAAAGAAAACTGACAAGGAAGCCATGAAATTGAGGACATAATCTCAGTGTACAGTTTTTAAGTGTAATGGATTTGACCATATCCTTACTGATTCAGAATGCCACCATACACAATAACCAATTTTGAGACAAGAGAAATGACATACCTACAACTACAAATAAAATCATATCATGCCTTTACAAAATGCATCCTTCAATCATTTTTTATTTTATGCAGATATCAGAACATTCATAAAACTATAAACAATGAAAATTTTATGACTCATCAAGAAGGAAACAGAAGCATTTAAAACTAAAACATATACTGCATGGGATTGGCAATGGATGTCAAAGAAGCTGGTCTACGAACATTAGGGACAATTTCCATAGTAAGTCTACTTTATCCCTTGCTCCTAACATTACTCATTGACCTTGTTTTGTGATGTAGCTGCAACCAGGGGTCCCAGCTAAGGAATGCCAGACCACAGAGCCCAGAGCACAAAGTGGAAACTTAGACACACAATGAGGAAATGCAGCACGAAATGGCCAAATCTCAATAATTCATTATCACAAACAGCTAGGTTTACAGGTTTACAATGGCCCTCAAAGGAGCACAATGTACACACAACTTTACACAAACTTGGCTCTATGGCCACTACTAGACTCTCAGCTCCCCTACCCTGCCTCACTCTCTTGCCCAAAAACTCTACAAGGCCCAAAACAAACTGAAATCCTGCCCTCGGCTATATAGTATATACAATTCATTTGAGCACCAAAACTGCATGCCACTTTTAATCAGTGAACCCCGGGGACGCGTCCCCCCCCCCTAAGCCCTAGCGTTTCCGGAACGGGGACGTCCTGGAGACGTGGGGACGGCGTTCTCAAGTCTTCAGCGGCGCCACTGTTTTTTTTCCTCGCCGCCGGAGACGCGGAAACGTCCCAGGGTCTCCAAGACGCTAAGGGAGACGCCTGGGCGACCTGAGACGCTAAGGGAGACGCCTAGGCGTCCCTCGAGCATCTCGGGGACGCCCAGGCATCTCCCGCGGCGGCCACTAAAAAGAGTCAGTTTAAAAAAAAATTTAAGACATTTTTCTATTATTTTATTGGTTCTATTTGAACCCTAAGGGCATGTGGGGCCCATCTACACTCTTACATGCCTTCAAAAGGCCCTCCAATCTTCATTTTTATTCACATTTGCATTTCTACTTGTTTGCTACAGCAAGAAGAAGAGTGAAGGCTGAGGAAAGAGTGATTGGAGGAGTGAAAGGAGTGATTGCAAGTGAAAGAGGAGTGTCAAGGAGCAAGAAGAAGAAGAGGAGGAAGATTCTTCACCTTGTTGAAGAGATTTTTCAAGCAAAAGGTAGGGTTTTTAACTGATTTTTTATTTTATTTTCTGATTTTCTGTTTCAATGTTTTAAAGTTTTTTCATTTCTTCATTTTCTAATTCTTCTTATTAGTTATTTCATTTCTTGTTGTTCCATTTTCTAAATTAATTTAGATTTTGTTTTGCAATTTAAAATTTGTTAAAAAATTTAAAATATAGAGTTTTATTTTTTTAATTTTAAAGTAGGGCATAGGCTGAAACTATGTGTTTATTGAATTGTTTTTTCATTTTGTGAAATGCAGTGTCAAAATGAGCTCCCACAGTCATGAAATGAGTGAGGATGAGATGGAAACTCATTCTCATAGTGCAAGCCAATCAGAATATGAACCTAAGCATGAGGATGAGCCCAATGAAGGGGGTGAGCATGGGTCAAATCCGGAAGGGCAAACTAGTTCCATAGCTAGTGCACCAGTTTCTACTGATTGCCCCTCCCAGCTTTTGGCAAAGTGGGCTAGGGGTCCTTATGATCCCAAATCTCCTCTCAAACAGTTTGCAACAAGAATAACAGCCCCAACGTCATCAACTGGTGGTACGAGGAAATGGAAATGCAACATTTGTGGTGATGATTGGTTTGGGAGCATGACCAGAGTTAATGCACACTTCCTTTTTTGGCCAGGAAAAGGTGTGGGAGCATGTGAGTTTTTGAAGAAACCTAAAAATTTGAAATACAGAATTGAGTTCAACAAGCTTTGGGGTGTTCCAGATGACATGGCAATTCCAATGCCTACTACCTTGTCTGGTAGGCAACATATTCAGACTATTCAGCAGATTCAGGAGCAGCAAATGCAGAGGCAGCCACATATTTCTACTCCTACATTGCATCAGAGAGCAGGAACATTGTCAGGGTCAGCCTCAGGACCTTCATCCACTTATAGCACTATGGCTGAATCACAACAGGGCAAGGGGAAACGCAAGATGCAAAGTCAGCCTAACCCCATAGCTGATTTATTTAATGTGCACCTGAGGGATCAGATAGATGATTCCATTGGCAGGTTCTTTTTTGCCAATGGAATCCCATTCCATGTAGCTCGATCTCCTTATTATAAGGAGATGATTTCGATGGTGGCGAAGGGAGGACCATCATATGTGCCACCAGGTGAGCACAAATTGAGGACCACGATCTTGGATAACAACTATGCCAAGATCAATTCATTGATGGAGACGATGAGGGCATGTTGGGAGGAGTCTGGATGCAGCATAATTATGGATGGGTGGACGACATTAGGCATCGTCCACTCATCAATGTCATAGTTACATGCTCAAAGGGTAGTTCTCAAGGCAGTTGATTGTTTAGGGCATCGAAAAGATGTTGATTTTCAATTTGAGATCCTTCGGGCAGCTATTGAGGAGATTGGGCCACAAAATGTGGTCCAAGTAGTGACAGATGCAGCACATGTGTGCAGAGCTGCAGGGAGGCTTATTGAGGTAGTATACAGACACATTTGGTGGACTCCATGTTGTGTGCATGTCATGAACAATGCACTCAAGGACATGGGGAAGATTGAGTGGATTAGAGGAGTGGTTAGCAATGCTAGAGATGTGCAGAGCTGCAGGGAGGCTTATTGAGGTAGTATATAGACACATTTGGTGGACTCCATGTTGTGTGCATGTCATGAACAATGCACTCAAGGACATGGGGAAGATTGAGTGGATTAGAGGAGTGGTTAGCAATGCTAGAGATGTGCAGATGTATATCTGCAACCACCACACTTCACATGCCATCTTTAGGAGCTTCGCGAAGGAGTTCTTGAAACCAGTTGAGACTAGATATGCATCCTATTTCATTCTTTTGGAGAGAATTCTTGAGTTGCAAGAGCCACTGCAACTCATGGTTATGACACAAGAATGGAATCGGTGGGATGGGGCCAGGACAGAGCAGGGGAAGAGGGTGAAGGAGATAGTGAAGAGTGATGAATTTTGGAATGATGAAAAATATATTGTCGCCATCATTACACTAGTTGTCCAGGTCATCAAATATGGGGATGGGGATGCACCTAACCTTGGAGAGGTGTATGAGTGCATTGATTCTATGCTTGGTCAGATGAGGGCAGTTGTGCGAGAGAAGGACCCCACTTTAGCATTCTACAATGTTTACATTCAGCCTATTATTCAGCGCAGATGGGACAGCCTAAACACTCCCTTGCACATGGCTGCTTATGCATTGAATCCGAAGTGGTACATGCCTAGGCCTGGTAGAGTTACACCGATTCAGGATGATGAGGTGAAGGAAGGGTTATTCAGGTGCATTGATAGGATGTATGATGCTGAAGTTGCTGGCAAAATTCGCACTAAGTGGACGAAATTTGCTACTCTTAGGGGTTATAATGTTGTAGCCAAGGCGGACATAAGAACTATGGCACAGGAGGATCCGATTTTGTGGTGGACTTGTCATGGACCGAAATCACTGACTACCACACTAGCCATTCGTTTGTTGTCCTAGGTTTCTAGTTCTTCAGCTTCTGAGAGGAATTGGTCTACTTATAGCTTCATCCACTCTCTTAAGAGGAACAGACTTACCTCTAGGAGAGCAGAGAAGCTAGTGGTTGTACATAGTGCCTTGCGTATCACTGACTGCAGGACACGTGTGTACAAGGAGAGCCCAGCAGCACGATGGGATGTAGAGCCAGAGGAGCCATCACAGATTGATAAGGATGAGGATGCTTCAGATATAGGGCTGGTTGGTGTTCCTTTGGCGGATCTTGACCTTAGGGAGTCCAGTGGTTCCAGTGATGAGGAGTTTGCCGGCCTCCCGAGGGATGATTAGAGGCCTCTGCCTCCTTCACTACATTTTGTCATTTTGACATTTTGTACTTGTACTTGTTTTGATATCATGCTACTCATTGTAATCATCTTTATGATCAGATATTTTTGATATCATATAATAGAAAACTTCCATTTGCCGATTCGACAATTGTTACATTGTAGTATTGAGTATTACTATTCTAATTTGAAATTTCTAATTAGTATAAGTAATAATGTAATTCGATATTGAAAACTTCAATGTTCAATGTTCAAGTATTTACTATTTAGTATTTCAATTTTGCTATTTTACTTCTTAATACTTAATAGTCTTATACATCTTTTCATAACTAGCATTTTAAGTACCATATGTATAGTATATAGTATATACACCCCCCCCCCTCCCGCCCCCGTCCCCCTGCCGTCCCGAAATTGAGGCCCCTTTGTCCCCCCGTCCCGGAAACCTGTCCCCCTGTCCCCGACGCCGGTGGAACATAGCTTTTAATACTATTCACTCCTACTTTCAAACTCACCTGCTATATCAAGTGCATTAAATGCATTATTTCAAAATTTCCCATCAACCATAACAGGCTACTGGCCAGCTAGGCAAGTGTACATGATCATCCATTCTTTGTGTGACAAACCTTTATCCATGCCCATCCTTCACCATGCTCCTCTATGCACAAGTCTTGCACAAACCCCTTATTTCTCCAATTTGCCACTAGGTGTCGTGAATTCCTTTGGAGCTAGGATGTCCTTGCATCAAACTCCCCAAGTAACAAATATGTAAGCCCTTGCTCACAATTTGGAAACCTTGAGTGGTATAACCACCCTTCTAGCCATGAGGCATAACAGCCATAGCTTTTCCCTTCACCTAGTGTTTGTGTTTAAGCACACCTGCTCTCCTCTTTCCCTTGATCCATAAACTAACCTCCACCTAGCTCTAATACCCTTTTTCTTAACCCATGCACTATTAGGGTCATATCTCACCCACTTTCCTTTGGACCTTCCTTCTCTTCTCTTTCCTATGGAACTTAACACACCATCTCTCATCCACCTCCTCCATGGTATTCTTCTCCTATTTCAGCCCACCACTCATAGGCATAGATATTGGCATTATTGGTGGTCCATCCTCTACTGTGCCTTCCCCAAGATACCTTCCCACGTTCACACCACCATGTCCCCCATGAGACATCTCTATGCCACTATATCACAATCATTCTTCTTGTCCATGTCTTTTACAAGACACCACCATGCAATACTCCTACAGTCCTACTACAATCTCCTCTATTTGTGCCTCTTTATAAGACAAATTCTGCAATATATCAAACTCCATAGGTTGTAGCACACCCCATCTTCGCCTTCTTCCACTCTTCTATTGTCACGTGTTTTGCTCTAAACTTGTGGGCCTACGTTGTCCACCTTCTTGTGGTCACACATACTACCTTTTTGTATCCTTCTTTGAGACTCCTAGAAGCCTCATCTTCTACACCAAGGTAGGTATCTCCTACTCATGCCTCCTTGTCCACCCCTCCACACCTATAGTGGAATTGCATCCACTTCCTCCTGCCGCCCAAACCCTAGCTTTGCACAAATTAACTAACCCCTTCCAACTCTGCTCCACTTCCTTCCTCCTCACGTGCTCTAGCTTCTTCCTAGCACCACCATTAGTAGTTATCTCCAAGACAACCCTTCAACTACCAATTAGCTTCTCTTCATTCTTCTTCTAAGCCTTGGGCACTAACCCAATGCAAATAAACTTGTGCATTTCTTTCACCTCCTTTTGCCTTCCTTAGGCACTTTGCTGCTTCTACCCTTCTCCCACACAACACTTCTCTTGACATCAACTCTCAATGCTATCTAAACACTACCTTCTCAATTCAGTTCTTGTGCTAGCTCTTCCTTCATGTACACCTTATGTGACATCTCCTCCTTTGTACATTCTACACTTGTGCAAGTGTGGGCACAAAGCATTCACAGTCCTCGTTTAGACGGTTATCCTCAACCATCTCCTTACCGTTCATGATAGGTTACATATCTTCTACCACAAGAAGATCTACTTCTCCAAACTACACCTCCTCGATGGGTGCACCTACAAGACAAAAGTCATCCAGAGCCTTTCCTTCAAGCTCCTATGCTTCCATGAGGTCCTCTTATTATTTGTTGCTCCAAAGGAAAAAACTAGGGTGCTCACTCAATAGCTCCCTTCACACATTGCTTCAAGCCTTCACAACCACTCTAATCATGCTCTTGAGTGCACCACCTCATCTAATGTTTTGAGACCATCTAGTCCCAATTTTGCACCCATATCTTACCTCTACACTATCTCCCCTTCTAGAGATCTCTCCATCCTTTTGTTGCACCACCACATAACCTCCTCGTGAACTTTACCTTCTCTATGTCCATGAACCCTCCTTGAACAAAGCTACACTCCATTTCCAATACCCACTTCATCAACTCCTCAACTCCACCTAAGAATGTGGGCGCCTTCGCGCTATCGTTCTCTCCTCTTGGTGTAACTTTCCTCTCTTTTTTGTGTTGGCCACTTCCACAACATATCCAACCCAGCCATCAACTGCAACTCATGATTGCTCTTTGCCCTTGCTCTCCATTGAGCCATCTTCTCCATGTATTGTCCTCTACCCATAAACAAGCCTCTTTCTCACACCTTCTATCCAATGTCCATTGCACTAGAAGATGTGCCTTCAATTTCCTTACACTCGACTATCTCAAATTGATAGTTCTATCTTACTACCCCAAATCGATAATTCTGCCAAACTACCTCAATTCAACAATTCTACCAAACTACCTCGATTTAGCAATTCTACTAGACTACCTCAATTCAACAATTCTTCCAGTGTCTTCTCTACAACCTCTAACCCACATGCCAAATTGCCTCACATCGACATTTTTCTTGGTACCTTCTCCTCATGTTGCCCTTTCTCAAGCCAAGGCCTCATGCTAAGTCATCCTCTTCCACAAGGAATCCCTCTGCATTCCATTTCATTTCCTCAACACCTTATGCAACGAATACACTCCTATGCCTTCTATCCAACATCCTCCATATTGAAAGACATCCGCATAGCATTCTACCCTTGCTCACACTTCGTATAATATAGAAACCTTTCAAGCTCTAACTAGGTGACACTTCTCACCACTCCACAGGCTGAACCTTATGGTCTGATACCACATGGCTGACCACACAGCCCAAAGCACACAACATATGGTTAGATGCACACAACATATAGTTAGACACGCAATAAAGAAACACAACACAATATGGCCAAATCTCAATATTTCATTGTCATCAACAAATGGGTTTACAGATTTACAGAAGCCCTCAAAGGGGCACAATGTACACAGAATTTACACAAACTTGGCTCTAAGACCACTACTAAACTCTCAACTCTCCTACCCTACCTCACTCTCCTACCCAAAAACTCTATTAGGTCCAAAAAACTGAAATCCTACCCTCAGCTCTGCAATATATATGATTCACTTGGGCGCCAAAACTGCACCCACCACATGTAATGCCATCCACTTCTTGCAAATTCACCTACCACATCAGGCAGATTGTTTCAAAATTCCCCATCAACCATAATGGGCTACTAACCTTCTTGCTAGTGTGCACAAACTGCCATTCTTTGTGAGCCAGACACTCTAACCACACCCATCCTTCACCCTACTCCTTTGGGCACAAGTCTTGTGCAAACCCCTTATTTCTCCAGTCCATCCCTAGGTGATGCAGAATTCTTTGGAGCCTGGATGCCCATGCATCATTTGTGTGTGCAGTCCCAAGGTAGGAAGTATAAAACAGATCCTGCAAGTTAATCTACCAAATGAAGGCATATATATTGGTAATTGATTTGCCCAGCCAGTTAATCCAGTGTAACCAACATATTCTGATACCCAGGTGAAGGCCTTCAATGCCCCATTATAAACACTTATTAACACTATTATGTGATTAGCACTACAGATTGACATGCATGCACATCATACTGGATTAACTTGGCAATCAGACTATGTATTGCCTAGTCATACAAGAAAGACATCTAAAAAAGCTGCCATCAATAGGGCTTTATGTATGTGTGTGTGTGTGTGTGCATATACATATGCATGTGTGCGCATGTACATGTGTGATGTACAGATGTACATATACACAATGTCCATGTACATGTGTACATTCTGTACATTTTTATGTATATGACAATATGTACATGTATATTTATATGGATAGGGTTTATAGGGATAGAAAAAGATGCTACAAACATACCTTTCCTCTTTCATGTGCTTTTTCACTCTGGCATTACAGTGCTGCAACATAATCTCAACTACTGCTGTAGCCTACTCTTAGTACCGAATTGGTTGTGTTTGAAAATAACCTTGTTTAATGATGATCTGATGCCTAATAGTTCAAGGAAGGCCAATGCTTAAAATATGGAGGTATAAATTGGATTTTTGAACAAGTTAACATTTCAAGACTTCTTAGCATAAGTAGCCATTACACTTCATCAACTAACATTATGATTGTCTGAGTTAGCTCATGGAAGAGAAAACACACATGCTAGTACCTCTAAAACTTAATGTACCACCTCACAACTATCAACTAAACTTCTGCAATCCTTTATAGGTACTTTTTTATGGCCCGGTAGCATTTCATCTTACAATATCAGATTAGGCTTGTGAATGTAAGATAACATTGGGAAGACCAATTTTAAATGTATCTCTTACTGCTTGCTTCTTGCATGCTCCTCTATACGTTGAGGGTTGTCCTTGAAGCATCAAGGTTGGGAAGTTTATAGTTCATATTCAAAACAATGTCAGACCTGTGCTCAGAGGAGGTGAAAAACTACACAGCACACCTGTGAATTCATGCCCATTTTAATGCTGTGCTGTTGAAGGATGGACACAATGGTTCTCCATTCATGAAATGAAGCAAGATGCTAGGGTAAATTAGCCGTCTTATGCAAGCCATCGATTATTTATAATATTAATACTTTGGTATTTTGTAGTAGTTTATACAGTTGTCCTTTATAAACATGATATTTCCACAGTCCACGTAAATAAATTAGAATGCTTCTTGTAAAAACTGTCAGAGAGCTTGTGTATCAACATTTCAAATCACAGTCCAGGATCCATCATCAGGATGAGGAAATCACAGAGTGTGATCTAAAATATTGATACAAAAACTCATACTTTGTCCTTAGTAAACCTTTTGATTTGGCCTCCAGTCATTATAGGTCTCTAAGCCTAATATTAGGCCTCCACTTGGTGTTTTTAAGTACTGTATTTCTAATAAGAAGAAATTATGTTGTTCATATTGCAATCCTATCTCACCTGACTGGGTCTTCTTTTTACTATTTTAGTTGTATTCCTTCATAGCAACAGCTTAGAGAACAGTCCTATGTAGTATGTACTGCATTAGCAGAATGTATTATTATTATCATGTATACTTAATTTGTCACAGTAGGAAAAAACCTTTACAATTCACCCCCTGGCTTGGGGTTTTGTTAAGGCCTCCGCTCCACAAGTAGTTGATTCTAGAAACTGGCATAAAAATGACAGCCAACATAAGATTTTTTACCTGTGGACGATATAATCCATCAGGAATTCTATAAGCAAGTATATTCTTGGTGCTAAAACCACAGAATGATAGATGGGACAAACTATTTCATACAAACATAAAAAGGTCCAAAATGTTTGGAGCCAGAAATGTACCATATCTTTAAGCTGTTTCCACAATCTTGTCTTTTTTGTACTGTCAAAGTCATTTACTCATTATATAGTGAAAGAATAAAGGCTACTTGTTACAAAAACACCAACGTTAACTGGTCATGGCATCCACGGCAAAAAAACAAAAAAGAACCTTTTCTGAGTTCAAAATCTCAGTTTTTTAGAATACCTGTAATGCTATGAATCAGATTTTAATCTCTATGTAATTAATGATTTTCTATTTATAACTTTGGAAGTGAGCTAAGCAGTGGATTTGATCCTGCTTTCAAGTTATCAATAATATAAGAATTACGAAGGTTATAAAAGAGGAATACTATAATACTAATGTCTTAGCAATGTAGCTCTTTTTTGTGAGTAAACAGAAGGTGGTCCTGTAGGATTCAAAATGTCCACTCCAGCTCTTTTCCCTGATAACCCAAATTTGCTGTGCCACAATGGAGATGCTGTTGAAAGGTCTCTCATTTTGGGTGATTTGGTGGCAGGAGAAGATGCCCTGCTCAATGTGGAACAATGTGCGACAGAAAAAACAGTATCGGGCCCCTCTCTGCAAGGGAATTGGGCATCTGTCACCCGTCCCACCTTGTAAACAGGGTCAGGTTGGAGATAATCAGGATGAAACAGAAAATCAAGTTCTGGGCAGGCAGAGATAGATCCTAGCATATGAGGACACCTAAACATGTGGATATGGCAAAGGAAGTGTTTGTGGAGGCTCAAATATGTAGAGGAGAGCACCTTGTTCTTTCACTGGATAAGGAAGTTTTTTATGAAGAGGGAAACCTTTCAAAGAAAGGTCTTTTCTATAAGTTCAACACACTAACGCCTAGTCTTGCTGATTTAAATGCTTAGATATTTAAGCCTTGATCAGCATTAATAAAAGTACTATTGAAATTTATCCTAGTGCCCAAGGCTTTTTTGTGCTTGTGTGTCAAAAACAAGAAGATAAAACATTTATTTTAGATAAGGGGCCTTAGTTGTGGGATTAAAAATGTGTTGCTGGTAAATCTTGGTTCCCAGCATTCAATTATGTGGCAGAGTCATTTATAACTATGCCAGTATGGATAAGACTTCCATATTTGCCTCTTCAATTCTGGGTAGATGCCTGCTTTCAAGGTGTAGGGAATATGTTAGGTAGATTTATGTCTCTTAGCCTTGATCAATGGACAGATTGATCCCACTCAACTTCAGCAAAAATATGGGTGGAATTAAATATCTCAAAAGAGTTACCTGATGAGATATGGCTCAAAGTTGAAGATAGGATCTGGAAATAAGTTTTGGTTTATGAAAACGTTTCATTTAGGTGCAGAAGCTGCTCTCAGGTAGGGCACATTGCATCTGAATGTAAGGTGGAAAATTCCAAAGATTCCAAAAATACTACATGGTGGAAAGGCACGCACTTCTCTCATATATCTGTGAAACTTGCAGCACCTTTATCATCAGATGCTTCTGAGGATTCTGAACTGATGACTCTCTAGGCAGTCAGAAGACGGGATCTCCTAAAATACAATCTGCAAAGATGAATTCAGTAGCAGCGTCTCCTCCTTTGCCACCAAAATACTCTGATGTAGTTCGGGCTTCCTAGTCACAGGTTGGTTGGTTTGAATAAGGAGGATGCAGCCAAGCAAAAGAAAAATAAGGGCATGGAATGCAAGGATTCAGTACACACTCTAAAGGAAAAATGACTAACTCAGGTTCTCTGGTGGATGCTTCCAATCTGATCAGGCCAAAGTTGCCTACTCCTTGCCCACTTAAGATGTCTAATGCAGCGTGGCCATCTGAATTGACTAAGGCAGAGGGATGGGGAATTGGAGCCAGTATCCCAGACTCTTACTGGAAACTAGCAATCAATCACTATCTGCTGCATCAGCATCTTCAAAATATGATGGAGAGGATACAACTGGATGGACAGAAATAAATAATAGGAAGACGAGTGCAAAAAAACAATCTTTTGGTCATGTGGTTCTTCGATCTCAAAGAGAAAAGGCAAGATATAATAATTGATATTTTATTTTGAAGTTGCCTGCTATGCCTAGATAGGGTTGGTTATGCAAGATCATAGTTATGTGTTTTATTCTATGTATTTGTAGTTGAGATGGGGCTCCACTTGTAGAACCCCAACAATTTATTTATTAGAGACAAAAAATTTAAATACTAATGTCTCGCCAAGGTTGAAATCCAAAAGGAAAATTTAGGACAAGTCGCAAGTGTACTTTGATAAGTTTTTATGAGAAAACTTGATAAGATATATGTTTTTGATGAGAAACTTTATGAAAAGCCAATACATCAAGTGATCAAACAACCTCAAGAAATGACTCAATGCAAAAACAGGAACGTGACAAACCTAACATGAAGAAAAATTTTACGTGAACATGAAGTTGTACTCATCACAGGGTTTAGACTTGAAAAATACAAAATTAAGGATAAACTCATGTAGAACATTCCCATCATTGTATCTTTCTTGTTAATCTGAAAGTTAATAACTTCCGTTCTTTTCAGGTAGGAACAGAACCAGAAGTTATTAAAGGCAGTACTGCAAGGGCTGCAGGCTGCAAATGTTTTGGCATTCACAGTATTGTAATAACCAGCATCGTGACACTTTTAAAGGAAATCCTGCTCCTCATTACATACATCGTGGACATTGAAAAACACACATCTTGATGTAGGTTACAATCTTCTCCTCGAGTTTGGTAGTAGCGGTGCATCACATTTATATCTGGCTTGTGGCTGGATTTCAGTGCTCTAATGAGTAAAGGCATAAAAGACAGTAGAGATATAGATAATCAGGGCTGTTGAAACTAAAGTAACCAGACTTATAGTCGCCCTTACAGTGGAGCTTTTCCCACAAGACAATACACCAAGCCTGATCTGTATAACGTGGACCATTGATATCATCAGAAAAACACATCCCACTACAGATCCAATTGCAGAGGCAAGCATTCCAAGCCTCAACATCTTGTTGTTGATATGAGCTCTGAATGCATCATCAACTTGTTTGCTATTGATTAGCATGATTGCTATCTTCAAACCCTGTGCAATCAAACTTGAAAATAGAAATGAACTGAATGATGCCACCTCAAATATCAAAAGTTCCCTAGCAATATCCTCAGTTGCATTACAGGCACCTGAGTCATCTAAGCTTCTCTGGCCGGGAGTTGCCAAAGATAGCCCAACAAAAACCGCAACCGTGAACAAGGAATTGACATTGACAAGGCCATCCAGAGCTGTAACATGTACAGTTGTTGTTCCTTTGTTCAGTATCTTCTCAAGAGGCCCATCCAAGCTACACATAACAACATAAAAATATTCTGTATTAATAAACGATCAGTGAAGCTAAAATTGGAGTTTCGTACCAGCATTTAAATAAAACTGAAAGAAACCTATGCTGCACAATAAACAGCGGGGAGTACTTTGGAAACAAGCATCCAAAAGAGAGACAGCTAGGTCAGGAAAGAAGAGAAACCTGAGGGTAGGGTTCTAAAGAAAGTGGCAGAAAACGGGATTGGCAGGAAATGGAAAACGAAAACAGTAGAAGCTTCTCAAAACTCCTGAATAGGTTTTATAATCTCGAGCTCCTGAAACAATATTGAAAGTTTATCCATTATTCTGAAATATTTAATTTCAAATTTCAATACAGAACAATTCCAAAATCTTCTAGAAAGTGGCTGACTGCTTGTTGTCTCCTCTCTAGTAATTTGAAGAATTCACTAGGGTAGGATACCTAGAAGTTTGTTTGCCAACCTTCAGGGAATGGTTTCGTGTGCACAGGTGACAAAACTAGCTCAGTAGGATTGATGTTCGTTTTCTTAAGTCTCAAACTCCAAGAACTCACAATAACAGGGATATTTCATTTGCCATAACGAATGAAACGATGCTGAAATAATTTTAACAATCTAAATCCTCAAACCCATAACCACAGGAATGATTTTAAAACCGCATACTAATATCTTGCACTAATAGTGAACGAACCCTAAAAGATATCACAAAAACCCAAAAAAGAAAGACAAATATAAGGTGTTCGAGGCTTCAAATCTTACGAAAAATGCTCTGCCATCCCAAACAGTTTATTTCGATCTGCCAATATCCACTGCCAGCGAAGTTAATTATTTAGTCTGTTTCGGCTTTCAGATGGCCCTTCCCAATTAGTTTTTGCACAGCGGATCTGAACAAATCTTACAAGAGGAAACCCAAGATTTAGTGGGGAGTTACACTGCCAGACCCAATGAATGATGTCAGATTTAACCGAAGCTTCATATTCTTGGTGTGAATGTAAGTTCTTTCAATTGTCATGCGGACGAAATGTCTACAACATATACCTAGTCCACACAGTCTGGACCAAAGTTTGAAACTTTACATGGAGAATTGATGGGCATTGGTGCTCTGTAAAAGACTGCAGTGGCCCACCTATTTCCAAGACAAGATCAAAAGTTGAATAGTTATAAAGCAGAAATAGACCGACGTGCGAAGGAAGTTATAGACACTGCAGAGAATTTGAAGTACAGTGATGACATTTCTGCCGAAGTGGATAGGGGAGAGGGCCCGATGGTGGTGCCCACGTTGACCACCCACCAATCTCCTTTCTCGTGTTTTCCCTTTTACAGTTGCATGTTCTGTGGATGGCGTGACAATTCAGATCTGCCGGTGGGGAGGTTGGGAGCCAGCCGGAGCTGGCTACGCAGCGTACAAAACCCAATGTGCATCCTATGGGCTGTCATGCAATATAATTTTTTTGTTCTTTAAAAAATTATTCTCTATTTTTTAAAATTCCTAAAAACTGTTGTATATTTAAAATCTTTTTTAAAAAATAATTTTATTTTACTTTGAATTATTTTAAATATAATTAATAAAATAATTTTGAAAATTGTTATATACACTTAATAAAAATAAATAAAATAAAATATCAATTTTTAAAATATGATTGATAAAATAATTCTTTTTTTTTTATACGCAAGGTAGTTTTTATATTGATTTTATAGAAGTATACAAGCATCTGCTAAGCACGGATAAAAGGTCCATTCTGGACACGCAACCAAACAAAAAACATTCCCAGCCGGGACACAATATCATCATTTCAGCATTACAGTCCCATTGCAAGCATCAGAAAACTAGCCACTATAAGCATTCAAACAAAAAATTTGGGTCGGAGGCGAAGCCTCATCCAGCATATAACAATATTTACTATCCACTAATACTAAAGTCCACCAAATTTTACAAGCTAATAACTATAAACTTGAAAAAACTTCAACTACAGAGGCCAAGCCTCACATGAAACAGTTTAATTCTGCAAACCTTATGAAACCTTCCAACCACTCCAGCCCCTCCTCCGGCACCAACTTCAACTTTCTCTTCAAGAAATCCACAGCCACATCTGCTAACTTTCTATGCCTCGACAATGCTGACCCTTTGATGTCTAAGAGGAAAGAATAGACTTTAACAGCATCATCTGTTTCCCACAGGAGCGCCAAGTCTGCAGGGCGCGGAATACCTTTGTCTATGAAGGCTGCCTTTAATGTCTTCTCTAGATCTCTAAGCAAGTCGTCATGAAACAGACGCACCATCATCTCCTTAGCCTCCGCCTTTGGGGTCTCCAAGTCCAACAGCACTACGAGAAACCGAGAGGAGATATGAGCATTATCTCTAGCAAATTCCTTTCTTTCCAAGTGTTCTTTGCCTAGGATCATTTTGACAGCAATTATTGACACCGGATCATCCTCGAGCAATATTCTCTTTAATCTCTGGTCCGTAACTTCCCGAAAGGCTATCTGCCTCTCCGTGGCCACCAAAGATATTAGTGTGTCGACACCAAAGCTTTCCAGTCCTTCCACCGAAATGTGGATGATGAATTTCGACTTCGTCGTCCTTGCCATTTGCAAAGCTTTGATAGTCGTTCCCTGCACAAAAACAAAAGACAATACCAGATTTCGAAGACATCTTTAAAAATGACTTCATCAGATCATTTAATAAACCCGTGAGATGATCAGTCGGGCCTCCGCACACAATTCTGAATAATGGCGGAGCAAGCATATCGTCCTTGCTATGAAGATATACTACGGTCACTGTCCTTCCAACTTCATATCACTATTACTCTGAATGAAGTGAGTTGCCACTCGGCCCTTCATCGTTCATTTCTATGATTGTCGTGCCCTTCGTGTCACGCAAACGACGCTTTGGAAACAATGCCATACATTCCCCCTGTCATGCACCAAAGTCTCTGCTATTTTCAAGAGCGAAAAACTTTAAAATAATCCCAGCACCTCCCTTCGACTATTTGAGAAGACATGGAATGACATGGCAATGCCACATCCTCGAGCCCCGTATCCGACCCAGCTACCACCTCATGTCCACCCTGGATTCCGAGTGACCAGATGAGGGGCGGGGGGAGCCCACCCTACCACCCACAATTGATAAAATAATTCTTATACACTAAAAATATCTATATATATATAATATATCAAGTTTTAAAATATATGTAATAAAATAATTTTTAAAGAATAAAAAATGTTTCATACTTAATAAATAAAATAAAATAAATTTATCAATTTTTAAAATACAATTAATAAAATATTTGTGAAATAAAATGAAATAATTATTAAAAGATAAAAAATTGATATATATATACACACATATAATAATAATTTTAAGAAAATATTCATTCATTTTTTAATTATTTTATTAATTATATTTTAAAAAATTGATATATTTATTTTATTTATTAAATACTTACTAGCACACACACACATATATAATTTATTAATAATACATATAAAATATGCCTAAAGATATCTTTCTCATGTGTCTATTGTACTTTAATGTGGCTAATTAAGATTATAATTACTTTTAGCTATACGAGATTAAGGTTAGGGTTAGATATATATTTAGTTAGGGTTGGGGTTAAAAATAGTTAGAGTTAGAGTGAGAATTATTGTTAAGATTGAATCATAAACCTAATCTAACCTTAACCTTAACCCTTATTATATTTGTTTTATTATATATATATATATATATATATATATATATATATATATATATATATATATATATATATATATAAATTTTAGGATCTTGATTTAATTAAGCTCAAGTTTAAGGTTAAGATTAGGGTTTAATTAAGCTCAAGGTTAGGGTTAAGGTTAAGGTTAGGGTTTGATTAGGGTTATAATTAGAATTAAGGTTGCCATGAGAACTATGGTTAGTGTTAAACTAAGGATTATGAATAGCATTATAATTATGGTTAGGGTTAGAATTATAATTAAGATTATAGTTAGGGTTAGAATGAGAAGGGTTAGGATTATAATTATAGATAGAGTTAGGGTTGGGGTTAGCATTAGGGTTAAGGTTAGGTTAGGTTTACCATTTAATTAGAGTTGGGCTTCTAAGATAAAGCTTGGGTTCAAGGATAGGGTTAGGGTTGGTGTTAGAGTTATAGTTCAATTACAAATAGGGTTAAGATTAAGGTTAGATTAGGGTTATGATTCAATCTTAACAATAATTCTCACTCTAACTCTAACCCTAAACTTAATCGTAAAACTAATACTGACACTATTTTTAACCCCAACCCTAACTAAATATATATCTAAAATAAAATAAATAAATCAATTTTTTATCTTTTAATAATTATTTCATTTTATTTCACAAATATTTTATTAATTGTATTTTAAAAATTGACAAATTTATTTTATTTTATTTATTAAGTATGAAACATTTTTATTCTTTAAAAATTATTTTATTACATATATTTTAAAACTTGATATATATATTATATATATATATAGTGTATAAGAATTACTTTATCAATCATATTTTAAAAATTGATATTTTATTTTATTTATTTTTATTAAGTGTATATAACAATTTTCAAAATTATTTTATTAATTATATTTAAAATAATTCAAAGTAAAATAAAATTATTTTTTAAAGAGCAAAAATTTTATTTTATATTTTTAAGATTTTAAATATACAACAGTTTTTAGGAATTTAAAAAAATAGAGAATAATTTTTTAAAGAACAAAAAAAGTATATTGCACATACAATGCACAGCTCACGAGAAGAGATAAGGAAGTACAATGTACATTAACTAACAGTCTGTTAAAAAAAGCATGACAGGCTATGTTATGCAGGATGGGCATAACATGGCAACCCATGGGATGCACATTGGGTTTTGTAGGCTGCGTAGCCAGCTCCGATCCAGCCATGGTGATGCATTTTATCGTTTCGTTGTGCTTTTTAACACATTCAACATTTATGTCGGTCATGGCAGGTGAGGTCAGGTGAGCTTATCTTCCAACTTCACTCTGACAATGGTCTTGTATTAAATGTTTATTTCAATTCGTTTTGAACTGGTTTTTTTGGTTCTATATTTAGTTTTTCATTGCAATATAGTTGCGTAGCAACAATTTTGTCATACCTCTCTGCACATCATTAACGGTACAAAACTCACTTTGAAACCATTTGAAATAGGGGAGAGGACCTAGTAGTTGTGCACCCTAACTTCGCACTGTTAATTATCCTACGTGAAAATTTCAAATCACTCCCAATTTTTTACAGCAGCTTACTTGGCAAGTCCCCTGCTTATAACTAAGGTTTCGGGCCACATCATCAAATATGATGCCACATCAACATGCTTTTTGTCAAGGTGTCCAAAAAGGCCCAAAAAAAAAGTGAGACCAATACTTGTGCATTCACGCATGTTTTATTGAGCGTTGATGTGGAATCACATGATTGGTTGCTTTTTAGATCAAAGGATACATTTTGCTTAATTATGGGTAGTCATCATCAACACTAACAACTTTAAAGTCACAACTATTGGTCCAATATTGATAAAAATATTGAGCATTATATAAACAACTACTATCACAACTATTGAAACATGCTCAGGTATTGGGTCCTCTCCCCTAATTATATGTGCTCTATCATAGGTCTTCCTCTGCACGACATAAACTCTGCAACAAATTGGTATCTCTGCAATATATACATCATGTATACATCTCTGCAGTATATATATATATATATATATATCATTTAAGAGTTTCATATATACTATTAGAGTATATGGCCACCTCCACATAGCTCATGGCACCACGTCCCCTCTCTCTCCCACCTACAAATTCTCAAAACTTGTTTTATGGTATGCACAATGGGAGGTATCATGGACTCTAAATTACAATTATATAAATATATTGCAGCTTTATGTATTGCACACCCAAAAAAAATTAGGCACAATTCGAAAGCAATTGAAATATACATTTATAAATTTATAAAACCCTTAATTGATATATACATATTGATATATACTGATCTCCATGTTATAAAATCTAAAACTCTTAACTAATATTATATATATAATAAGAGTTTTTATAAATTTATAACTATATTTATATATATAACATATAGTTATAAATTTATAAAACCCTTAATTAATACCTCACATTTTGTATGCCATAAAACTTTGATAGAGCAGAAAGTATCATGGAGTCATATCTTGCAGTTATATATATACAAAAGGTTTTATAAATTTATATCAATGATGAGCGGTTTATCATGTAATCCTTAAAGGTTTTATAAATTTATATCAATGAATGGTTTTATGACATGCAAAACGGGATGTATTCTGGAGTCATATATTGCAGTTATATGTATGTATGTATGTATGTGTATATATATGTGTGTATATATATAGATACATATATACAGATACATACATATATATAGATACACACACACACACATATACATGTATACATATATTTGCATACACACACATATAAGTTAAAGGCTTTATAAATTTACATCAATGAACGGTTTTATGGCATGTAGAGCAAGAGGTACCATGGTGACACACACACACATATATGTGTGTGTGTGTGTGTGTGTGTGTGTGTGTGTCACCATGGTACCTCCTACTCTACCTGCTCTACACACGCACACACATATAAGTTAAAGGCTTTATAAATTTACATCAAGGAACTGTTTTATGGCATGTAGAGCAAGAGGTACCATGGTGACACACACACACACACACACACACACACACACACATATAGTGTGTGTGTGTGTGTATTGTAGACATGTCGATTAACAATGTTTCAACTTTCAAGTTATATATATCATTTGCAGTTATATCAAATATTATGTTTAACTTGAAACACCATTACAATACATATATTTACAACCCTTTTCTCAAACAACTTAAATAATAAATATCCTTAATGTCAACGTTAAGGGTTATATATGCTAAAAGTTATAATTGGGGATATGATAGTATAACATGTAATTTTCCTTGTAAGTAATCAAGATCAATTGTCATAATAATATTTTAGTCAATGTTGAGAAAAGCAATTGTTCAATGTTATTCAAGTGGATTATATGTATTGTAATGTTTGTGTCAACGCTAAGGGTTATATATACTTGTAGTTACAATTAGGAATATGATAGTATAAGGTGCAATTTTTCTTGTAGGTAATCAAGATAAATTGTGGTAACCAAATATTTTGGTCAATGTTAAGAAAATAAGTATGTTTTTGTCAATCCTCTATCCAAAACTATTTTTCTTAATTACATTCAAGTGGATCATGTATACTTACAATTACAATTGAGGATATGATAGTATAAGGTGCATTTTCCTTGTACGTAATCAAGATAAATTGTGGTAACCAAATATTTTGGTCAATGTTGAGAAAAATAATTTATTTTTGTTAATCATCTATCGAAAACTATTTTTTAAATTACATTCAAGTGGATTATATGTATTATATAATTGTTCTTCAATTACATTGATTGTTACATGTTTAAAATTGGTAATTGATGATTTCCATACTACACTAATTGATCAATTACACTCGTATGATTGTTGTTCAATGTTGTGTTAAGTTATATCATTCATTTGCAGTTCTATTGGGTATTGATGTTTCAAGTAGTGGAGGTATTATATATAAAGTCATATTAATTAGTTTACAAAAGGGTTATAAATATTTATATTATAATGGTGTTTCAAGTTATGTATGTGTGTGTGTGTCAGATAATTAGTTTGCAAAAGGGTTACAAATATTTTTATTATAATGTTGTTTCAAGTAATATATATATATAATCCTTAACTGATATATATAAAATATCAACATTAAGTGTTAAATATATAACTTCAAACACCATTACAATAAAAATATATTAATTATGCATATATCAATTAAGGTGTGTGTGTGTGTATGTATGTATGTATGTATGGATATATGTATATGTATGTACACACACATAGATCTATATATACAACATTAAACATTGCTAATATAACTTAAAACAATATTATAATCCAAATATTTAGAACCCTTTTACAAACCAATTAACTGATATATACTTTTTAGTTATTCACATAACAATTTTGTATTGTTAAGGACAATTCAGTTAGTCACATAATAGTATTCTATAGGAAAACTTGGTTCTTTATATAAACTCAACACCTTCAAAACAATTATAGAAACAAAATTGGCATACACTCTATCATGTTGTGTTCACATGATAATTAGAAATGACTCCCAAAAAATTATCCATCCCTTACAATCTAACATTGGTATCATTCAAACCATGTTGGAAAGGAGAATCCAGATGAGGGCATTGGGTTTGTTGATGCGTTGTTGATTGATGAACCTTACCTGGCCAACTAGTCATCCATGGTTATTTTTTAAGAAGCAGTATGATTGATACATGAATGGACCTAGCTAAAACTTATGTTAGGCATTGATGGACAATACTGAGGGAAACAAATAGATACAAAGTCCCTAAAGATTGCATGTTGTTCTAGCAAGGGATTTAAAGGATTACTCAAATGCCTTTGCCTCTCTAACTCTTTTGTAGCCTTTTTCAATTCTTTCTCTCATTTGTCTTGTTCCCAATGAAACCTTGGATGCTCATTTTTTGTTCCTTCTCTCTCCTTTGTTGAATTCTTTATAGCTTTGTTGTTTGTCAATGAAGTTTTTTTTCTATTCTCAACTACCCCATGTATCTTACCACAATTCTTTCAAGCTTTCTCTATTCCATTTGTTCTCTCTTCCTAAATTTCAACTCTTGAATTTCCTTCTTCATGTCCTCTTACTCTATTAATAGCTTCATGTAGTCATCTATGGTGAGGAGCTAAGATTGTATGCTTAGTCAAATCCCACAGTCAAGTTGTTGGTTTGATGTATCCTTCACTAAATGAACATGTAGTTTCAAGAATTAGTTGATGTTGGGATTTATTTGGCCTCCCAATGGTTTTTTGGATTCCTTTTTCATTTTCAACTTGCACCTCACTAACATTTCCATCCACATTCTGACCTCCTCCCAATTCAACAACTTCAAATTCTCCACGGTCAGCATAAAAATGCACTAAGGCAGATGGCCTGGTGGAGATGACAATGAAATACTTTGGTCTTCATCCACATTCAATTCAATACCAAGATTTGTATCCCCCTCCAACAACGATGATGGTTGATCTAGTGCAATGCGTAGAGATAGTGGCTATTTTGCATCAATATTTTGTTTGGAAAACTATGTGTTTCTATTGTAGCACATATTTGCTCTATGGCTCAACTCTTTCTGCTACAAGGTTTGCATGTGTCCCTTCCACCTCTAGTTGTGGCACATCAATATTAGATAAACTGAGAGTGTTTTATACTACCGAAGCTTCCTTAGGAGTAGTAAGTTCAAATGTGTCACTTGGTCGCATATCCTCCATCAGTGCATATAGATTTAGGGGCCAAATACTTGTCCTCTTAAAATCAATTTTTTTATTCTTGTAGACACCTAAAAAATTATCATTAGGCATGTGAATTAATTAAATCCCCTTTTTCATCTTTGATAATTAAATAATTAACATAATTATTTAATTATTATCTAACGTCACAAAGTCTTCTATTAATTAAATAATCTAAATTATTTAATTAATTCATTTTGTCCTATGTCTTCTTTTGATTAATTAAATAAATTGTTTTTTTTAAGTGAAAAGTGGTGAACCACTTATAATATTATACTATATAAATAGATAATTACATAAACTAGTTCAAAGGGCATACTGGCAAGAAAGAACTAGTAAGAAAACCTCCAGTTATAGCCCGAAATTAAACTACAAGTTTGTTCGATTTCGTACAATTTTGAAGATTATAAGGCATGTTGAGAACACAAAATTTAGCACTAAGAACCCAAAACGCCATCCCCGAACTTATACTATCCCACTGTATGAAAGTTTACCAAAAAAGGATACCCATCAAACGTGGCCTTAACCCACTGATTACAAATTTAAAGCCCCAACAAAATTTGAAAAAACCCATTAAAAACATTTTCACCTTTTCAATGACCCCCCATTAATTGAATTTTCATTGTGCCCTTCTAATCCCTCTGCCAATTGAAGACCTCTCTCAAAAATTATTTTGCTACGAATAGGGGCTCTGTGTAGATTAGAGTGAGAAACTGGACGCGATGCAGCCACCAAGGACGATTGTGCCTGAGCTCTGTTATACACCTGACTTGGAGCCATTTGAACGTGATTTTGTCCTTGAATTGGTAGGTTAACTCCAAGCTGAAGGTCCAAAAGAACACCATTGCTTGGAGGAGGTGGGACAAATGCACGGAGATAAGCTAGGACATAATATTTCTCCTTGATTTCCAATTCCATCACAGAACAAGTATGCCTCTGGTGTTTCCTTAAGGCACGTAGCAAAATATTGTCATTGTTAAACTGTAAAGCCAATCTAATGGCGTCGAAAATCTCTTCAAAGCATTGCCTTTTCTACACAAAAACCCTCTGAAGCAACCCTCCAATAAACCCTTCCCCAACAAAGAAATTATAGTTTTGAACTGCACGGACAATTGCATTATCCAAAATATATTGAACTTTGATATACTTCCTAGCCAATTCCTCCAATTCGACCAGAGACTATATTAAATCAAAATCATTTGACAGAAAAATGGAGATCACTTGTGAGGGGAAGATAATTCGACACACCCGCGAATTGGTGATTTTGAGTCCCAAGATGATATGAATGTCATCTTCAACTCTTACATTATCTATGATGAACATCGTTTTCAGGACATCTCGAGTGAGGTATTCTTCCACTGGTCTCTCCCACGGTCTGGCTAGTAACGAAACCCTCAAATTCCATTGACAAAATGCCATTAAGCTTGGAATGGAATGACGAAGTGCCAATTCTTAAGACCGTAGAATTTTATTGCCTCTAACTACCTTCCTGCTATTGCTTTGAATTGTACAAATGACTTCCTTTGAATGCCTATTTAATACCAAATTTTGTCTAAAAGGAGTGCATATTCATAATGAGAAGATGTGTGAAAGGCTGAGCATTTAACACCTCTGTGTACCTCTTTAAGTTTCGGATCGTGCTAGACAAATGCCCAAATGCAAAATGGTTGGTATCGCACTATAAAACATCATTTACAAGTACGTTGAAAATATAAAATATGTTTAGCAGCTAATTTGAAGGGACTGATGCAACTTAGCATGGAATAAATGGACATTATTGGACATGATCACATCATCAAGTGATAAGAGTGGTCCTTAATAGCTGATGTGAATCGTCCTTTAATTTGATACATATAACCATGAGGCTTAACGATTAATTATTACCTCAAAAATACCTCAAGTCACATCCTTGTAATTCCAACTTAGAGTTGATTTGGCATATGATATCCACGGTGGTTTTGTCACATGCTTATACTTCCAACTTAGAGTTGATTTGGCATATGTCAACCACGATGGCTTTGCTTCATAACTTTGGCGATGAAGAGTTAGTCAAAGAGTCTCTTTGAAATAAGTTTATACCATTCGAATACAAGATTACCTCTTTACTTCTTGTTGAATTAGATCAAATAACTGAGGAATTTCTTTTAACTGGTTTATGTCCTGCAAAATATTTATCTCCTTGTTCTTGCATCCAAGATTGGCAAGATAATCTGCTATCCTATTACTTTCCTTGTATGTGTGGGTAATTATGGAAGCACTAAAGCCAACTACCAAAGCCCATGCTTTCTTTAAAATGTAACTTAAATTCCAATTCTGAACCTTTCTTGATCTGCATGGATTGATAACTAACAAAGAATCGCCTTCTATGTGAATATTTGCAATTCCCAAATTTGATCCCAATTCTAATCCGAATAATAAAGCTTGTGCCTCTGCACTATTATTCGTACCATGAACTAAGTGGATTGAAGAGGCTACCAAGATATCCCCTGATGAGTTTCTAATACAGATTCCTGCCCTTGACTGGCCTGATTCACTTTTGGATGCCCCATCGAAATTCAATTTGGAAAATCCCTCTTGTGGAGGGATCCATACAATTGAGTTTCTGTCAACTTTATTGGTGCTATTTTTCATAAGGCTACCATCAAACGGAAATTTAATACCTTTCCAATTCTTCAAAATGAAACTATCCCAGTTTGTAAACAAAGAGTTTATGAATTTTTCTTTTTGTACACAAGTGTTTACCCCTTCTGATACTGCTTTTTCAATTTTGACTAATTTCAACTCAACTGTAGATTTAGCTTTCCTGAAGATTCTCATGTTTCTTTCCCATCAATTGTTCCATATCACAATTACTGGGACCATGTACCAAATACAAGCAAAGAATGAAGATTGGTAAAGAAGAGGCCAACTCTGGAAGAGATCCCATATTGTGTTTGGGAGAGGAAAATGAAGATCTAACTTGATCTTGATGAATACCAAACACTGATTGGAAAAATTACATTGGATAAGAAAATGATCAGTTGTTTCAAACTCTTGCTCACATAGTGGACACTTGAAAGGATCCACAATTTTTAGTTTAACTAGACAATCACTTGTAAGGATTCCTTTTTGTATAGCAAGCCATTTAAAGCTACCTACTTTAGGTAAGACTTTTTTATTCCAACAAAAGGTAAATGCACATTGGGGCTAAAAGGAGTTTTTCGATTGACTTAGAACTGTGTAACCTTCTTTCACAGAATATGTCCCACATTTTGATGTTGCCCGAATGATTTTTTCTTGCTTTGCAGATAAATACACTATTCGTTCCTTCATAATATTGCAATAAATATCTGACAGCTGAGAAGAGATGAGGCTAGTAGGAGGTTTTTTCCACACTACTTTCCCAGTTAATGGATCTAACAATTGCACATAATCTAATAGATGAATACCCCAAGCCTCAGATAAGATTTCCCTTCTTGTAGTTCCCGAACTTTTTCCAATGGAGGTTTTCCATTCCAAGAGTCTACCCAAAACTTTACACTCTACCCATCATTTACCTCCCAAGATGAGTATCTTGAAATGAGATTCTTGTTGTTTATGATGAAATTCCAGATAGTAGAACCCTTTGGAGGGTTTTCCACTGTTAAAATTCTTGTTGGATTTTCACTATCTAAATATTTGACTTGCATTATCTTTGTCCACTTGGCCTCTAGGTTAGTCTATATTTTCCATACAAGTTTAGCCCCAAATGCTTTGTTTCTCCATGAGAGATTTTGGACTCCAGCCCCCCCTTGCTTCTTTCCCTTAGCCAATCCTTCAAGCGAAATTAGGGGTACTTTTTTCGGCTTGTTAATGTTGCCTTTCCAGAGGAAAGACCTTATGATCTTTTCTATTTCTGAAATTACTGATGCTGGAGCTTTAAGAACATCAAGAAAATAATTTGGAATTGAAGCAAGAACTGATTTAATTAGAAGAATTCTACCTAACAAAGAGAGCCATCTTGCTTTCCATAATAAAATTATCACTTTAAGTCTGTTAATTACCTTGTCCCAGTAGTGAGCTTTATTTGCACCTTTAAAGAATGGAATCCCTAAGTATGTACAAGGTAGCTCAGCCTCTTGAAAGCCCAAAGTTCTCACAATTTTATTTTTCAAATCCTCAGGAGTATTTAAAATATAAATTTTGGACTTTGTTGAATTGATTTTTTGCCTAGATGTAGATGAGTACTTATCAAGGACCTCTTTGACCTGCTTAGCTTCCGCTAATGTTGATTTGTTGAATAAGAGGGTATCATTAAATAAATATCAAAAATTATTAAATAAATAAAATATAATTAAATAATTTTTTATTTATTTAATTATGTCATTAATATCTTTGACTTCTATAATTAAATAAATTTAGATTAATTTAATCATTTATCATTTCCCACTATAATTAAATAATTATGACAATTATTTAATTATTCACTTTTGGCATCTTCCATCACGAATTAATTAAATTTTATTTAATTAAATAACTTATCTTTCCTCTCACTTTTTGAATTAAATTTCTATTTAATCAAAAAGTTAACTCGCATTTTCCTCTTGAGATAATGTTTCCATTATTTCAAAATGTAATTTCCCTCTCAAACTAAAATGATTTTTTGTGAAATCAGTTAATTTCCCCTTGCTCTTTCACTTCTGATCGTATCCTATCTCGTCTCGATTAATTTCAACTATTGATTGAACTAAAAATTAATCAATCTCGACTGTCTATTTCGCATTCATCTCTCTATAAATACCGTTGTCATTTATCATTTTGAGGAGGCTAGAATTTATACGCTACCGTGTTATTGATAATAATCTTTGATATTTTTCTTTATCTTAATCATAGGCTAATTTTCGCATACTCGATCTGAGGGCCATAATATTTATAGTAGAATGGAGAGGGGCTATGGAGGTCAGCCAATGGATGCGTGAATCAAGTGATATTATTTCATTTCATTTATGTTTGTGTGTCCTTTGCTCTTCATAGTTGATTAGGATTTTTATGATTAATGATTTTAATGTCTTAATTTGAAAGTGAAAATTCCTAATCACAGTTCTTAATAGTCAATGATTTTTTAAATGCAAGGTTTTCTAGTGTTTCCAACTCTACCCTTTTAATCTTTAAATTCATATACTTAGCCATCCATATTTCTCTTTCACTCTTAAAATATGATTTGAAAGTGAGAAGACATTAACATCTAATGGCTACAACTTGTGAGATGTGTAGGCTAGTAGAGTTAGCATGTTGATACCAAGTGACCTTTCCTCTTGAATATTTGAGATGACAACATAGTTGTCATGGCCATAAAATATCAAAACTTATTAGTGGGTGAGACACCCCCAAGTACAAAACCAACAAAATGGTGCAACCAATTGAGAAAGAGATATTTTTTCATCCATGCATAGGGTTGAGTAATCATGCATGCACTTGGTTTGCAATTGGAAGTATAATTATTTAGTTATTTCTTACTCTTAAACAAGTAAAAACCAAGAAATTTTTGTCCACTAGCATTAACACGGCATAAAATTGTTATCCACTCAATGTTTGAAACACTTTTGTTGCCCTTTTTGGTGAGGACTTGACTTGCACCATTTCTATCGGCTTGAATGTTGGTCTCATCACAACTCCAAATCTTGAATGGACCATATGGATTAGTTGCATAAGCCCTTGACAATGTGTCATAGAACATTGCAACCATTGCAAGTCTCAAATTGAGAGCCCTATCTCTATCAAGTCTTTTTGTTGTCCTCAAAGTACAAGATTGGGATATCATTTTTGAAACCTATCCACCAAGACTTACCAGGTAATCCATCCTTGAATGGATTTGGCCTTGTTTGGTATATTTGTGCTACTTCAACCTTTAAATTTATAATTTTAAGTCCATGGGAAATTGTAGTCATCTCCTTGCAACATTCAACAATAGGCAATTAGCGTCGACTTTTGCGCCAGATTTTAGTGTATTTGAGTCCATCATTTTGGAGTCATCTAACGGAGCAAAATTCAGCTAAAACCCATTTCTTCATTTCATCGTTGATTTTTGCATCATCTTTAGCGCCTACTTTTGTGCTAGATTTTGTGCTGGAAATTTGGTGTCGACAATAGCGTCTCCTTTAGTGCTATAAATTGGCGTCAGAAATAGCGCCTAAATTGGCGCCCAAGTTGGCTTCTAGTTTTGCTTCCATGTCTGCTCCCATTTTTGCTTCTCATTTTGAACCTAGTTTTGCTCCTAGTTTTGCTTCCAGTTCTGCTTCTAGGTTTGCTTCTGGTTTTGCTTCCACTTTTGCTTCCAATGTTGTGTCCACTTTTGCTTCCAATTTTGCTTCCAGGTTTGCTTCCAGTATTGCTTCCGGTTTTGCTTCCATGTTTGCTCCCATTTTTGCTCCCAGTTTTGCTCCTAGTTTTGCTTCCATTTTTGCTTCTAGGCTTGCTTCTGGTTTTGCTTCTAGTTTTGCTTCTAGGATTGCTTCCAGTTTTTCTTCCAGGATTGCTTCCAGTTTTTCTTCCAATTTTGCTTCCAATTTTGCTTTCGACTTTTGGCTTTTGCTTCTGGTTTTGCTTCCAATTTTGCTTCAAATTTTGCTTCTAGTTTTGCTTCCAGTTTTGGATTTCTTCCAGTTTTTCTTCTGGTTTTGCTTCCAGGTTTGCTTCCAAATTTGCTTCCAGTTTTGCTTCCTACATTCCTTCCAGTTTTGCTTCCAGTTTTTCTTTCTGTTTTGCTTCCAGTTTTGCTTTCAGTTTTGCTTCCAAGTTTGCTTCTAATTCTACTTCCAATTTTTTTTCCAAGATTGCTTTTGGTTTGTTTCTAGTTTGGCTTCCATTGTTTCTTTCTTTTTTGCTTCTAAAAATTCTTCTTGTTTTGCTTCCTTTTTTTCTTCTAAAAAATGCTTCTTGTTTTGCTCCCGATTTTGCTTCTAGTTTTGCTTCCAGGTTTACTTCCAGTTTTGCTACCAATTTTGCTTCCAAGATTGCTTCTGGTTTGTTTCTAGTTTGGCTTCCATTGTTGCTTCCTTGTTTGCTTCTAAAAATGCTTCTTATTTTGCTTCCATTTATTAATTTAATATGTTTTAATTCAATTTAATTAGTTAAATATATGATGCCTCTTAAATAACTCATATGATTATAGAGTAAGTAATTTAATTATTTAACTCATATGATTAAATAACAAGATAATTATTATAACATGATCATCATTTGTAATTAAAACAAGTGAGTCAAATATCTATAATTTAATTTCATTTGACAACATCCATCCTGAGCAGTAAATTAAAATCATCATACGTAATAAATATCCATCCAAAAATCATCGACCACTTTTAATATATATAAATTGACAAGTCAATACTGATAAGATCATCATCATATATAACTAAAACAAGTGAAATTCAAATATGCCAGCAAATCAATAACATGTGAAAATGATACATGTCCAACAGTTGACATAAGTCAAAATGATACATGTACAAATGATATAAGTAAAAATGATAAATTATTTAACTCAAATTGATACAAGTCAAGATGATACATGTCTAAATGATATAAGTTAAAATGATAAATGTCAATATGATACAACTCAATAATATGGTACTGTAGGCCGTGAAAATGATACATATGATAGTAACCATGAAAAGAGGCATCATAACGATATATCAACAATGATTCATGATGCAGTCTATATGATCATGAATGTCACTGGGTACTACCAGCAACTGCCTCATCATCATCACCACCATTGTGATCATCATCATCATAACGATATATCAGCAATGATCCATGGCATTGTCTATATGACCATGAATGTCATTGGGTACTACCAGCAACTGCCTCATCATCACCACCACCATCATGATCATCGTCATCGTCGTTGTCACCGTCATCATCATTTTCATCAGCCTCAGTGTCTTTCATATCTACGTCATCATCATCCTCTGCCATGTGATCTATAATAGCAGAACCAATATTTTCTGGATCTATATCATGATGAGGATCATTTTGATCTTCTAGAAGACCTGTGTTCTGCAAAAAAATATATTTAAAATGAAAATTTATTATTTATTTCATGCAATAATTTATTTTTCTATTATATATTTAATATTGAAACATATGAGACTAAACTATAATCATATTACATCATATCAAAGTGCACATACCATAATAAAATTTCAAAAAAATTATAGCTAATATGTGATTTCAATGATGTAAAACATGCAACAATTCTAATAAACGTTAGTAAAGATCATAAAAAAAATTGTTATACAATTTAACTATCAACTGTAAATTCTATTACATAACCTTAAGTGCCAACCCTTTGCAAAAGAATGAGGATACTGCAAGAAGATTGGATGCAGGGGACATTGGTACAGGAGATGGACATGGCTCTTCCAAGCCATCCATTGAGATGGTTTCATACAAAAATGTGGAAGATATCATCGTTTCTAGAGAGCTCATGATTCAAGTTAATACGAAAAATGATGTTGTTCTGGTACCCATATATGGCATCATGGTTCCATTTCATGTAGTCACCATCAAGAGTGTTACAAGACAACAAGATGGAGGGAATTCTTATATAAGGATAATTTTCAATGTTCCAGGTACCAGCTTTAATGCCAACTACATGCCAACATTGAAATTCCCTAGCAGTATTTATGTTAAGGAAATTTCCTTTACATCCAAGGATTCAAAGCACATCAACCATGTGGTACAATTTATTAAATACCACAAACGATTTGTAGCAATGAAAGAGTCTAAAAAGGAAGAGAGAGCTACACTGGTGACTCAAGAGAAACTTCAACTTTCAAGAAAAAAGGCAATTAGGTTGGCAGACTTGTGGATCAGGCCAGCATTTGGTAGAAGAGGAAGAAAGATGACTAGAACTTTGGAGGCCCACCATAATTGATTTTGGTATTCAACCATGAGAGAAGAAGAGAGAGTTGATATCATGTATCAAAACATTAAGCATTCATTCTTCCAACCAGCAGAGAAGGAGATGATTACTTTGCTTCATTTTCATTTGCATAACCATATCATGGTGTGGGAACCAAGAAGAGCAAGGATGTCCAGTTTTATGTGGAGGTAATGGATGTGGTCCAAACTTTAGGAGGGGCAAGAAGGTCAATGTATGATCCTAATGAAATTGAGGAAGAACAGCAAGAGAGGGACAGGAAAAATAAAATCAATGCAGAGCTTCAAGGATTTGTCAAGCGAGTAAGAGAGCTATGGGATCAGCCTCATCTAAAAGATTTTGAACTAGAGTTTGATATACCATTTAGAGAGCTTGGTTTTCATGGAGTTCCTTTCAAATCCCCTACTTTTATTGTTCCTAACTTCCTATGGTAAATTGTTTGGTAGAGTTGATGGAATTACCTTTCTTAGTAATCACTATTAGTGAGATTGAGATTGTTAATCAATTAGGTGCTAATTTCCTGTAGCAATGAAAGAGTCTGAAAAGGCAGAGAGAGCTACACTAGTGACTCAGGAGAAACTTTAGCTTTCAAAAAAAAAGGTAATTAGGCTGGCAGACTTGTGGATCAGGCCAGCATTTGGTGGAAGAGGAAGAAAGATGACAAGAACTCTTGAGGCCTGCCATAATGGATTTTGGTATTCAACTATGAGAGCAAAAGAGAGAGCTGATATCATGTATCAAAACATTAAGCATGCATTCTTCCATCCAGCGGAGAAGGAGATGATTACTTTGCTTCATTTTCATTTGCATAACCCTATCATGGCGTGGGAACCAAGAAGACCAAGGATGTCCAATTTTATGTGGAGGTAATGGATGTGGTCCAAAATTTAGGAGGGGCAAGAAGGTCAATGTATGATCTTGATGAAATTGAGGAAGAACAGCAAGAGAGGGACAGGAAAAATAAAATCAATGCAGAGTTTCAAGGATTTTTCAAGCAAGTAAGAGAGCTATGGGAGCAGCCTCATCAAAAATATTTTGAACTAGAGTTTGATGTACCATTTAGAGAGCTTGATTTTCATGGAGTTCCTTTCAAAGCCTTTGCTTTTATTGTTCCTATGGTAAATTGTTTGGTAGAGTTGGTGGAATTACCTTTCTTAGTAATCACTATTAGTGAGATTGAGATTGTTAATCAATTAGGTGCTAATTTCCTGTAGCAATGAAAGAATTTGAAAAGGTAGAGAGAGCTACACTGGTGACTCAGGAGAAACTTCAGCTTTTAGAAACAAAGGCAATTATGCTGGTAGACTTGTGGATCAGGACAGCATTTGGTAGAAGAGGAAGAAAGATGACTAGAACTCTGGAGGCCCACCATAATGGATTTTGGTATTCAACCATGAGAGCAGAACAGAGAGCTGATATCATGTATCAAAACATTAAGCATGCATTTTTCCATCCAACGGAGAAGGAGATGATTACTTTGCTTCATTTTCATTTGCATAACCATTTCATGGCGTGGGAACCAAGAAGACCAAGGATGTCTAGTTTTATGTGGAGGTAATGGATGTGGTCCAAAATTTAGGAGAGGCAAGAAGGTCAATGTATGATCCTGATGAAATTGAGGAAGAACAGCAAGAGAGGGACAGGAAAAAAATATCAATGCAGAGTTTCAAGGATTTGTCAAGCCAATAAGAGAGCTATGGGAGTAGCCTCATCTAAAAGATTTTGAACTAGAGTTTGATGTACCATTTAGAGAGCCTGGTTTTCATGGAGTTCCTTTCAAAGCGTCTGTTTTTATTTTTCCTACAGTAAATTGTTTGGTAGAGTTGGTGGATTTACCTTTCTTAGTAATCATAATTAGTGAGATTGAGATTGTTAATCAATTAGGCACTAATTTCCTATAGCAATGAAAGAGTCTAAAAAGGAAAAGAGAGCTACACTAGTGACTCAAGAGAAACTTCAACTTTCAAAAATAAAGGCAATTAGGTTGGCAGACTTGTGGATCAGGCCAACATTTGGTGGAAGAGGAAGAAAGATGACTAGAACTTTGGAGGCCCACCATAATGGATTTTGGTATTCAACCATGAGAGCAGAAGAGAGAGCTAATATCATGTATCAAAACATTAAGCATGCATTCCTCCAGCTAGCGAAGAAGGAGATGATTACTTTGCTTCATTTTCATTTGCATAACCATATCATGGCATGGGAACCAAGAAGACCAAGGATGTCTAGTTTTATGTGGAGGTAATGGATGTGGTCCAAACTTTAGGAGGGGAAAGAAGGTCAATGTATGATCCTGAAGAAATTGAGGAAGAACAACAAGAGAGGGACATGAAAAATAATATCAATGCAAAGTTTCAAGGATTTTTCAAGCCAGTAAGAGAGCTATGGGAGTAGCCTCATCAAAAATATTTTGAACTAGAGTTTGATGTACCATTTAGAGAGCTTGATTTTCATGGAGTTCCTTTCAAAGCCTTTGCTTTTATTGTTCCTACGGTAAACTGTTTGGTAGAGTTGGTGGAATTACCTTTCTTAGTAATCACTATTAGTGAGATTGAGATGTTAACCTTGAGAGAGTAGGACTTGGGAAAAAGGAATTTGATATGGCTATTGTTTTCAAAGGCTTCAAGTGGGATGTACTCTGCATTAACGCCAGTCCTCAATCTTCGCTTGATGGCATCAAGGAATGGCTGAACTCCATGGATATAAAGTATTATGAAAGTAGAATGAACTTGAATTGGCGGCCAATTTTGAAGACTATTACTAATGATCCAGACAAATTTATTGAAGATGGTGGTTGGGAATTTTTGAATATGGAAGCTAGTGATTCTGATTCTGATAATTCAGAAGAGTCAGATCAAGGATATGAACCCTCTGATGTAGAAGAGGAATCAAAATTAGATGAGGAAGGTTCAAAAGATGAATCTCTTGTGGAGTTAGATGAGGACGACGAAGAAGAAGAAGATGTTGAAGGGGAGGAAGGTAAAACATGGGATGAATTAGAAGCCGAAGCCATAAATGTAGTTAAGGAAAAAGGAGACGATTCTGACAGTGAAGAGGAAAGGCGGCGACAAAAGGTAAAAGCTACAGGGAAGTCTTAGGCACCTGATATTAGAGATTCAAGAGGAATGCCTGCCAAGAGGCATAAAGTCAGATGAATTGAGTTCATCTACATCCTTCTACTATTTATTCATGCACATAAATGGTTCAACTATTTATGCAAATGATGCATATATGTTAACTTGATCAGTGTTGTTACTTTGGTAGTTTGACTTCTATGACAACCAGCCATTAGGCCATTATGTGCAGGAGCATGTTTTTTGTTTTTAGTTAGCTTTTTTGGATAGCTCTACTTGGTGTTAAGGACATTCCATTTATCTTTTGAATGTTAAGAAGTCTAGTATTACACACTTCTCTATGTTGATCAAATCAGGTTGTAGGTTTTTTACTGCTAATTTCTTTATTTATGGAGTTTTTTTAACTTGGAAGATAGGAATTTACTGCCTTTTTTTAAATTAGATGGACAAATTAAATGGTTGGTTAGCTACGCCAAGTGATGTAGACTACAAGGATGTGTTAGATCTATAGGATGCCTACCAAGATGCATCAAAATATTCTTACATGTTAAAAGAATGGCAGCATCGTGAGGAAGGATGGCAAAGATGCATGTGGAGGATGCCTACCAAGATGCATCAAAATATTATTACATGTTAAAAGAATGGTAGCATCGTGAGGAAGGATGGAAAAGATGCATGTGGATCACTTAGTAGAAAGGCAACATGAATTCAAGGAAGCACTCCTTGAGATACCAAGAAATCACTCCTTGAGATACCATGTTTGAGAGAAAAGAAGATAAATCAAATCAACATGGGACTAAGTTACTCAAATGATACAACTCATAACTTAAATGAGGACACTTAAGAGATATTAAAAGACAATGGTCATTAATTAAAAGATGCGATGAAAATAAGGCATGAATGTCACCCACTACCCTTTAAGGAAAACAATATTTCTTTCCTCAACATGAAATAATGGGACAATTGAATGGGATCTAGGGCCAACAGAGAAGCACTTTAGAACTCATCCGACGCATCAATAAACAACTCAACACAAGAAATGAAAATTGATATATTAACACAACAATATCCAACTAAGTTATTGAAAGTCAACTATTGATACCTCATTCTCCATCCAGATTAAAAAATTGGCCCACGTTTTGCTTTGTAACTTTTCCTTTTCAAATTGCTTTGGATGCCGGCCATATTTCTTCTCCTGTCAAAACATGGAACATGGACTAGTTAAACTAATTAATATGCAACCATTTACTTTTTCCTAGGGAATTAAAATAAAATCATTTAACATATTAAATATACTTACAAATTTACAGATCAAGGCCTATAAACCTTTCTGGCCACTGTGATGCATGACACGAAGTTTTTGAAGCCTAGCCTTGGAGGCCTTGTCCTGAAACATATAATAATTCAATTTAACTATGCACAAATAAAATTTAAAAATCATTTAATAAATTTGATATAATCTTATGAGCAAATTCAAATACCTGCGTACTCTCCACACCGGACTTCCTTCGTGCTTCAAAATTCTCATATGATTTTACAAGCTCTTTCCATACTTTGACACTTACATCAATTGGCCTTTTTTTGAGCCTTAGCTCGAGAGGGATTTTTTTATCTTCTTTTCTTTGTTGCACCAAAATCTCTTGCAATTTTGAAACATTCGTAGCTTTACTTTCTTCACAGACCAACCTGTGCCAAATTCAGTCTCCATGTCATTGATAACTACTTTTTGCAGGTGTATGGGTATCTTTGAGAATGGAAAATGTAGATGGTCTTTGAACCGTTGAAGGCATGATTACTTCAACCTATTCACAAACCCTTTTCTAGCATCTGTCATTCAGACTTCCCCTGAAACCACATCGTATTCTATCTTGGTATTGTAGGTACGAATGCAAGAATGAAAACTTGGTGTGGTGGAAGAAGTCTATGTCCCAAGAGTGGGTGGGACAGTGGAAGCCTCTACTCCATGTTCTACACTCCTAGATTTTACTGTTACTGATTTCCTCCTGGATCTTTTGCTCAATCCATGACTGCTTGGGGAATCAATTGATTCCCTTTGACACGGTTGATTTGGTTGCAATGTTTGAGGGGCTTCACTAGATCAGTTTTCTATGTATCTGGCAAGCATTGTCCAACGCACATCATCCAAATTGTTCACTGCCTCTGCCCCCAATATGGAGGCCAATGCCTCTTTATCTTTGTTAGTCACATGTCCCTATATATATATAAAATAAATTTCTTCTTTTAAATTTAAAAATAAAAAACTAAAAAGTAAAAATGAAAGAAACAAGGGAAACATTTACAAATCTATAAATTGACAATGAATTACCTCATTGTGGCCAAAGTTTTCTCCCTTTGTTCTCTTCCCTCTATTGCTTGACATTTTGAGGTGACCTAGGGCAAATTATTTTCATCCAGTCTGTGGAGGAAAACGAAGTACACACTATCAGGTATGAAATTTTGCGTCTAGTTTGTGGTATGAAATTTTTACCTTGAATGACCCTCTTTCTGGATTTAAACGCCTATGAATCAATTGCTTGCACACCTGTATAGAATATAAATATATTTGAAAGGATATAAATGTATGCAAAATGAAACAAATGTATTGTAAAAAAATCAACGCTTTTCCACCTGTATAGAATGGTAATCTTTGGGGGATAAAAAGGGCATAGAGTGTGGTTTTATTGAGAGTTAACACAGATAGGTCCCATGCTCGAGTCGCATCCATTGATTAGAAAGAAAATGAATGTGTGCACATAATCAATTTGAAATCACGAGCTCATTGTTTTGTAAAAGAATAAGTGAAAATTAGTAATAGCTAATTTAAGCCTGAAGGTCTCACAAATTTGAGGAAATGATCTATTATTCAACTGTTGCCTCAAAAGTTTGATCTCCTCATATTGTATCGACCAACCTTTGTTCCCATGAGACCTGGCTGCAATGGGGCGGATGCAGTTTAACGACTTGTCTTGAAAGCACTTGACTATTTTTTTATGGAAGGAAGGTCCAAGAAATTGAATCGGAAACCAAAAGCTTGGGATGGGAATGATAAGTGAACTAGGGCATTAGGGTTTCAAAAACACGTTCATTGCTCTCGGATGCGGAGGAAATAATGCAATGTCTAAAATTTACCCTCCTTCTTTGCAACCACATGAGACTTGAACAATTCATGTGTAAACAAAACAATATTCACAACCCTTTCTTCACAATCCTCTCCATTTAATCCAAAAAAAATATTTGTGGGAACAGAAAAAACAAATTGTAACCTTACCTATGGTGTCGCAAACTAAATTGAATTTCTAATCTACTTGCTTGTAGCCCTCCTTCGTGTGGTTTTTCCCTTTTTTCTCCTCTCTTCCTTCGCGTGGCTTTTTTCTCCTTTCATCTCTTCCTTCTTGATGCATGAAGTTTTAAATTTTTGTTTTCGATTCAATAGTCGGCGTAGCAAAGTGCACCTAATTTAGCACCACCTTCCATCCAAAAAAATGTAATCTATTTGGGATGCAAAAGGCAATGCAGAGTGCACCTAATTTAGCGCCTGACAGTGTAAAATGATGTATTTTGCTTGAAAGTTGATAAATAAATTGATCCTAAATGGACTTCATCTTCATATGTACCAAGGGAGCAATCATGGTTCCCTATTCTATCTATTCCTTATCCCATGTCAATTTTGTGGGTGCAAAACTAATAGAGGATAGATTTGTGAACTCAGAAATGGCCCATATACAAATAGATGAGTCATCTAAAGTTTGAAATATATGTCAAATATATGTCTAAAGTGAGGTTTTGTGTTGGCTATCATATTCATTGAAATGATATAATTGGTGTAGTAAACATTATTTACTATGTTGTGTATTATAGGGGCGAGACAAGGCCATGGCAACAGATCGTGTCATGTCAAATGAGGACATAATGGCTAAAGCGGGACATCAAGTACTCAAATTTTGAATTAACTTAGGAAAAAATGATCTAATGGCATTTTGTGATACGTCCATCTTTTTTCACAGTATTATTGAAATTTATAATGTATTATCCAATCTTGATATAAATTAATGCATGTTGTTAATTATTTTAGATGGATATTGGAGCAAATGCAGAGCTTGAGCGTTCAACTAGCAAAAGAGGACGTGGACGTGGACCTAAAACTGTTAAATCATGTAGAAAATAGTGGGTGTTCTAGGATATGACAAATCATACAGAAACAACAAATGATTGCACTGAACAAGAGGTTGGTCAAGACTATAGTACATGGGATGAATACTTTGAGAAAATATATGACTAAAGTGAGGTTTTATGTTAGATAGCATATTTGTTGAAATGATATAATTGGTGTAGTAAACATTATTTACTATGTTGTGTATTATAGGGGCGAGACGAGGCCATGGCAACATATCATATCATATCAAATGAGGGCAGAACGGATGAAGAGAGACATCAGGTACTCAAATTTTGACTTAACTTAGGAAAAAATGATTTGATGGCATTTTGTGATATGTCCATCTTTTTTCACAGTATTATTGAAATTTATAATGTATTATCCAATCTTGACATAAATTAATGCATGTTGTTGATTATTTTAGATGGAGATTGGAGCAAATGCAGAGCTTGAGCGTTTAACTAGCAAAAGAAGAAGATATGTACGTGGACATGGACCTAAAGTTGTTAAATCACGTAGATGACAGCGGGTGGAAGAGGATATGACAATGGATCTTCCAAACACAATATATGATTGCACTAAACAAGAGGTTGGTTAGGACTATAGTACATGGGATGAATACTTTGAGAAAAAAATTGTTTGTGGATGTTTTGTATGTCGTGGATAGAAACAATTCAAACGAGAAATTGTACAAAGACATTACATATATGATGAGCTTCCAGTCGGTAGTATGCCTCCTACAATCGATTCAAATCCAATAGGAATTGTGGTAAGGAATTTTCCAATTTGATATAAATAACATGTATACTTCGTTTAAACATTGTTTTATATTATTTAAATAACTAATTTTTTTGAGCAATGGATACTTGCAAGATAAAGTTCTTGGTTTAAACTTTCCTGGATCACCGACTTCGAGCCTAGAGGGCAATGATCATTTATCAGATGATACATCTAACAAAAATATGTGCCAATATACTAGCTCGGAAGATGAGGAATTGATGAAAACAAGTCACAGAACAAGAACCAGTTTAAAGATGCATAATTTGCTTAAAGACAGGGGGAAGGTGGACTACATACCCTATGAGAATGAATGTGATGGAGATGATGAATTTCCCCTAAGTTTGAGATCAATTTACAAAGAGACATTTGAGCGTTGACTATATTGTGCTTGGCCTAGTGATCAACAACTACTTAGAGTGTATGAGGTGTTTTGATTTTGGGGATACAACTATATGATACGACCCTCCAATATTGATGGAGCGAATCTAGGCCTCTTTATTGTCCAAAATGTACATGTGGGATCTAAACATTGAAACAATTCAGAACAAACCACTAGGAGATTAATGCCATATTATGGTCCATCATATTACAGTGGTGAATGGAGAAGGCTAGCAGAATATAATCCTAGCATGTTAGCATATGGTCTAAATTCGAATATGTATACACATCATCTCCAATTGGAAAGTGGAAAATAAATTAATAGAGGTCATCTTATGTATATAGATGGACGTGAATACACACACAAAAATATTGCAGGATTTATAAATAGTACTAAGGGAAGGGACCCTAATGTAAGACCGAATTGTCAATTTGTTGAGGTTATAAATGATAAAGATGGAGATATGGAAAGAGATGTTGATAGATTGATAATGGTTGAAGCTATTAAGGACCTTACAATTGGGGATGAGTTATTGATTGATTACCCCTTCTTAAAACACACTCATGTGCGAAAGAAAAGGGAAGAACAAGGTCTCCCTAAGGATGTTCTTAAGGGCAGAAAACCAAAGAATAATAAATGAGTGTGGACTGATGTTTTATAAACTATGTTGTCAAAATTGTGTTTTATTTAAATTATTGTATAAAAAAGGTAGTCTATAAAATAATGTTCCATTATTCAATTGATGTATATATGTTCATACAATTTTTATTTTTATTTTTTAAGCCATATTTGATTATATTTCTTTGACATTAATACATTTATGATTTATCTAATTATTGGAAAACATTAAATAATGCCTTTGTTTATTGATAGGTAGAAGATGTTGATGAAACACATACTAATACACATGATCCAACTGGGTTATTAAGATTTGGACGAGATTATCCAAACCATCCTTTAAACAATACCAGGGTGAAAAGAGCAAGTTTGTAGAGATTACTACCACCTGAGAAATTTGTAGAGCTAATGAGATATGTATACACTAATGAGATGCCACCTAGCCTCAATGATGATGATCATGATAGGGAAAATGCAGTGCATGAAGAAGGATTGAATAAAATTCTTACAGGTTTCTTTGGGGATGGAAACAATGAAGCCAATAATGATAATATGGATGACAATAACGATGATAGTAGGGGTAATTACCACCAACGTAATGTTGATGATAACAACCTGAAAGACTCCATCAAGCAAGCAACGAAGACACCTGTGTTCAAATCGGGTGGAAGTAGAACCTCACAATTGGCATGCACATTAATATTATTAAAAATCAAGTCACTATTTGGTTGGTCAGACAAAGGATTCACTACCCTACTGAAGTGAGTTGAAATCTATTTCTTACTTTGCATTATCAATTGGTGTACACAATTTGTAAACATTCATCGACTTCGTTTATATTTCTTTAAGGGGATTTTAAAACCATATATTGTATATAAACAGTCCTAGTAGATTGACATATCAAACATGTTCATCAAAAGTAAAACATTCAATTGATTTAATCTCTAGCAATCTTATAGGGCACTAAAAACTAAAATATTTCCTGAAGAGAATGTGTTTCCATCAACTTACAGAGAGGCGTGTCTGTTGTTGGTTGAGTTGGGGATTGAATATAAGCAAATTCATTCATGTAAAAATGATTGCATTTTATACAAAGATGAATATCAGAACAAGGTAGAATGCCTTGTATGCAAAGAGAAGAGATATCATATAGATGTACAAGGTCCTACAGTTCCAATGAAGGTTTTACGTCACATGCCAATTATACCTAGACTTCAACGAATGTTTTGTTGCAAGTCACTTGCACAATTGATGGACTCGCATGCAAAGAACATGAGTAAAGATGGATTCATGCGAATTCTGACCGACTCCAAAGCAATGAAACACATAGAGGAAAAATGGCCAAGAAAATTCAAAGATGAACCCCGTAGTATCAAGTTTGGTCTTGCAATTGATGGAGTGTGCCCATTCTCTTTCTTGAGCTCAAATTATAGTGTTTGGCCAGTCAGATTGATAGTATACAATATTCTCCCATGGATGAGTGTTAGAAAGGAGCACCTTATGTTGACTCTCATTGTTCTAGGAAAACATCAAGTTAAAAACATGGATGTTTATCTTGAACCTTTTATTGATGAGATACAACTACTATGGAAAGGCATAAGAATGTATGACATATCACGTCCTCCATCAAATAGGTCCTTCATGTTGTATGGTGTGCTATGTTGGACTATTCATGATTTCCCAGGACTTGGTGTTTGTTCTGGTAAGATAAAATATTTGTGTATTTACACTCATAATTTATTTTCATCCCAACTTTCATACTTAGTTTTATACTATTTTTTGATGTTATTAACATTACTTGTTGAATTGTAGGGCTTCAAACAAAGGGGATATTTGTATTTCCAAGATGTGCAAAACAATTTCAAGGGCAATATTATAAAGATCTACATAAATTTATTTACGCAAACAACAAGGTTTTTCTACCACTAGATCATAGGTTTAGAAATCACCAAAAGAATCAATTTGATGGAAAAGTTAAAAATAGAGGCCCTCCCATGATTATGGGTCTAGGTGATTGGCTTAAGAAGTATGAAGATGTTGAATTGAAATCTTGGGAGGATTTTTTGATCGGGGTGATTCAATTGAAGAACTAGAACAAGTTGTAGTTCACATGCTAGAAGGAATGAAAAGTAAATCCATATTTTATGAGCTCCCTTATTGGAAGGATCTATTAATATCTCACCTATTAGATCCTATGCACATCTTCAAAAATGTCTTAGATTCTATATTTTGACATATATCAGGCAAAAAAGACACCTTATCTTCGAGGAGAGATATTGCTCTAGTTTCGCTTACCAAATTTGATAGAAAACATTTGTGGCCAAGTAGGGAAAATGAAACATATGTAGAAGCCCCATGGATTTTGAAAAAAAAAAGAGCTAGACCAACTAAAAAATGCCATCCATTCAATAAGGACACCTACTGGCTATGGGTCATCATTGGCTAAAGCTTTTACAGTTGATGGACATATCACAGGATTTAAAACACATGATTTTCATAATTTAATGAAGGTATTATAAATCACCATTTAACATTTATTGGTAACATTGATTAAGTACTAAATATATTTTGATATTTTGTTGTGTGAGAAAAAATTACTAATGACCTTTTCATAAATGTGTTTGATATAATATCATGCCATTGGCAATTAGGGGGGATTCTTGTCCTATAATTGACTTAAGAAATGCCATAAGTCGATTGTTAGCATTTACAAGGTATGTGGTTATATGAAATGTTCATGTGTGAGAGACATATAGATATTATATTGCATTTTAATTTATGACTAAAGGTTCATGCTAATTTACTATTCTTATATTAGGTGAGTGACCTCCAAGGAGATCCATGAATTTGAAGTGCCAAAGTGGAAGAAGGAAATTGCATAAATTGTATGTGTATTTGAGAAGGAGCTCCCTACAAGTTTCATGGACCTACAATTCCATTTACTTATACACCTAGTCGATGACATTGAATTGGTAGGTGTCATATCAATGAGGTGGATGTTTTTCTTTGAGAGGTATATAAAAACTCTTAAAAGATATGTCTGATAAAAGGCACATCCAGAGGGTTGCATGGTTGAAGGGTATGTATTGAATGAAGCATTTTTCTTCCTATGTGAATTCCTTGGTAAGGATTTTGAAGATGGGCCACATGTATGTGATGAAGAACGAGCATCAAAAATTATTGATGGAGAAAAACCACAATCTAATGGTGTTGAAGTAGAAATTAGTAATCAAATTCACGATCAGTGTGGTTGTTTTTCTTGCAATCATTAATTTAATCTGTAATTTATTTGTCAAATTAACAGCATGACATTTGGATTTTGAAATAAATATGTTGACATGTAATAGGAGTAGACGAAAGTTCTATACTCGACAAGTTCATTCTGTACCACATGGACTTTATGAACAAATGGATTGATCTGTATGATAAAAAGACAGAAGAAGTGTTAGAAGCAAAGAGACAGTTTAAGAGATCGAACCCAAAGAATACTCCACTTCCTACTGATCTGCTTGGGGAATGGAGCAAAGATTGCACACTAGAATGAGTTACTAAACAAATTCAAAATCAAATAGAAGATGTAGGTATAGATTCAAACATAACAGAAGATGAAATCAACATGTCTAGAGGATGCGAAAGAAAGGTACAGTTGGAATTTTACAAAATGTTGTTTCCTTATAGTTTTGACACTATTAACTATTTTAATATTCATCATTATATTTGTTTTCACTGAAATAAATGGTCTTTCACAAGCGAGGAAATATCTAGCAATGCGGGCATATGGTCAAAATTATCGTGTAGAAAGTGTAGATGTAAAGAGATGATCCTTCGATTGTGGCATCATGGTTGACTTCAAGCAATCCAGTCGATCAAGCTCAAAAGATAAGACAAGATTGAAGGGAATCTACAATATGTTGGGAAAATACAAGAAATTATTGAGTTGGATTACCGCTCTTTTAAATATTGTATTTTTAAGTGTAGATGGTATGAAGCATTTGAGAGGACACAAAGACATGATACCCATAGTGGATTGTTTTCTATAGATTCCTCATGCTTCCTACCAGAGGATAAGGAGCCTTATGTTCTACCAATTCATTGTGAGCAGGTATTTCTTTAACTCAAACAATAAGTGGTAGTGATTATTAATCTATTAATTCATAGTTTATTGCAAATATATACATGTGTTTATTAATCAATAAAATTGTTATAACATACATCTAATATATGTATTTCATTCATGTGTAGGTATTTTTCTATGAAGATATTTTGGACCTGAAATGGATGTTTGTCATAGATTATGATCCAAGATTAAGGCATGTATTTGACAAAACATTAGTGGATACTGAGCAAAACAATGATGGCAAACAAAATGAGAGAGAGAGGGATTAGAGAACATTGAAGAAATTGAAATTCATGATGATGTTGAAGATGGTTATGTTTAGGCACAAGAAGACAACAATCCAGAGTTAGATGATGTTATGGAAGACAACAATATGGATGGTATAGAAAATGATGATCCAAATACATCTGCTAACAATATAGATGGTGTATAGTCAAATTTCAATGATGATGAAGATGATGCAGGTCAAGATGAGGATGATGATAATATTAAATACTTGAAAGAACATATGAACATTGACAATGATACACTGGATGACATTGTAGCAGACAATAATGTTAATGACCAAGACTTCTAAATTTTCACAATTATTTGCAATCCATGTTTAAAAAAGGATGATTCTTATGGCCCAAACTTTGAAATGCTTTAGTAATATTATTTGTGTCAATACAAATTACCTATTGCAATATCCTTAAATTGTTCAATCTTTGGTATGAATTGTTGGCAGAAAAAACTACGATTACTTGGATGCTTATTACATTCATTTTGTGTCAACATATGTTCGTGAAGACACAAAAGTTAATAAAATATTAATGCACATAACTCACAATTATTTAAATAAGCAACTTTGTTAACTTTATTATTTTTAAATAGTTTCCATTTTTATGTTGAACATAATTTTGAACATGTAACTGAAAACATCCACAGTAAATGCTTTATTGTATCAACATATTCATTCACATAAGCACAATATTGAGGCTCAATAATTGACATTCATTCAAATATAAGAAGAAATAAGTATGGAAAAAATACATAATGATAACACAATCATGGAGAATCTCCGATAATAAGATGCTCTATTTCATTCATAAGCTCAAAATAATCACATAGTAACAACAAATGTGCCCTAATAAATCTTATGAATTTAAATAACTTGAAGAAAACACTTTGGAGACAACATAGTAACAAATAACCATGAAATTTAACACAACAATTGAGCACCAAAATAGATTACCAATTATGAGCAATCTTCTCCATTATGTTGTTTCAAATATATATACATTTATAGCATAAGTCTTTGATATGATATGGATGGGTGGAATGTGCAATCTATCTTCTTACTAATGCCTACTATAATGGAAATGAAAATGGAATATGATATGATGATCCTCTCAAAATTGGCCTTGGTTTCCTATTCATTCAAATATAAGAAGAAATATGTATGGCAAACATAAAAAAAATAATAGAATGATAACAAAATAATGGAGAATCTTTGTTAATAAGATGTTCTATTTCATTCATAAGCTCAAAATAATCACACAATAACAACAAATGTGCCCTAATAAATCTTATGAATTTAAATAACTTCAAGAAACCACTTTGGAGACAACACAGTAATAGATAAGCAAGAAATTTAACACAACAATTGAACACCAAAATAGATTACCAATTACGAGCAATCTTCTCCATTATGTTGTTTCAAATATATATACATTAATAGCAAAAGTCTTTGATATGATATGGATGGGTGGAATGTGCAATCTATCTTCTTACTAATGCCTACTATAACTTAAATGAAAATGGAATTGATATGATGATCCTCTCAAAATTGGCCTTGGTTTCCTATTTATATAGGAAGCAACAAGCTTCAGGCCTTTTACAAAAATAGACGACCCCTCAAAACTACTTCTATTACTAACAACTAATTAATTTGCATAATTGAAGAAATAACAAGGCTTAAGACATGTTAGACGTATGTTTCCTTTAATCAATGTAGAAATCTTGTGATCATCAATTTGGAAAAGCTTTCCTATCCATGATAAACATCTAGATGCCCTCGCCTTAGTGACCTACTCATCTAAAGCCAAATACTTCTCTTCCCATTGATACATTGTAAAATATGATGGCCACTGATATTCCTGGATCTTTGGTATGTTTGCAAGATGTGTCTGCCATCGAATATCCAGTAGTGCCTTTATATCATTGAAAAATTTCAAATACCCAACATCAAGAGCAATCAATCCATCCATGATCAAATTGAGCCTATGAAGACTGTGTCATTATCCCCCTGAACATGGGTTAAACACTTATGAATAACCTAACCAAATTCCTTCTTTCATTCATCCAAGTCTTTTACTTGACCATCATCTTTCACAATTTCCGGTGTATACCATTGTTTTAAGGTATGGAATGAATCCATTCGTGCCACAATCCTCTTATCCTCCTCTTGTATATACTGAAATTCATCAACAATCATTTTTACTATTTGCTCTGTCGGTTTTAATGTTGTAGGAGCATCAAGACTCCTTTGTAGAACTCTGCATACCTTATATAGAGTGTGGTGAATAGGCTGCCACCTTTGAAACAAGGGGGTCCAATACAAGCATATGTGCTTTTATTTGATCAATTTCTTACTGAAGTGATTTATAACTGTCATGCACACTATCCAATTTATCAATAGCCAACTTTATTCTGTACTCAAGAATCTTTTCCATAACTTCAGAAACTTTCCTTTTTACTTCATCTTGAGCCTCTTTCATTTCATCCACTTCCTTCTCAGGAGCCTTTTCTTGCTCGGCTGGAATGCTCTGTACAATATTTAATGGAGCACTAGGAGGATTATATAACACTATCTCCTTGCTTTGTGAAGTTCCTACTCATTTTAAGTGTTCTTTCAATTTGACATTCTCCATAAACAGTTTATTAACTTCATCATTTAAGAACTTTTGTTCCCTTTCATACTCCTTTAATCTACCTCCAATCCCTTAACAATTGCACGAGTGAACATGGTTGAGTGCATGGTTATTGTGGCTTCCTCCAAAGGGGTGGTGTCTTGTATTGTTCGTACCATTGTTGCCCCTTTCATTTCCTATATTACATCCAATATTTTAGGCTTTTGTGTGTTTTTCTACTTGATCCAAATGGCCAGGGTTTTAATTTTGGGGTTATACCCAATTCCACTTACTCCTTCATCAGAGTCAAACTATGCAACTAACATTAGATATTCTTGATCCCATACTTGATCAAGCAAAAAAAATTCTTTAATTCCAACCTAGGAAAAATGAGCATGTTGCTCTTCAAAATCATCTCTCTAGCCTTCTGAGGGCTAATGTCAATGTGGTCAACCCTCAATTCATTAAAGGTCCATGCCACCATTTGATTATTTTTTGGTTCTTCAATTCCCACTTCATCTGACTCCATTTTCTCTTCAATTTATTTTATCTTCATCTTTGTCCAGAAATCCCTAAACTCTAGATTCTTGATGAAATCATCATCCTCTATAAACCTCCTGGCAGCAATTTCTCTCTCATCTTCATGTATCTCTGAATTTGTTTTTTTTGCATCACCCATCCTTTCCTCATGCCTATGGGTGCTAGTCTCATGGATGGGTTGATCAACCTCAATATCACCCTTTAATGATTGCAATACAGTGGCCACATCTTCAGTATCTCCCACCCCTTCACTCTCCTCATAAGGTACCAATGGCTCAATGCTCTATGTCTTTTATCTCTTGGGAGGAAATTGCTCCATGGGAGACTCTAATGTTGTGTCTGAGGTGTGCATTGTAGTTATCTTACCACCATGTTCCTGAAGATACACTTATTTTTAGCATATAAATCCTCAAATTTATCAATCATCCGATTGATCCTCCTAATGGGGTCTTTTTCTTCAATGAAATAGCTAGGGAAACTTCTGTCATTTTGCTTCTTCCTTCCTTCAAGCTTCATTATAACCTCCCATTTCTTCCATCTGAGGGATGCCTCTAGAAAATTAAGGCAGATTCTTATCACATCTTCCTCATAATCTACTTGGTGTGCCACTATCATTTTGGTAAGAATATTATGCCTTATGTTATTCATATGATTTCCAGGGTCAAAGGCTCTTGATTTTCCAGAACCCAACACATGTCTTGTCTTCAAGTAATATTGTAACTCCTCCAGTGTATCTGAGCCTACTATCCAGTCTCCACATTTGGTTAAGTTTGGCAGAAATGTGTCCTTTTGTTTGTGCATTACATCCTTTTCCATCCACATCATTTTCCACTTAAATTCAAGAAATGCTAATCTGAGGGGCACAAACTTTGGTAGTATGTGTGGAGCAATAATAGATTCTTATTATTGTAACTTCTGGGAAAAAGAACCAATCACCAAAATTATGTGTGTGACCCTATTCCTATCTCAGAGCCAAAGGTCTTAACAATTGTTGCATTTTAATTGGAAATCTTAGCATTGAATAACCAAGAACTTGAAGGATTATGTGCACAAAGTCTTCATAGAATATAGAAAATATTGAATTCTTCCACCGACTATCCCAAATATAGCACCACTTTTGGATAGGTGTGGCGTTCCTTTGCTCATCCACAGTAGCCAAGTCCATTCGTTTAGTCCAATGGTCTTGATTCTAGTATAGTATCAAATGGCACAGTAAGGAATAGTGTTTGAATGTAATCAATGCTCTATCCTCTATGACTTGTGAGAATTCATCATCCAATGCCCTCTCAAGGTATGAAGCAAAGTCATACTCAATATTAGTCTTAGGGTTTTGAATTCTCATGGCCATCATCATCAAGCTTATTGGAATTTATCTTGAGAATCCACCCCTAGTACTTGGCACAAAGCTAGATATGTATTCACAAAATAATATTGAAAATCTGTCACAGTGAATGGTTCAATATTGGAAGTAGAAATGGGAATCGTTATGTTACTAATGCCTCTTTTCATATATAGGGGTACCTCATCACTTCTATAAGTTCTTTTTAACCTCTTATAATCTTCCTCACTCTTTTGTAGGTTTATTTTGGTCAAAGCCTACTTGTTTAAGCCAAAACACTGAATGATAGTAGCTCTAGTTACCTCTACCAATATTGAGCCATTTGGAAACCTTACTACCTTGGTTGCAGAGTGATAATGCTTGGCTAGTAATCTGATAATCTCCACATCAATAAACACGTTCGGGACAATCAACTTTGCTAAATACAACATCCAAGGGTTTGACACTAGAATCTTCTCATTTCTCTTACTGTAAAAATACCAAAATAAGTCCCACCCAGATTTGGGAATGAGAGCATCCCTACAACCTTGTGTAGTGTCTACGAGAAATTTATTATTTCCCTCCTCGGTTGATCCTGGAAGTATAAATAATATAGACTGGTGGAGTGGTTTCTTCTTTACTTAGGTTCTTCTTCCTTAATTTTGGCCTTACTTTCTTTTACTTCCAATTATTTTCTTTTAGGAGGTATATTTCAATTTTTCCTACTATGACTTCAAATAACAAAGCTCTACCAAATACTACACCAATCAAGCTTCTTCAGAGGGTTATTTGTGCACTTACTTGAGTGCTCGTCCTTCACAAAGCTCCTTTTCTCAGCATCCTCAACTCCATCCACAACAATGAATTTCAACTGAGCAAAGTCTTAGGCAAATTCACTTGCTTTTGAGGGTGCGGTATTTAGTCATATCAGTATTAATTCCAATTCTTCACCAAATAGTTTCCCAACAAGCTCAAATCCTTGAGATTAATTTTGAAGCATGTGTGAGGGAATTTATTGTTGTAAATTGTAATGATGCCATGATTATCGTACTACCATCATCTCTTATTATACCTGTTGTGGTATGGTGGTGTTTTCCCCTTCCGTTCTGATGTTTACAGCACTATCACCTTGCTTAAGACTTCTTACTGCGGGGTTGTGGTGTATACCACTCTACCACAACCATATTATCCACCTCATGTGGTACTGCGGTGTCCACTTTTCTTCCATGCTTATCTCTCTACCGCCTTGCTCAAGACTTCTTCTTGCGGGGTTGCGGTGTACACCACTCTACTACATATGTTGCTCACCCTCTCGACAGTATAGCGGTGTATGCTTTATCTTCTTGTTGTTTACCACCTTACTGCACTCCTTTGAATCGCCTTATGTAGGATGGCTTAAACGTAATTCAATTGAAAAATATTACAGCTCGCCTATAGGGAGCATTTAAACTATTAACCATACGTGATGACCAACTAACTTAAAACTCGGGGCCGGTACAAAGAATGATTTTAATGGCTCAAATCATGACTTAAATGACCGATAACCGAATGCAGTAGGTCAACACGAAATTATTGTAGGGACTTCACTTTATTGTAATTGCTATGGAAATTTTATCTCCTAAGGCTCCAACGATGTCGTCCTGCATACCCGACTTTGTATGCTAGGCCATCGTTAAAATTTGAGCTCAAACTACCCTTCATTAATGCTCATACTTATAAAAAATCCCTTATTGTATTTTATTTAATTCATTTGTAATTTTTCATGTGTAATTTGTAAAAAATAATTTCAAATAATCTCATATATATTATTTTCAAATAAAATTATAATGTAAAATAAATAATGTACATTATAATTCCCAATTATGGGAAAAACAATTCTCATAATTAAACAGTTTAAAAATAAAATTAAAAACTCAACTAATATACTGAGGATGGGAATTATAATGTACATTCTTTTTGCATATACATATTGTATTTGTTTAGTATTTTTTATTTATTTATTGAAATAATGCAAATAATACAAAAAGGAGGCAACAAAGGTTGCCAAAAGAGAGAAAAATATTACAACCAGGCTAATAGCCACCAAAAACAACAGGAGATTGTATTAATCAAAATTCACAAAAATATAGATCGTTTGCCAATGTAGGAATATTCATGAAACCCTAGCAATAGATTTTGAGCCAAAAACCAGAGGCCAAGACAACCACCAAAACATCACCAAAAAACTAACCGAACCCAACACCAAGACAACCCAAATTTTAAGCCACTGATGATCGCATAAGCCAAAAAAACCAGCACCATCCCACCACAAGCCCAAGGTCACAGGAAGCCATTGAGATGGGAAAAGTCATTGAATTCCAACACCCACTTCACATCCTTAGTCTCCAACAACTCAAGAGATTTTTTCAGATACTTCACCCCAACTGTAGCCACCATCTGACGCCTGACTAGTGCCACTCCTTTCGGCTCCAATAGAAGAAAAAAAAATTGGACCACTGCACTAGGAGTTTTGAGCATTTCCAAGTCTTTCAGACACAACAACCCAGAGCCAAGAATAGAGGCCAAAATAACCTCATTCATGTCACCCAGGAGTTTAGGCTTGAATAGATTGCTCATCATTGTCTAAACCAAGTTTTTGGGGGTGCTTTGATCAAGCAAAGACACCAAAAATTGAGAGACTATGTGGGAATTAACTCGAACCGTTTCGTTGTAGGCCACATGCTCTCGGCCCAAAACCATTTTCACCACAACCACCATCAAGGGATCAAACTCGAGATTAAGAATCAGTTTAAGCCTCTGGTCCATGATTTTTTTGAAACCCCCCTGACTCACACCACAATCTAGGAAAATCAGAGTGTTGTACCCAAAGGTGGATAGCTCCTCGGCCAATTTAAACACTGAATACTTTGTGTCCTTCTCCATGATTCTTTCTCACCCAAGCAAAGCCTGAGGAACGAAAACTCTAGCAAATGCAGAATGCAGAGATCACCACCTTCGCTGGATTAAAATGAATGCCACCCTTTTATGGAATTCATTTTAATGTGTATGTGCCACCCTTTGAGTTGCCAAAAAGTCATGTCGAGACCAACAACCAAGAATGTTGTACCCCCTGGTATAAATGAGGGTGGCGTTCGATCGTGTTTTTGTTTAGTATTTAATTAATTATAAGGATTTGTATTATTTTTCTTTTCTTTTCCATTTTAAACTTTAGAATTAGTAAGTATAATTTTTATTTATATTAGGTATTTAAACAGTTTTAATTTTTAAAAAAAACTCAACTAATATTATCTAAAAAAAATTATAATCAAAATTTTAAAATGGAAAAGAAAATAAAAAGAAGACAAATCCCTATAATTAAATACCAGAAAAAACAGTACAATCCTTATAATTAAATACTTAAAAAAAGCAATATGTATATGCATAGAGTATTTTGTTAACCAAGTGGTTTGTAAATTTATACCAAGCAAGGAGTAAAACAATAGAATAGTCGATTTAGTAGAATAAAAAGTAATTTCATCTAGCGCTTGGTAATTTAGGGCTCACAAAACAAATAATATTTACATACCTATAAAAAAGTAGAATAAAAAATACTTTAACCACATGTGGTAGCAGATATTATGCAACACACACAAAAATAAATTATATGCATTCCGTATAAGATATTATGCAGCGCGGGGCAGACTTTTGTAGGTAAAGTATTATTATTATGTGATAAAATCAAGAAAAGGGTATCAATGGACCAAATAGTTTCAAGGGTCGGCAGTTTGATATCAACCATCGATTGGTAGTTTCATGTTTGTCTTGTTCAAATAGGATACACCTTTAGCGTAAAATATATAGCTCCATCTTGATAAATAGCACCAACTTTTTTCAAAAAATTGGAGAAAAATACATTAAACCCTTAATTAACCCTCAACCTTCTACCCTCTACCCTCTACCCTTTACCCTAGTTAAACCCTAATCCCTCATAACCCCTATACCCTCTACCCTATACACTGGACCCTCAACCCTAATCCCTTAACCATATACGTACCCTTAACTCCTATACCCTCTACCAGCCTATACAATATTGGACCCTCAACCCTAATTCGTCAACCATATACCCTATACCCTCAACCTTAAACCCTAATCCTTGAACCATATTATACCCTCTACCCTCGACCCTAATCCCTCAACCCTAGTTAAACCCTTAAACCCAATTACTAAACTCTCTACCCTAATCCCTCAACCCTCAATACTTAATCCTTCAACCCTTAATTAACCCTCAACCCTAGTCAACCCTAGTTAAACCCTAATCTAGCCTCAACCCTTATACCCTCTACCCTATACATTGGACCCTCAACCCTAGTAATCCCTCAACTTGCATATACCCTCAACCCTTAAACCCTCTTATACCCTCTACATCCCTCTTATCTACCCTATACATTAAACCCTCAATTCGCAACCCTCAACCCTTAAACCCTAAAGTACCCTCAACCCTCTACCCTCAACCTTAAACCCTCTACCCTCTACCCTATACATTAAACCGCCCTTAACCCTCAATTCTCTACCCTTTCATCTACCCTATACCTTAAACCCTCAAGCCTCAACCCTTAAACCCTCTACCCTCTACCCTTTGATCTACCCTATACATTAAACCCTCAACCCTCAATTCTCGACCCTCAACCCTTAAACCTTAAACCCTAGTAAACCCCTATACCCTCTACCCTCTACCCTCTACATTGGAACCTCAACCCTAATCGACCTTAATCAACCATATACCCTCAAACATCCTAGCTATACCCTAAACCCTCTACCCTCAACCCTTAACATCCCTCAACCCTAAACCAGCCTTAAACCTCCTACCCTCTACCCTCAACCCTAATCCCTCAACCGGCCTATACCCTCAACCCAATACCCTAAACCGTTAAACCCTCTACGTCCCTCTACCCTCAACTAGCCAATACATACCCTCTTATACCCTCGACCCTAATCCCTCAACCCTTAAACCCTTAAACCCAAGTAAATTACTCTCTACCCTAATCCCTCAACCCTCAACCCTTAATCCCTCAACCCTTAAACCCTTGACCCTCTACCCTCTACCCTCAACCCTCAAATACCCTTAATTAACCCTAATCCCTCAACCCCTATACCCTCTACCCGATACATTGGACCCTCAACCCTAATCCTTGAACCATATACCCTCAACCCTCTACCCTAGTTAAACCCTAAACCCTTACACACTCCCTCTACCAGCTCTACCCTCTACCCTAGTATACATTAAATTTTCCTCAACCCTCAATTATCAACCCTCAACCCTTAATCCATCCCTCCCTCTCTACCCTAATCCCTCAACCCTATACCCTCAACCCAATACCCTAAACCCTAAACTGTTAAACCCTCTACATCCCTCTACCTTAAACCATCCAATACATACCCTCGTATACCCTCGACCCTTAAACCCAAGTAAATTACTCTCTACCCTAATCCCTCAACCCTCAACCCTTAATCCCTCAACCCTTAAACCCTTGACCCTCTACCCTCTACCCTCAAATACCCTTAATTAACCCTAATTCAGCCCTAATAATCCCTCAACCCTTAAACCCTTAAACCCAAGTAAAATCTCTACCCTTATCCCTCAACCCTCAACCCTTAATCCCTCAACCCTTAAACTGGCCTCAAGTACCCTCTACCCTCTACCCTCAACCCTCAAGTACCCTTAAACCATAATCCATCATTAACCCCTATACCCTCTACCCTATACATTGGACCCTCAACCCTAATCCTTGAACCATATACGTCCCCCCTCAACCCTCAACCCTCAACCTTAAACCCTCAACCCTCTACCCTATATATTAAACCGCCCTTAACCCTCAATTCTCAACCCTTAATCTACATAAAGTACTGTGGTAAAGGAAAAATTTGCTTTGTTTATGATTATCTGGAGGAATAAATGGGTATATACAAAGGGAATGTTGGTGATAGTATGGATCTTGTCACATAAATTGTTGCATTTCATGTTAAATACAACGAAAAATCAAAGGCAGTGGATCTTTTGATGCAAGTGAAATGTAGGTAAGCAATTGAAGGCTAGTGAATATTGGGGAAGGATTTTTTGTTCTAACACCCTTAATCCCTGCTAGATCAGAATAATTAGGCCCTAAATTAAGCACCAAAAAAGGCTCTAAAGCAAGCGCTAAAATAGGTGTTACTTCAGTCGCTAATATGGGTGCTAACATAGATGCTAATCTGGTTGCTAATTTAGGCGCTAATTTGGACATTACTGTAGGCATCGTTTGTGGCGCTAATATTGGCATTAATCTAGGCGTTAATAAGGGAATTACACCAGGCGTTAATATTGGTGCTAATATCGGCACCAATTTGCGTCTGAATTAACATCGACTAGTTCTGGTTGGTGCAAAAAATGCCAAAAATAGTGCCGACTTTTCCTAAAAAATGGAGAGAAATACATTAAAACAGTGGGTGGAAGCAAAAAAGGGAGCTAATCACAGGGATTTGTTGTAGTGGTTTTTTATATGTATGTATGTATATATATGTGTATATGTATAAATATGTATATATACATAGATATACATACATATTTTTATGTGTGTATGTATGTATATGTGTGTGTGTGTATATATATTGCAATTACTAACAATTGGCTATTGCTTATGATTCATACATTTGACTCCCTTTTTAAATATAACTATACATACATGGCATGTTTATGTTTCATATATTTAATGCATACAACACGATGAGCATGTTTTATGGATTACAACTATCACATCCCAAAATTTAGGTTGCAATTAATTTTAACTTTTACATTAACTATGTGTTTAACTAGGCAAGAATGGATGATTTTACTTCAATCAATGTATAGATAAAAGCATAATGCAATATGAATATTTTCATTAAAGGATCAAAGAATTGGGATGAATATTAATTTTGATGAACTAACCATTGTGATGACCTTCCAAGTTGAATGCAGGAACAATTTTTCCCTCCTGAATGGAAAGGGAAAGCATCATTAGAGATAAGTGTATAGACATTATGAACGAACTCGAGTAATTTCCATCTTGAGTCACACACACTCACGTAGGTCTTGCATCAAAATTTGGGTAAGCTTTTAAGTTCCCAATGTTGTCGAAGAGTTAATCTTGTGTCTTGACTTGTGTGGTCTTGTCGTAAGGTTATGTCAAAAACATACTTGACTTATGACTAGTCTCTAGCAATGGTTGAGAGGCGATATCATTAGTCAAGGTTTTCATTTGTTAAGGTTTATTTTATTATTATTTAAATGTATTTTATATATATATATATATATATTATATTATATTATATAATCAATTATTATTAATAAAGGCATTATTTATGTTGCGGTTGGAAAGGGAAATTAGCTTATATTAATGCATGTTAATGGGAAGGGGAATGGATTTTACTTTATTGTTTCCTCACATGGAGGTAGCATGCACTTTCAATTAGCAACATTCTTGGGCTTGATTTATGTTAGCAATGCCTTTCATTATGGGCATTAAACAACCAAGTAAGTGGTTGTCGTGTGGCATAAAGGGGACTTATCTCCTTGGGTTTAAGTAGAGATGTATGCACAATGAAAGGGAGGAGGTCTTTGGAGAGTTTATAGTTTTTGTGGTGTCATCTGTTGTGGTATTTAACACCTATGCATAGGAGATAGAAAGATGAGCTTCGCAAAGGAACAAAAAACATATTCTAGGCATGTTTATTATCAATTTTCTCTTTTTATATCCTGCTAATAGAATGTTATGGATAGAAAAAAAAAGTTTATATATAAAAATATATGTTTGTACAAGAGAAAAAGAACTTGGTTGAGTATACATACCTCTGAATAAAATCATTTAAAATCTTTATTTCTTCTATGTAGAACAACATAGAAAATAAGTTTGCATATGTATATTATTATATTGACAATCTTATTATCGTGCTAGTTTTACATTGTTTCATAATTAAGGGAATGGACTCCAAGTTCATGGAGAAATAGCTATATATGATTTTATTGAATCATTTACCATGGTGGTTTAAAATGAATATAAATGTTCTCATTTATTCATATATATATATATATATATATATATATATATATATATATATATATATATATATATATATATATATATATATATGTATGTATTTACATACACACACATATATAAGCATGTATAGTCTATTTTGGATACATTTGTAAATATTTATGAAAAGATTGATGCCTATTCTAGTTATTATGGTAGTGAGTAATCAAATTTTACTCAGAGATTTTATTTATGACATAGAATTTTGTATATATATTCTTATTCTTGCAAAAATAAATAGATAACATGTTGTAACTTCATTTGTCTTAAAAATTATCTTCTTGAATGAAGTCAAGAGAGAAAACATAACCATAAATATATATAATAAAGTTATTTTGTTGAAAAGGGATAAAACTCTTATTTATCTATATTTAAAAGTTGTTAAGACCCTTCAGTGATAGCCACATAATCACAAGTCAGTGGTAGGAAGGTGTCATTAACTGAATGTTCTATAACCTATAAAAGAGTTAAAAAGTCTTATGCTATGAAGATTAGGAGAGTATTACACTCTTGAATTAATTGTAAGGACATATGAAAACGTGGTAATAGCCAAGATCCATGAATTGCGAGTACACAAAATGGATGTTCCTTGTCAGAAGTATATTTCAATGACTTTAGTTGTTTACCAACAATAAAAATAAATTATACATGTTTGGTCTTAAATCTTTATGAAAAAATAGGTGATTAGTCAACTGAGTCAAATGTGTGATAAACCATAGAATGAATGCAATTTCCAAGTCGAGTTAGAAGTGTGTGAACACACAACTGCATTTCCCATGGAAGTGTCTTATTTTAAAACCTTTGTCCAAAGTGATACAAAAGTCTCTACTTGCATTTAGTCGATTCACAGTGTTCCAGATTTCATAATCCAATCAGATTGGCTATACTTAGAGGATTGTTTAAAGTTATACGGTTAATTGGGTTATGTAGGGCACAACACTAGGACTCAAATGACATGAACTTTGTTGGTTTCCTTTATCTATACTCTCTGTGAAGGGTAGGGCCAATTCTAGATGGAAGGTGTGTAGGGGACCACCGATCTATGGTTGGAGGAAAAACACTCGGGTAATGCTCTCCCTCTTGAAAACAACTCATTGAGACTTGTTAGAAAGATAATTATGAGACATATCAAAAAGGAAGCATAACACATTGTTGGTGATTAAATATTGTGAAGTTCATCTTTATGGACTCATTCCTGAGCCAAAAAAAACATATAAGAAATATGTTTGGGGTAATAAGAATGATCATATCATAGGATTGATTGGTTGTAGTTTTAGTGCAAGCATCTTCAAAGAGACCTGCCATAAGATTTCGGGAATCTCATCCCCACACATGGTTTGGACTAAATTTTGGGAGATTTTTGGAGATCCACATAAGTCTCCATTGCAAGATGATCTTGCTTCAGATTGCCTCATTCCACTTGATGGTGTTGACAACATACCCTATGATGGTAAAACCTTAGAGGAGTTTGAATATAATGAAGAACTTGAGCATCTTGATGATCCATAGACTTCTCCTACAACTCCTACTTATCCAGTTGAGATCACACATTCATCTTTTTCTGATGATTCATTGAGTACTTCCAACAATTCATTGCAACATGTATCTATTTGTCTTCCTAATTGGGGTTCCTACTTATCAAACATTGCATATTTGTTTGTGGAGTCTCACATTTCAGATTTGGAAGACCAATTACTACCTACCAATTCTTATATGGATTGGGAAGCCTTCCTGCATTTTTACTTGGTGTATCTTCTCCCCAAGGGGAGAAACATTGTTTGTATGCATTAGATTATGTTTTTTCTTCAGACATTAACCATATTTGCAGGAGATTACACATTGTGGGGGGATATCTTGTCTCTCTTTTTCCCTCATATGGGGGGTCATTGATTGTATATACATGATGGATGAAGTCCTTGGGTGGTATCATTGAGTACTCCATACATCATCTTGTTTTTTTGTTTTTTCTCTCTTTTGGAGAGGAGTATTGCTCCACTAGGTTTTCTCATTTTCTCCACTTGTGAGAGATTGCATTTGCATTGTAAATGGGTACCTAACATGGCCTCGTAGTCAGGATCCATCTTTGTGTCTTTTGCATAATAATCTTCTCCCTAAGTTGCACTTAAGGGGGTTGTTGGTGTGAATAAATATCTTGTACCTAATTAATTCACTCACTAGGAAATTAGGGGACATAGTCACATGTTAAGTTTACTTAGAATCATAAGATTCATTCTAGAAATCTTAGTTGTCATTTCTAGATCTTATCTTCTCTTAGGTAGTTATGAGTTAGTTGTCTCATGTTATAAGATTAAGACACTTGTCATGATCTTGTCTAATCCTATCTCTCACCTTGCCTTTATAAGAAAGGCATTCAGTATATTTGTATATTCAACCATATTCAATCTTGCATTGTTGAAGCAAGTATTCTTGCCATTTTCTTTATTGTGGAATATATTTTGGTCTAGCAACTATTCTTGGGGGTGTTGAGGAGTCATCATTAACTCCTACATGGCACGTTTTGATTTTGGGGATGAAATTGTTGTTGTGGTACACTTTGGGGGATGTTATGTGAAGAGTTTTGATGGGTTTTTATTTGAATTGGAACAGTATGAGATGGTTGTGGTATATGTTGTTGTGAGAGGATATTTGTGTGTATAGATGGATTAGATTCAAGGCCTTGTGATGGATGAAGGATGTTTGGAATTTTGGGTATGTTTGATGTTGGGTCTTGTTTCGAAATAATGATTGAAGGGATTTTTGATGTGGAAGGTTGATATGCATTATGAGGAGGCACGTGTGGTGTTGGGGTTTGAATAGTGAAAGGATTATTTGTGTAGTGTGTAGGGTTTTGTGATAATGAAGGTATAGTATCAGTGTTTGATTCGTTTTGGATAAGTGTGGTTGTTTGATCCACTTGATTTGGGTTTCAATACAATGAATTTACAAATTGTTTAGAAAATGGTATCAAATTTGTGTCATATGTTTGTATGGTTGGTTGAGTGGATATTGTGAGCATTGGTGGTTGTCATATAAGTTTGATAACATGTTGAAATATTGATGTGATCTCTTGCATTGTGTTAGGTCTCACTACGTGTGTAAGGGCTCATTCCCTATGTGTTTCAATGTTAAAATCTGCATGTAACTTGGCACCAACTTTGTGCAAGTCTAAGAAAGTAGGTGTTTGGGTTTGAGGCAATAGGTGCTTCAAGCATTGTACCCATTGAGGGATCTTGTTGTATTTCTAAGAGTCTTTCTTCAGTGAATTCTTTGAATGGATCGTATTCATTGATTATGTCCTCTATGATGACTTCTTGATGTGGAGGTGGTTGTTTTGTTGTGGTTGTGGGGTTTGATATTCCATAGGATTAAAATTAGAAGGCATTCCCCATTGTGGTTCAATGGTACTTGTAGATGAAGTGATGTTAGAGTTGCTAGGATTTGCTTCCATAATTTTTTTGTGTTGGGATCTCGTAATGGGCATAAAATCGTAAATGACCTTATGGAGTATGAGAAGGTCGTAATGTGATGGGAAAATTTGGTTTAAAGATGAATCCACGAGATACATTGATTAGCTTTGGACCAAAGGATTATGTTGATATGTGATTGGATGTTGATAAGGATTAGATGATGCTTTTTACTTGGACTAGATTGTTGAGCACAAGCAAAAGTGATGATGGTGAATTTGCAAAACCTAGAGGGGAGACAGTTCCACTAAGCTAGCAAGTTCACAAGATAGGGATAGATGAAGATAAGAGACCTATCAAAGTGATTGATTGATATGGATTGCTGATATGAGAATGTGTTGATGTTTGATAATGAGATTGATGTTGTTTGTCCAAAGCTATGACTATGTATCCTAGAAATCCAAGATGAAAAGATGTGAGTGATGAGTTGTGTTGATTGTTTTTTATAGTAAGGTATATGTTTTCAGAGGCCTTCAATTCTAGATCAACCGACTAGGGTATTTCAAAAATCAAAAAATTGAAGATTTTGGAAAATCAATTTTAACAACTAAACGTGTTGCAGGATTTCAAAATTGGTAGATTTCCTTTTGACATAAGCAACTAAATTTTGCAAAAGCGTTGATATTTGTCAAAAGCGACACTATATAATAATTAAAAGTGAGGGTTTATGCAAAAGCATGACTGTGTAAGATTTGGAATGATAAAGAGCTAGTTTCTGATCAAAAGTAGTGAATGGCTCAAAAGTGTTGATATGTTAGTCAAAAGGGCCAATGCACTCTAGAAAAAGCATTGTGATGTAAATCAAAAGTGTTGGGTTGAGAAAAAGCGTGACTGTGCTTAGTAGAAGCAAATTTTTGAGACTGAACCTAAGATGTTTGCCAGTTTAAGTGTGAGTTTGAAATTGTCTTATTTGGCAAGTGATACAAACAACAAACAAAATATCAAAACTGACTCCAAGGTAATAAGGACGATTTCACAAGCCTTCTTCCACAAGAGCTTGCTATTTGGTAACACAAGTATTGAACAATGAATACACAACCTAGCTAGTAGTAAAAAGGTGTGTCAACTTAGGATAAGCTCATTCTCTAAATCAAACACCTCCACAATGAGTGGGTGACTAAAGTATACAGAGGTCATGTACCACCTTTGCACCTCTCACCTTGAAAGGACAAAGTCCTAATCAAGGGATACCAATCACCTCAATAAGGGGAAACACATGATGAGTTACTTCACACATGATACTATACTTGCATTATCCCAAATTAACAGTCAATGATTTTAAAGACTACTAGTAAACAAGGTTCATAATGGGTAATCAGTGAACAATGAACCCATTCGAGGATGCTCAAGTCGAGGGGGTCTCCCCTCTCCTCCTCGCCTATACACGTCTCAGCGGACTGAGGGTATGAGGCTTGGCTTATAGGATGTTGGTCACATCTTGGGGTACAACTGTCATTCTCCCCCCTTTATATACCTTGCCCGAAAATGTGGTTGAAGTCGACCTTGAGGTGTTGAAATCCCCAAACAGGCCTCCTATTGAATTAAATGCACATAGCACAAGGAGAGAGCATACACATCACTAGTCTACCAAACATGAAAAATAAGTTTTTTTAATACCCAATTTCAAATGTGAAAGTTGTATTGTTCAATTTTAAAAGCCCAAACCGAAATGTGAAATTTGTATTGTTCAATTTTAAAAGCCCAAATTGCAATGGAAAATTTTTATTGTTCAATTTTAAGACCCAAATTGAAATGTGAAATTTGTATTGAAAACCTTACAAGATAACTTGTTAGTAGTTTGTTTTCTTGTCTTCTCCCCACATAAGCCATAATTGCATAGAAATGAGTCTAAAAGTCAAAAGATCAAGCACGCATTAGGGTTACAAAAATTTGAAAGTATAGAAAAAAAATATACTTTTGAAAAGAACAAACGTGTCATTGTAATTAAAACAAAAGCATCAATTTACTACAAACGAGTCGTAATTTCGCAGAAGCATCGAGTCATAACAGAAACATTGAGTCATAACAAAAGCGTTATTGTAAACCACATAAGCATCGTTGTAAACTACAGGAAATAAAACATAGAAGTGTCGGGACAAAAGCGTCGATGTATGGCAGAAGCATCGTTATACAGATCAATAGTGTCAATGTGTGGCAAAAGTGTTGTTGCGCAAAAAACAAAAGCATCAATCTGTTGCAGAAACATCACTGTAACCTGTAAGTCATCAAAAACTTCAAGAAACATCAAATCAAGGATGTGGATCCCACCGGGTGTGCTAAAATGTGATAGGGGAATAGTGAGAAATCGATTAGAAAGTCAATTAACACAATTAGGGTTAGAAATATCCAAGACCCACAAAAGAAAGATCAATTGAACCCATACTCAATGAAATAAAATGTAATTGAATTAATAAATTAACCTAAAATCAAGAAATCAATTCAAATTAAGATCAATTAACTCAAAGAACAAGCAAACCTAGTATTCCATTGTGTGGAATTATGCCAATTTAGGATGTGGATTGTTCATATTGTGCATAACCCATGTTGCAAAAGCTTTGATGATGATCTTGACTCACAATTATGATGCTCAAAAGTGCTATAAAAAAGGTCATGAATTTCTTATGAAAATTTTGAATGATTTTTATGAAGAGGATGACTTGTTTTAAAGAATTCCAAGATATTCAATCAACAATGGAGATTGAAATGAAGATCAATAGTTCAAATTAGATCAAGGGTTGAAAATTAATGAGAGATTTGGTTAACTCAAAATATCCCCTTATTTCAAGAAAAATAGTTTGAGATATTTTGGAAGATATTTTGAAAACAAAAAACTCCTTTTTTTTAAATGGAATATGCTTTGTGCAAGTTGGAGGAAAATTAGTAATTAAATAATTATAAAATTATTTAATTGTGAGGTGAGAGGAAATTCAAATTTAATTAAATAATTGAAATTATTTAATCATGTGTGAGAGAAAATTAACATTTAATTAAATAATTAAAATTATTTAATCAAAGTGGGGAGATAGAAATTTGAATTTAATTAATGTGAAAGAGGAAAATTGATGAATTTTGATGAATTAATCAAATAAGATCAACTATTCAGTTAATAGAAGAAAATAATGAATTTAATCAAATAATTGGAAACTATTTAATTAAAATTTGAGGATTTGAGAGATACAAGGAAAATGATGTCAAAAAGAGAATTACGAATGTGCGACGCACTTAGACAATTTTAGGTGTCTACACTATCTTAGCATTTTCATGCTTGTTTATGCTTTAAGACAGCTCCTTAAACATTACCTTGCATTAACCAAATAATCAAACACTTCACTTATTTGGGTACAAAAATAAACTATTTTGCTTGTTGATTTATGTGTTTAATTATTAGGACAACATTACATATTGGTAAAGTCAAAGAAATGAGATTGAGAGAAATTGTTGGACATTTTATGGAGATAGTGTCTCATGTTGAACCTCCATTAATTCCCCATCAACCATAACAGGTTACTAACCTCGCAGCTAGTGCACGCACAATCTATTATTCTTTGTGAACCAAACACTCAAACCGCACCCATCCTTCACCCTGCTCCTTTGGGAACAAGTCTTGTGCAAACCCCTTATTTCTCCAATCCGCCCCTAGGTGATGCACATTCCTTTGGAACCTAGATGCACAAGCATCATTTTGTGTGTGTAGTCCCAAGGTAGGCAGTGTAAAACAGATCCCACATGTTAATCTACCAAATGATGACTATATATTGGTAATTGATTTTCCCTACCACTTAATCCAATGCAACCAACATATTCCGATATCCATGTGAAGGCCCTCAATGCCCCATTGTAAACACTTATTAACACTAAGATGTGATTAGCACTACAAATTGACATGCATGCACATCATACTGGATTAACTTGGCCATCAGGCCATGTATTGCCTAGTCATACAAGAAAGACATCTAGAAAAGCTACCATCAATAGGGCTTTATGTATGTGTGTATATGCATATACATATGCATGTGTGATGTGCATATGTGCATATACATAATGTCCATGTACATGTGTACATTATGTAATTTATATGTATATGTACATGTATATTTATATGGATAGGGTTGATAGGGACAAAAAAACATACTACAAACTATAGACATGTAAAATTGACCTAACATATATCACACATCTCGAAACATCTTGGAACATTCCTAAAATGTCTCAAAACATCTCGGAACATTCCCGAAACATCTCAGAACATCTCAGAACATCTCAAAACATCCCTGAAACATCTTGGAAACATCTCAGAACATCTCAAAAACATCACACATCAAACAGTATCCAAAACCTGAATTTCCTTTATTAATTAAATTATACAACATTATTTAATTAATTCACTTTTTCATCATTCTCGAAAAATTAAATAAATTCAGTTTATTTAATAAAGTCTTGAAAACCCTAATTCTATTGTTAATTAAATAAAAAAACATTATTTGATTAATTCACGTTTCATCATTTCAACCAATTAAATAAATCATTTATTTAATGAAGTCCTAATCCCACTTTATTTCGTCTTGATTAATTAAATGACGCCAAATATTTAATTGCGTCGCTAAATCACCTTATTTCCCTAAATTGATTAAATTATTAAATCATAATAATTTAATTATGACACTTTCCCTCCAAAATTTGAATAATCAAATCGAACTATTCAAATCAATTATCAAAAATCAAATCAAACTAATGCAACTCTATTTGCAAAAGTCAAACTTGATTTGCGCGTTCAACTCCAAAAATGAATTAATTAATTAAATCAATTAATTCATATTCCTCACCCACTTTCTAATTGAGAAAATTATGGGTTGCTAATTGAGCAATCTAATTTGCTAACTCAACCATCTAATTTGCTAACTAAACCATCAATTTCCTAACTAAGCCCTGACTAATCAATCTAAACCCTGACTAGCCAATATATTCCTCAATCACAAAAATTGTGCAATCAACTTTGCACAATCTTCTCATGTCTCAATCCTCTCAACACCTTTTGACCGTTGATCTGGATATTCTCCAACACAATCCTGATCATCGATTCAAAATCTTTTTTTCTATATAACAAACCTCTCTCCTCACAAAAAAGGATCGGAGAATCAACATACCTTATGCAACGAAGTGTTGTCAAGAACACCATTGATAGAGCTTCATCATTCCTTCGGTCAACCAAGCAACATTCATCAAAGCTTTGCACACGAACTTTGGAGGCTTCGCGGTGATAAGAACAATCCAACATCAGGCGAATACACTCCATTACGAGATGGTAACACTTTGTTTATTGCTTGCATTCATTCTAGTAATCATAGATTTCTTAATGTATGTTCAAATAGCTTAGTTTCATTTCGTATGTGTAGGATTAGATCTTAGATTAATGTGTTTGATCTTAGCTTAGATTTCTGATTTCAATCACGTTTTGATCTTTGTTTTTGTCTAACGATTCTTCCCCCTCACACACAAACATACCTTTCCTCTTTCATTTGGCTTCTCACTCTGGCATTACAGTGCTACAACATAATCTCTAATACTTCTATAGCCTTCTCTTAGTACCGAATTGGTTGTGTTTGAAAATAACCTTGTTTAATGATGATCAAATGCCTTATAGTTCAAGGAGGCCAATGCTTAAAATATGGAGCTAGAAATTGGATTTTTGAACATTATTTCAAGACTCCTTAGCATAAGTAGCCATTACACTGTAATGTCCCCATTTTTAGCACTACGCTTTCTAGTGACTATTAACCTATTTCTAGAGGCTCATAGGCTAGCCAAAGGCAGAATTAGGATTTCCTATTTTCTAGGAGGTTTCCTTCTGAGTTTTCAGGAGTTGCTTGCAACAGTTTGGCAGTTTGTCTTCAGGGTCTTTCTGGGTTTTCAAAGAGCTTCAGCGGAATGTGACATGCATTTCAATCAAGGGTTGCATGCAAGAGTTTGGCAAAAGGGTTTCTAGTCTTTCTGGATTTTCAAAAGGCTTTAGAACGGTGTAACATGCATTTGCATCAAACGACTTTTCCAAACTTGCTATTTTTAGTAAGTTGTGATGGTGGCCCGGTTTATGCTCTAAGTTTGGAGACACTATTTTTAACAATATGCTATTTTTAATAAGTGTTATTTTTGGCAGTGCTATTTTTAACAGCAATTCAACAATTCAGTGTAGTGTCTATTTCTAGCTGGGCAAAATTGGCAGTTTGGTCTCTAGCATTCTTGGAGCCTGTTTTGGCAAGTTTAATAACTTAAGTCATAATATGTTTTAATATTGTTTTTGGACCCCAACACCTAGAGGCGATGACTTTAAGTTGTTTTAACTTGTGTTTTTCTTTAAGTTGTCCTATTTGGGAAATATTTGCATTTTATAAAGTTTATTACTTGCAAAGTGAAGTTGGCACCCAAGTCAAAAGTGGAGTCAAAATGCAAATTGAAATGAATATCTAATCCTCATTTAGGTGTCCCATTTGGAGGGAAAAGTTATTTGAATTTTGGGGTTGAGAAAGTTATAAATGCAAGTCCTTGCTCTCTCATTTCTCATCCATTGTTTATCATAACGAAGTGCTGCTAAAATTATTTCAAAACCCTTGCTTTGAGGAACGCATACCTCCTAGCCTACATCAGTTTCTTACTTGAGAGATAATACCTAGCTAGTTTGAGACTGCTTCTTCATTCAAAGGTTGCAGACAGGTTGCAGACAAATCTTATTTGGAGATAGATTCATATGATGTCTTCTAATTTTGGTGTGGTAGTTGGTGGTTTTTAGTTTGCTGCTCTTTTTGGTGTTTCTCTTCAGTTTCTTGTTGTTGGTTTATGCTTGGCTAAAGCACGTTTTTGGTCATATCTTCCGGAGGAGTTGAGCTATCATTCTAGGCATCGTCTCTCTTGATTCTTGTAGCTTGGGCGCCCCTTTGCTCAAGGTTTTGGATTTTTTGGTTGAGAACTAGATTTTTGCTTGAGGTCGCCCTTCTTAGGGAGCCCATCTTTACTTGTTGAAGTTGCATTGGGTTGCATGCAAAAAGATTGAGAGCTGATTGGACTAGCTTTTTTGTTGGGACTTGGACACCTAACATATCGACACCTAATTCTTTCAGTTTGAGGTCAATCAGAGGAGTTTGGAGCAAGTTAAAAACATTTTGGTAATTTAGGTCATCACTGGCCTAAAATTTCTAATCACTACCATTTCTATATCAGACCTGGTATTTCCTCTTTTTCATCATATTTTCACATTTGAGTTCCTTGTATTTGCATTGAAGATTATTGGCTAACATTCTAGCTATCATTTGATTTGTTTACCTCCTCTCTAATGCATCTGAACATGATATTGTAACATTGATTCAGTAGTACCATTCAACCTTCTATTTCAACATCTTGTATTTCCACTCCCGCTAAATAAGTGGTCGAGTTTCCTTACCTTCCTATATAGCCTACCAAAAAGTGGAAGAGGTTGGTTTACCGCCTAAGCATTTACTTTCTTTACTTTTTGTAGCCCGCTAAAAAGTAGAAGAGGTCAACTTGCCACCTAGCATTTACATTTCCAGTGTGGTCAGCTAGCCACCATCAATATTGTACTTCCCACATTTTTAAATTGTATCTATCGGTCCCCTTGCACCGTATGCTCTCACCTTGCCCTCACTGGGATCTAGGTGATCAAAAAGTGAAGGGTTGCATTCCAGTTTGGTTATCTTTCATTTATCTAACGTTAACAGGTGAAGTTTATGTGAAAAAAATGGGAAAAAAGTAAGGGGGTTATTTCATACACTTCATCAACTAACATTATGTTTGTTAGAGTTAGCTCATGGAAAAGACACACTCATGCTAATACCTCTAATACTTAATGTCCATCTCACAACTATCGACTAAACTTATGCAATCCTTTATAGGTACTTTTTATGCCCAGTAATATTTCATCTTACCATATCAGATTAGGCTTGTAAATATAAGATAACATTGGGAAGACCAATGAAATATATCTCTTACTGCTATCTGCTTGCATGTTCCTCTATCACTTTTCGTTGAGGGTTGTCCTTGAAATATCAAGGTTGGAAATTTATAGTTAGACATAATGTCAGACCTCTGCTAAGAGGAGGTGAAAAACTACACTGCACACCTGTGAATTGAGGCCCATTTCCATGCTGTGCTGCTGAAGGATGGACACAATGAAATGATGCGGGATGCTAGGGTAAACTAGCCATCTTCATTCCAGCCATCCTTTATACACATGATATTTCCAGTCCATGTAAATAAATTAGAATGCTTCTTGTAAAGACTGTTGGAGAGTTTTTGTATCAATGTTTCAGATCAGTCCCAGTCCATTGCATCATCAGGATGAGGAAATCACAGAGTGTGATCTGAAATATTGATATAAAAACTCTCACTTTGTCCTTAATAAACCTTTTGATTTGGACTACAGTCATTATAGGTCTCTAAGCCTAATATTAGGGATTCACATGATATTTTTATGTACTGTATTTGTAATAAAAAGATTATGTTGTTCATATTGCGATCCTATCTCAGCTGACTGGGTCTACCTTTTACTATTTTAGTTGTATCCCTTCATAGCAACAGCTTAGAAAACAGTCCTAAGTACTGCATTAGCAGAATGTATTATTATCATCATGTATACTTAATTTGTCACACTAGGAAAAAACCTTTATAATTCACCCCCGTGGCTTGGGGTTTTGTTTAGGACTCCGCTCTACAAGTAATTGATCCTGGAACTGGCATACAAAATGACAGCCAACATAAGATTTTTTACCTGTGGACGATATAATCCATCAGGAATTCTATAAACAAGTACATTTCTGGTGCTAAAACCACAGAATGATAGATGGGACAAACAATTTCATACAAACATACAAGGTCCAAAATGTTTGGAGCCAGAAATGTACCATATCTTTAAGCTGTTTACACAATCTTGTCTTTTTGGACTATCAGAGTCATTTTCTCATTAAATAGTGAAAAAATAGAGGCTATTCATCACAAAAACACCAATGTTAACTGGTCATGGCATCCATGGCAAAAAAACAAAAAAGAACCTTTCTTAGTTCAAAATCTTCTTTTTAAGAATACTTGTAATGTTATGGATCAGATTTTAATCTCTGTGTAACTAACAATGAATTTTCTATTTAAAACTCTGAAAGTGAGCTAAGCAGTAGATTTGACCCTGTTTTCAAGCTATCAATAATAGAAGAGTTACAAAGGATATAAAAGAGTAATACTAATGTCTTAGCAATGTAGCTCTTTTTTGTGAGTAAACACAAGGCGGTCCTGTAGGATTCAGAATGTCCACTCCCGCTCTTTTTCCTGCTTAACCCTAAAGTGCTGTGCCACAATGGAGATGCTGTTGGAAGGTCTCTTATTTTGGGTGATTTGGCGGCAGAAAAAGATGCCCTGCTCAATGTGGAACAATGCGCAACAGAAAAAACAGTATTGGGCCCCTCTCTGCCAGGGAATTAGGCAACTGTCGCCCGTCACACCTTGTAAACATGGTCAGGTTGGAGATAATCACGATTTAACAAAAAATCAAGTACAGGGCAGGCAGAGATAGATCCTAGCATATGACACTCTTGAACATGTTGATACGGCAAAGGAGGTGTCTGTGGAGGCTCAAATATGCACATGGAATATCATTCCATGTAACGGCAAGCACCTTGTTCTTTCACAGGATAAGGAAGTTTTTTATGAGGGAAACTTTTAAAGAAAGGTCTTTTCTCTAAGTTCAATACGCTCAGACCTAGTCTTGCTGATTTAAATACTTAGATATTTAAGCCTTGGTCAGCATTAATAAAAGTACTATTGAAACTTATCCTAGTGCCCAAGGATTTTTTGTGCTTGTGTAGTTGTGTGTCAAAAACTAGAAGACAAGCATTTAGTTTAGATAAGGCGCCTTGATTGTGGGATAAAAATGTGTTGCTGGTAAATCTTTGTTCCCAGCATTCAATCCTATGACAGAGTCATTTACGACCATGCCAGTATGGATAAGACTTCCATATTTGCCTCTTCAATTCTGGGTAGATGCCTGCTTTCAAGGTGTAGGGAATGTGTTAGGTAGATTTATGGCTCTTGATCTGAAAATGGACAGATTGATCCACTCAACTTCAGCAAAGATACAGGTTGAATTAAATATTTCAAAAGGGTTACCTGATGAGATATGGCTCAAAGTTGAAGATAGGATCTGGAAAAGTTTTATATTATGATAACATTTCATTTAGGTGCAGAATCTGCTTTCAGGTAAGGCACGTTGCATCTGAATGAATGGTGGAAAAGTCCAAAAATTCCAAAAATACTACATGGTGGAAAGGCACTCACTTCTCTCATATATTTGTGGAACTTGCAGCTCCTGTATCATCAGATGCTTCTGGGGATTCTGAAACTGATGACTCTCTAGGCAATCAGAAGACAGGATCTCCTAAAATACAATCTGCAAAGGTAGATTCAGTAGCAGCGCCTCCTCCTTTGCCACCAAAATACTCTGATGTAGTTCGGGCTTCCAGTCACAGGTTAATTGGTTTTAATGAGGATGCAGCCAAGCAAAAGAAAAATAAGGGCATTGAATGCAAAGATTCAGTACTCTCTAAAGGAAAAATGGCTAACTCAGGTTCTCTCGTGGATGCTTCCAATCTGATCAGGCCAAAGTTGCCTACTCCTTGCCCATTTAGGATGTCTAATGTAGCATGGCCATCTGAATTGACTAAGGCGGACGGATGGGGAATTGGAGCCAGTATCCCAGACTCATTACTGGAAACTATCAATCAATCACTATCTGCTGCATCAGCATCTTCAAAATACGATGGAGAGGATACAACTGGATGGACAGAAATAACTAATAGAAAGACGAGTGCAAAAAAAAACAATCTTTTGGTCGTGTGGTTATTCGATCTCAAAGAGAAAAGGCAAGATATAATATTTGATATTTTATTTTGACGTTGACTGCTATGCCTAGATAGGGTTGGTTATGCAGGATCATAGTTATTTGTTTTATTCTATGTATTTGTAGTTGAGATGAGGCCTCACTTATAGAACCCCAACAATTTATTTATTAGAGACAAAAATTTAAAATACTAATGACTTGCCAAGCTTGAAATCCAAAAGGAAAATTTAGGACAAGTCGCAAGCGTACTTTGATAAGTTTTTATGAGAATACTTGATAAGATATATGTTTTTGATGAGAGAGTTTATGAAAAGCCAATATATCAAGTGATCAAACAGCCTCAAAGAAATGACTCAATGCAAAAACAGGACCATGACAAACCTAACATGAAGAAAAAATTTACGTGAACATAAAGTTGTACTCATCACTGGGTTTAGGCTTGAAAAATACAAAATAAAGGATACACTCATCCAGAACATTCTCATCATTGTATCTTTTTTGTTGATCTTAAATTTAACAACTGCCATTCTTTTCAGGTAGGAAAAGAACCAGAAGTTATCAAAGGCGGTACTGCAAGGGCTGCAGGCTGAAAATGTTTTGAAATTCAGAGAATTGTAATAACCAGAATAGTGACACTTTTTAAAGAAATCCTGCTCCTCATTACATACATCATGGACATTGAAAAACACGCATCTTGATGTAGGTTACAATCTTCTCCTTGAGTTTGGTAGTAGCAGTGCATCATATTTATGTCTGGCTTGTCGCTGAATTTCGGTGCTCTAATGAGTAAAGGCATAAAAGACAGTAGAGATATAGATAATCAGGGCTGTTGAAACTAAAGCAACCAGACTTACAGTTGCCCTTACAGTGGAGCTTTTCCCACAAGACAATACACCAAGCCTGATCTGTATAACATTGACCATTGATATCACCAAAAAAGCACATCCCATTACAGATCCAATTGCAGAGGCAAGCATTCCAAGCCTCAACATCTTGTTGTTGATATGAGCTTTGAATGCATCATCAACTTGTTTGCTATTGATTAGCATGATTGCTAACTTCAAACCCTGTGCAATCAAACTTGAAAACAGAAATGAACTGAATGATGCCACCTCAAATACCAAAAGATCCCTAGCAATATCCTCACCTGCATTACAAGAACCTGAATCATCTAAGCTTCTCTGGCCGGGAGTTGCCAAAGATAGCCCAACAAAAACTGCAACCGTGAACAAGGAATTGACATTGACAAGGCCATCCAGAGCTGTAACATGTACAGTTGTTGTTCCTTTGTTCAGTATATTCACAATAGGCCCATCCGAGCTACATGTAACAACATAAAAAATATTCTGTATTAATGAACACACAATGAAGCTAAAATTGGAGCTCTGTACCAGCATTTAAATACAACTGAAAGAATACCTATGCTGCACAATAAACAGTGAGGAGTACTTTGGAAACAAGTATCCAGAAAAGAGACAACTGGGTGAGGAAAAGACAGAAACTTTGAGGGTCCGGATCTAAAGAAAGTGACAGAAAACGGCATTGGCAGGAAATGGCAAAAGAAACAGCAGAAGCTTCTCAAGATTCCTGAATAGGTATTAAGATCTCCGAGCTCCTGGAAACGGTATTGAAAGTTTATCCACTATTCTGAGATATTTAATTTCAAATTTCAATGCCGAACAATTCCAAAATCTTCTAGAGAGTGGCTGAATACTTGTTGGCTCCTCTCTAGGAATTTGCAGAATTCACTAGGGTAGGATAACTAGAAGTTTATTTTTCAGCCTTCAGGGAATGGTTTCCAGGACTCAAAAGTGTGCACAGGTGACAAAAGTAGCTCAATAGGACTGATGTTCGTTTTCTGAAGTACCAAACACCAAGAACTCACAATAACAGGGATATCTCATTTACCATAACGAAAGAAACGATGCTCTAATAATTTTAACAATCCAAACCCTCAAACGCATAACCACAGGAATGATGTTAAAACCGCATACTAATATCTTGCACTAATAGTGAATGAACCCCAAAAAATATCACAAAAACACAAAAAAGAAAGGCAAAAGTAAGGTGTTCGAGGCTTCAAATCTTACAAAATAGAATGCGCTGCCATCCCAACCAGGTTATTTCGATCTGGCAATATCCACTGCCCGCGAAGTTAATTATTTAGTCTGTTTCGGCTTTCAGATGGTCCCTACAAATTAGTTTTAGCACAGCAGATCTGAACTTCAAAACTTACAAACGAAAACCCAAGATTTAGTGGGGAGTCACACTGCCAGACTCAATAGGTGATGTCAGATTTAACCGAAGCTTCGTATTCCCGGTGTGAATGGGAATTCCGTGTGAATGTGTGTTCTTTCAATTGTCATGCAGACGAAATGACTACAACATATACCTACTCCACATGATCGGGACCAAAGTTTAAAACTTTACCTGGGCATTGGTGCTCTGGAAAAGACTGCAAGACTGCAGTGTCCGACCTTTTACCGAGACAAGATCAAAAAGTTGAATAGTATTGAAGCGGAAATACTCTGGCGTCCGAAAGAAGTTATATACATTGCAGATAATTTGAAGTAAACTGATGACATTTCCCTCTTTTTCCTTATTTCTATACCAGAGGCATGGCATATTAAACAAGAGCTGCAGAGCAGCGAAGTTCCTCCAGAAAGTTTTAGAATAGTTTTGTTTGTATTTGTTGAGTTTGTTGTCTTTTATGAACAATTGGTCAAGATTGTCACCTAAATTTAAGAATTTGATCATTGATAGAGTCAACTTTGTCTTTCATTAGAAAATGACCCTTATAACAAAAAAATTTTGCTCACTTCAAAATTCTGAGATGCTCTGGTTGTGTTTTTAAGCCATGAAGAAAGTACAATTTACATGTTGTTAGCATTATTTAAATATTTATGAGTTCAAATATTTTCTTAACCATTCAACATATATGATAAAAAATCCTCTTTAAAAAAGTAAAGATCTTTAGAACTTTCATTGTACATAGAGTCATGTATAACCCTACTTAAATGTTACAATTTTCTACACAAATGAAAATGAAAGCATATAGTCCTAAGTCATCTTATAGGTGTCTAATGTCTGCAAAACTCAATAAGTTTAGAAACTGATCAAGCAAAACTATGAATGGATTCCTTCTATCAATATTTATTGTTGCATCTTTCTAATTAATGTTGATCACTATTTTTTGTCAAGTATTAATTGAACCTCATTTAATATACCTGAATTACAAGCAAGAAACTACTAAAGGTTAGCATGGAAAACCATTAAAACAAGACTTTATGCCCCTTTGGTCATCCCAACCACAAGAAATATTTGAAATATTTGGCATATATTATAGCCAAATCATGCAATGAGACTATAAATTAGTTTATCTAAGAGGTAGATGAATGAGGGTAGAATCAGGCTAGCGCAATATAGTCCTAAGTCATCTTATAGGTGCCTAATGTCTGCAAAACTCAATAAGTTTAGAAACTGATCAAGCAAAACTATGAATGGATTCCCTCTATCAATATTTATTGTTGCATCTTTCTAATTAATGTTGATCACTATTTTCTGTCAAGTATTAATTGAACCTCATTTAATATACCTGAATTACAAGCAAGAAACCACTAAAGGTTAGCATGGGAAACCATTAAAACAAGACTTTATGCCCCTTTGGTCATCCCAACCACAAGAAATATTTGAAATATTTGGCATATATTAGAGCCAAATCATGCAATGAGACTATAAATTAGTTTATCTAAGGGGTAGATGAATGAGGGTAGAATCAAGCTAGCTCAATATTTTTAGACTCTTATTATTTATTTTTCTTATATCAACAAAAACCAAACTTAATCAAATATAACTTGATTGGCTTTCTCCTGTCCTGAACTACCTTTCCCAACTCAAAAATATTGATGATGCAAACCATGTCTTCAAGCTCCAACAAAATTCATGCAAATTGGATTGAAATTGATATATTCCTTGTCTCTAGTATCTAGAGATGTTAGTTTCTAGCATGCCAAAAGCAAAAACAAAGGAAAGAAGACACCCCACCCCCTTCTTGCCAATATTCATAAAGAAGACACCCCACCCTCTTCCTGCCAATATTCATGCATACTGAATTACACTACATCTCAGTTTGATAGAAAAATTTCCCCTGAATCCCTAATTATAGCAATCACTCCTCACTTCCCAAAAAGTATTCCCTTCATAAAAACATATCCATTTGTTTACCACACCATCTATAGTTAGATTCACAAAAGTATAGACATGCTGAATTGGGAGGAAGCAGACAATTTTCAAACCTACTTCTAATCTTCATTTATATTCATGCAAATTTTTGGGAGGAAGCAAACAATTTTCAAACCTACTTCTAATATTTCTTTCTATTCATGCAAATTTATACTATGAAGTCAGAGCAAAAAACCACCAATCCTAACTCATTGGGCCTAGCCAATGTATGAAAGAAAAAAATTAAGATTTTTAAAAATTTATTTAAAAGAAACATAGATTTTTTTTTTTACCATCTTTCTAATATCATACATGGGTGGAAAAGGATAAAAAGGGAAAAGGCATGATTCATCCATCCTACTAGTCAATTGATGATAAGCCACTATCTACTTTCAAGTGCAGTGAAATTAAAAAATTGATTTCTACTAGAAACTATCCATCTAAATGCTCCAACAAAAATAATGGGAAAACACAAAAAATGAAATGTAAAGAGAATTTAAGAAAAAAACTATTTTAATTATTAACCACCAAATTTAAACAATGAAAATAAAATCCATGATTCTCATCCATTATTCCACCTTTGAAACAAAAAGAATGGAAATGACAACAAAAAATCAATTAAATTTTAAAGAACTCAACAGTAAAAAAAAGCTTCTATGCAAAAAAAAAAAGGAATTGATGTAATAAAATAACTGCCAAACCGTTGAGAATTTAACTAAATGGTTTGAATTAACTGGCCACATTTTCCATGGAGCCCGAGATTTGTGCAGATAATTTTTTGTATCCATGTTATGAGAAAAATTATTTGAAAAGTAGAATTTTTTATTTAAAATGATTGAGAACCATATTTAATTTACAGATAAAACCAAATCTAAAACCTTGTCATGCTAAAAAAACCCTTTAAAATCACAAATTAAGAATTTAAATAGAAGTTTATCATTAAAATTTCAAAAAAAATTTAAAATAATAACTAGAAAAAATCATAAGTTTATAATTGTAATAGAAAATAAGGAAAAAAAATTGGTTGTTTTTTTAAGAAATCTTTGATAATAGACCAATAAACTTTAGAATGATACTTAAATTAAATGGATAAGGAAAAAGATTTAGTTAATTTTTTTATTTTAATGAAAGCTTTTAACAACCCATCTTATGATAAAAAAAGCAATTTTTAAAGTTTTTTTTTTAAAGAATTTTAGGAAATAAAATTTAAAATACAAAGTGCTTGTTTTTATAACCAAAAAATTTAAAATTGAATGATTTATTTAGACATAGATTTTATTTATCTAGATGCAAAAGTATATTAGTTAAAATTTTATTTTATAAAGGATTTATTATTTATTGACAAAGTAAATAGATTTAGTAAATTTATTTTTTAAATAAAATAGATCAAACTAATTTAGCAATTAATTTAGTATTAGCAAAAATAATATAGTTTAATTATTAAAATAATCAAATTATTATAAAAGTAATTATATTAAAACTATCTAGAAATTAATTATTTTCATATTGTATTTTTTTTAAAGAAAATTAGTTTAGTTCAATTTATCAAATTTCAAAAGATATTAGTATTAATTGATTTTATATTATAAAAATATATTTCAATAAATATATTTTAATTTATGAAAGGCAAATGAAAATTAATATAACCAAAAATTAATCTTAAAAAATATAGTTTGAATGTATAGATAAATTTATTTTTAAAAAAATAATCTTCAAAAATTAGCATACTTGAATTTATTAATATCAAGAATTAACAAGGTTTGTATACCTATATAATTTAAATTACATAGAATATTTAAGAAATTAGTATAGGGGAATATATAAATTACATAGAATATTTAAGAAATTAGTATAGGGGGATTTATTAACATTTAGACTTAGTTAAATTTAGATTACAAATGTCAATAGAATAGTTAAGTTAAAAGTAATTTTAATTTTCTCTTGCCCTTTCCATCTCCCACTATAATGGCAACTTTGATAATGGATCTGGGAAAATTGCCCTTATCGCTCAAAAGTTTTGAGCCAATAATATTCAAGAGAAATAATTTTGAAAATTAGAAAAGTTAAAAAAATGCATTTAACTTTAGAAAAAAAATTAAATATAATGTATAAAGGAAAATAATCAATTTTGATTGGTCGAAGTTCAAAATATTAATAACTAGTTAAGGAAGAGGCATGCCTATAGTTCCTTGGCAGGAACTAAAAATGTGGCAGTTAGTAGTGGCGTTTGGTTTATTGATGAATTTGAATAGGGAGAGGATCTAGTAGTTGTGCATCCTAACTTCGCGTTTTTAATTATTCTACGTGGAAATTTCAAATCACTCCCAATTTTTTACAGCAGCTTATTTGGCAAGTCCCCTGCTTATAACTTTTGTTTCCGGGCCACATCATCAAATATGATGCCACATCAGCATGTTTTTTGTCAAGGTGTCCAAAAAGGCCCAAAAAAAAGTGAGACCAATACTTGTGTATTCACGTCATGAGTAGTTGAGCGCTGATGTAGCATCACATGATTAGTTGCTTTTTAGATCAAAGAAATACATTTTGTTTAATTATGGGTAGTCAAGTCACAACTATTGGGCATTATATGAACAACTACTATCACAACTATTGAAACATGCTCAACTAGTGGATTGAATAGAGTGGATTATTCACGTAGTTTTGTTTCCTACTCTTAATACCAAGATTAGTGGATTATTCATGTAGTTTTGGTTCTTACTCTTAATACCAAGATTATTCCTGCATGTTTAGTTGATACTCTAGAAATGTCTAAAATTGAACAAGCATACATGGCAAGTTTGATGATGATTGAATGGCTTAGCACACACCCATGTGGTATGAATAAACTCCCTCTCAACTAACCCCAACTAAATGGAAATGCTAAGTTATTTTGTGTTTAGCAGTCATTTACCATGTGTTTGTACTTTGTCAATGAAAATTTTATTTTTAGTTGTTAATTGATATGATCGCCCATTTCTTGAATATTCAAATGCCTTCGTGATTTTGTTATTAATTGATTATTATGTTTGTTATTTTTGCATGCATTATTCTTCACTAATTTGGACTTCAAAGCTCTTGATCTATTTAAATTGAATGAGCCCAACATAGAAAACTTTTAATTCCCTTCACTAATTATGGATCTAATATTATTAATAGATTAGATAAAAACTTTGGAAAGGTCTTTTGGTCTCTATTTCCAAGTTTTTGCTCTTGCCTCTCTTCACATGCAAACAATACTAGGTCTAAACTCCCATTGATAGAATTGCATAAAAAATCCAACTATTTTCATAAGTTATCATAAGTATAAGTTTCATATTGCCTATAAACTCTTCAAATAACCATTGTAATCAACTTCAAAGCTCCATAATTAGCCACAATAGCAACATCTTATTTTGTTCTATGCTCCCTCAATCCTTGTGTTAGAGTCTTCTACCTTTCTTTCACTAGAAGAAGTGTCCAAAGTTGAGAAAACAATTAATACCTTCCAGTTGGGTCCTTGGGAACAAATATTCCATCACCAATTATCAACTTTACATCTTGGACTATTCAATATCCCAAGTGTGGAACTCATTTTATTTATTTTAGATTGGTTTATTTCTTAGATCAAAATAGTTGGTGTTATGATTAGCTTAGTTATTCTATTGCTTTGATTTTTGTTGCACTTTGCATCAAAACTCGAATTTAGGATAAATTAGTTCTTCAATTAAATTAATTTAATTTTTGCACTCACTTTGTAAAAAAGAATTACAAACCTCTTTTAAACAGCTCAAATGATCAAATAAAAATAACCTACCAACTAAATATTTTCCAACAAACAATGAGTAAAACAAACAACCAGGCCTGGAATTTGACGGCCACCCTTACTTGTCATATGAAATTTTTTTGACAGTTTGTTCATTTAAATCCCTGTCACTTTACTTTTATGAAAAAATTTAATTGTAAAAAAAAAAAATATCAATTTCAAATCTATCCAGAAATAATTATATAAAATTAAAAATAATTTAATCCTTATTCAACTCATTATCTAAAATTTCAACATGCTCACCAATAAAACACAAATGCTATATTATCTTGAAAAAAATCAAAGCTCATGAATCACTGTAAAAAAAAATGCTATAAAATAAATGTTGTGGAATTTTTTTTATAGTTTAATCCTTAAATTCATCTATCTAAAAACATAAATTATTTGTAAAAGCCAAATAACCAATAAAACACAAATGCTATATTATCTTCAAAGAAATCAAAGTTTGAATCACTAATCACTGTAAACAAAATGTTGTAAAATAAATGTTGATGAAAAAATAGTGAAAATTTGTGTTATGTTATTCATATGGATATCCTATATATTAAAAAAATGTAAAATTAGAAAATATTGATAATTAGAAATAAATGTAAAAATCTTAAATTTACTGTTACAATTAACAAGAAGTTTATAAATTCATATAGAAAATAAATCTTGTTAAAATATAAAGCAATTATAACTATTAGTAAAAATGTTAAAATCTTAAATTTATTGTTAAAAATATTTTAAAAATTAGAAAGAACTATATTTAATATTGAAAAGATTCTATTTTGAACATATTTTGAATTAATAAATATTTGCAATTTTTTACGGTTTAATAATAATTTTAAGTGTCATATGTAGAGGTATATAAAAATATAGCAAGTCAAATTATATGGTCTAATAATTTTTTAGGTTGTAATATACAGTCCAAAATGCAAAAAAGGGTCAAATAGACCATCAAATTCAGGCCTGCAAACAACTATCTTTGATGACATTTGCAATAGAAAAAATAGGACCTTCACATCTTATCTCAATTGAAAAAAGTATTAGTTTGACTACAAAGAAGCATGAAAGAAATAATGAATTTATTAGTGACTAATCACATTTATTCTTTACAAGTTTGTTATTTAAATTATATTTAAAACAAGAGAATAAAGAAGTGCATAGTGTCAATTTTTTATATTAGATTCATCATTCTAGTATAGGAAAATATTTTTTACACACACATACAAGTTTATGAAATTAAAATATATATAGAAACATAGTCATTTTAGCAATCATTAGCATTTACATTAAATTCATTTGAACATTATAAAAGCATAGAAAACACAAAATACTAGTTTAATCCTAGATCATTTACTTTAATAATATCTATTTTAGCATTTAGCATAGTTTCAAACATATTAAAGAATAAATAAAAACCAACTCATTTGTGTTATCATTTCAACACTTAGGTTAACTCTAAACATTCATTACAAACACAAAGATAAAATAACAAACTCTTAGGACATTTTCAAACAAAACAAGCTCCCAAACTTAGTCACACATTCTAAACTCAAACACCAATGAGCACACATGCAACTCAAAAACTATCCACAAATCAAAATCAACTAAAAAAAACAAACCTAGGCTTCCACGGAATTTTCATCTTCATGTTCTCTCTCTTGATTACAGTTGGCATATCACATTTATGTGTCTAAGAGTTAGAGAGGATTGAGTGGAGATTACTTTGAGTGAGTCTAGGGAAATTTTCCAACTCTCATAGCCATCAAAGAGGAACATGCTCAAGCATTAGAGCAAATCCAATATGAAAACAACCTAATATGAGAAATTGAAATATCCCAACTAAATGAAATATTTAAGAAAGAGACCATTGACTTGGATTTACTTCTTCAATTGGTTAGACAAAATCTAAAAAAAAAAATATCAAGAAGTCAACACTTCATGAAAAACAACACCTATGTCACCATCATCACATCTCAACCAAGCATTCTTGGCATGCATAGGGAACTCATTTTTCATGAAAATGATGGCCTGCTTGATTTCCTACCATTACACCTATTGTTGTCTCACAAACAACAATATTATACAACCTCTCCAATCAACATGAACCATGAGTGTGCCCATCTTGAGAATTCACACATAATAGTGATGAGTCATATTTGATGATCACATATTTTGGTGAATTTAACATGAAAAAATTCTTTTGGAATGAGTTCTTACTTCATCTTTCATTTTATCTCACCTCCCTTAGATCATTTTCCTACTTTGTCAATTTATTATGTAGTACTTACAATACCCCTAAATATGTGGCTCAATAAACAAGAATTAAGGGTAGGTCCCTTCCAATGAACTAGTCACTCATTTGTCCAATAACTATGTCCTTCTAATCCTCCAACTCCCATAACAAACATATATGACTATGAGGATATTGACTCTAATGGTGTTCATCAAGAGCTATAGCAAAATACAACACCTAGTCAAGACTACAACACCTTTGCAAACCCATGTGGGGCCTATACCAGGGAATGGTCATTTGATTGAAACTAAACCATTCAAGAGCCCAATGTGTGCTAATTCAATCTAAAATTCATAAAAAAGAGCCTAGATTCATAGCCTACAAAGATATGGGGACCCACATCAATCATGAGATGGATTATCTATTAAGAAGAAATGAGTAGATGCATGAGTAGCTTGTGAGGCCCTCGAGGTGGCATATTAAAACAATTAGACCTCCACATAACATGTACCACTACACACCCAAATAGAAGAGACAAACAAAAAAATAGATCAGCCCCCTAATATAAGAGCCATGTTATAACAATCAACAAAAGTTACCCCAAAGTGGTGAAGTATGAAATGTTAATCTATCAAATGAAGCAACCCTAGAGGTTCTCATTGTACCACCTTAGTGCAATTAATCAAGGTACTAGAGGTAGGGGAACCAAACAACCAATTCAAAACTTAACACAAACAAATGCTAGACCACAGTACCCATGCCAACTTTTCGTCACTACTCAAAATGACCTAAATATGGGGCCTCTCAACCACCCCCTATCTATTTTTTTTAATTTTTGAAATGCAAGTGCATATGCTTTTATGCTTCCTTAGCTACCCCATGGTGTTGTGACTTTTTTCCCAAAATGAAATAAAGTTATTTTTTTGTGAAATAACCCTTTAAAATTAAACGAGAGATATCAAAATAAAGAGTATTATGTTTCTTTGATTAAAATGGACATTAATAAAGAGCACTTATGCAAACTCTTTTAAAAAGGGGAAGTGTATGTATATGAGCACACACACACACACATATATATATATAGAGAGAGAGAGCACCATTATGAAATATATATATATATATATATATATATAGAGAGAGAGAGAGAGAGCATATATATCTATATATATATATATATATATATATATATATATATATAATAGTTTGGAAACTACCCCTTAAAAATTATATAAATCATTTCTGAGAGACTTGGAAGGGGCATGGATATCACTCAAGAAAGAAGAAGATGGTTTGATGCGAATAGGCACATGCTATATTTTTACACAAGTTCTCTAGAGTGTGTCACAATTATAAGGGCCATTACCACAACAATCTTCCTAGGGTGAGAGCAACCTTTCCAAGTATTATGATTCAAATAAGTACTGAAATTATTATTCAAAGATATTTACAATTATAAATAAATGAGATGGAGTTGATTTACTTAAATTCTTTGGATGCTAATTTCTATATAAATTATGGTGATCTTAATGTGCTTAAAACTTAAGATAGTTCACATAGATAAATAAATATTTTGTTTATTTGTATTTAAATTATAAATATACCTAGTACTATAAATAATAAAATTAATAAATCCATTGTCATATAAAATCAATTCTAGTGTATTGAATCTATCCAATTTTATACTCAGAGAAAAGTAGTATTACATTTTGGTATTAAAACCTAAAAGAACGTAGTGGGTATCATATCTTATAAGAATGTCATTTTGTTTCAATCATCTCATTCTAACAATAACATCATTTGCATACAAGAAAAAATCTCTTATAAATCAATAAATTATTTGATAAAAACACATAATACTTAGAAAATTAAATGAGTTTACAAATTTCAAACTCATATGCACAATTTATATGGTTAGAAACTCAATGAACTAATAGCTCTTGAGTATTGATTGAAATGTGGGCATTATAATTAGAGGTAAATAATAAGGTCATATGAGGCATCTTATATTGTTCATATACAAGACATTAACATTATCATGAATTGAACATATTTTGTATTAAAAAGACATTACTAGTACATAAGATCTATAAGAGATCAAGTCAAAAAAAATCTATTACAAGTACACTCACAAATAATATATGAATATTATATTATACTCCTTATGAAGATGGCACAAATCCATTATATTATTCTTCCAAAAATGTCTATCAACTAGACTTCAACTTTACAAACAAAAATGTCTATCAACTATATTATTCTTCCAAAAATGTCTACATCTAAACTTCAACTTAACAAACAAAAATGTCTATCAATTAGACTTCAACGGTGTCTTCTCCCTATTAAAAAAAAAAAAAAAAAAGTTTTGTGGAGAAGAATCCTTGTATTTACGATACAACAAAAATCCATGGAACAATTTTTTAAACGACCATGACTTAGTGTTGGTTGGGTGGTTTTTTTGCTTTGTAATATTGTTGTAATGCTTTGTTTTCTGTAGTCCTGTCTTTGTTCTACGTGGTTGTTCGTGGTTGTCGAGTTGTGATTATTGCTCTATCTTTCTCCTTATACATGGGTCAGGGCTCTTTTAAAACTCTGCTTACCTAATCAAAAACTCTACAAAATCCTAATGACCATGTGAAATTTGTACAGCCGAACTCTAGAAAATAGACACCCCTTATGATGCCATACAACTTTTCCTACAATTCAAACGAATCCATTTGTTACTTTTCCTACCTTGGAAAGAGATCAATTTGGTGCTCACTTGACATCATTCAATATAGAAGAATTTGAGGCATAGCAAGCTATATGAAAAGTCCTGTCCCACTTTTTTTTGGGGGTCTTTATTAAGAGTTTGAAAGAAGGTTCTTTTGTCTCTTGATTGATTCCATTCTCTTCCCAACAATTTGGCATAGAGGATAAATGCTCTGGTTTGCACATTTTGAGCTTGCATGTCGAATATATTAGGGGCACAAACGTTGTAGCAAATGACAGATACAGTTACAATGATGATGTCCACTGAAAATGCGAATAAAACTCTACATTTTCTACGCTCCAATTACAATCATAAAATTACCACACTTTAATGTATGGAAAGTATAATCTCCCAAAAAAAATCAATAATAGTTAACTCATTCACACATTATTACGCTATTCCCTTTTCTAGGCAGGATTGAACATATTTAGAAATCATTTTTTGTGATCTAGTTAAAGCTCTTCTTTGCTATCCATATCAGCACGTTAGATCCACATATTTATAAAGTTTTATCACAGTGTCCCAGCCTGCCAGATACCCGTCTTCTGTAGCAGCCTTTTGAGTTTTGGAAATCAATTTGTGACAGCTTTCCAAAGCTACTTTATTCGCTTTCCCTGTTTTATGACAGCCCATAGACATCAAGAAATCTTGTCTAAGCTTATAAAACTTTGAGTAATTGTCTGTTCACCTTTAAAGCTCCATACTTTGTTGCACCTATTCTATCTTAGCATTTTCATGCTTGTTTATGCTTTAGGACAGCTCCTTAAACATTGTCCTGCATCAAACAAATAATCAAACATTTATTTGGCTACAAAAATGAACTATTTTGCTTGTTGATTTATGTGTTTAATTATTAGGACAACAGTGAATTTTGGTAAAAAGAAATGAGATTGAGAGAAATTGGTCTGTATTTTATGGAGATAGTGTCTTATTATAGATTCAAGAAACTTCTTGTTGAACCTCCATTAATGAGGTAGTTGTAACTCTACTTATAATTTTTCTTTTGTAAATTACAATCTATTTTAATCCATGATAGCATAAATGATACATTTTAATAAAAGTTGGCTACTTTATGATATCATGGAGGCTAAGCAAGATGTAAGGCTCTTTAATAAATAATAGTAGTAGTAGGAATTTATGGGATTGGGGTTGTCCTGGTTAAGGGGAACTTATCCATTTTGATAAGCAACTTAGATGCTTCATGATTGAATGAATAGGGGTAGTTAGGAATAGTTGCTTACTCAAATTAGCGAGCTCTTCTATACATAACACTTTAGAAAACTACTTTGAAGCATTATATAGGCTAATTAACGACATAATCAAAGATGGCAACTTTGTAAAACTATGGAGCAATCGAACTACAATTCTCACCCAGCGCGATAGGTGGGAAGCTAAGGTTCTCCCACCCACCCCAAGGGACATAGCATAGTTGGGTGGGAGGGAATTTTAGGATGCCCATGGAGCATGGGCTAAGTAGGGTACAAGATAATGTTATTACAAAGGCTAGAATGAAGAGTCAAGTTGGTTGCTTATTAAGCCTATCAATGTACCAATGTCTATGTTTACCAATATTAATGATATTGTTACTTGAATCCAAACCTCAAATAAAAGGTCAATACTATTGTTTGAGCTTGGAACATGAATCAAGTAAGTTGTAGATTAAAACTACCAATATTATTAATATTACAACTTGAGCTCAAATGAAAACCAAATAAACTATAATATAAAGTTGCTAATATCTTGTCAAAGATTTAACCAAAGACCTTATAAAAAAGAAGGCACTTTACTAGTCTTCCACCCCCTCTCATTATATTTTGTTGGGAATGGAGGAAAAACAAAAGATCTTAAGACTTTGCAATCCTTACAAAAGAGATATTATAATAGGTCAAAATTTCATCCTTTGTGCATGATTTGATAAAGGGGGTTGGTAAATTTGATAAAGGGGGTTGGTAAGTTGTTCCTCTTAAGAATAAGAGATCTTAGCTTTATTCATGATAAGAAATTTAACAATTTAAACTTTAATTTTGGATAAAATTAAAATAAGGAGAATACCTCCATTCATTTTATGGATTATATTTCTTAATTTTAAATTAGGAAGTCACTTAAAACATGTGTTTATCTAGAATTCTTTGTTGAAGACCAAGAAATATTGGTAAGGTCTTTAATTTAAAAGAAAACATCAAATTGTTGACCAATATAAGCAACAAAAATAACAAGTCCTTAAGAATTTTGTAAATCATTTTTAAAATGTAAATAAAGATCATTTAGAGCAAGATAGTGTGCATCTAACCATGGTTAAATATGAATAGTTTTTAGTCGTGAATCAATAAGTAGCATATGAATGCCTAAATGCTAAGTTAAGTTTACCAATTTTTACATGCACGATCCATATCTCTGGAGCTATCTAGGGACCATCATCCTAACCTGTGAGATTTTGAACTTGTTCTATGTGTGCAAGCAATATTGACAATACACAAAGTTGATTTCAAACAAGACATATGGAAGTAGAACTATAACAAAAAAAAAAATTAATTTTTTGAGTTTTTCTATAAGATAAAATATTGAGGGTGATGTATGATTGATGCTTTCTTAATTTAAAATGTGTTTGTGTACATCATTTATACTTGGTATAAATGCTAATTTGATTGCATCAATGCTCTCACTAAGAGATACCACAAACCATGTCTCTTCAATGAACATAAGCAATATTTTAAATAATTTAGAACATATTTTAGTATACCATGCCCTCAATATAACATTGTTCACCTATACTTTATGCAAAAGTAGTAAAGAGTATTGATGTTTAGTGAGGAGTGTAAAATGGGGAAATAAAATTAGTTATCCTCAAATTTTCACTTATCCCTATAAAAAATCACAAAAATTTAACTTAAGGAACATTAGGATTTTAATTATGGACAACTCTAGTTAGAGTGAGACCTAAGAAATCGCCCAATAAAATAAAATTGGAACATTACATAACTCGATAATATATAAAGTAGTTTAAAGCATGAAAATCTTCTTCACACAAAAACGCTACATTTAAGGTTTAGCTAGAAAATAGAAAATAAGTCGGTCCTATAGAGAAACAAACATAAAAAAATAGATTGCTCGTGATTTTTTATAATTTAAAAAAAATGCTAAAAAAGGACATTGTATACAAAAGTTATGGATGTTTAAAGTTTTAAATTAAAAGGCTAAATTTAAATGATTATATCTATTTTTTGGAGAAATTTCAAAGAAAGTTGTAACCTACTCTATAGGGATCCAAGTCAACTTTCCAACACCTATAAAAGTTTGAAATTATGATTAAAACTTAACAAGTTATGAGCACTTGAGTATGAAACGTAGAAAAAGGGAAACATTAGAGCTTTCACCTTAGGGTTTGGACACCTTTCCCTAATTTCATTGAAAATGTATTGGATTAGATTTGGACAAGATATATGATTGACTTACAACTTGATAAGTGAGTTAACTTGCCCTTGACCAAATATATTTAAATGACCTAAGGATGAAATGCAATTATTCAATTGACCTAATGGTGCAAATAGTTATTCTGATGCAAAAATAACAGATCTAAGAAATTACAGATAGAAATTGACTACAGAAATAGACTGAGTAGGACATTGTGCACCTGTGATATAAATTCAGAGCTAAAAATGTAGGACATTGTGCACCTGTGATATAAATTTGGAGCTAAAAATGTAGGACATAGGCGTCCTAGGCGTCACTGTCTTTGTAGGGCTAATTTATATATGTTTTTGTAATCCTCTGGTGTCAAGTCAGAGCTTCTGTTTCTCACACTATCAGATCACAGTCGAATAATTTTGTAACTAATTTTCCATGAGTTATCAAGGTGTAGGATTTTTTATTGCAACAATGAATAATTGATCTTCAAACTTCCTTCAATCTTCTTTAGACCTGAAACCTGCACATTCAAAGAGAAGAAAGGTTGTGTCATTTAGGGGTTTGCCTTGTTCAAACCCCATGTTAGTGTTTCCACTTCCACAATGGCAATGTCAATGATAAATGGATAAATGATAGGAAGGAATGATGAATCCACAAAGTGTTGCAACTCACCACTCTTTAATGGCTTTCTTGGAGGATTGAAGCCATACACATCTCATCAAGGCTTGGATCTTGCTTGTTTGAATTGCTTCAATTGTGTGAAGACCTGCAAGGGTTGGATCTCACAAACAATATGAAAACATAAACATGAACACACTTACATACATTTTGACATGATGTTTGGATTTTGAATTTCTATAATAAACCCTCTAAAATGTTGCTAGATTGACTAGCTTGATAATGCTCTTGATAATACTTCAAGTACTCTTGATGCTTTACTCTTTCACTTCCTTTTCAAATGATGCAATAACTAGGTATTTATACACAATTATTCTAATTTCCTAAAAATCAAATCCTGGCAACTAACTTTAGATATTTGAATTTCAAATAATAAAATGTCAACACCAACATATTTTAATTTGCAGCCAAAATAGGGGGACATAGGCACCCTAGGCGCCAATGTCCCAAACCTATTTTCTAGAGTTTAAAGAGCTAGGGGCAAAGTATTAAATGAGAGCATTTGTTTTGTGCTTGCAATTTTTTAGAAAATAATAAAATGGGCCACAAAATGCATAATTTAGAAAAATAGGCACGTTCAATTAGGTCCAATAACTTAAGGGGGAGCAAAACATAGTGTGAAATTGTCAAGGGTGACAATTTACAACGCTACAAAGTAGAAGGTGTTTTTTTATAAATCTTATTACTTCTTAGGATATTGGGCATGGAGGGATTGCTTCTATTGGAATTTTGATTATTTCTCTAGTTTTAGGTAATCAATATCCCATTGGTTCCATAGACCTTCTCCTTCCACTATCTCTTATATCTTGATCAATTCATAAAACACTTTTTGAAGATTCTTCATAGAACTTGAAGGGAAGTTTTTGGACCTCTTCTCATGTGTCCCTACTCAAGGCATGTAAGAAGATAACACATAAATCTTGATGGTCCATGTGTAGTGTACTTGTCAATGAATAGGGAACCTATCTCCATTGAGTTATGAAAAAAATTGTTGATTACTGGTCTTGTTTGACACTTAGAAGATATTACATCCTAATTTTGATGAGCTTTTTCATGTAAAAGACTATAATGAACTCGTCAATGAACTACTAGTCTAGGGTGATCCCCTCCAAAGTATTCAAAAAGATATGTGCAACCACTTTGTCTCATTCTCTCAAATAATAGTGGCATAAGCTTTGATGCATGCATTGGGATCTCCTTCTCCCTTCAACTTGGGAAGATTATGGAGAGGTTGAGGTAGTATAAGACTGAAAATGGCATGGTCTAATGGTTCCTTGAGAAATTCATGGCAATTTCTCAAGAATGAATCATGGGTAAGGGGAGGAAATCCCCCAAACATGGACCTTAGTGGTGTAGTTTAATAGTTTGTCTATAATTGGATACCCAAGTGTGGTAGTTGAAATCCAAGGGAGGTTAGATAACTTTGTTGTGTGGGGTTGACTAGTTTGAATGCAAGTGGGGTTATATAGTTTCGAGTTTGATTCATGGGATTTAGGGGGATCCCACTAGGTTACTACATCTAACCCACACCATGTGTAATACTACTTTTCTATGAGTGCAAAACTAAATAGATTTAATATATGAAAGTTAATTTTATATGGTCTAGTGGATTTATTAGTGTTTATATTTAAGTTTAAATATTATAAGGTAAATTTATAATTTAGATGCAAATACACAAAATACGTATTTATCAATGTTAACTAGCTTAAGACTTAAGTACATTAAGATCACCATCATTAATATATAAATTAACATCCAACAATATGAATATCTTCAAAAAAGAACAAACAACATATGTAAATAATTAAATTAAATTAACTTCATCTCATTTATTTATAATTGTAATTATATTTGAATAATAATAAGTTCAATACTTATCTAAATCACAACGCTTGGAAAGGTCACTCTTGTTGACAAGAAAAATCAAGTAGGTAGGCATGAAATCATCGATAGCAACCACAACCTATCTAATTCAAGCCATAGAGACCCTAATCTAATAATGAAGCACAATATGACAATGGAAATCACAAAATAAAGCACTAATATCTCTCAAATTCAAAGCCAAAGTTGATTCCCCTCCATTGCTCTTTCTCAATTTTGTTTGTTTGCTCTCAAATATGGAATGTGCACAATCTGCAATAAACTCAAGATGAATGATAGAAATTCAAATTTGATGAACGGTGAGGATTAAGAGGTGCAATGAAATATTCTCAATGGTGAAGATTGATTGATAAGAATAGATCAATTAGTTAACTCATTGCATGAAAGATGAACTGGAAGAAACTGTTAGTTAGAAGATAAATTTAGATTTACATGAGAGGACAATAACTAATTAAATGAATTAATTATTTGAGGAATGTGCAAGTGGGAATTAGATAAATAAATAAATAAATAATTATTCATAATGAATGGATAATGTTGAGAGAATAAATATAATTAAATCATTAAAGTAATTACTTAATTTAAGAAGTGTGTGAATGTTAATTAAATAATTAATAATTATTATTTATTTAAGTTAGAAGAATAAGATAATTAAAGACATAATTAATCAAGAAGATTTTCTCCTGCATGATTATACAAAAATAGAAATTGAAACATTTTCAATTATTTGATTATATGTTATGATGCTTTACATCATTAGGGACGATGATTCTTAAGGAGGGGGATATGTTACACTCTACCCTAGATTTCTAAAATTACTTTTCACTTTATGGTAATTATTATGATGAAACACGAGACTATGAAATTTTGAAAATTAAATATTATGATGAATTTGTGCAATGCTATGTTACTATATTTAAATGGATTATTGATGGCTACTTGATGACATGATAATGATGAAATGCAATGGGATGTTCTACTTTTAAATAAATTGTTGATGAAAATGCAATGATATGATCACAATGCAATGGTTTTCGACTAACTACTCGTTTGTTTATTGAGTCAAAATGCAGGAACGATCTGAACACCTCTAGAGAGAGGGGGGAGTATCATCTGGGAGAAGGGTAAATCTAAGAGTCCCTAGCTATGTCATTTGAGTCACTTATCACCTTGAATATTAGGTTTTGGATACCGTTGTTTCTGTATAAGTCTAGGGTTTCCAGATTGTGTCTCAGGTAAGTTTTACTTTATCACTATATAACCTTCCTATCTTTATGTTTGATTCAATTGCTAATCTATTAAGTTATACGTTAAGCATACTATGTATAATATGCAAAGATATGCTTGTATATACATCAATATATATATATTCGTAAAAACATATGCATAATAATACTAGAGCAAAAAAGGTAATGCATTCATGTACATATATGCATATGTGTTGTATATTATATGTGAAGGTTATACATATATGCTAACTATTAGTAGCATGCTTATAAAAGCGTGCTATCAAGTAAATGATTTATTGGTATCAATTTGAGAAATATTGGTTAACACCAATATAGTGGCATAGTAAATTTAAACCGTCACCCTTTTGTTTCACCACGATGTAATGGCTTAAAAGTTTTAATACTTCGTAAAATATGTAAATCATTTATTAATGCTTATGTTGACTATTAAGCTGTGATGATTATTTAAGCTCGACTCTTTGACTAGAGGAGCACGACTATCAAATGTAAGCTAAGGTTATTTTTGCATAACTGCCAACCTATACAATAGGCACCTCTATGGGGGCTTTGATATTTCTAATACTATGCTATGTAATTAAGTGGCATTTGTTATGTTTGGATAAGCATTCTATACAATTTGTAGGTGCCAACTTTAAACTTTGTAGGCTATGCTGGAAAGCCACAAAGGTGGCGGCCTAAAGAAGTTATAAATATCCTTTCTAACCTACCAGCTAATGTGGCAAAGGGGTACGTGGAGGTCTAGATTTGTAACTAATTTTAACCTTATTCAAAATCTTCTTCCTATCGTGGCTTCTGGTTGCATGTTCTTGCTGTATAACTATTTTAAAATTGTCTTTTATTCATGGAAGTTAGAGATAGAACCAAAAAGATAAGAAAAGTTAGTTATACACGGGGGTAAAAGGAGTTGGACAAGTTTCTTAGAGATCATTATTAAGATTATTATTGTTCTTTTATTCTCTAAGTTGTGAAGATAGGAGAGAACCGTGTGTTTTTCCTGGGGGAAGAAAGTGTTGGGAGGAAGTATCATCCATTCTTACTCAGATTGAAAGGAGATAGTGTTGTGGATAGGCTTTGCAGGCTGTTGGCAGAGTGCACACCCTTGCAAACCTTTTTTAAATCCGATAACCAGCTGAAGGCAAGTAATCTTTTATATATCTTTATAATGAAAACTTTATTCTTTAGCAAAAATATATACAAAGTGTTAATGGTTTATTAAACCAGTAATAAGATAGTAATATTTGTACTCTTTCCCATGCATGATTATTTTTTTGTTTCTTTTAATCGACCTAGCTGAGTTAGTGCATTTACCTGGGTTCATGGATAATATTGATACCTTAAAAACTAGCTCGGAGTGTTCATATTCAGAAACCTATAGTTGCAAAAGAATTGTGTGTGATAGAATTAGGAAATTTCTTACTTGATTAATGTGAGCCTCCTATTATGCATAGAGGAAATGACCTTGTTTTCTTGTCAATTTGTTGTAGACATGTAAAAATGACCTAACACATATCACAGATCCTAAATGATATTTTCTCATCATCGGCATCATTATCACGTAATATCACTGTATTTCGCATCAATTGCATCAAAAACTCTAATTCTCTCTATTAATTGAATAATATTACATTATTTAATTAATTCACTTTTTCATCATTTTTTGACTAATTAAATAAATTTTATTTATTTAATAAAGTCTTAATCTAACTTCATTTCTCCTGATTAATTAAATAACGTCAATTATTTAATTATGTCGCTAATCCACTCTATTCCCCTAAATCAATTAAATTATTAAAACTTAATAGTTTAATTAAATCACTTTCCCCTAAACTTGAATAATTGAATAAATTATTCAAACATCATTCAAAAAGGTCAAAACAAACAAATACAACTTTATTTGCAAATGTCAAACATGATTTGCACATTCAACTCAAAAGGATTAGTTAATTAAATCAATTAATTAATTACCCTCACCCACTTTCATAATTGAGAAAATTACAATCACCAATTGCTCACTCTGATCAACTAACTGATCCATTTATTCCTAACTAATTCATCTATTTTTCAATCCCTTTGAAGGCTCAACATGATTTCTTCAATTCCACAGATTATTCAATCTATTTCCTCAATTCCACTAAACACTCAAATTGATTTCTTCAATCGCGCCAATTACATAATCAAAATCCATTGATTCTTCCCATCTAATTCCTCTCAACAGTTTTGAACCGTTGATCAGGATATTCTACTATGTGATCTTGATCGTTCATTTTGAAACATAAAATCTATATAACAATCATCTTCTTCCTCAAAAACGATCGGAGAATTGACATCTTTTACGCAACGAAGTAATGTTGAAATTACAATTGGTTTCTCACAAGCTTTTACATACATCTATGATCAATATCACACAACTTTGAAGATTTTTGCAACACACAAATGGAGGCTTCGCATTGATACAACAATGATCCAACATCTTTGTGAATACACTTCAACACGATATGGGTAACTTTATGCTTTATTGAATTCATTGTTCTTGTTTTTTAAATGCTTTCTTGAATTCAGTATCTTGTATTGTTCATTTCATGAGTAATGGGTATGAATCTAAATCCTTGTTTTGAATTAGATTTTGTTTAATTCGTTTAACATTGATTATCGTATTGCATTCTTAATTTCCCTCTTACACATTCAGGCATGCCCGATGGGACTTCAATCCTTAACACTAACATTTCCTTGAGTGTGTTTTGAATAGTTGCAAGTTCCAAAAATGTATTTGAAAAATCTTTACACAAAAGCTACAAAAAATTCATGCGGTTGCTCTGTCGTTTCTGCCATAGTCACTCTTTTCTCAATCACTTTTGTCATTTTAGCTACATTTGCTAAAATAACAAGGCCACTGTTGCTTTTTCCAACTGCTTCTTGAAAAACAGAGCCTGCTTTTCATTTTTTCAGCTGCAGTTGCTTATAACAAGGCCTTTTTTATTAAAATTTTCACTTTTGCTTTATTTTTTTTATCCAAAATCTGAAAAGAAGTTTTACATTTTCTGATGCTAACAGGTGCTTGTTGTTGATGTTTGTGTTTTCTAACTTTGTTTGTGTAGCTCTTGCAGGATATGGTACATGTTACATGAAGAACAACTAACACTTTTATTGCAGAGAAAGCGAACGATCGAAATCTACATCTTTTAGAAGCTTTCATAGTTTAGGAAAAAATTGTCAATTTGGTGCTTAAAATGAACCCCACAACTTGCATGCTTTCAATTTGGTGCTCTAAAAAGAACGTTCAAAAAGCTTTCTAGTTTAGAACAAGATTTCAATTTGGTGCTTTAAAAAGAATTTTTTCATAAGCTTTCATAGTTTAGGAAATTTTCAATTTAGTGCTTAAAATGAACCCCACAACTAGCACGCCTTTGATTTGGTGCTCTAAAAAGAACATTCAAAAAGCTTTCTAAGTTTAGAACAGGATTTCAATTTGGTTCTTTAAAAAGAACATTTCAAGAAGCTTTCTAGTTTAGGAAAACACTTTGAAATTAGTGCTATAAAATTGAACCCCACAAACTCACACGTTTTCGTTTTAGTGGTCTAAAAAATTTTTTTTAAAGGTTTTCTAGATTAGAATAATATTTTGTTGTGGTGCTCTAAAAATGCTTACTTTTGACCAAATGATTTCAATATATTGATGAAACAAATGATTTCATTTGTGTTGACCAATTAAGACAAGGATTGTTAGAAACACTCAGTTTTGGGCTTAAAACTAGACAAATACTTTTTGATTTGCACAATGATATCTAATTTCTTGAAATCTAGAACACTTCACTTTGGTGCACATAAAAACAAATTGTTATCTGTTAGAGTAATTGGTTTTACTTGATTAATTAAACTATATCTGGTTAATTAATTAAGTTACCTTTTATCTCTTGTTCACTTAAGCTAACTTTAGGTGCATAATAATTAATTATTTTATTAATTATTATGTGCAAGCCTAAGCTTTCCTTTTTTAGGTTTTTTACCTATATAAGGTTGTAATATCTTTCTTTGTAAATTAACTCTTTTTACATTTTGGCAATATTGAGATCCATGTTTTGAGCATCTTTGTTGTGCATCTCCCTTATAACAGGTGTTTAGCTTTCAGTATTCTTTGTGCTCCTTCATGGTATCAGAACAAAGGTTTGAAGCTCCCTGTTCTGGTGTTTGAGTTTTGCATTAGAAGCTGGGTTTTTTATTTTTAAAAAAAACCAAGCGGATAAATACAGAGGGTTCAAAAAGAAAAATTTTGAATTTTTTTTGGGTTTGCACCCACAGTCCGCACGGTACCGCTGGACCTGCAAGTACTGCAGACGGCAGTACTCATCTGGTTTTCGACGCCCTGTTTTTCCGGCCGCCGTCGACCTGCTTGTTTTTTCTGGCTGCACCCCTGGTTTGACCACCGCCGCTGCCACTACCGTGCTCACCAGGCCGCCCGGGCTCACCACTACCGCTGCTCTTTCCCCAGCCGCCTCTGGTTCTCCCGGACGCCGCCACAGGGCTTCCCGGCCGCCGCGAGGTTTGTTTCCTCCGCCAACACCCCTCTGTGCTTTTCCCGCCTCTAGTGTTTCCGGCACAGAGGAGCTGCCACTGTTGCTTTGAGCTCATGAGCTCTCGTCACCAGCTCGGATTGTGTTTTCCTGGCTGAGCGATGCCATTTTTTTTTAATTTTTTGTGGCCCTCACTACCCCCGCCACTTTGGAGCTTTTTCTTCCTCCGTCGCCACGCTGTTTGCTCCTTCCCTGGAGTGTTCTATGCTACCTCGTCGAGGCTTTTGCTGCGCTCCAAGTCCTACTCCGCTGTTGTCCGAGCTCCCGCCCCGCCGAGCTCCGCCATTGCCGAGCTCCTGACACCAAGCTCCACCACCTTCGCCGAGCTCGCCCGAGCTCCCTACTCACCGGACCTGCTACCCACCCCCTGGTTGCTCAGCGGACCAAGGGCTTATTTTTTTTAGCCCCCAAGGCTTAAAGGAGGCCGAATTGTTCTTTTTCAGGAGGCTTCACGAAATCGGGTATACAATGGGCATACGGTCTCCATTTTTTCAAACGAGATACCGTTGGAAAGATAATTCCGTGTCGGACGTCATGGTGCTGGTATTTTTCACCAAATTTTCTGTTTGACTATATTTTTTTCCAGTCAAAGTGGGGTCTTCTTTCTGCACTTCCGGGGCCATAAAAGGTGCAAACGGACTCCATTTTTCAAAAACGAATAGGCGTTGGAAATATCTCAGCCTGCTCCATTCCGCTATGTGATCCTTGTTCTCAGAATTTTATTTAGGTACACGAGAATTTGTTTGAAGCTTTTTTGCTTATGCATTGCTTCCTCTTTCTTCGTTTGTACTAGGGTTTGGGTTTCTCTTTTGTGGGGGGGGTGTTTTTTCTCGCTTTTTGTCATTTATATCAGAAATCCAAAACACCAAAAACTCTCAAAACAATCAAACCCTTATGCATCTTCTATCTATTCTGAAAGATCACATAATAATAAAAAACACCAGCAAGTACAGGTACAATTATAGGTATAGGTGTAGGGTTTCATGGCAGACTCCTCCGTTGAGTTACTCACATCACATAACTATCACACCTAGAAGTCTCACATGATGAGGCTTCTCAGGTCACGAGGGTTGTGGTCTTGTCTAGATGAGGTTCAGCCTCAGTTGCAGCGTCTTTTTGAGATTCTTCAGCACAAGAACAAGATGGATGAAGCTATGGGTTTGCTATCTCTGCATGTTTCAGACAGCCTTCTATTTCACCTTGATGCTTTGCTCACTCCTTGCGCCATTTGGTTGAAGTTTGAGACACTTTTTGAGACCATTAATGAGTTTCGCACATTACAGATTGAGGCAGAGCTAACTTCATTGTTACCTGAATCATTTCCCACTATTGAGGATTTTTTGACAAAGTTCAAAACCATCTGCTCTATTTTACAGGGTTGTGGCAAGAATAAGTCAGACATAGAGTGCATTTACTTGATCCTTTCAAAGCTTTGTGGTCCATTTCAGATGTTTTCTTCTTCGTTCTATTCCACCATGGATGGACTGGGTACTTGTTTTACCATGCCTACCTTTGATGTGTTTTGTGAGCGTTTCTCTCGTGAGCAGTCACACCTTTCTCAGATTGATATGCTCTCGAGATCAAAGAACAAAGCATTGGTTGCTCAGTCATCTAAGGAGAAACCGAAGTAGAAATCGAAGCCCAAGAAAGATTCTACAGGCAGTGAGCATTCCTCCAAACCACCTCCTAAGTTTGACTCCAAACCACCACTTAATCCGAAACAGGAGAAATCTTCGAAGTCTGGTGAGTCTTCCTCCAAGACTAAGAAGAAATCAGGAGACACTTGCACCTTTTGTGGCAAGGAAGGACATCCAGTTTCCAGGTGTTGGAAACACTTAGAGGCTTTAGAGGAAGCCCTACAGTAGCATCACATCTCCTCACCTTAGTCGTCTTCTCCTTCCACAGGGAAAGGTCATGCTCTCACTACTCGCGCATCGACCTATGGGTCCACTTGGATTCTAGATTCTGGTGCTTCTCACCATATGACTCACACTCAGCAATTGGTCACTTCTCTTGCCTCTTGTGGTACTTCACAGATTACAGTGGGTGACTCTACATAGCTTTCTGTCTTGGGTTCAGGTTCTGTCACCTTGGATGGGGATACTCTACAGGATGTTCTGGTTGTTCCTAACATCTCAACGAACCTCTTGTCCATTTATCATATTTTCCATTCTCACCACATCATGTGGTTATTCAGGATCTCCATGACTCTGATTTGATTGTGGCTACTGGGTATGTTGATACTGCATCTCGTCTTTATAGATTTGATGGATTTGAGCCTTCTGCGGGTATAGGTTCATCTCTTATAGCACATGCAGATTCCGTGAGTAAGCTTTGGCATGAGCGTTTGGGCCATGTCAATTACAGATATCTTCAACAGATGAGTACTTGGGCACTTGTTCTTGGTCTTCCCTCGATTTCCTGCACCGACGGTGTTTGTCATGGTTGTGTGCTTGGAAAGCATCACAGGGATCCCTTTCCGAAGGGAAGCGCCACTCGTGCTTTGGCACCCTTGGAGTTGATTCATAGTGACCTCATGTCATTTCCCACTCCTTTTTCTGGGGCCAAGTATGTACTCACATTCATTGATGACTTCTCCAGACACACATGGGTGTACTTTCTTAAGTACAAGTCTGATGTCTTCGATTCCTTTCGAATCTTCAAGACGTTTGTAGAGAAGCAGTCTGGTCTTTCTATTCGGCGGATACGTACAGATAATGGGGGGGAGTATGTGAACTAGACTTTCTGATATTTTTGCACTGAGCATGGTTTGCAACATCAGTTTATTGTTCCCTACACCCCCCAGCAGAATGGTGTCGCTGAGAGAAAGAACAGGACTTTACAGGAGATGGCAAATTGTATGATTCATTCCAGGTCCATGGATCTATCTTTTTGGGCTGAGGCAGTTAATTATGCCAACTATATTCAAAATCAGATGCCTCACAAGGCGATTCGACATATGACTCCTGAGGAGGCTTGGTCTCATGCCAAGCCTGATGTTTCATCATTTTGAGTATTTGGTAGTGAGGCATGGGCCTTTATTCCTGATACTCAGAGGAGAGCCATGGAGCGGAAGAGTCGACCCCTCATTTTTTTTGGCTACTGTGAGGATGTTATGGCGTACAGGTTGTTTGATCCTAATTCCAGAGAGCAACTATTTTGATAAGATGTCCAGTTTGATGAGCGCCTTCCCACAGTGGATACCCTATCTCTAGTGTCTCCTTCACTACCTACTCCTCACACTGCAGCTCTTCAAGATTATGTTGATGATGATTCTGATGAGGATGTTGATGATCCCCCATCTCCGCCTCCACTTGCTCCACCTCAGATTCCCAAATGGGCTCGCTTTACTGTTGAGGCAGCAGGATCTATGGCAGGTGATCCTTCAGACACTCGTCGCACCCATTCTCATATTGCGGGTTCTAGTCTTTTGAGTCATGCTCTTTCAGAGGATCCTCAGAAGTTTTCCGCAGTGACAGGTCACCCTGAGTGGGATAGTGCTATGGAGGAGGAGTATTCTTCTTTGATGAGGAATAGTACTTGGGATCTCTGTCCTCTTCCTAAGGGCAGAAAGATGGTTTAGTGCAGATGGTTGTATCGCACCAAGTATGCTACTGATGGTTCTATTGATAAGTACAAAGCACGTCTTGTTGCGAAGGGTTTCTCGCAGGTTGAGGGTATTGATTACTCCGAGACATTTTCCCTTGTTTCCAAGATGAATTCTATTCACTTTGTACTATCACTTGCAGCTTCTAGGGTCTGGTCCATTTATCAGATGGATGTGAAGAGTGTATTCTTGCATGGTGACCTACAGGAGGAGATCTATATGGAGCAGCCTCAAGGATTTGTTCAGGATGCTTCTTTGGTTTGCAGACTTCGGCGTTCATTATATGGTCTCAAACAGGCCCCTCGGGCTTGGTATGAGAAGATGGACTCTTTTTTGCTCTCCACTGGTTTCACACATTGTCATTTTGATCCTACAATCTATATTCAGAATCTTGAGGGTGAGATCTTGATTCTTGTGCTATATGTTGATGATCTCCTCATCACAGGTAGCTCATCCTCTATGATTCAGCATGCTCAACGAGCTTTGATGGAGCAGTTTGAGATGACAGATCTCAACCTTCTGCACTATTTTCTTGGTCTTCAGGTGATTCAGTCTTCTGATGGGATCTCCGTTTACCAACAGAAGTATGCTCTTGATATGCTTCAGCGCTTTGGAATGCTTGATTGCAAGCCTGCCCCCACACCTTTTCAGTCAGGGTTTTTTTTTACTCCTACTTGCCCCACTCCTTCCGTAGATTCTACACTTTACAAGCAGTTGGTTGGCAGTTTGTTGTACCTGACTCACACTCATCCTGATCTTTCCTTTGCGGTTGGCCTTGTCTCTCAATTCTCCCATGATCCTCATGAGAGTCACTGGCAAGCTACCAAACGTATTTTGAGGTACATTCAGGACACCCTTTCTTATGGCATTCACTACACATTAGGGGATCCTCACATTGTTGGATACACTGACTCAGATTGGGCTAGTGATGTCAATGATCGGAAGTCTACTTCTGGCTTTGTTTTCTATCTTGGCTCTGGTCCTATCACATGGTCTTGCAAGAAGTAGACTGCTCATGCATTATCATCTACAGAGACTGAGTACCGAGCTGCTATGCTCGCTAGTCAGGAGATCTTATGGCTTTGACAATTGATGACTGAGTTTGGTTTTCCTCCTAATAGTCCCACTATTCTTTGGTGTGACAATCAGAGTGCTATACACATTTCTCACAACCCGGTGGAGCATCAGCGGACGAAGCACATTGAGCTTCATATGCATTTCATCAAACAGTTGATTCAAGATGGTTCTCTCATCTTGGAGTATATTCCCACTGCCGAGCAAGTTGCTGACATCTTCACGAAGCCTTTTGCCTCGCCGTACTATCTTCAGTTGCGCTCTATGCTTGGGGTGAAGGAAGTTGTCCTTGGGGGGTCTTCATGAGGCCTTCCTTCCTTCATGTCTCTTTCTGCATGTTCTTCTATCTCTTTTTGTCTAGGAGTTTTTCCCATTGGGTTTTCTCCTTTTTCTTCATTTCATAGAGATTTCCTTGTACTTGGGTACTTAATCTAGCCTTGTTATCGGGACCCATTGTTCTTTACTTTCAGTAGCTTCTTCTAGGTTTTAGCTTCTCCCTAAGTCTAGCTTAAGGGGGGGTATTAGAGTAATTGGTTTTACTTGATTAATTAAACTATATCTAATTAATTAATTAAGTTAATTTTTATCTCTTGTTCACTTAAGCTAACTTTAGGTGCATAATAATTAATTATTTTATTAATTATTATGTGCAAGCCTAGGCTTTCCTTTTTTAGGTTTTTTACCTATATAAGGTTGTAATATCTTTCTTTGTAAATTAACTCTTTTTACATTTTGGCAATATTGAGCTCCATGTTTTGAGCATCTTTGTTGTGCATCTCCCTTGTAACAGGTGTTTAGCTTTCAGTATTCTTTGTGCTCCTTCACTATCTTGTACACATTTCATTTCATTTTTTGGATAGCGTTGTTTGAGGGGCTTAAAAAGAATATTGCAATAGATTGTATATTGTGTCTTCTGTGTTTGGAAAACTAAAGTGTCTATCCTCTCCCCTCGCATCTTTTGGCGATCTTGGGTGACAAAAATCATTTTTGAGTTTTGCACTTATTTCATTTCAAACTTTACCTTAAAGAGGGGGCTTGCTATGAGATACATCCCGTGATGGAGAACTCATAAGCAAGGTCTCGAAACACATTTACTAGAGGGCTATATCAAAGGTTGTGAAATCATAGGAAAGTAGCTTCTATCCTGGGTGACAACATACTACACCTAATCCCATGCCTTAAGTGGAACAGGAACAATTAAAGAGTCTTAAGTGACCAACGGATGGTAGTGTACCTACGATGTTCATAGATTGTCATTAAGAACCTTGTTTTAGAATCCATCCATGTTTCTAAAACATTTCTTTGAAAGTGGTGCATTATAACTTCGCTTCCGAGAAGTTACTTGCCAAGTCCAATTTTTGGTTAAGGTGTAGAGCTTAAGAGTTCATTCTTAACATACCTCTACACTTTTCCATAAATTGCATGTAAAATCATCTCTTCGGGGGATGAGGCAAGCCTACCTAAAAGAGTGTACCTACCTAGGATGACTTGATTGATGCATGTCAAAGTTACTTTATTGACATCAAATATTTCTTTGAATTAAAATAAATACATCAAAACAAGCATTCAACATAGTTATCAAACATCAAACCCTTTGGACTTAGTGTGAATACTTTGAAAAGAGCCTTATATTTTCACTCCTTGAGGATATATCAAAACAATATCCTGAAAGGTTTTTGAATATTTAGGCTTACATTTCAAGTTGCATTAAAACCAAAGTCAACATTGGAAACTATGTCTTTGGCAATTTGATTTTCGCAAGCTTTGAAATTTTGTGGAAAGAAACATGCTTATAAGTTATAGACATTTAGGTTCAAATAGTTTTGATTGTTGTATTGCATTGTATCACTTGCCAAAATCCTCAAAATAGATTAAAATGAGGCATCAAAATCTACAAAATTTATCCAAACTACTGCCAACACAAAAATTGGAAAACAAAATTGAATAGAGGTCACTTTTGCTGCTATTTTTGTTGCTTGTAACTTAAACATTGTCATAGTCGACCAAAAACCTTTCAATTTTACTCTTGAGATTATGATAGTGTCTATCAAAAACACACCACTTTTGAAAAATGAAACTCACTTGATCTATCTAGTCTATCGTTATCGATCCTATTATTACCACACTTGGACAAATTTTCTTGGCCGCAATCAACCAAAATCTGGCCACCCAACCAAAACAACCGCTTTTTCCTGCACAAATTCACATGTTAGAAAATTTACAAACAGGGGCCACTTCTAGGAAAATTTGTTGTAGTTGTATTTTAGATTTAGCCATAGTCGACCAAAATCTGGCCATTTTTGACAATCATTACCACTCTTTCCATCAAGTTGCCGCTTTTGCTCTATTTTTTGGTGAAAATCATAAGACTATTTTGAAATTGGTTACAAATCCTTTTGAGAACAAAACAATTAGAATCCCAACATACAAGTTATAATTTACATCATTCTATCATACATTTACAAAATCAAAACACTCCAATCTAGCTTTAATATTCAAAATCAATACAACTTTGGATTATTCCTTCACTTAAAATTCTAAGATATCAACATTTGCTTGAACCTCAAGGCTAGTTCAAGTAGATTCTCCGCAACATATCCTCTAGAAAAGGAAGTGAAATATCAATCCAAGTTTTTAATGTTTTTGAATCCCAAAAGTTAACATTATTTCCAAAACATCACTCAAATATTAAGGTCTTAGTATCACAAAAACCATAGTGAAACACCAACACCTTTTGTCCAAAAGGTTATCTTTCACATTTTCTTTTACATTCACCACATATCATTCACCCTATGACTATTTGGAATCCAATTGCTCCAGTTCAATAACCAAATCTTACAGCACCTATCATACAACCAAGTCTCACACAAATTGAAGGTGAAAAAACCTACATTATCAGTAGCTTGAGAAGTTTCATATTTGAGAAAAATTAAACACCAACCTAGTGGACAAACACAACTAATATCCTAGAAAAAGAGGAACAAAAAGTGGATCTTAAGGTTGGAAAGCCCATATTACCACCTCCTGTGTGGAAATAGATACCATCCTTCAAAAAATAGAAAATCCCAAAAATAAAGCATTTAGTTCATAAATTAGAAACCACCAAACTTTCACAAAATCTTGGAGCTTGTTTATGACAACTAAGCGATCAAAACATAGAAAAAAGATGGAAGCAAATAAAAGTAGTTCTAGTATGCCCCCAACAAACACCATAAATGACAGAAGTGATCCATGGGGTTATAGACCTAGTGACCTTATGACTCCTCAAAAAGAACCAACATTCAAAGCAGCATCAAACTAACCACCAAGTGAGGAGGAGGTAATCCGTAAACAACAAGAAATGATGGATAAATCAAACCAAAACCCAAAGGACATGGTCATAGAAGAAGTGGATAGTGAGGAAGAATTAGATGAGGAAGAATTCTTTCAACACTCCAACAATCCCAAAGTGCTTAAACTAATGGACAAACTCCTAAGAAAGGATCCAAATACCTACTTCTTAAAATTCGCACAAATTGGTGCTAAATTACCTATAGACTTTAATGTGGAAGGTCTTAAGGATCCTCACCTCATTCCCTTAGGGAATCAATTTTGAGGGAAATACCCAAACCATTTGAGATTCTGAACATGCCACCAATCTTCTCACAAAGCGATGATCAACCAATGGTACATTTTCTGATGCTAACGGGTGCTTGTTGTTGATTTTTGTGTTTTCTAACTTCGTTTGTGTAGCTCTTGCAGGATATGGTACATGTTACATGAAGAACAACTAACACTTTTATTGCAGAGAAAGTGAACGATCGAAATCTACATCTTTTAGAAGCTTTCATAATTTAGGAAAAAAATGTCAATTTGGTGCTTAAAATGAACCCCACAACTTGCATGCTTTCAATTTGGTGCTCTAAAAATAATGGTCAAAAATATTTCCAGTTTAGAACAAGATTTCAATTTGGTGCTTTAAAAAGAATTTTTTCAGAAGCTTTCATAGTTTAGGAAATTTTCAATTTAGCGCTTAAAATGAACCCCACAACTTGCACGCCTTTGATTTGGTGCTCTAAAAAGAACATTCAAAAAGCTTTCTAAGTTTAGAACAAGATTTCAATTTGGTTCTTTAAAAAGAACATTTCAAGAAGCTTTCTAGTTTAGGAAAACACTTTGAAATTAGTGCTATAAAATTGAACCCCAAAAACTCACACGTTTTCGTCTTAGTGGTCTAAAAAGAATTTTTTAAAGGTTTTCTAGATTAGAATAATATTTTGTTGTGGTGCTCTAAAATGCTTACTTTTGACCAAATGATTTCAATATATTGACGAAACAAACGATTTCATTTGTGTTGACCAATTAAGACAAGGATTGTTAGAAACACTCAGTTTTGGGCTTAAAACTAGAAAAATACTTTTTGATTTGCACAATGATATCTAATTTCTTGAAATCTAGAACACTTCACTTTGGTGCACATAAAAACAAATTGCTATCTTGTACACATTTCATTTCATTTTTTGGATTGCGTTGTTTGAGGGGCTTAAAAAGAATATTGCAATAGATTGTATATTGTGTCTTCTGTGTTTGGAAAACTAAAGTGTCTATCCTCTCCCCTCACATATTTTTGCGATCTTGGGTGACAAAAAGCATTTTTTAGTTTTGCACTTATTTCATTTCAAACTTTACCTTAAAGAGGGGGCTTGCTATGAGATACATCTCGTGATGGAGAACTAATAAGCAAGGTCTCGAAACACATTTACTAGAGGGCTATATCAAAGGTTGTGAAATCATAATAAAGTAGCTTCTATCCTGGGTGACAACATACTACACCTAATCCCATGCCTTAAGTGGAACGGGAACAGTTAAAGAGTCTTAAGTGACCAACGGATGGTAGTGTACCTACGATGTTCATAGTTTGTCATTAAGAACCTTGTTTTAGAATCCATCCATGTTTCTAAAACATTTCTTTGAAAGTGGTGCATTATAAATTTTCTTCCGAGAAGTTACTTTCCAAGTCCAATTTTTGGTTAAGGTGTAGAGCTTAAGAGTTCATTCTTAACATACCTCTACACACTTCCATAAATTGCATGTAAAATCATCTCTTCGGGGCATGAGGCAAGCCTACCTAAAAGAGTGTACCTACCTAGGATGACTTGATTGATGCATGCCAAAGTTACTTTATTTACATCAAACATTTCTTTGAATTAAAATAAACACATCATAACAAGCATTCAACATAGTTATCAAACATCAAACCCTTTGGACTTAGTGCGAATACTTTGGAAAGAGCCTTATATTTTCACTCCTTAAGGATATCTCAAAACAATATCCCAAAAGGTTTCTGAATATTTAGGCTTACATTTCAAGTTGCATAAAACCGAAGTCAACATTGGAAACTATGGCTTTGGCAATTTGATTTTCACAAGCTTTGAGCTTTTGTGGAAAGAAACGTGCTTATAAGTTATAGACATTTAGGTTCAAATAGTTTTGATTTTTGTATTGCATTGTATCACTTGCCAAAATCCTCAAAATAGATTAAAATGAGGCATCAAAATCTACAAAATTTATCCAAACTACTGCCAACACAAAAATTGGAAAACAAAACTGAATAGAGGTCGCTTTTGCTGCTATTTTTGTTGCTTCTAACTTAAACATTGTCATAGTCAACCAAAAACCTTTCGCTTTTGCTCTTGAGATTATGATAGTGTCTATAAAAAACACACCACTTTTGAAAAATGAAACTCACTTGATCTATCTAGTCTATCATAATCGATCCTATTATTACCACACTTAACCAATTTTCTTGGCCGCAGTCGACCAAAATCTGGCCACTCAACCAAAACAACCACTTTTGCCTGCACAAATTCACCTGTTAGAAAATTTACAAACATGGGCCACTTCTAGGAAAATTTGTTGTAGTTGTCTTTTAGATTTAGCCATAGTCGGCCAAAATCTGGCCATTTTTGACAATCATTACTGCTCTTTCCATCAAGTTGCCACTTTTGCTCTATTTTTTGGTGAAAATCATAAGACTATTTTGAAATTGGTTACAAATCCTTTTGAGAAAAAAACAATTAGAATCCCAACATACAAGTTATAATTTACATCATTCTATCATCCATTTACAAAATCAAAACACTCCAATCTAGCTTTAATATTCAAAATCAATACAGCTTTGGATTATTCCTTCACTTAAAATTCTAAGATATCAACATTTGCTTGAACCTCAAGGCTAGTTCAAGTAGATTCTCCGCAACATATCCTCTAGAAAAGGAAGTGAAATATCAATCCAAGTTTTTAATGTTTTTGAATCCCAAAAGTTAACATTATTTCCAAAACATCACTCAAATATTAAGGTCTTAGTATCACAAACACCATAGTGAAACACCAACACCTTTTTTCCAATAGGTTATCTTTCACATTATCTTTTACATTCACCACATATCATTCACCCTATGACTATTTGGAATCCAATTGCTCCAGTTCAATAACCAAATCTTACAGTAGCTATCATACAACCACGTCACACAAATTGAAGGTGAATAAATATACATTATCAGTAGCTTGAGAAGTTTCATATTTGAGAAAAATTAAACACCAACCCAGTGGACAAACACAACTAATATCCTAGAAAAAGAGGAAAAAAAGTGGATATTGCGGTTGGAAGGCCCGTATTACCACCTCCTGTGTGGAAATAGATACCATCCTTCAAAAAATAGAAAATCCCAAAAACAAAGCATTTAGTTCATAAATTAGAAACCATCAAACTTTCACAAAATCTTGGCACTTGTTTATGACAACTAAGCGATCACAACATAGAAAAAAGATGGAAGCAAATAAAAGTAGTTCTAGTATGCCCCCAACAAACACCATAAATGATGGAAGTGACCCATGGGGTTATAGACCTAGTGACCTTATGACTCCTCAAAAAGAACCAACATTCAAAGCAGCATCAAACCAACCACCAAGTGAGGAGGAGGTAATCCGTAAACAACAAGAAATGATGGATAAATCAAACCAAAACCCAAAGGACATGGTCGTAGAAGAAGTGGATAGTGAGGAAGAATTAGATGAGGAAGAATTCTTTCAACACTCCAACAATCCCAAAGTGCTTAAACTAATGAACAAACTCCTAAGAAAGGATCCAAATACCTACTTCTTCAAATTAGCACAAATTGGTGCTAAATTACCTATAGACTTTAATGTGGAAGGTCTTAAGGATCCTCACCTCATTCCCTTAGGGGATAAATCAATTTTGAGGGAAATACCCAAACCATTTGAGATTCTGAACATGCCACCAATCTTCTCACAAAGCAATGATCAACCAATGGTACAGTTTCTGATGCTAACGGGTGCTTGTTGTTGATTTTTGTAATTTCTTACTTCATTTGTGTAGCTCTTGCAGGATATGGTACATGTTACATGAAGAACAACTAACACTTTTATTGCAGAGAAAGCGAACGATTGAAATCTACATCTTTTAGAAGCTTTCATAGTTTAGGAAAAATTTGTCAATTTGGTGCTTAAAATGAACCCCACAACTTGCATGCTTTCAATTTGGTGCTCTAAAAATAACGTTCAAAAATATTTCCAGTTTAGAACAAGATTTCAATTTGGTGCTTTAAAAAGAATTTTTTCATAAGCTTTCATAGTTTACGAAATTTTCAATTTAGTGCTTAAAATGAACCCCACATTTTGCACGCCTTTGATTTGGTGCTCTAAAAAGAACATTGAAAAATCTTTCTAAGTTTAGAACAAGATTTCAATTTGGTTCTTTAAAAAGAACATTTCAAGAAGCTTTCTAGTTTAGGAAAACACTTTGAAATTAGTGCTATAAAATTGAACCCCACAAACTCACACATTTTCGTTTTAGTGGTCTAAAAAGAATTTTTTAAAGGTTTTCTAGATTAGAATAATATTTTGTAGTGGTGCTCTAAAAATGCTTACTTTTGACCAAATGATTTCAATATATTGACGAAACAAACGATTTCATTTGTGTTGACCAATTAAGACAAGGATTGTTAGAAACACTCAGTTTTGGGCTTAAAACTAGACAAATACTTTTTGATTTGCACAATGATATCTAATTTCTTGAAATCTAGAACACTTCACTTTGGTGCACATAAAAACAAATTGCTATCTTGTACACATTTCATTTCATTTTTTGGATTGCGTTGTTTGAGGGGCTTAAAAAGAATATTGCAATAGATTGTATATTGTGTCTTCTGTGTTTGGAAAACTAAAGTGTCTATCCTCTCCCCTCGCATATTTTGGCGATCTTGGGTGACAAAAAGCATTTTTTAGTTTTGCACTTATTTCATTTCAAACTTTACCTTAAAGAGGGGGCTTGCTATGAGATACATCCCGTGATGGAGAACTCATAAGCAAGGTCTCAAAACACATTTACTGGAGGGCTATATCAAAGGTTGTGAAATAATAAGAAAGTAGCTTCTATCCTAGGTGACAACATACTACACCTAATCCCATGCCTTAAGTGGAACGGGAACAGTTAAAAAGTCTTAAGTGACCAACGGATGGTAGTGTACCTATGATGTTCATAGTTTGTCATTAAGAACCTTGTTTTAGAATCCATCCATGTTTCTAAAACATTTCTTTGAAAGTGGTGCATTATAACTTTTCTTATGAGAAGTTACTTTCCAAGTCCAATTTTTGGTTGAGGTGTAGAGCTTAAGAGTTCATTCTTAACATACCTCTACACTCTTCCATAAATTGCATGTAAAATCATCTCTTCGGGGCATGAGGAAAGCCTACCTAAAAGAGTGTACCTACCTAGGATGACTTGATTGATCCATGCCAAAGTTACTTTATTGACATCAAACATTTCTTTGAATTAAAATAAACACATCAAAACAAGCATTCAATATAGTTATCAAACATCAAACCCTTTGGACTTAGTGCAAATACTTTGAAAAGAGCCTTATATTTTCACTCCTTAAGGATATCTCAAAACAATATCTCGAAAGGTTTCTGAATATTTAGGCTTACATTTCAAGTTGCATTAAAACCGACGTCAACATTGGAAACTATGGATTTGGCAATTTGATTTTCACAAGCTTTGAGCTTTTGTGGAAAGAAATGTGCTTATAAGTTATAGACATTTAGGTTCAAATAGTTTTGATTGTTGTATTGCATTGTATCACTTGCCAAAATCCTCAAAATAGATTAAAATGAGGCATCAAAATATACAAAATTTATCCAAACTACTGCCAACACAAAAATTGGAAAACAAAACTGAATAGAGGTCGCTTTTGTTGCTATTTTTGTTGCTTCTAACTTAAACATTGTCGTAGTCGACCAAAAACCTTTCGCTTTTTCTCTTGAGATTATGATAGTGTCTATCAAAAACACACCACTTTTGGAAAATGAAACTCACTTGATCTATCTAGTCTATCATAATCGATCCTATTATTACCACACTTGACCAATTTTCTTGGCTGCAGTCGACCAAAATATGGCCACTCAACCAAAACAACCACTTTTTCCTGTACAAATTCACCTGTTAGAAAATTTACAAACAGGGGCCACTTTTGGGGAAATTTGTTGTAGTTGTCTTTTAGATTTAGCCATAGTCGACCAAAATCTGGCCATTTTTGACAATCATTACTACTCTTTCCATCAAGTTGCCGCTTTTGCTCTATTTTTTGGTGAAAATCATAAGACTATTTTGAAATTGGTTACAAATCCTTTTGAGAACAAAACAATTAGAATCCCAACATACAAGTTATAATTTACATCATTCTATCATCCATCTACAAAATCAAAACACTCCAAATCAATACAGATTTGGATTATTCCTTCACTTAAAATTCTAAGATATCAACATTTGCTTGAACCTCAAGGCTAGTTCAAGTAGATTCTCCGCAACATATCCTCTAGAAAAGGAAGTGAAATATCAATCCAAGTTTTTAATGTTTTTGAATCCCAAAAGTTAACATTATTTCCAAAACATCACTCAAATATTAAGGTCTTAGTATCACAAAAACCATAGTGAAACACCAACACCTTTTGTCCAAAAGGTTATCTTTCACATTATCTTTTACATTCACCACATATCATTCACCCTATGACTATTTGGAATCCAATTGCTCCAGTTCAATAACCAAATCTTACAGCACCTATCATACAACCAAGTCTCACACAAATTGAAGGTGAATAAACATACATTATTAGTAGCTTAAGAAGTTTCATATTTGAGAAAAATTAAACACCAACCCAGTGGACAAACACAACTAATATCCTAGAAAAAGAGGAACAAAAAGTGGATCTTGCGGTTGGAAGGCCCGTATTACCACCTCCTGTGTGGAAATAGATACCATCCTTCAAAAAATAGAAAATCCCAAAAATAAAGCATTTAGTTCATAAATTAGAAACCACCAAACTTTCACAAAATCTTGGCGCTTGTTTATGACAACTAAGTGATCACAACATAGAAAAAAGATGGAAGCAAACAAAATTAGTTCTAGTATTCCCCCAACAAACACCATAAATGATGGAAGTGATCCATGGGGTTATAGACCTAGTGACCTTATGACTCCTCGAAAAGAACTAACATTCAAAGCAGCATCAAACCAACCACCAAGTGAGGAGGAGGTAATCCGTAAACAACAAGAAATGATGGATAAATCAAACCAAAACCCAAAGGAAATGGTCGTAGAAGAAGTGGATAGTGAGGAAGAATTAGATGAGGAAGAATTCTATCAACACTCCAACAATCCCAAAGTACTTAAACTAATGGACAAACTCCTAAGAAAGGATCCAAATACCTACTTCTTCAAATTAGCACAAATTGGTGCTAAATTACCTATATACTTTAATGTGGAAGGTCTTAAGGATCCTCACCTCATTCCCTTAGGGGATAAATCAATTTTGAGGTAAATACCCAAACCATTTGAGATTCTGAACATGCCACCAATCTTCTCACAAAGCAATGATCAACCAATGGACAACCCTTTATTTAGGAAACCATCCCAAATCAAGCAAGAAGTAGTGGCCCAACAATATCATGGTGGTCCAACTCAATACATGTCCTAAAACACATCATACATTGACCCTTCCCAAAATGTACAAAATCAACAAGGGAAATTTCCACAACAATATTCGCAACAAGGTGTGCCACAAAAAAATTACTTAGGCAACCTTCAAACAAATCAAAAATGTCAACAAGGTGTGCCACATGGTACCCTTCCCAATTAACATAAACAAGGTGTTCCATAGGGTACTCTTTTCAATCAACAAGGTGTGTCACGTGGTACCTTTCCCAATCAACATCAAAGAGGTGTGCCACATGGTACCCTTCTTAATCAATAGTCCCAACAACAAGGTGTACCACCAACACACTATCAAGATAACCTTCAAAACAATTTATCCCAACAACAAGGTGTACCACCAATGCATTATCAGGCTAACATTCGATACAATTTGTCCCAACAACAAGGTGTAACACTAACGTACTATCAAGGTAACCTTCAATACAATTCATCCCATCAACAAGGTGTACCACTAACACATTACCAAGGTAACCTTCAAAATAATTCATCCCAACAACAAGGTGTACCACCAACACACTAATAGAGTACCCTTCAGCAGAATCAACCATGGCAAGGGGTACCACCAATGCACTATCAAGGTACCCCTCTTCAACAAAATCAACAAGGACCTAACCCTCCTTACATTCAACAAGGACTTAACCCTCCTTACAATCAACAAGGACCTAACCCTCCTTACATTCAACAAGGACTTAACCCTCCTTACAATCAACAAGGACCTAACCCTCCTTTCATACAACAAGGACTTAACTCTCCTTCCACCCACAATGGTTACCAAGGTCCTACACCTCCATAATACCCAACCTATGACCAAATGAACATTTTGGGACAACAAGGCTACTACGCACAAGACCCACAAACAAATGTACCAAACACAAAGGTAGGCATGCAACTACAATCCCTTCATCAAAATATATTAGACATCCAGATTGGAAAACCCAAGAAGACCTACACTCTATAGGATATATGTTTGTTCCCTTTTGATCATTCTATTACAATGCTTCCCTTCCCAAAAAAAATTGAAATACTAAAGTTTGACAAGTACAAGGGAAAAGGTGATCTAGTAGAACATTTGCAAGATTTCTCAGTAGCTTGCATGGAAATGCAAAACAATGATTCTTACCTAATAAGACTTTTTCTACATAGCCTTACTGATCACGCTATGGAATGGTTCTCCCATCTACCACCAGGTATTAGGAGTTTTGATGAATTGACTAACAAGTCTGTGAACCACTTCTCATTCAACATAGAACAAGATGTCACCATCACTGACCTCTATAAGATTAAACAAAGCCAAGGAGAATCATTTAGATCCTACTTACAAAGATGGAGACATAAAGCTAGCAGATGCAAGTATCATATTCCCGACAAAGAACTGGTAGATATCTTTGTTTCTATTTTCCAAGCAAAAATCAATTACCAACTCATCATGTTGTGCCTCACTAACTTCGAAGAGACTATTGAAAAGGGACTACACATTGAAAGAGCTCCCATAGCAAGGGGAGTTATTAAACTAAAAAAAACAAAAGACAACCCTTCTAGTTCAAATGACAAACCCAATATTTGGGCCAAAAACAAAAATGTTACCAACGATGGAATAGTTGATGCTAGAGTTGTATAGAACGTACAAAATCCCAATGTACCACAAAATGAACCCCAAGTTGCAAAAATGAGTTACACTCCCAACAATGTACAAAACAATCAACTCACCTATCCCCAAAATAGTCAATCAAATAACCAATAAACAAATCATTGAGGACAACAAAGACAATATGACCAACCAAGGAGGAAATTTACTCAATTAGGAGAAACACTTGATACAAGCATGCACAAATTACTTCAACAAAACCTCATCAAATTCAACGAGCGTCCAAACTATGAAGAGACAAGTTTTAAAACACCATGGTACAATGAAAAAGACTTATGTGAGTTCCACAAGATCAAGGGGCATATGACAAATAACTGTATGATACTTAAACATATAATACAAGACTTAATCGACAAAGGAAAAGTTGATATTGAACATCGTCCTGGAAACAAAGACCTCCAAATCTACACAAATCCAATTCCCAACCATGCTAAGAAAAATGACAAAGGGAAAGAACAAGACTATCACATCACCTACAACTACGGTGACACCATCCTATGTACCCTCTCCCCAGCAAACGACACTAAGGTCAATGTGTTAACTATACAAGGTAGGGACCCCGAATGTAACATAACTACTCGATGAGGGAAAGTCACAATACAAGGAGCCCCACCTAAACCCACAACTAAGTCATCCAATGACTATAGTATTGCGGAATAATTGAAGAAGACTCCTGCTTTGATCTCCATCCTAGAGTTGTTGAAATTATCACCCGTATATAGAGAAATACTAGAGAAATATTTGGAAGCATCAGTCCCTAATGAACTCAATCCTAATTAGTTTCAAGCCATGGTTGGAAAAATAACGACCTATCATCATTTAGTCTTTTCCGAGAAATACCTTCCATAGAAGTCGTTCCATAACCAAGCCCTATATATAGAGGTTGGTGTCTACAAACATATGGTCAAAAGAGTATTTATAGATAACGGTGCAGGTTTAAACATTTGTACCTTGAAATTTTTTAAACAAATGGGGCATTCTAATGATGTAATTGATAAGGGAAAACACATCACTATAAGGGCTTATGACGACCTAGAAAGAAATTCAAAAGGGACAGACAGGCTACCTGTACATATAGGACCAACAACAATGGAAATAAGATGTCAATTATTGGACCTTGAGCTACCATATATCCTTCTTCTAGGATTCCCATGGATTCATGCACTACAAGCAGTTCCCTCAACATTTCACCAGTGTCAAAAATTTCCTCACAGAGTAAAGTAGGTTACATTATATGCCGATCCTGAACCCTTCCACTACTGTGCAAAATTGGAGGAGAAATACAACAAAATCCATCATATACCTAGTAATGATATATCATTTCACTCCTTCTCATATGTCAACCCATCAACACTACCATCAACCTCCGCTAAACCCCTATCAAGTGAGAAACCAAAATCTGATTCCAAGATTCAAGTACTTGACAAAGGCAACATGAACTATCATTTCAATCAAGAATTTTGCATTGGAATGTTTCCCCCAACACCAAAGGTTTATGAAGGGCCTAAGGAGATTAAACATGTTCAAGCAGTAAAAATGGTAGCCAAACCCACAATCTTTTCCAAGTGGGGAGATATGAAGGATGAGGAAATATTCAAAGAGTACCTTTCATCAATGATCTACAAAGAGGACCAAGAAGAACTAGAACAACTACAACCCCTTCTAATTGATCTTAGCAGTAAAGGGTATTAGCTAGCTAAACAAATGGGATACACTAGAAAAGTTGGCCTCGGGAGACAAACAAGACAAATGGGAACCTATTATAGTAGAATAGAGAAAGAAGAACATGGGACTAGGCTATGGTTCGATAGATGTGGTTACTCCAAACACTGGATGTACCTCTTTTAAGAAAGGAGCTCCTTCTACTAACGTTAAGACATCATATATCGACCATCTTATAGACAATGATTTACCCATTGAGGACTTATTTGAAAGCTTTAGCATAAGTATATTCCCTATCCAAACTAGCAAACCTACATTCAAAGACTGTACTTATGAAATAGATTCTAACAAGATTGTACTTATGAAATAGATTCTAACAAGTATGAATGGGATTCTCCTTCCTTTGTCACCTCTAGTGATGATGACCTAGATACCCAATGGGAGAATGATGCCAAAGCCATATTAACCATTTCGACAACTTATGTAAGCTTATAGATACTAATTATAGCCTACCCCTTTGTCACCCATAGTTAATAGATTGGGACCAACAACACCATACACCTATTTTGGATCAATTCCAAAATGATGAAGCTATTGCTGAGTTTATGGGACTTTGAACCGATATACCATCAAGAGATCATAAAGTAGGGTTTGTTATGGAACTCGAATAAAAATCATATTTCAGAGGGGATATTGTGTCCTCTAGTTGCAAAATTGAAAAAGACAATGTAAAAATAAACATGAGATCCCCTAGTGAAGACCCCAATGTGGCTCTATCGGATCCTGAAAAGAGAAAATAAAGGATGAATCTAAGGGTGAAAACCTCTATGAGGCACTCGAAGATGGAGGATTCAATCTCCCTATTTTTGAATATCAAGAGAATTTGACACTCCTAGTTAAGAAGCTAAACCAATCAATGTGGGCACAATAGAAGCACCCAAAATTGCATACCATGCAGCATCATTGGATCCCAAATAAAAGGTGAAATTCTCAGTACTTATCAATGAAAGGAAGATAAACTTTGCATGGACATATGCATACATGCCAGGGCTAGATCCAGCATTGGTTGTACACCACCTAGCCATATTTCCTAGAGCCAAACCTATCAACTATGAAAGATGCATCCCCAGATAACACTTTTAGTAAAAGTAGAACTAAATGAACTGCTAGATGTAGGCTTCATCAAAACAATTGATTATCCAGAATGGATCTCAAATCTAGTACTAGTATCAAAACCCACTGGGGGCATAAGAATCTGCACATATTTCTGAGATCTAAACAAGGCTTGTCCAAAAGATGACTTCCCTCTTCCAAGCATTGATATGATTGTAGATCTAATAGAATGACATGAAATATTGTCACTAATTGATGACTTCTCTAGATATAATTAGATAAAGATATCTCCTGATGATCAACATAAAATAGCCTTCACGTGTGCATGGGGGACCTTCTGCTAGAATGTCATGCCATTTGGTCTAAAGAATGCAAGAGCGGCCTATCAACAAGCAATGACCACAATATTTCATGATATGCTACATACAATATTATGTGGATGACATAATAGTGAAGTCCATCAAAAGAGAAGACCATTTGACCAACCTTGAAAAAGTGTTTGATAGGCTCGAATGGTACAATTTGAGGCTCAATCCCAAAAAGTGTGTATTTAGGGTAACATCTGGAAAATGGCTAGGATACATAGTATCAAGAAGAGGCATCGAAATAGATCTTGAAAAAGTAAAAGATATACGAGAGATGCCTCCTCCAAAGACATTAAAGCAACTAAGAATTCTCCAAGGGAACTACATTCCATCAGGAAATTCATCGCACAATTGGCAAACAAGTGTCACCCCTTAACTCATCTCCTACACAAAGACATCACATTCAAGTGGGATGGTAGATGCGATCAAGCATTCCAACAAGTCAAGGAGTATCTACTTACTCTTCCAGTACTAATGCCACCTATTCCAGATAAAGTAATGATACTCTATGTATCTACAACACAAGTGACATTAGGAGCTCTCCTAGCACAACTAGATGTAATAACAAAGAAAGAGTGGTCTACTACATTAGTCGAACACTGGTGGGCTACGAATTGAACTATTCACCCATAGAAAGAGTGTCTCTTTATTGTCTTTGCAGCACAGAAGTTGAGACATTAAATCTTGAAGATACAAGTAAAGCTAATCTCAAGAGTAGATCCACTAAAGTACCTATTGGCGAAAGCAACTCTAACAAGCAGGATTGCTAAATGGGTGATGATATTGAGAAAGTTTGACATAGAGTATGTAGACATGAAGGCCATCAAAGGAAAGATCATGGCGGATCAAATAGCAGAAACACCAACGGAAGATCACCAACCTGTCATAATAGACTTCCCAGATGAAAGCACATTGCTAACAAAACAAACAAGTCATTGGAACTTGTACTTTAACAGGTCCCACACTCAACACGGCTTAGGAGAAGGTATCTTGTTTCTCACACCATAGGGAGATAGTTTACCTAAGGCTTAGAAAATTGCTTTCCCATGCACAAATAACATCTCAACGTATGAAGCACTAATCACAAGACTCAAAATGGCAATAAAATGGAGGATAAAAGAAATGTAAGTTTATGGAGACTCTCAACTTGTGATCAGGAAATTAAATGATGAGTATCAAACAAAGGATGACAAGCTAATTCCATATAAGAGAATGATGGATAGTTTCAAGCAAAAAAATTTCACCATCACCTTTGAACAGGTTCCTTGGATCAACAACAAAGCAGTCGACGCAATGGAAACAATAGGTTCAGTTCTCGATATCCCACAAAACATTTCTAAGTATGAACTCATGGAGGAGCAACTACTTGTACCATAATTTGATATCTCATAATTGTAAATAGTGTATTGTTGTTGGTCTTAACTCGCCATGGTACCATGATACATTTGACTATATCCAACATGGTATCATACCCCCTCACTTGACAACCACCCAAAAGAAAACCTTTTCCTGTAGTACTTCTCGATTCACAGTCCTAGGAGACACCTTATATTGTCGAAGTTTAGAGGGTACTTTACTCTAATGTCTTGAAACATAAGAAGCACAAACCACCCTACAAGAGGTACACGAAGGCATTTGTGGGTCCCACTCTAGTGGACCTAACCTAGCACAAAAGTTACTAAGAACAAGATACTATTGGCCCTCTATGGAACAAGAAGCTATTACCTACACAAGAAAATGTCACCAATGTCAGTAGCACAGTGACCTATTTCATGCACCAACACAGGAGCTAAGACCTATCACGACACCATGGCCTTTTCACAATGGAGATTAGACTTGGTGGGTAAGATCTCTCCCACCTCTTCCAATGGGAATAAGTTCATTTTTAAAACAACTGAATACTTCACAAAGTGGATAGAAGCAATTCCATTAACCTACATCACCGGTAAACAAATATCCAAGATTATCTTGAATTATCCTATATGTTGATATGGAATTCCCCAAACCATCATAATGGACAATGGAACCCCATTTAAAAACTAAGATGTCAAAGAGTTTTGTTCCAAGTTCTCTATCCAGAATAGATTCTCCACGCCCTACTATCCCCAAGGAAACGGTCAGGCTAAAGCGTCTAACAAAACCATCCTAAAGATACTAAAAAAGACTGTTGATGATGTCGATCGTGATTGGTATCTACAACTAAACCCAGCCCTATAGGCTTACCAAACCAATATTCATACACCTACAGGTGCCACACCATTCTCCTTGGTCTATAGATATAAATTTGTCTTACCTATCGAAGTTGAAATCCCTTCACTCTGAATATCACTACAATGCATAGTCAACAATGAACAGTATCGGGTATCCAGATTGAATGAGTTGGAACTTCTAGATGAAAGGCATTGAAGCATGTTAAACCATCTTCAGGTTTATCATAATTGGCTCAAACAAAGCTACAATAAAAGGATCAAAAATATAAACTTTCAGATTGGTGACTTGGTACTCAAAGAGAATCAAAAGGTATAGATGAATCAAGATGGCAAAGGTAAGTTTGAACCCAACTGGTTAGGTCTATTCATCATCATAGCAAGCTATGGCTTCAAATCCTATCAATTGGCTACTTTTGAAGGGGAACCTTTAGCCGAACCGCTAAACAAGAACAATCTTAAGAAGTTTTATACTTGAACACGTCAGAATACCCTAGGAAAAAGGGCAAAAATCCATAAAAATGAAAAAGCAAGAAAAACAGTAAAGAGAAATAAAATGTTCTTTAAGTGAAAACCACTTTGTGGCACTTCTAGAGCAAGTACCATAGTGAAAACCTGGCAAATAGGTTCTACGTTTGAATAAGACTTGCATCGTTATCTATCAGCACTATTTGAAGCATCTACCCATTCATCCCATAATAAAATGTACACACCAACCATGGCTTGATGACTGATTAAGTATTGAACCTTGTTGCACCATCAACATCCATCTCCCCTAAAGAAGGTAGTCTTGTCTTGAACAAGGGGAAACATCTTGAAACTGATAGTGGATTAGATCCTTGTGCATCCCATTGTGGTAAAAAACAATCAAAATCAAAAATAGCAAAAAACAAACAAAGGTCAAAAACATCAAAATCCCAAAAACATGTTATGCTTTTGAGTCAACGCTGGTCGAACTACGTGGTCTCTGCGTATACAACATAGGAAAGGTTTATCAACCCCTAAGGCCTTAGGTCAGTCCCCTTAGGTATTTATCATGCTTTAATTTTCAACTTAGCCAAAAGTTCAAAATCCAAAAACATTAAAAAAACAGAAAAGATCAAAAACGTGTTCTTATAAAACCAAGTGAACTATGAGCCTTTTTGTGTACAATGTAGGAAAGACTTATCTTTGATGAGCCCCCGAGGCCATAGGTTAGTCCTCTAAAAACAACAAAAACAACATCATATAAACTCAGAAAATCAAAAAGGTCCTATCTCCCTCATCACAATCTGCAATAAACTTTTCATCCATAATAAATGAATCGTCATCCTCACCCTTTGACAAAACAAACAAATAAACAAAGCAACATCAAAAGACAGAAATTTCAAGAAAACAATCACAAAACTTTGATTACAAATAGAAAAAAATAGTGCCAAAGTGTTAACTACCTATCTTTTTGACAATCACTAACAACATCTTGAAATATGTCTTAATGGATAGAACGTTCCTACGATAGACATGATCAACATCGGATAATAGCTTGAAACCTCAAAACAGATATGGTAAGTGATACTGCAACATTGTTTTATCTTTCTTTTTTTATAGTCTTATCTTTTTGATTTATTTTATTGATTCATTCCCAGGATCTCTCAAGGATTTCCATAAGGACTTAGAGAGGAAGGAATGGGGCAATTGAGTGTCATTTCGGTTTGTTGTTTGTAAGATTTTTTTGTGATACTACCATGGAAAATACTTGTTTTTTTCTGTGTATGGAAGTTTTTTTTGAGACAATTCATGTAGCAGTGGCATGTTAGGTATTTCATACCTCTTTGTGTAATTGGTCTGAAATTTTTTGACACAACTCAACCATATATTCTAACAATATTTTTGTATGTCTGGTATGAGCAAGAATATTCTTTGTATGCTGAGTCAAAGTCCATGCAATAGATACAAAGCCACCTTGGTTATTAATACCCTGGTGCATCAAAAAAAAAATCAATACATATCATGATGATAATAAAGAAATAAAAACATCATGTATCATGTATAACCATACATCGCAAACATAGGATATATCAACATCATCATATACATAATAAAACATCATATATCATAACGATATATGGATCATCCATCCATCCACATCATATGCATACATCAGAAAAGTACAAAAACATGTGTAAGCATATATACATCATCATCCATAATCATCACATAACACATAATGAAGTCAAATCAGAACATGTATATCTCATATATATATCATCATCAAAAATGAGAAATGTCAGGTACATCATCATATAAACATCTGTGATATCATAATACAAAAAAATATACATATGTACGAGGCCTCTAAGGATCCTGGCTCGAGTGAGGAGAGGGATGTGGTTGATCGAGCTATCTAACTAAATGCCCACCTGACTCTACCCTTGTAGCTGTGCTAGGCTCTCTAAAGCACGGCTGTCGCTGAGCTCTAGGTATAAAGGCCTTGTAAAGTGTTTGATACTATGTCACCTTCTATACCAGTTGCTCTCACTCAACCTAATGTTGAGCCATAAGAGTCGATGTAGCTAAGGAAATCTTTGTAGGTTGTCTTAGCTGACACTCTATCACCAACTCTTATCGAGTTGCATCCCTCTCCTATCTAGTGGCATCTCGCTCCATAGTCAAAATGGCAACCTGCACCTCAACGGCATGTCACCACACAACCTCTACATCTCGAGTAGTTGTCAACTGAACTATCTAAGCGGTCGTTGTTGCATCACCAGGTGGTGGAGGATGACCCAAAACCTATGCCTAATCCTGCTACATAGGATCATCCTGCCCATCCTGCCTAGCTCTGTCAAGCTACTCAACAACAATTTGAACTCATTGTCACTCACCACGGTGACCAATAATCCCTACTCTACCCATTGTTGGCACAATGCCAGCAGGATCTGTAAACCTCAAAGGAATATGTCGAGCCCACCACTGATCATAATTTGAGGTAGTCCCAGGATTTGCGAGTCCAACTGGCCACCCCCATCCAAATGGAACAAGTGCTCTAAACTCTACAATAGCTACATCTCAATCAGCCTATAAACCCCATACTTGAACCTCTCAAGTAGTCTTGCCGAAACATGCCCAATAATCATTTTTGAATCATCCATGTCTCTCACCGAACAAGCGACAAACCCTATCAAGTAGATATTGTTCAAGCAAAGAACTAACATGGTCGATCAACCACCATGTCTTTCTACAAAATGGGAGTTGCTCCTAGTTGTCATGCCATGCCTCACATCCCAACCACAGTCTCCAAACAAAACCAGGCATATCATCTATCACGTGGCGCTAATAAGTTAGCTTCCCAAGCCAAGTGTAATGCAAAAAGTCACCATATTTGTATGAATACGGATCCTCTGGATCCCAATCCAAAACACCATCAAGCCTGGTAACTGGGATATGCTCCCAGGCCCATACATGAAGTAGAGTGACACCAATAGAAATGGATCTACCTCCACGATAAGTGACCTCATGCATATCTTTGTCTAAATGCACAAGGAGACATGAGCCCCATGCATATCCAGTGCCATACTCGAACATCTAATCGATGTATATGCCCCAACCAACGGGAAATTGTTAGCCTCGCCAATCAAGAACAACGATCCCCAAAACCAAAGAACATAAAACCAATGAGATGGGATTTGCGATGCCAACAAATGGAGACAGGTCTATCTCTAACTCCCAAACTTGAACACGCCTCACACCAAGGACTTGACACATAGCACGTGTCCCTTGTCGTACGAAATAGGTCACAAGCTCTCTGTGAATCAAAACACGAAGAATCCTCCATACATTCTCCAAGGTAATGGAGGCCCTGCTAGTAGGTAAGTGAAAAGATGATGCCTCTAAGTGCCACCTCTCAACAAGAGCAGTCATCATCACTTGGTGGCATCTGATAGTCGGTATGTAACATATGTGTCACAACCCTACAACATCTAGCACATCTCGCTCCAACTGGTGGAGCCCAGTGATCTAATCAAATAGCTCGCACAGTCGTCGCTCCCTAGAGTACAACGGTGAGAACCACCTACAACCATTCAACCCATGATGTTAAGAAATTGCTACGAAAACACAAAACAAACCACAAATTGCAAACAAATTGACTCAAAATTCTATGCAAAGCAAAAGCGGTGACTATATTGTTAAAAGCGGTGACTTTATTGTCAAAGGAATTAAAAATAGTCAAAAGCGGTCACTATTTTGTCAACTATGGTTCAGACAATCAAAAGCGCTAACCATGGCAAATGCGAACATATATCTCAAAAGTGAACATTTTTCACAAGAACGACCATCTAATTTAAAAAAATTTAAAAGCAAAACTTTAAAGGAAATGTGAAAATAGAAGCAAATATTTAAGGGAAAAGTGAACGTTTATAGCAAGTGCAACTCTAGAAAATGCAAGAGCGGTCCACTTACAAACTACAAAAGTCGTAAAAACGATGCAAATGTGTGTAATTGATGAAACTACCGGCACTATTGTCTAATTTGTCTTCATGCATTAATTACACAAAAATAACAAGTCAAAAATAATAAAGGAAAGGACACATACTAGGGCACCAACACCAACAGGTTGTCCAAACTCACGAACTACATCCTCACGATGTGGGGCTCCTTGAATCCTCGTCATAGCTCCTCGACAATCGACATATCACAAAATCCAGAGGTAAGAAATTACTATAGGCTTAGAATGCAAATGAGGTAATTTGAACCCTAATTACCTATTTTAACCCTCCAAACCCTAATTTTTTACCTAGGAAACCTTCCTAGGTTGACATTAGGAGCTCCTGGGAACGTCTGAATTATCAATAGGGGTCCTATAAGCTTAATATTTCATCCTTTATGCAACTGAACTGAAATAAAACATTGTCGCGATCCTGACCTGAAAATTGATATTTTCGGCCAACCTCTCAAGGGGGTAGCCCAACATCCTACCATCTTTCCGCCGACCACTAGGGTAGAGTGGGGCATGTAAAGATTTTCAAATCTTGATCTTAACATTGAAATCTTTGAAACAAAGCAACCAATACTTTATCTCAAAGAGGGGCAAAATGTCGATATGTAAAATAACCTAACGTATATCACACATCCTAAATGACATTTTCTCATCATTGGCATCATTATCACCCAATATCACTGCAATTCGCATCAATTACATCAAAAACCCTAATTTCCTCTATTAATTGAATAATATTATATTATTTAATTAATTCACTTTTTCATCATTTTTTGACTAATTAAGTAAATTTCATTTATTTAATAAAGTCTTAATCTAACTTTATTCCTCCTAATTAATTAAATAACATCAATTGTTTAATTATGTCACTAATTCACTCTATTCCCCTAAATCAATTAAATTATTAAAAATTAATAGTTTAATTAAATCACTTTCCCCTAAACTAGAATAATTGAATAACTTAAATTCAAACATCATTCAAAAAGGTCAAAACAAATAAATACAACTTTGTTTGCAAAAGTGAAATATGATTTGCACGTTCAACTCAAAAGGATTAATTAATGAATTAATAAGAATTACTCTCACCCACTTTCATGATTGAGCAAATTACGATCACTGATTGCTCACTCTGATTGGCTGACTGATACATCTATTCCTGAATGATTCATATGTTCTTCAATCCCATTGAAGGCTCAACACGATTTCTTCAATTCCACAGATTATTTGATCTATTTCCTCAATTCCATTGAACACTCAAATTGATTTCTTCAATCACACCTATTATGTAATCAAAATCCACTTATTCTTCCCATCTAATTCCTCTCAACAGTTTTAAACCGTTGATCAGGAAATTCTACTACGTGATTTCGATCATTCATTTCGAAACACAAAATCTATATAACAATCATCTTCTTCCTAAAAAACGATCAGAGAATTGACATCTTTTACACAACGAAGTAATGTTGAAATTACAATTGGTTTCTCACAAGCTTTTACATACATCTTCGATCAATATCACACAACTTTGAAGCTTTTTGCAGTTCGCACAAATGGAGGCTTCACATTGATACAACAACAATCCAACATCTTTGCGAATACACTTCGACACAAGATGGGTAACTTTATGCTTTATTGAATTCATTGTTCTTGTTTTTCAAATGGTTTCTTGAATTCAGTATTTTGTATTGTTTATTTTGTGAGTGATGGGTATGAATCTAAATCCTTGTTTTGAATTAGATTTTGTTAAATTCGTTTAACATTGATTATCTTATTGCATTCTCGATTTCCCCCTTACACATTTGTAAAACTTTTTCTTGCATGCAAATATTTGTAGATAAATTTCATTAATGAACTCAAGAATCAAAATTGTTAAATCACTTCTTCTTGGTGAGTAATGAACCAAGCCAGAAAGGCTGAGAATTAAGAAGTGGTGGAATAGACTTAAGCACAGTTAGGTGAACTAGTCATACTTTTCTTTATTTTGAAAGGTTAAACCCTTCAAGGGTTTGTATTATGTTATGAAACCACCCAAAAGGGTGTATTTTGTTGTACAATGTCTTTACATTACAATATGACTACTTAGGTCAAGTTATTTGCTTTTGTCGGCAAAGAATGTCTCGGGTCTAATTCAAAGAGTAGACACTCTCTTAAGTTAGTATACTTCGAACTAGTGGCAGTTGCCAAGACCAAGTAGTTACGTTGAGTAACTCAGGAGTTCGAAGAAAGTACAAACTTAACTAACTTGTTTGAGTTATGACTAGAAAGTCAAGATGCGAAGAGTAAAATATTTCTTTATGTTTAACCATTGGTTGAACAACAAGTTCAAGTCATCTTGGGTCAAAATCTTCTATAGGACCATGTGTATGTCTTGGTGATGATATAATGTCATCAATATTGCTAAAGAAGCCTAAGAATAGGTGAGAAGGTAAAACCTTTTGATTCATGTTAGGGATTGAATTAGAGGTAGTAGCCTAGACCCTAGATGTTACAAATGCGTAACAAGGGAATTCAATGTCCGAAGTCTTTAACCAAACTAGTTATATTACAAACTTAGTGAGTGAACACTTATATTTATGTGAATTTACTGTAAGATGGGACCAGTTGGTCTACAATTGTGTTTATCCTTAGTTAACAAGATTTCACTGAAATGCATGAAGGACTAAAACCTAAAAGAAGTTATATTCTTAATGGAGATCTAACCATTACTGTGTAGAATTTGTCTATGTAATATTCATACTATATTATGACTAGGAAGGTCAAGAAGATATCATTTTGTGTCAAGATTTGCTTAAAGTTTATATCTCAAGAGTAGTCGTTCTCAAGGGTTAAGATTAAGACTCAAGCAAGTGGTTGTAGTCAAGACCCAAGTAGTTACGTGAAAGTAACTCGGGTGTTTGAGTCAAAAATAACCAACAACCCAGATGAGTTATTTACTTAGTGAATCTTCACTTTTTGAGAAAGGACTCTATAACAAGGCTAAAACATTGAACACCTGAGACTATAATAAGAAGGGATCTTCAACTTAAGATTAATATATATTTACTATATATGATTGAACAATACTTTTAGTTTATGACAAAGTGAAGCCAGTCGAATCGTCAATGACAGTAAGTCATCAATAATAATTGTGTGCATAGAGTGGGAGATCAAATACTCTCATGGTTAAGACTAAAGACTTGGATAGGTGGCAATTGTCAAGTCCCAAGAAGTTACATGAGTGTAACATGGGTATTCAAGGTCAGAAAATATCCTAGTCTAGTCATTTATTGACTTAGTAAATAAGGACTTGAACAAGTGGCAGTTGCCAAGGCCCAAGTTGTTACGTGAACGTAACATGCGTGTTCTAAGTCAGGAAACTATAACCAATCAAAATGAATTATGACTTTAATGAAGTTATCTCTTTTTAAATGAAAATTGGTATGATAAGGTAACCATTTGTCAAACAATAGAAGGTCAGGTATATAATACTCCAAGTCAAGAAGGGTAAGTGAACAAACAACTTTGCTTGTAAGTAACGATCGTATATATTACAAATACTTTGTCCAAAGTGATTGCAATAGTCTCTGCATACACTTGTTGATTCACTGTGACTCAGATTACTTAACTAATCAGAGATGTCTTACATAGTTAGAAGGTATCCATAGTTAAATGACGGTATTAGTTAAGTAGGGCACAACACTAGAGCTCATATGACAAAACTAAAAGAATTCTTAACTATACCATTTGTTTAAGGGCAGGGCCATTTCCAGTTAGGAAGGTGTGCAAGGGATCGTTGGTCCGTGATTGGAGGTAAAGCACCTGGGTGATGCTCTCCCTCTTGTAGAGTAGATGGCATGCTAAGTCCTGGAAAACATAATTTATCCAAATATGGGATCTCTGACATTGTACCTTTATGTTATTGTTATATTTTAATTAATTGAAATTATTCATGTTGAAATGCAAAAAGAAAATAGATTGATTATTCTTTTCAGTTTGAAAAACATGATAAGATGATATGAAATGTATATGAGTATTCAGTTCTGCAGTTGCATTTACTGTAATTGAAAGAAATTTTTTGTTATCCTATTTCTCTAATGATCATAAATTATTACTACATGGTAAATAAAACCAAGTAAACTTTTTATAGAACAAGTGGTTGTTACATAATCAGAATTGGTGAACCACATAATTCGCTGTATTTATGTAAAATTCTGTATATTGAATTATATAATTTTTAATCTGCTCTGTTTTTCTTAACACCTTCCACAGCCTAAATGAAAAATGACATAAGCATGCAAATTTCACGATTACAATTGTGCACATCATCACCAGCTTTGTCTGGTTACCACGTGAAAATGCTTGGTGGTTGAGCAAACTTTTCTCAATATATGACTTTATCAGTTTTTTTCTTTCATAGATGGGAAAATTCTTCCTTGGACATTTTAAAACCATAGTAAATATGGGAGGAGTCTTCTAAACCTGCTGGGTATGGAAAAGGCAGATGGAAACGTCTCCAGCATTTAGGAGACTCGACTCCAAGTTACCTGCTCAACGTAGAATCTTTGGTATTGTTTCCTGCTGCAATATACAAGAATGACTTCAAAAAAAAAAAAAAAAATCCCTCACGTCTCTGACAATTCTGAAAATTTTACATATTTCATCTTTTCTGGTATTTATTTATATATACTTTGTTTTTTTTGGTATTTTGTCATCTCCTAGTACTCCCATATCCTGTATTTTACATCAAATTGCAAAAAGGTTAATTCAAACTCGGGCTATATGATTACAGATGGTAACTCATTCTAATTGCAGGAATAGATAGCAGAAAGACTGACAAAGAGTTGAATTGAACCATGCAGTTGCATGGAATTTGACATGTTCCAAGTTTGTCTGCAATGTGATTGCATTGTTTAAAAATATAATACTAAATCTCACTGTTAACCTTAAAAAACACTAGACAGCTATCAAGATTCAATATAGTACTTTATAGTATATAGAAAATATATTAAAGTCTAAATACAAAAACCCGAGAAATATTACCAGAATCAAACAAACAACTTACAATTTTCCAAATCATTTGCAAGGGAATCTTGGACTTCTCTTTTAAGAAGATATACTTGATGCAAATCTCATTGTAAACTCGGCATCTTCACATGAATCTGTATTAGAAGGAACTCTTAATAAACATGGACATGCTTGATGCAAATCTCATGACAAACACGGCAATTGATAAAGAAGCCTTTTTTAAGATATGAGGTTATTTAATATTTTCACTGAAACCCATGTAGGTGTCTCTGTTCAAATAAAATTGCCATTACAGACTGCTCTTACACATTGCCATATCCAAAACCTTATCATATTCCATAGATGAAAAAAACAATGCTCCTACCAATATAATCCCAATCTTCATCCATCTGAAAGCCTTTAGGTCAAGAAAGTATGCAACATTTTTATTTCATTTGATGTAATTCAATTTAGATTAAAAACATAAGTGCATGTAAGAGAGAAACCAAGGCTATCCGTTTACACCAGGTGCCTCTTCCAAGAGTTAAACTTAGCATATTTAGTCTGATGAATAACCACTTTGCAGTTAAACTCCATCTTTCAAACTCACTTGTCCAGATCATTAAGCATAGATGATATATCGTCCACCAGACACTTCATGGTTTCGGTAGAGAAGAGAGGGTTGCAGTAGACAAAGGAAACTCTTAGGCAACCATTTCTCAGAACAGGATACATCGCAAGACAAGGCCCAACTCCATTTAGGGAAGAGCAGGTAATCCAGTCCTTTACATTTAAAGAGGAAATTAATTCCTTATCTACTTCTTCGCAACAAGCATCTCCCATATTAGAAAGAAGAGCCGTGCGCATGGAGGATGAAGGGGTTACAGCAGGGCGTGCCATGGCCTGAACCATGAGCATATTTAAATCACCCATATCTGTGAAATGTTTGTTGTTTTTCACAGCTTGATCAAAGTCTTTGGTAACTCTAGTTGCGAGCTCCCACAATGGAACTGTTTCAGTGGCATGGACTGTCTTCATGATTGCTGAATGGTAGAAACCTGCAGGCAATCAACATATTCAGGTGAATTTTTTTAATTTGAATTGTTTTAGCAATGAAAATTATGATAACTAGGAGTATTTTTTTATCTGGGGTTTCTTCACTAGAGAGGTAGACCAAGTTGCATTGCTTCCACTAGGGAACAAAGTGGCCTTTGTTCTCCTTCCATGTAAGAACCTCATCAACATGTATGGACACAGTATCTGTGTCCTCCAACATTGTTGGAGGAATTAGAGTTTTTCAGATGATCTAATTGTACATATTAGCTGTGGTGATACAATTTTCAACTAGAAAACAAAGAGATGAAATAGGGTGTAAATCCTAGGTGATTCTGACAGAATAGATTACTTCTCAGGCATAGCAGTGGGTGCAAGTCATGGGTGACATTGAAAAAATAGATAATCCTCAAACATCTAAGCGTGAGATTGTCCTTACTATAAGGTGTAGCCCCTTGGAGCTTCTTGTATATCTTGAAGACTGGAAAGAGAGGAATGTAACTAAATATATGTTCCCTTGTTTCAGCATGTGACTTTATGCTACTCAAAACTCAGAAGTACATGAAGGATAAGCTACAGAAGCAAATAAAGAATTGGTGGAGCAGAATAATCTACTCATATAAGAAATTAGTTCAGATCTAGACATAGAGCTCCATATCACAGCAGGTCAAGAAAGAAGTACCGAGTGAGGCAAAAATAATTTGTATGATGTATCCCAACTTCAAAATCCCAATGTACAATCGGTTACGTAAGCTCATAATTTTAGACCACAGATCTAGAATTGTAAAATTGGACCAGTATACAACACTAAATGTAACATCGCAAATCACAAATTTTGAATAGACATTAAACAAATAAGTAATAACTAGTAACCTAGAGTCTTGTAGGGTGGAACATGGACTGCGAAAAATAAGTTAAAAAAATACTTATCAGAAACTGAAATTGAGGTAAATCCTTGTGCTACTCCAAACAAATTTTACAAGTATTCAATTAAGGAACTACCAGTTGTGGAATCTGATATCGCTGGCTCCAACATGGACCTGCAGTTGAGCAGTACAACTACTGCATAGTGCTCTCCTCTGTTTCCAGTGCCTTTAAACTTTGCAACAGCCTTCAATGACGCGGCATTCAACAATCCATTCAAATCTGAAGATTTTTGTTTACACAACTGCCAATAATAAAAATTGATTAAAATCAGTACCTATCTTAAATCTCTAGGACAGATATAATAGAAAATTTCTTACCAATTGAGAGTTGACCATGTAAAATATTATAGTACCAAACTGAAATATTTGGATAAGATCTCTGCCGTGGACACCTTCTATGTAAACCCAGGCATAAAAAGAGCTCTATATGTAAGGTTCGTAAGTTGTAACATCCGGGGACTAAAGAGCAACAAATACCCTGTAATCCAGCACCATTTATGTAAATACCAAAAAATGCCTCCGGATTTTTTCATATACAGCTGCATCCCCGAGAACTCAGCTCGGGGGAGCGCCTATCTAGGGGGAAAATTGCATCAATGGAGCAAGTTTAACATGTCAATTAAGTGAACTATAATAAATCATAAATACTATATAGCTAGATATTTTATATGTAACGTCAATGTCTGGTTTGAGATACAGGCGTAGCCAGCACACCAAGTTTGGCGTATGGAATACCCCGTCTTTACCCCCACAGGTTTGAAGTTGTGATTCCACTAAGTAGAAAGCCAGCACTGCCAAATGCCAATATGCTTAGACTCTTATCATGGCTGCGAAGAAACTAAACTGTAATAAATAACATGCAGCTCTATAAATGGGAATCTAAAGATACCCAGAGCTATTAATGGCCAAATACAAACGTTCACACACATGTGGTGGGGTTTGAGTGCATTTAGTACATTTTACATCCTTAGCTAGTAATGTAAATGGCCATGATTGCTATCGAGGTGAATAAAAACTGAATCTGCAGGAATATAAAATGGAATGAATAACCCAGACAGAGGCTATACACAGATTCTTATGTCTGAAAATAAACGTGACCAAAGCTAGACTCTACACCATTGTATATGACCATATTTTGGTGTACCTTGTGCTTTCTAGTCCTCTGGACTGTCCTTGCGACCAAGTGTGCTGCTAGTTTAGGATCATAAGGTATTCCATATTTATTTAGACACCCAGGTTCACAGCTTGGCTGTAGGAAGATTCTTTAGACTCCTAATTAGAGGAGGAATAACCCAGTACTATGAAGAACTCAGTAGTGACACCCCTTGCCCGCGCAGCAAGCTACTTTGCCCTAATCTGGCGAGGATAAAACGGTCAAAATATTGTTTCACAGCCCAATAAGTAAACACTTCTTAATGGAAAACACTTCCGCCAACAAGTTCGTTCTGGTGCCCGTTGGGCAGACCAATGTTCTCTCCGACAGTGCCCATTTCCAGAGCATATTTACTAATAAGTTCTAGATAATGAATAACGAAGGAAAAATAAAAACTAACCGTGAAGTAGGCCTTAGACTTACTTCAAGAATGCGGCGAGTAACATCTTCCTTGAATTCAGCAACAACCAGACGAGACTCCCTCTTGTCAACAACATTCTCCAAGGGAAGAATAGCATGCCTAAATGCAGACAAACCATACCCCAAAACATCAATACCATGAGCCCAAAAAGACTTCTTGGCCTTTGCAGGAGGAGTGGCGGCTTCAAGAGATGGAACCTGCAACTCAAGAATGTCTTCCTCCTCCTCCTCAATATTTGGCACTTTCTGATCCAATTCCTCCCTATTCAGTTCAATACATTCCTTCAAATGCTTCAATAGGTCGGAAGAAACATGCACAGCAGAAGCATAATCAGCAGCACCACTGTGGAACCTAAGTATAATAAGGCTGTTTGCATCAGGGAGCCGATATAGCTTAACTTGGAAGACTCTGAATGGTTTCTCTTTGGGAAATCCTGCATCCATCTCATCTTCTACAATCTGCAACCATGGCTCTTGAGTTCTATCTGGGTCCTCCGCTTCAGGCCCCTCGGCCTTATCTATGACCTCAACATCCAACAACGTACTGGCATCTACATCAAAGCATAATTGCCCTTCTTTTTCTGCAATCCAAGCTCGGAGAAGAGGTTGGGAAGATAAAATTGCTGAAACGGCTGCTCGCAGGGGGGCAGGGCCTATGGATTGGCCTAACAGGATGCCTGTTATGGAAGTCCCTGTGCCACCATCCACTGCACCACACCAATTGCTCTCCGTTGTTCCCATAGGACGAGATTTACGAACTGAGTATTCATTTTCATTTTCATTTTCCATTGGATTGGAGTGTTGGACCCTGCAGATGTAGATAATGATTCAGATACAGATACAGCCCATGGAATGGATCACATATTTATACTGGAATGCTGGTAAACATAGACAAATATAAGAATATCTCTTCCTATGTAGCAAAGCGACAGAAAAGAGCATCTTTGTTGGGGGTGCAAGTTATATCCTTTCATTCAAAGAGCTGGTTTTTAACTTTCCTTGGTAGGGATGTTGACTGATCCTTGTAAGTTCAAATATTGAAGATTGTCTACGATTTCTGCCGTAAAATATAATTAAAATATTGGGAAGACTATCACATAAGCGCAAAAAATTTGGATAAAATTATATAATATCATTCATATATATATACCTAATATATATATTTTCACTTAAAATATATATAATTCATAATTCAAATATATATATCATTTGAATTATGATATATTTTCAAATTTATAAAACAATTTTGAATAGATAACTTGATAGGCAAGGTTGACTGTCAAATTTAAGCTTCATGATCTAATAATCTGAAATTTCAGGGGAAATTTGACAGTAAATGACATATCATCTCTATATTAACTAATGTTTCATCAAATTATTTTAACGAGGAGTATAAATTAAATAAATGATAAATTAGACTCATAAATGATAATGTAATTAAGGTAGGAATGTTTATTTCTATTTGTTTTTCTTTCTTTTTTTAAATAAAATTGAAATATTTTATTATTTTTATAAAAGAGTTCATACAAAATCCTGGTTCAGGAGAGCATATCGACAGGAAGAAAACCTCTGGTTATAGCTTCATGTAGAAGAAATAAAGTCACAGATGTGATTACAGAATCCACCCAAGGACCAGACCAAACAGAGGGCCCAAGTACAAAATTTCCCTAACTAAAAATAAAAGACAACCCAACAGACAATGGAAGAAGGACAACAAAATTCTTCAATCCTCCCCATCCACCCAGAAATTGGGACTGGCTTCATAATAAGATAACAGCCATAAATGATCCAAAGAAAAGCTCAGAAACTGGGACTGGCTTCGTAATAAGATAACGGCAATAAATGATCCAAAGAAAAGCTCTTCTTTAACTTCATGCTGATGAAGATACTCTATCGAATCTTGCAGCAACAACAAACAAGAATTATAGGAGACAGTAATAGATATTCTATTATTTAGTTGATGTTTGATTATTGGATTCTCTTTTTTATGGTGGATTATTATTATAGGTATGATCATAAACAAGTCTTTAAATTTTGGTTTGTATTTAGAGAGGATTATATATAATTTAGTCTTGAGTGTTATGATTATATCTTCTTACTTTTGTTTTTGTTCTTTGTTAATGCATTTTCTTATAAAACTTGTTCAGTTGAGAAGATATCTATTTTTAGGTTTTAATGGTGTTATGAAGTATCTTAAGGAGCTTGTTATTGATCAATGAAAATTTTATTGTTTTAATGTCAATAAAGTTTCTATTGTTGATTAAAAAGGTTGAAGGCTGTAGACACCTAAAATTGTCTCCATGCATCACACATTCATAATTCGTCATTTTCCATCACTTTCTTCATTTTCTCCCAATTCATCAATTTTAATTAAATAATTTTTAATTATTTGATTAAATTCACTATTTTCTTCTATTAGTTGAATAATTAATATTATTTGATTAATTCATCATTTTCCTCTAATTCACCTTAATTAAATAATTGATTAACTAAATTCAAATTTCCCCTCTTTCACTTATATTTAAATTATTTAATAATTTTTTTAATTTTCTTCAAACCCACCTAATTAAATATTTTTTAATTAATTAATTAAAAATCTTAAATTATTCTCATCCCACCTAAATTAATTAATTAATTTATACTTTTCTTCCAACTTTTTGTATTAATAACATTGGAACGAGTCATAGATACATCAGGGTATGCTTTTTAGCTTGCTCTACACCAGATTAAGCATTACATCTTGCATTTCCAACTTTTCTTCATAGTTACAAAAGTCATACTATCACCAGAATTATCCTAACCAAAAATTATTTTGACCAAAGTTTCCAGAGTAGAGCATATTAACATATCACGAACAGAGTCACCAAATAGGTAGAGCATATTAACATATCATCTACAAAAACAAATTCTCTTAGAATCTATTTCTTGTAGCTCTTGTTGTTTACTTTTGAATCCCCACACTTTGCCTCCTAAGCACTAGGCTGAACCATGGAGGTCCAGTTTTCAAGACCTATGGAGTAGTAGCATTATAGAGTTCTCTTGGCTTGATGATGTTGCTAACACTCTCGTTCCCAGCAGCAACATTGTTAAAGACCCTTTGGAACTCCCTCAACGTCATAAGGAATATCTTCGAGTCGTCCTAGTTGTGATGCCAGGTATGACTGTATTTATAACCTTTGTCTTGTTCACCATCACCACTATGTCAGTGATCAACCTCATAAATTTTGACATAGAGATTTCCATTGTCGTTGTTACCTACAACATAATAGAGAGAAATGTGTGTCTCTTATTAGACTTGGTATTTTCTTCCAACTTGCACATGGCATATTCTATTTTAAAAGTGGAAATTCTCTTTTCAAAATATTTCTCTCTATAAAATATCTTAAAACATTTTTCCTTAAATCAAAGGATGGAGTTCAGTTAACTAAACCTCTCATTCAATCTTGACGATTGATCTCTTGATTTGATTCCACCATTGATCTTCATCCTCCAATCACCATTGTTGATCAAACTTTCATGAAATCTATAAAATAAGCCTTCTCCTTCACTCAAATTCATTCACAATCTTTTGAGACCATTGATCATCATTTTGAACATTCAATTGAGCATTTGAGTTGTCATTGTGAATCAAGATCTTCACCATCAAGCTTCATCAACATCATCAACAAGCTTTTACAAATGGTTATGCATAATTGAGCAATCCACATTTTGAATTAGCATAATTCAACATTGGAGTACTATTTGCGTGCTTTTTTGAAGTAATTTGATCTTAATTTGAATGGTATGCTTGATTTGGGTTTATTTCATTTAAAACATTACATTCAACTTCATTGATTAATGGGTCTAATTAGATCATTTAGTTCTAGGTATTTGATATTTTCTAACCCTAATAGCTTAATTTGTCTTTTAATTCACAACCTGTTATTCCCATTACACCAAGACATAAAATATAAAATATGCAAAATGCCTAGATGTAGTATTAGTGATGCAATGCTAAATAATTTGTAAATGGTTTGTAATGCAATCTGAATGTTTTTTTCTAAATGAAATTCAATGATATTTTGATGACGACTATTGTCATAGAGCTTCCCTTCAATATGACATCCTAGGTGCCTAATTTAGAATATTTGACATGAAAGGCAATGGATAATAGTCAAATTAGGTGAAAGGACCAGCTTGAGAAAGTTTGAAAATTGATTTATGTTAGGAGGACAAGGTTGTGGGTGTGATCTTGTCCAAGGGACATAGATGTACCCACAATCTAGTATAGGGTAAAGTATTGATTGTAGAAGGAATGGATATGGACCACTTGGGGCTAGGGTAGGTTGGTTTTTGGGTTTTGGTCAACTTATGCACTAAATAAGCCAAATTAAGCATCTCTAGACATTACATTTATGACAACACCCAAAGTGAATGTAAAATGGGAGGGTAAAAGGGTAAGATATGCAGTTTTCTCTACATTTTGTCCCCAAATTCATGTAAATTGTATGAATCATTCATGCTAAATTGAAGAGGAAAAAAATTGAAATAAGTAGACGAATTCAAAATTGGATTATGCATCGTGTAAGACATGTAAGGCCACTTGATCATTCCTTATAAATGCATCTAGATTAATTTTATGATTTGGTAACAATGTACTTATGACATAGAGTTCATATTTATTTTATGGCGTATTTTGTATTATGTTAGTTGCATAGTGATAATGGACCTAGTAAGTATAGATTTCATACATAACATTATACAAATAAGAATGGTTATGTGTGGATCACTACTTAGTCATGATTTGTAATGTTATCAAAATATGTAAATAAATGATATATGAGTAAGTTCACATTGCTTATGTTATGCTTGATATGTTGTACTAACAATTGTAGCTAGTGTACGGGAGAATTCTAATGTGTCCTTGTCTTGCATATAATATTTCTTGATTCTTGGAAAGTAAGCTTGAGAGCTCCTAAGAGGGATGAAATAAAGAGTTGATGATATAGTCAAAATTTTGGGGGTTTCCTCGAGAATGTGAGTGTAATGTGAGACGTCAACATGAAGCAATCGAGAGGGTGGGATCAAGCTTGTATGGATGAGGTAAGTACTATCCTTACTTTGTTTGTTTGGTTACTACAAAATAATATGTTTTAAAAATAGGAAATCAAGTACTTTTTCAATTAATCATAATCAACCTATTTGTAGTGTTAAGCTACTTCCTTATCCCTTATCCTATTTTCAATTAGGGTTGTGCTTTAATGCATTATGTTTCCTAGATATTCATATAATTTTGGTGGCATCTCAACATGTCAGTTTAATGGAGATTGTGATTGAACCTTTCATGTTATGCTTATGATTACAAGCACAAGGGGCTTAGACCCAATTATGGTTCCAACGAAATAATTCTAAGATAAATTTAAGGTTGTGCATGCCCTCTTTATTAGCATAACTTGATTAGGTGTATAGTTTTCAATTGTGTTTTGATAAACATTAATTTAACTTGATTTTAATTTCAAGTGGTAATTTGAATAAGAATATTTATGCATAGTGAAATTAGGAAAGGAAGTTATGAACTAACATGATGAGGTGAGTTAGATCCAATGTCTATATACTAAATCATTACAATGACACGAGACAATGAAATCTAATATATGGGTATGTAATTTGGAACATGACTTAGTTTTGAAACACTTGAATATAGGTATAATAGGTCACAATTTAAGTCCTATTTGGAGGGAATGATTTATATTTATTATGTTAAAGAAATTGAGATACTACTATAAACTTTATTTAAAATTTAATTGTTCATATGATAATATGGTTTATGAACACATTAGATTATTCATAAAATATTATTCCCAAATATATATATTGGGACTATATTAAGCTTGAATTTGGGTTATATGTTAATCCTAAATGAAAAAAAATAGATAATATCAATAGGTATTCTTATAATATCATACTAAATGAAATCTTGGGACCAATAAAATAATATGATCTATAGATATCAAGTATTATGTTTTTTAAAAAATAAAATTTGAAACAAGTTAAGTAAAGGATGTCAAGTCTTAATCTTTGGAAATTTTCCAATAGGAATTTAATGAATTTATCCATGCCTGTTAAAATAAGACTATATTATTTCATTTCAAATATAGAATCAAATATATATGGCTTACGGATTCCAATTATTGAAGTTGTCCCATTTGTCTTAAGTTGTAATCCAACCTAATGGAGAAGTGATCCAACACCTTAGAGTGGTCATGATGAATTTCTTAGCGAAACTTAAATTTATATACTTCCTTCTGGATTGATAAGTTAAAATGAGTCTTAATTAAAAATAAATAAAATAAAATGGAATGTCATTCAATTTGACTCACTTTATGTCCCCATTATATAGTTAAAATTCTAAGTGGATAAGAATGAAAGAAAGAGATGAATAAAATCACAGTAGGTGCACACATAGGAAACACAATGAACGAAAATCAGAGTTAAAAGGAAGAAATAGAATGATAAGAATGATATAGAAAACAAATAAAACGGAAGAAAGAGAATAGAAAAATAAAAGATGAAGAGTAAAATAAAAGATAACAGAAGTAAGTGAGTAAATAATAGGGTAAAAGAAAATAAGATATAAGTGTATAAGAGATTAAGTAGAGGTAGGAGTAAAAGTGAAGTATTAATGATAAAGAGTGAGAACAGTAATGTGGACAGAGATGAGTATACAATGAAGAAAAAAAAAATATAGTATAAAACAAAAAGAAGGCATAAAAAAAAGGAAATAAATAATAAAAACATAAAAAATGTAGAATTAACAAATAATATCATAAAATAATAAATAAAAGGAAGGATAATCAAGGATACACAAATAATGGGGAGAATAGGTAAGATATATGAGCAGATAAAAAAATGTATAAATGAATAGGTAGAAAACAGTAAGTTTGAATTTATTAATATTCTTGCTACTTTTATTAACTGGCAATTGCTCTCCATCTGGAAACTTCGGACATCTTCTCACTCTGCATGCTCTCCAGTTAGAAAACTTCGGGAGGGATTTCCGGCCTACACATGTATCTCCACTTTTTGTTGTCAAATAGTTTGCACACCTTGTGTAAACTTCCACTTTTTAGAGAAAAGAAAAGAAAACAATTCACATGCCTTGTCTACGCTTTCACATTTTTGTTGTGGGAGACAGTTCACATGCCTTGTCTATGCTTCGCATTTGGCATACATGGCTACCAGGGCACTTGCAACTACAACATCTGATAAATTCCTCTACACCTTTATGCTTTGATGGATGCTCATACACTGTGTGAGGCTCCCATTCTGGGCGTAGGCAGAGGGGATGCAGGGAACATTTGCAGCTATAACAACGAATAAGGTATTCACTCCTTCAAACTCTTCCTCCTTGGTATTGACCTTTTACTTCTCCAATTTGGCGTCTGAAAATAAGGTTTCCATGATGGTTTTGTAGTATGTTTATTAAAATGAAAATTACTGTCAAGTTCCTAATAATGTGCACAGTTAGGTTTTAACATTACAACATCATCTACCTTGTGTAGTTAGGTATATATCAACATAATTAATATATATTGTATATTTATATGAATGTTATGATGTATGTCCATAAGCTATTCAAAGCTCCTAGTTCGGCATTGGCTGGAAGGGTACTGGCAAATATTTTGGAATTTAACTTTACACTTACCACTTGTTTTTTCCCAGAAGCTTCCAATTCCTTTTTAACAAATCCATTATGTGCATATCCTGCAACTAATGCATTCTAGCAACCACTTTTATTTGAGGCATTTTGTCAAACAGTTCTCAGTCTAAATTTTAGACAAGCAGAGATAACATAAAACAAAAGAAAGAAATTGGAGACAAAATACAACAAACACAATATTTATGTGGTTCATCAAAACTGGCTACATCCACGAGAAAGTAGGGAATAATCTCTATTAACAGATATCAAGTACATGATCTGCACACATATATTTAGACACAGCTCTTTGATACGAAGAGATGGGAGAATATGAATGGTCATGTGACCGTTGGGCTTCACATCCCAACAATCTCCCCCGTCAAGTCCAACTGACACAACCATGCACTGTGCCATCCCTGCATTTCCAATCTTATCTTCACATCATAGTCAGGCTTGAAGTTTTTAACTTTGCCAAATATTGTTCACGAACACTTTGAATCAGTCTTCTCCAGGTCAAATCAGATAGAACAAAGGTTAACATAAATGCGCCCATTAATCCATAATCAGAAACACCACTTTCTACAGGTTCAAAATACACTATACCATCACCTGCATTTGTGCTCCCCTTCTCTGCATCACTTCGAAACATAGATGCTTGGAACGGCCTCCTAAATTCACTTGGCTCTACGCTGTAATAAACATGTAGAAACTTCAAATCCCTGCGCTTAGATTTCTGCAAATCCCTGTGCTTAGATTTCTCATCGTTTTCCATGGCAACTACAAACTGCAAACTTTCTTGTGAGCTAAACATTGAAGTTGAATCTTCAAGATCTCCCTCCTCTTCTTCTATAGGTGTCAATGAGATGAGAGTGGTTTTAGAATCATCACATTCCCCATAAGGTTCAATTGGCTCCACAGGGCTTGGTGGAATAGTTGACGATCGAGGATAAAAAACTTCCAAAAACCTTACTTCACGCTCACACTGTGTTTTGATTTCTTTTCTCTCATCTCCAACAGCTACTTTCCATGAATGATTGATATCAAACCTAGGAGGTTTCACCATGCCATCTGTGACACCATGCAAGGCTCTTCTGGTGTACACTGTGATGGAACACTTCTTCCAAATCTAAATCATAATCAAATCCAGATTCCATTGGGTGCCACAACAAGCGTTTATTTGCTTGCAGCAGATCTTGAACACCAACCTGACCTGCTTGCAATGGTGCATCTTCAGCAAGAAATAATCTAACCTGACATAAATTGGTCTCTGGCACCCAGGACACTTTCTTAATATTGCGACGACTGGGCTTGTTTTGCTCAGCTTGGCTAGACATTTGATTCAAAACCCCCATGTTGGGAAATATGATAGAAGCGGTCATCTACAAATTCACCATTGAAGCATTTTCCTTGGGGATTTGGTCAGGTAAAGCCTTCCCTATAACCTGTCGGCGCTTCAACTCCAACTCTATTTCACAATAGTTGAAAACCCTTTGCTCCAACAACACTTCTCAGGGTTTTGTTTCGGCAAATAGATTCACTTTCTTCTTCTGCACCACGCCCTCAACGACATTACCAGCCAAAGCCGCCTCCTCTAGATCCATCTCATCCTCCAAAGGACTTGAAACAAGGGGGGCTTCAATTGTATTAGTCCCCGGAAGCATAAACAAGGGAACGCACATGGGGTCCACAACTATTACGCCACTGTTGTTTTCTTCCTGCTCCGTCTCCTCGCTCGGATACAGCTACGCCATTGCAAACCCTACGACCTCCATCATGAGCGGCAGTTGCTCCATCACCAGCATTCTCTCAGTCCGTTCATCTAAGCTCTTATCTTCTTTCTTTTTATCACTACCCTCTACAGCGTCCATCTTCTCCCACAGTGTACGCGACTTCACAGCCCTTTCATCTTCTTCTACAACAGACTTCTTGTCTCTCACTGACTTTCGTTCCCCTTGAAAAACATCTCTTACCCAAATGTTCTCTCCAAAATCAGGAACACAAAACAATAGACGGTGATCCCACACCTCCACTTGGGCATCTCGTGGTATTTGCACAGAGGCCATATTCGCATACTTATTTGCTTGCAGGAGTTCCCACACTTTCTTTTCCTCATTTGCAACAACGATAGATTCTTCAGCCTTGCACTCCTCTTTCACAACCAGTTGATCGACCTCCGCCATGACAACATCTTCACCGACCTCCTCATCCGGGGTTCGAACCGGGATCTTCGCCTGCACATCTTTTTCCTCATAAATGTTGAGACCCAGCTTCAACATCCTATGAATTTTGGAAGAAAAGGTGTTTGGATCATCGAGGCGGAAGCCAGAAGTGAGAAAAACCATTTCATAGATGAGTAATACCAGGTCTTTTATAGACTTGCCACTCTTATCTGCCTCTTCCCTCTTCCGCAACTCCTCCATGATGGCTTTCTTGTGTTGTGCATCACCTGTGCATTCAAGAAGTGCTCTAAGCTCAATTTTGAGATCTTCTAAAAACTCTTCTGGTGTAGATTCAACTCGAAACCCAACATCCTTCTCCTCTTCAGTTGAATCCTCCTCTTTTTTCCAACCATCCCACCAATGTACACGACATTTCTTTTCAACTTTCACATACACAACATCACTCTTTGCTGAAACTAAATTGCCAAGAAATTATTTAGTGATAAAATGAGCCTCAGCATCTTCTTTCATCTCTACTCAACCTCACCAAGCTCTAATATCAATTGTAAATTTTAAACAAGTAGAGAAAACATAAAAAAGAAGAAAGAAATTGGAGACAAAATACAACAAACACAATATTTATGTGGTTCACCAAAACTGGCTACATCCATGAGAAAGCATGGAATAATATCTATTAACAGTTATCAGATATCAAGTACATGATCTGCACACATATATTTAGACGAAGAGATGGGAGAATACAAATGGTCATGTGACCGTTGAGCTTCACATCCCAACACTCGTTCCTTGTCAATGCATCCACATTCTGCATAAATGTCTACCAAGGCAGTTTCAACTACAACGTCACTCTGCTCTTTATCTAGAAACCTTCTATATCAGCGTGCAACATTATGACTTCTAGTTTTGGTACCCTCATGGTTTTTATGCTACAACTTGAGAAAATAATATTGGGTCAAAAAATATAAAAACAAGGCTTTCAGATGCCTTCCACAACTTTATGGCACCTCACAAATGTAGAAAAACCATTGCCACTGGTAAGAAATAATATCCAAAGAAAAGAAAAAAATCATTTAAAAACGAGTTTGCATAGTTAACAAAACAAAAGGAGCAAGCCATACAAATTTAAAACACCCTTAAATGTGTTTCAAAGAGCACAGCAAAATAAAAATAGTAATCAATGAATCTTATTCCAAACACCCTATCTATGAAGCCATTGAAGTTTAATGCCTATGCAGGAAAAATGGTGGAGGCTGCCACTCTTCCATCTTCCTCCTATACATGTAATTCATAATAAAACAATAAAAAACCTACTTTAGGGCTGCATCGCGTTTTGAAGCCTATGAAATTTGGATCGGTGTAGTGAAAAAAAAACAATAAGGCATAGTGTTAGATTCCTTGGAATTAAATTACTTTATCACATTTGATTACGGTGAACTTTGAGTTGGGTTCTAAAAGGGCAATTAGGGGAGAGGGGCCTATAGTGGAGCACCCTAATTTCATGTTTCTCAAAATCCTACGTGGAAATTTCAAATCACTCCCAATTTTGTACACCAGTTTATTTGGCAACTCATATGCTTCTATATTTCATTTTAGGGCCACATCATCAAATATGATGCCATATCAGCATGCTTTTTGTTAAGGTATCCAAAAATGCCCAAGAAAAAAGTGAGACCAATAGTGGTGCACTAAGTCATGTTTTATTGGTGCGCTGATGTGGCATCACATGATTTGTCACTCTGCGTACTTTATGGATAAAAAGTGTTTTACAATTGGATATTAAAGTTCTCCACTATGGGGCCCAATGAGAACTACTTATATCCCCACTATTGGACCCTGCTCCATTATGGGCCCCTCTCCCCTAATGCCACTTATAGGCTACAATAATTTAATTAAATTCTTATTGAATCTTCCCTTATAAAAGGAAGAGAATCTATTTTTAAAAAAACTAGGGTCTTTTTAAAAGGGAGGGGAATTAATATAAGTTTATACGTGAAAATCGTTGTTTTAAATTTAAAATGAATAAAGGGGCCTCCTTAGGGATATACATGTATACTAATAAGAAATTAATAATGTGTTTAAAATAATTTCTTTTTATATATAATCAAGAGAATGTGATATATCATTTAATGAATAAATTTTTAAATTTAATTATATATAAATGAGAAAGGTGTAAGGTATGATAAAATCTTAGCTAGATAATCATTTTTTTTAAATAAATATTTATTGGTTAATATTTCTTTTATGTTTGGATATTTGCGAAAACTACAATATTATATTTGTATTATTAAAAATAAATAATATAAGATATTTATCAACATATGAGAAATTCCTAAGACATGTGAATGTACGGATTATTCTATTTTGTCTAGTAAGTTTAAACTTGATGCTTTCTAAGGAAAAATAAAATTCAAATTCATATACACCATTTTCTTTTCATTCCATTATTAAAAATGATGTTAAGGACATATAGATTATGATTTTATAACATGACTTCTAACCTAGTGACAAGGCTTGTAACTGATAAGTATTGTCTAGTTTAATTATTGAGAATAACATCTAATTTATTTAATATAGATTTTTGAATCATGATCTTGAGCTTTTGCACTCTTACTCATCTAGTACACACCATCGCTCTAATTGTAGGGAATACTTTACTAAAGTTCAAGCATCATTTCATCTTTGAAAGATAATAAATTAAGTCCTATGACACCTATTTTTTAGAGCTACTTTTCATGCATCTAATACAATATAACAAAGATCTTAGAATAACCCTCTTGTGATAATTAAATGATATTATAGGATTAAAATGTCTATATATAATCTAGTTCACAATTCATACTTGGTAGAATGTATTATTATTGAGACATATTTAACCCTGCATAATATTGGTTAGGTAGCACCTGTTTTCATTGTGCTCTTCTACTATAAAAAGGGTGTAGGAAGATTATGGAGGTGATGGGTCAAAATTATGGTGAAACCCCAGTAATGTGTGGTTTAATCTGTGATGTTATAGTTAACCACGTATGCTTGTGTATGGAACTTTGTGTTATGAGTTACAACCTCATAACCTAGTTATGTTTTTGATGATGCAAAAGAATAGTTGGAAACTAAGAGTTTAGTTATCGGTATGAGTACCTAGGTCTCTACTCCCTATTTCACTATGATATCCTTAGCTAGAGTTTTGCTACTCGGCTTCACCTAAGTGGGTGGCAGTCGACTAAGAAAACTATCTGGGGTAATGGACTCTAGAAAGGGTTGCATACCCACTTTTATAGTATGAAATTTATATTTTAGCGTATATCATTGAAATTGTTCTATGAGCATGAATGAGTTTGAGTCATTTGTTGAACCTTGTGGATATACCTTATGTCAGTGAGTCAAATGAGTTGGAGCAACTCAAGTTGTTGAACTACGGTGCCTATGTGAAATATATACAAAGGCAAGGCCATCAAGCGATGAGACCCAGAGGCATTAGATCGGGCCCCTAGGACTGTTATTTTGAGTCATGTATGTGACTTGTCACTTTCTCCCGATATTGTAAACTATCATTGAATTATATAGCATGTCTTAGTAATCATGTGCTAACTACCTTTGATCATATGTGTGTGCCTTGATTCATGTAGACCTTGCAGGTATAGGTGTTGTGAGCGAGGAATTTTTGACACGACGGAATGTAGGAGGTACGTTAAGTCGATCCAAAGTAAGTAGATACTAATGATCAAAAGTAGTAAATCATTTCTATCTTTGCTTTGAATTGGTGTGATCATTGACCATAGTTGTAAGTAGTGAATTGCATTGTTTTTTTTTTTAAGTAAAGAATAAAAATAAAAATAAAAATAATTGATTGCAAAATTAGTAAAGTTGTTACAGTTTTGTTAGGTTGTTTAGTGTGTAGAATGCGGGCATTACAAGATGCACCTACATGTTTACCATTTTGTAGTATCACTTATGTTTTGATAAGAACTTTACTTGAACATTGAATTGTAAACATCTACACTTTGCATTTCCTACTTTTATTGTTAAAATATTACAATGTAATATCCATAAATGTCTACTTATCTCCAATGTAGAATATATGCCTGGAAATATTATATGTCTAATTTTTTTCTTGTGTCCTTGAAAGAGAATTATTTGTATTGTGTATTTGATGAAATGGCATTGTATTATGCTTTAGCGATGTATCACCATATATTTATTCCATGTGTGTTTAAGTGTATAGATAGCATGTTTAAATTAGACTAAATTCAAGAGTATTAATTCATGTGCAAAGCCACACATTTCTCTTTAGACATTAAAGACAAACTAACCCTGAGTTAAATTAGACTAAATTCAAGAGTATTAATTCATGTGCAAAGCCACACATTTCTCTTTAGACATTAAAGACAAACTAACCCTTATGTAACCTCATAAAGATAAATCACCATGGAACCTGGCCACTGAGTGGTTAATTAAATTTTTGGGAAGACTATCACATAAACAAGAAAGTTTTGGAAAAACCATACAAAAATTATATAATATATCATAATAATATATATTTGAATTATGATATATTTTTAAAATAAAATAATTTTCACATTTACAAGACGATTTTCAATGGATAACTTGACAAGCAAGGTTGATCGTCAAATTTAGGCTTAATGATCTAATAATTTGAATTTCACATGATCAAATACATGTAAGAATTTCCATGCTATGAATAATTTATGTAAGATTTCAACAACTATTAAAAGAGATCGATTGTTCAATGTCAAATATTTTGAGAGAGAAGAAGAAAAGTTTCCTCTTGCTACCATTGAGAATACATAAATTTCTCTAATTTAAAGGCCCCCGAGGTAATGCCTACTACTATTGTCTAATGTATGCCCACGTTTGCACTGTTGCGCCTTAGTCTTTATGCTCTTTTGTTCCTAATGCAAAATCAGACCTTTGTATTTGCACCCGAGTCTCCAAACGTTCCTGATCAGCTCCTTAGCTTAACCCCGTAGCACCAACTACAACTAATCGATTTAACTTACAACTCAACATTGTATTAAAAAAACATGAAGTAAGATCCATTAGCTCAGGCTATAGAACACATAAAATGAAAAAAATATGATAGACATGGGAGTAATAGAAATTAAACTTTTCATTAGAAATCAATGCTCATTAAGGCATTTTAATGCATTCATTTACCCTAAAATGCAAACAAAAACCGAATGTAGTTTGAAAGTTGGGTACATTTATCTGTATGCACTTTATTTGTCTATCATCAACTCTATCCTTCCTTTATGCTTTGATGGAACTCCATAACCTCTTCCTAAGTCGCCAATTCAACATAGGCAATAATGATAATGTCAAAACGCTTTAGAGATTGACTGTATACACGTTATTTTGCATTTGGCTAAAAAATTTCAAAGCCTTCTCAAAAAAATCAATTTGTGTATATTGGCCTAAGGAATTTTTTTAAATAGTTCACATGCTTTTCTATTTTAAAAGTAAAACAACCTGTGCCAAAATGAGAGGTTTGGAACATGGTATCGATATCTATCAAAGCATAAAATATATTGGAATTTTTTAAGATGTTGTGGTTGTTAAAAATATGAACTTTATTTAGTTACCAAGTGTCATGTCTCATGTAAGAGACACACCTATCCATACATGTACTTAAGGATCTTTGGATCCATATTTTTCATAGTAGAAAATACAATATCAATTAATGCTCTTCAATTTTCAACATGTTATCAAAGTTGTAAAAATTCTTGTGTGTGCCCATGTCAAATTTGAAGATAGTGTTGGAATGTTTTGCAAGGTTAGTGTGACTATTTGTGACATATTTAGGAGTTGTTTCATGTTGCATTAAAAGAAAGGCATTCATTTTGTGTTGGAGGTTATCTCGCCACTCCCCTATCAAATTTTCTCATGAAATATGTTCTCTTCTCTTTGTTATTGAAAGCACAATCTCCATTGCCTCATTTTGTTGCCCACAATTGTAATGGTATAATATCCTATGCTAAAATCAAATGCACATATTATTGTTTGTGTTTTGTTGTCAATCGAGCATTGTAAGATGCAATTTCATTTCTCTAATTGTGTAAGGATCTTGAGAATAGTTTGAGAAGAATCAAGTTTTTTAAGTTACAAGTTGTTATTAAATGTGGAGGAGGTCATGATAAAGTGTGTAGAAAAAAGGTAAATCAATCCAATTAGGGGTAGAAATCTGAAGTATAACAGCAAACATAAATATGCAGATCTTAAAGATAAATATATGTAGATTTAAAGAAGATCATATCAAACTTTGTTTTGAGTTTGGAGCAGACTTCATTGACATTCTGGAGTAGACCTCATAGTGAATTTAGAGCAGAGTTTTGAGGGGATCTATATCAACATACTGAGGCGAGTTTGAGAAGATATACTAGGTGTTTTGGAGCAAAATTTGTTACTAGTATCAAACAGTCATTTCGAGTAGACCTTGTACTATTTTTTTTGTCATCTTTGGAGTAGACCTTGTTACAATTTTGTAGCAATCATTATACTTGATTTGGAGTAGATAATATAGCAGACTTGAAGTAGCTTTGAAGCACATTGTTGGTGTAGATTTTGTAACAGACATAAGGGAGAAGTTGGAGCAAACATTGCATCATTTGTGGAGTAGACATCAGTACAATTTTGGAGAAAATATTGGAGAGAAATAAAAAAAAATCCAAGGCATAGACAAGTTGCAATAAAGGAAAACAAAATTTCTATCAACAATTGTAGATTTGGAAGAGATTATAGCTTTAGAAGAAAGTGTGTCTATTTTTTATCAAAGAAGAAAGGAGCATAGAAATAAGAGTTCAAATTTGAAAGAGGACAGATTTTCTGAGAAAATTATTTCGATAACTAAAAAATTTCATCTCATATAAGAAGTTGTTGAAGGCATATGCCATTGATGGTAATATTTGTTGAGTTATCTCGTTGAAGATAAAGAAGCTACCAAATCTTGAAAGAAGGGAAACAAAATTGGTAAATGAAGTAAAGTTGCATTATTTTTTAAAATATATTGTTAATCATTGAAGATAAAAGTTTTTCACCCAATTCAAAAGAGCCATCTCTTTTAATAGATAAGATTACAAATTTTGAAGAGGTTGAAATTTCCAAGAAAGATGTCGATTTGAGAAGAAAATTGCATATGATAAAAGACAAGGTTGGAAGAGTGAAGGTGGTAAAGTCACCAAAATCAATCGCAATCAAGTATTTACATACGTAATTATTTTTGTGGTTAAATTTTAAGTAGATATAAGAAAATTATTTTCCAATAGGAAAGATTGGTAAAAGAGAAAGAAAACAAAATAAAAACTTAATATGTAAAAATAACAATTTGGAAGAACTTGAGAAAATTAGAAAGAAATTTGAAGAATTAGAAATAGAAAATAGGTCACAAAAGGAAGTTAGGGGAGAGGGCCCAATAGTCGTGCGGGGTCCAATAGTTGCGCACTCAATCGAAAATATAATACCCAATAGTCGTTTATATAATGTCCAATAGTTGTGATTTGACTACCCATAATTAAACAAAATGTATGCTTTTGATCTAAAAAATAACCAATCATGTGATACCACATCAGCGCTCAACTACTCATGATGTAATGCACGAGAATTGGTCTCACTATTTTTTTGGGCCTTTTTGGACACCTTGACAAAAACGCATGCTGATGTGGCATCATGGGCTGATGCAAGAAGTTAGGTACACAAAAAGCTCAAAAAGTGGAAATGTTTTTGCTGTTTTTCAGAATTTGTCACACTTGGACTGAAAAATTGAGGCACTTCCACAATGAATCTTAAAAAAATTCAGTAATATAAAATTTAGCATTTTGAATCTAGTTTTCAAATATGTAAATTATTAAAATACCCAGTTTATAGAAATTACATTTTGATAAGGATCTATAAAAACCACTTTTTAAAAGTCCCTTTTTTTACCATACCAAGCAGGTGTACGGACAACACTTTTTGACCCAAATAAAATTATTTTGCTAATTCCTTTTAGGAAAAGAGAGCTAACAACATGAAGTTTGGTCTGGATTTTTTTTTGTAATTTTTGGTTGAATATTTTTTTTTTATTAAATTTTTATTGGCCTTAATTGATGTTTTTTCAAATCAACGTGTACGGACAACATAATTGGACCTAAACAAAACATTTTTTGACTCCTTTTTTTTTCATTGTGTAGAGAATTGTCTAAAGTTTGGTCCCATATAATTTTTTTTACAAGAAAATCAACCAAAAAAAGTTATTAAAAAACCAAAAAAACTGATATTTCAAGTTTAAGGACTAGTTTGCTTAGAAATTAATTAAAAAATAGTAAACGTAATCCAATTTTAACAAAAATTATATATTTAGAAAGTAGACATTGTGTTCTCTAATGGGTTTTAATTTTATAGACTCATTCAGAAAAAAAGTCCATCATCTATGTTGTCAAAGTTGGACATTCTTCTTCAATCTGTCTTAGTTTTTTAGTTGGAGGTCAAAAGGTAAGGCTCGGATTGCCAAGCCTTTTCCGAGCCTAAAACCGAGGCAGCATGTGGGTTGGGAAATTTGAATTTAAAAAATGCATACATGTTTTTACAAAACGTGTATGCATTACAAAACGCATATGCATTCCTTACTTTCTTGATTATTTTTTAAAAAAATACTTTTTAGAAACGCGTACGTGTTTTGAGTTCAAAACGCATACACGTTTCTAAAAAGTTTTTTTTTTTAAATAATTAATTTTTATGTGTTATAAAATGTGTATGCATTATATAACGCGTACGCGTTTGATAGTGCATACGCGTTTTTTAAGGATCGAGTACCCGATCCTAAATGCATACACGTTTTTTTAATAACACGTACGCATTTTCTACGAAATTTTTTTTTTGGTCGAAACTTTCCCTCTTCGTGTACCCAACTTCTTGCTTTTACCCTCATATTTGATGATGTGGCCCTGAAACCTTAGTTATAAGCAGAGAACTTGCCAAGTAAGCTGCTGTAAAAAATTGGGAGTGATTTGAAATTTTGACGTAGGATAATTAGAAGCGCGAAGTTAGGGTGCACGAATATTGGGCCCTCTCCCCTATATTGAAATTGAGAGAAGAAAATCTTTTGTTCAATGAATTACTTTACGCTTACATATAGGAAAACCAGAATCTAAAGTTTGAAGCTTACATAAAGGAAAACCAATCTAAATTCTAAACCTACACTATGTAATGTGTCATGTGATACAAGTGATTTGTTTTATTCATTGGATGAATTTTTTGATAAATGTGATATAGCTAAAGCCTCTCTTGATGAAAAGTGTAAGGAACACAATAATATTATTGAATCTACAAATCTTGCTAGTTGTGAGGATAATGAGAAATCATGTTCTTCAAAGAATGTTGGATTTAAAATAATGAAAAGAATGGGATATGAAAGAAAAGGTTTGGGAAAATATGGACAAGAAATTATAGATCCCATTGAGCCAATACTAAGGCCAAAGAATGAAGGCCTTGGATATGCTAGTAGAAATAAAAATGATAATATAGATGTTCTAAGTTCAAACAACTTATTTCAAGAAATACAATGCATACAATGTTCTAATTGTCATAGGTATGGACATAAAAAAGAGATGTGTTGGGATCTTCATCCTTGCAGTATCTGTGGATTGAAGAACCATTCTGAGATAATTTGTTGGAGCAAACAGTGGAAGAAACAACCTTTAAAAAAAAGTATACAGATGGATTGTGGATGGATTGATGTATCAAATTAGAAAAAGGTCACAAATATGTTCAAAATATTGTACAAGAATAAATATTCTCATGTCAGAAAAATAGCAAATCATGGTCAAATATCATCCTAGAAACCATATAATCTAATCTATGAATTTTGACTACTATAGAGGCTACTTGAATTCTATCCTTGTAGTGGTATGAGATTTGAAGTTGGAGCACTCATATATGTAAAATTTGTACAGTTGATCGCAAAGATCATTGTTGAATGGTTGCAACGTTGATTTCAAAGATCATTGTTGAACCTAAAATTTGTACTCTTGATCGCAAAGATCATTCTTGAATGGTTGTAACAATGATTGTAAATAACCAAAGACTCATACTCTTAATATCATACAATTTATGTCATCAATGATGGAGTGGTGAAGAGTGAGCGGGAAAGGGCATGGGGTGGGGGTTTCAAATTTTCATATGCTAGCGAGGATGACGAAGGTGAACATGATGGAGAGGATGTAAATTCAAGGGTTGTTGTAGGGGTGTTTGGCTTCTGGGTAGCTTTGGAGCCGGTTATGTTGGTGTTTAGCGTGGTCAGATTACTTTCTTTTTTCATTGGGTTGGAGTCTCGCGCCTATTGGTACTTGTTTTCTTTGGTCCCTAGGTCTCTTGGAGCTTTTGCTACCTTTTTTCCTTGGTCTACTTGGGTTTCTCTAGGCTATCTTTTGAGGTTTCTATCTACTTTCTTAGGCTCTCAACTTGAGTTGGCTTAGGTTTTGGTGTTGGCCAATGTGCTCTACATTTTTTGTTGGATGGGTGTGTTGATGAGCGAGGTTCCTACCTCTCTTTGTATTAGCTTTGCTTGTGGTGAGTTGTTGTAGTGGTGTTTTCTCCTTTGTTTGGTGCAGCCTCAAAGGTTTTGTTGGTGTTGATGTTTTTTAGGGTCTCATCTAGTTTTGGTTGGTGGGTGTGGCTCTTTGGACCAACTTATTGTCTTTGGTGGTTGGATCCTAGGTTTTGGTTTTCTTTGGAGCCTCCTTATGTTTGAGTTTGATTTAGGTGCCAAATCCCAATTGTTGCTCATAGTTGTGTCTCTATGTCCTCTTGTTGGTTGGATTATCGTCTCTCATAACCCAGGGGGAGGTTTGTTGCTGGTGGTTATGCTTTTCTCTTCCTCTGGCTTTTTGGTTGTCATCTAGGTTTTATTTCATGCGTATCCTCAAGACCCAGATGTTATGTCTTATTGGTTATGGGTTTTTATTGAGTTTTCTGAGGCTATGATGCAGGGTTTTGTTGTTCATCCTCATTACTCTTGGCCTTTGTGTTCTCTCTTTCTTGAGAAACCTAGTAATTTTTTAGGCTATTATTTTCTAAAGGTTGTTGTTTTTTGTTTTATCTTCCCTATGAAGTTTCTCTATGTGGCTCTTGGCCTCCCTGAAGTTTCTTGGATGAGTTTTGGCCTTGTTTTCAGCTTTGTGGTGTTTTGTTGTTACAAGATTGGAGGTTTTTGTTATTTTATGCTAGTGATTGAGGGTCACTTGTGGGTTGAGCTATTACAATTTTTTATTCTAAAGGCTCAAAATATTTTGTGTTTATTTATGTTGGCTAAGGTGCATTCTTCTTCTTTCTTGTATCTATATCTTGCTATGCCTAAGGAGGTTGTGATTGTACCTACTTCCAAAAAAAATTCTTTCTCTTTGGGTCTATAGTTGGTGCCTTCTATGGAGGTGGAGACTGCTCCCATTGAGGTGGAGCCCTCTTCTATTGAGGTGGAGGTGATTTTTGTAGATCTGGTAGGGAGTGCTTTTCTCTTCTACTTGTTCCTATTGAGGTGGAGCTTGTGTGGGAAGAAGAGTGAAGACTTTGCAGGTTAGGGCTCTCATATATTCCTCTCCTATAAAGGGTAGCTCTATCCTATTAAGGTGGAGGTGGGGTTGGCATTGGTGGTGTGCTACTGCAAGAAGGTTGATGTGCTTCAATGTTTCATTATGCTCTCAACCTCCCCTATTGAGATGGGGATTTTGGAGTTGTTGGTGTTGTTATTTAGGGGTTTGATGGTATTCTACACCATTAAGATGATTGTTTTTCTTAGCTCAATGGTGTCCTTCTTAAGAAGTTGGTTTGGTGATGCCTAGTTGATGTAGGCAGTTTCTTTGTTTACCTAAGGGTTCTAGGTCCCAATTAAAACTTGGTTGTAAAGGGATCTTGGTCCCTTGTTTTCTTATCTGATGTAGCTTATGTAGTCATTTTTTTTGTTAGTTGTTGCTACTGTTAGGCTACTGATGGTATGTGGATTATCTTGTAAGCAGCATGCTTTGTTTTGACATGGTTATGAGGCCCTTCAAAATTGTTTTGTAATGGGTTTCAAGTCCCATCAAAACTTGCTTTTCCCCCTAATCAAAAATATTCATCGTAAAGATCATTTTTTAACCTAAAAATTTGAAGTAGTGATCATAGAGATCATTGTTGAATAGTTGTAGTTGTTGGGATATGGTATTGTACACCATTGCATAAAATGATTTATTATAACATTGTAATTAAATAATTATTTAGTTGTGATGCACCTTGGTGGTGTGGATAATCACACTAGGTAATTATTTGGGGACCACTTGATGTATTGTAACATTGTATTATTATTTAGTGAGAGAGACATGTGATAATAATTTAATATTAGGAAAATATTAAATAAAGTGATGTCTTAGTACCCAATATTAAATAAGGGGTTAGTGGTTTTGTATTCACATGGTTTTCCCTTACCACTAGTTGTATTTTGTGTGAATCTATAAAAGCAAACACGTGTGTAGTGGCTTAGGTTGGTTGAGTGGTTTGGCTGTCATTATTGAATCTCGTTGAGGAGTGCATTTATGAATCATGGCATGGGATGTTTGGATTCATTCTTGGACACCTGGAGATGCATTGGAGGACTTGATGCTTTAGAGGTGTTCATTGTAACTCTTATATTTTCTTTATTGTTGATTAATATGATGGATTATGGATGCTTTTGGAGGCTGGGTTTTTCCCTCTTGATGGTTTTCCCAAGGTATATCTTGTGTCATCTTTGATGGGAATTTTGTATATTCTCTTGCATATGGATTTTGAGCACTTATTTGCATTGTTATCTCTTTTGGGTTATATGGAAATTGTCATTGAATGGCTGCAAGTTTCCTTACAAGTGGTGTCAGAACTTTCATGATTGAAGATTTTTTGTTATAACCCTAGGTTGAGAAAATATTGCTTGAAGTTTGAATTTGTGCAATGCATGAGAGAATAAAAAACATGGCAAGATAAGAGGGTTTTGCAGGTTGTTTATTGTAGATCTAAAGTTTTGGGTTTGTTGTTATGATGGGTTGTTTGCAAATTTGGGGTGTGAAAACTACTGGCTAAAAAGAGTTTATTGATTGTGCATTCAGATGGGGATTTTGTGGGGGAAATTTTATAAAGGACCTCTTTGGACAAAATGGACCTCATGGTTGGATTCAAGTTGGCTGAGAAACGAATTTTGATATAAAATTTGATATATTTTGGTAAAGTTGAAAAAATGCAACAAAAAAAAAAATTAGCCATACCCCCTTTTGCAGGCCGTACGAACATTAATTTGTCTTTTGAATTAAAAATTAGAAAAATAGAATAATCCCGTCGGTTTAATATTTTACCTGCAAAAATGAAAATAAATAAAATTAAAATCAAAAAGAGGGGCCGATAGAAAAAGTTTATGATAAAAAAATTTTAAAAATATATATTTGGGAGGGTTTGTAACCCCCTTTCAGTTGGTACTCTATCAAACTGACAGGTACAATAGTCCAACAGAGCCAGCTGTCGTCCCTGTCAACCAGTTGTCATCCACTAGTCGATAGTACCCCCAACGAGGCTTGCCCCCTGCCTGATAGGACCACCGGTCCAGTGGGACCGAGTCATAACCGCCGAATAAACCATTTTTAAAGCCTTTATTTTTTTTAATATTTTAAATATCTATCATTCTTATAAATGCTGATAGAAATTTCTTAAGAGGCTCGAAAAAAATTAATATATAGAAAATTTAAATGAATTTGATAAAACTTTCAAGTCCGCCACTAGGTGGATAGTGCCGCCCAGGTGGGGCCACTGCCCAACCACTGGAGAGCCACCAAGGGGGTGGTGATTTTTTGCCTCACATACTTGAATAGTGCTTTTCCTTTCGAGGGGCATATCTTTTGCCCAAATGGTTTGTTTTTACTCTTCTTGGACTCATTAGAAAGATAACTCGATTCTCTACACTGTGGTGCTAGAGTTTTCCATAGATTTTGCAGTTTTGACAGTGTTTTGCTAGCTGTAAGTTAGGTGTTTGTTTTGAGCTTCGAGAGATGATATTGGGTGCATACAGAGTTAGATTTTGGACTTCAAATAGTTGATGAAAAGCTTGTTCAGAGAACTACACAGTGGATCAAGTTTAGAGTTGTTTTCACATGATTTATTTGCTGGTATTCTATCTTGAGTTGATTATGGGTCATGTTGACTATGGTGATACTATGAGTTTATGGATTGTCAAATCTAAGAGATTTGATGTTGGATTCATTGTATGTTCAGTTTTACATCTCATATTATTCTCTTTTTGACATGGTTATTAGTATTTGGTTGGATTTGTATGCTTCATTGTTGTATCTACAAGTTGTGTAACATTGTGGGCGGTCTATACCTACTTCTTGCACCTATGACTTGGACATGGATTGTCTATGCCCATAGCTATTTTAGTGTTGATGCATTTTCAATTTGGTGGCTTGGTTTAGTCACTTGGTTTGTTGGTTTTGATGTCATGTTGAGGAGGTGAGATGGTATTACTAGGTACAGTCATGATATGAGACCTATGTAATTGACTATGTTATGCAAATATGTGGGACACCGTTAGGTTGTGTTGTTAGTACATTTGGTAGTGATCATGGTGTCATGGATGTTTCTTGTGCTTTAGAGACTTTGGCATGTCATGATAGTTTATGCAAGTGCATTATTGGTGGTGTTGGATTGGCTCTTGATTCAGGTTGTGGCGGTGTATCTTTTTGGTATGAGGATCATGGTTTTACTTTGTCTTCTTTATTAGGGAGCTCATGTTGCATTTGAGTTCTTTGATATTGTGATGGCTTTAAGTTGATCTTTATTGAGGAGATTGATATCATGATGTCATGATAGCTTGTTACATCCATTGGTTATACACTTTCAATGGGAGCTTTTGACAGTGATGGTTTGGTTGTGATGGATATGTTTATGATGGTTTGGCGGTTGTAGGTATCTTCTTGGCTTGGAGATCTTTTTTTCACTTGTATGTTACTAATATTGTAGTTTAGTGTGGGAAAACCTAGATGATCTTCATGGAGAAGATGGTAGTCATGATGCCATGTGTGGCTTGTAACATGCTTCAGTGGGAGTTGTTGGTAGAAATGTGGATGCATCATTGGGTATGGTTATCTTCATGTGATTGGAGACATATTTTCTTGGTTTAGAGTGTTTTCTATTATGTCATGGTACTTGTTCTCTTGAGACTAGGATGTATATATATGTTATGGTGCATGTGATCTCCTAGGAGGAGATGATTATATCATGTTGTCATGTTTATGTTGTTGATTCATGATTGGAGCTTTGACATTGATCATGTGTGGTTCTCTTGGTATTGGGTACATTGATCATTTGCTTGATTACTTCATGATGGTGCTATGTTTCATTTAGAGTTTGGCATGTATTGATTGGTTATAGGCACTCATGGATACTTAGAGATGCAGGTGATGGTTGGAGTTCTCTTGTGATTAGAGACTTTTGCTTCAAACAGTTACTCTTTGGAGGTTTCAACGGGAGGACCAAGGAGCTTTCACTTGAGTATGGGCGTGAGTTCATTATGGACCGATAGAGGAGATTGTTCTTGGAGTGAGCCATGATGGCTTGGTTATCCTAGAGGAGCATTCTCATTCCACACTCTTGGTCTACTTGACAGTTTATTATCTGAGAGATATTTTCCCATTATATCTTTCAAATGTGTTATGTTTTGTGCTTTGATTTCTCATGGGATTGAGTAGATTCATGGTGATTGATTATGGGTACTCATTTGAGGATTAGTTAGCATGAGTTTATATGCTTTATCTTTCATAGATATGGATCTTGATCTATTGATAGTTAGTTATGGAGGATTCATTTTGAGGGATGTTATGGCATGGTTATCTCCTTGTGCATTTGATTTTATGATATCATTCTTTGATGAGGATTTTTAGAAGATGGTTTATGGGCTGATTCCCAGTATTGGGGATGGTTACCTTTGAGTTTGATCTTCTTGTTTAGAGAGGCTTACATCCATGTTGGCATTGTTACATTGATTCATATGTTGTACTTGGTCTATGAGATTAAGTGTTATGGATGTTGTTGAGGCCTTTCATTTGGGGTTGTTAGGAGATCACACTTGACATAGCAGTACACTTTTGAAGTGTTGGTAGGAGGACATTATCATTTACAAGTTTCTCTCTTCATGTTTCTTTCCTGGATGTTCATATTTTTGGGGAGGATGGTGACATGTTGTGAGAGGCTATGCAGTTATTTGGGCTGTATGTGTGGATCATTGTTATTGTTTTTGGTACTTCATGCTATAATTTACTTATCATGCCTTGATATAGTGTTGATTGGTAGACTTTATATGCTTTGACATTACCTATGCAGTGGGAGTTCCTAGATATGTATGTTCTTCATTGATAGGTTTGATACAAGGAGCTTGTGATTGCAGTTTATGGGTTGAATATGTTCTTGGCATGAGTTTACTAATGTATTGATACCTTGGAGGTATGGATGGTTGGATGTATTAGCATGTGTTGTGGATGCTATTTCCGATCATGTGGTTTTTTCTTCATGGAAACAGCTTGGTTAGAGCCTTTTTTATCACTTGGATTTTATGCTTGTGCTCATGGATTGGTGCATCTTCGCCTTGGCATGTTCATTTTCTTCCATAGGTGGCACATTGGAGGATGAGAGGAGTTCTTGCTTGATATGGTGGTCACTTTGTTCTTATTGCAAGTATCTTGATGGAGCACGAGAGCATGTTGGAGATTCATGTGGTTACATGTATGGCTATGACAATGTATTTCATGTATTGATCCCTTATGCAATGTATACAACAAGTGGGAGAATGTTGAGATATGGTGTTGTACACCATTGCATAAAATGATTTATTATAATGTTGTAATTAAATAATTATTTAGTTGTGATGCACCTTGCTAGTGTGGATAATCACACTAGGTAATTATTTGGGGACCACTTGATGTTGTATTGTAACATTTTTTTTATTATCTAATGTGTGGGAGACATGTGCTAATAATTTAATACTGGGGAAATATTAAATATAGTGATGTCTTAGTACCCAATATTAAATAAAGGGGTTAGTGGTTTTGTATTCACATGGTTTTGTGGTATGTGGTTTTACCTTACCACTAGTTGTATTTTGTGTGAGCTTGTGTCTATAAAAGAAAATGCATGTGTAGTGGTTTAGGTTGGTTTAGCACGGTTTGGTTGTCATTATTGAGTCTTGTTGAGGAGTACATTTGTGAAGCATGGCATGGGATGTGTGGATTCATGCTTGGACACATGGAGATGCATTGAAGGACTTGATGCTTCAGAGGTGTTCATTGTAACTCTTGTATTTTCTTTATTTTTTATTAATATGATGGAGTATGGATGCTTTTGGAGGCTGTGTTTTTCCCTCTTGAGGGTTTTCCCAAGGTATATCTTGTGTCATCTTTGATGGGTATGTGGTCTATTTTCTTGCATATGGATTCTGAGAAATTATTTGCATTGTTATCTCTTTTGGGTTATGTGGAAATTATCATTGAATGGTTGCAAGTTTCCTTACAGTAGCATTGATCACAAAGATCGTTGCTAAATTTGTGAAAGATTTGATTGTAAAGATCATTGTTAAAATTGTCGTAGAGATCGTTGAATCTTTTGGTTGCAAAGATCATTGCTGAAGTTGATCATAAAGATCATTACTAATCGATGAAGAAATTGATTGAAAAGATCATTGTTGAAAATGATCAAAAAAATTGTTGTTGAAACTGATCACAAAGATTGTTCTTGAAATTGATTGAAAAGATCATTGTTGAAATTGATCGCAAATATTGATGTTGAAGTTGATCATAGAGATCATTGCTAGATCTGTGAAGTTCTTGATCGTAAAGATAATTGGGAATGCTTCACTTCCTTTATTGATATAACTATGGAGAATGTCTTACCATGGACAAAGATGGACTAAAGTAGTCATTCAAAAGAAGTTTAAGTTTTCATACTTTCAAGAGGGCATTTGTGTTAAATATTCTTCATTTGTACATGGGTAGCTAATAAACCTATTTGTTATAGGTGACCCCATCATCTAGTTAAGTTGTGTGATAAAATAAAGTTTATGGGAGGTGTTAAAAATATAAACTTTATTTAGTTACCAAGTGTCTTGTCTCATGTAAGAGACACACCTATTCATATATGTACTTAGGATCTTTGGATCTATATTTTTCATAGTAGAATATACAATATCAATTAATACTCTTCAATTTTCAACAATGGCTTCAAATGCGTTGATAGACATGTTCAACAATTTCCTTATCAACAACCTTGGGCATGAAATAGGTTGAAAGATGTATGTTTCTTTTCTCCACTGGGTTGTTGTTTCCTTTGTTTCAAAAGTGAAGCTCCTCAAACTACTAATTATATTTGTTTGTTCTCTTTCAATTAGTTCAAATTTTGGTTGAATGATAGTGGGTGTAAGGTTTGGTTGTTTAATCGTGATCGGATGCCAAATGGTCATGTGGGGTTCAATTTGTCAATTTATCTTACTTAAATGAGTTTATTTTTACCACAAACACTTGTCTTGCTTAAGTTTTAAACTAAATGTCTATGTCAAAAGCATCATTCATTCCACAAAGTCCATTTTGTGAAAAGGATGAAGTTAGGGGCATAGTTGCCTAGGTTAACTTTGGGAAGTATGGATTGAGATGTAAACCAAAATATTTAGAAGCCTCTAAGAATAAATCCTTAGGACAAGCATCAATATCAAGGTTTTGTCAAAGGGTATCCATACTTAGACCAACGGGTTTGAAATTTTGAAAAGAGTTGTTGATGTTTGTTTCTAATTGTTTTGGAATCAAACAAGTGTTAAACTAACTCACAAGAATTTATAATCCTAGGTAGAGCGGGTACGTATTTCTTAGTAGGCTTACCTTTGAATTGAAAGAGATGATCAATCCATGAAGATGAAATAGACAAATAGGATATTTCAAGGAAATGTAAGGTCTTGACACACCAAGCAAAGGAGTCGCTTCCCCATTTGTTTTATTTCCTCAATAAAAAACTAGACATGGTAAGTAACTTCTTGGAGCGGTGCTACTCCAATGTACTACTTTAAAATATGTTTAAAAATTGGACTTGGTTAGCCACTACAAACAAGGATTTTAATGACCATATTCGGGATAAACTAGTGCCATACATGCGATGATTCACTCAATTAAGAGGCCTCCAAGCCCTTAGAAATATCTAAGGGTTTTAATGCATCACAAGGATACTAAGGGAGACATTCGTCAGTATGGGACAACCACAACCAATTAGTTAATGACTTTAGTCTCAACCAATTATTTATATAGCGGACTGAAATGAAAGCACCGCTTGGGTCATTCCCTCTCACAAGTTGGGAGGCAGGCCCTCTAAAGGTAACATGTTTGAAGCGTAAAATACTTTTCATCACCCAATATTGCCAATAGGTGCAAGGGGAGAGGATAAGCGCTTCCAAGAAGAAAAGGTATACTTGTGTGTTTCTCTTCACCCAAGATTGCATGAAGTGCAAGGGGATTGGATACGCACAACAAGCATGCTCAAGCAATTCAGATACATGTTCATTTTAATCCATTATAGCAAAATGAGTTTGTTTTAAGCACCAATTTGAAGTGTTGGGATTGTATTGTTCAATTTTAAACCAACAAGCATAATGATGTGAGGGTTCATTTTTAACCAATTTGAACTTTCATTTTAAAGCCCAAAAAAGAAATCTAGTTTGGTCCTAAAATGTGAAATAAAGCACCATAAATGGGTTATAATTTCCCTATAAGTGTCAAAACACTTGTTACAATTATATTCAAATGGTAATATGCTCTTTCACTTCAAATTTTATCGTCCAAACCTGCAAAACCAATTAGCCTAAAAAACCAAAACGAGAAGTCCATGACATGTTAGCAATCAGATAAAGTAAAAAATTAAAGCATATGTCAAAATTCAAGTTTAGTTTTGTTTACCAGTAAATCGCGACGCTGAAATCAATTGCGTTGTTGAATTTCATCAATAGTGTCGTTGTATCAAAGTTGTGTCACTATATTGAAAAATTGAAAGCACCACTCTACAGTAAACAGTGACGTCAAATGTGTTGCCATATCAAATGCATCGCTATATTAAAATTCATGTTGCATTAAAAAATTAATTATGTGTTGCTAAACTAAAAAACCAAATGCATCGTTGTATAGTGACCCATTATCAAATACGTCGGTGAATCTTCAATAGTGTCGTTGAACCTAAAAACACAAGCAAAACAAAGATTTAACAAGAAATTTGTCAAATTGGTTAGTTCATGCCCTCCTTCTAGCACCAAAATGTGACCAATGACTTAGTATAGGTTGAATACACTTGATCCATGAGGATTTGAAGCGTAATTAAGCCACTATGCATTAGTCCCAATAAAATCATTCAATGCAAACTAAGCTAAAAAGCCATTAAAACTAACATATTAAAATATGAAAGCTTCAAAAACATCTAATCTAATCCATTGAAACTTATCCTATTGGGGGAGTGTTATTGCATTGATGTGGAATAGCGACCCTTTCCCAATCCCTTGGATAATGAGCTTGTTTCGATCGATTCTATTAAAGAGAATCGACAAAACCAATTGTAAGATGTGTGACAAAACGTGATGAAAACTTATGTTAACATGATAACTGCTATGACGATCGATGTGAATGTATGCTAAGCTATTCTAAATGTATGCAAGATGTAAAAGATTAAAAAACCCTAATTTCAAGATAACTAAATGTATGCACCTAAGTAACCATGGAATCCATTAATGGATGCTCTAAGCTAATAATGCAAGTAAAATAACCTAAAATGCTTTTTAAAACATAAAATGTGAGTGCAAGATGAGAGTGATTTTAACAGCATAAGTTTACTATTAAAAGGTGGATCCCTATTCAATAGATGCAAGCTCTATTTATAGAATAGGCAAAATGAAATTGATGGCCAAGATCAAAAGGATCAATCAACAGTCAGAATGGAAGGAAGATGGAGGCATGGATCATGGATTCCCATCAAGGGTTAAGAATGCAAGTCGATATTTAATCAAGGGCTTACATTCATCCAAACAAACACACTTTCAAAACTTGCACAAGAAGCTTTGTTGAAAGTTTGTTATAAAAAGGAATATTCCCTTTTTCAAATGAGTGAAGAAAGATAATATTCTCATGGGTGAAGGAAAATAGATATTTAGTTGAATAAAACCAAATTAATTGTGCAAAGGAGAAGGAATATTCCATGAGAATATTCCTTTTGGAGGAATGTGCAAAGGAGGAATATTCCCAAGGAATATTCCTTTGCAAGTGGAAGGATGAGGATGATTAGTAATTTGATAATTAAATAAAGTTTCAATTACGTAAATTAGGGGAATTAGAATATTCATTAAATAATTTATTTATTTAATGAAAAAGGGGGATGTTGTATGATATTTAATTAAATAGATTAGGGTTATTTAATTAAATAAGCGGATTTAGGGATTTAAATTAGACAAGTTGATTTATCTAATTTAACAGGATGAAAGGTTAGCATGAAAGGGGTGAATTAACCTAATTAGGTTAATTAGGTAAATAGATGAAAATGATGCAATTAATTAAATAGTGATGTGAATTTAATCAATTAAGCAAAAAGAGGTTGGGTTTTAGGTCGAAGTGATGTTAGTATATTAGATTCAAGTGCACAATATCATTTGGGACATTTTTAAGTGTCTACAGTTTGTATCATGATTGGCATGGCAACATGAAATGGCTAGATAGAAGAAATTTCCCAAAAATTATTATTTTAATCTCGGGGTCATAAATGGATAACAAAAATTAAAATAACCCCACAATACTTTTAAAAAATATTAAAGTTGAGAATAACATTAGTAAATCAAAGAATATTAAAACTAAGAATGTAAAAAATATAACATTAGTCAAATTATTGGTGAATATTTCCACAAATGAGCAATTGTTATACTAGACACAAATGGAAAAAAAATAAAGAAATGTGCTTCACTCTTTTGACATTGGGAAGTAAAGGAGGGTGGTGTGGTTATCTCACCCTTTATGTTATCCTCTCACGTGAGGAAGGTTAGTGTCACAAGGTAGATATATTCAAGCACAGTAATCAATTCCATCACGGAATTATGATCAAAGCTAGACTCAATACATAAACTAGAAACATCTCCACCAAGCATTATCCTTATACCATCACACTTTCATTTCACCTAGATGCAAAATTATTTGACTAGAAGATTAAAAAACCTTTATTGAAAAGATATTAACGAAAGAAAGAAAAAAATTGAGGTAGTCTTTTGTTAGTAAAATCAAAGGCTTCATCATAGTGAAGAGGGGTTTTTGACAACCCAACTTATCTCCAAGTTAGCCTTCCCATCTCCAGTGTAGATTGAAAAGTTGTAAAGAAAGGTATGCAACCATACAATTAGTTAAATTATATATGTGTGTGTGTGTATGTGTGTGTGTGTATGTGTGTGTGTATGTGTGTGTGTATACATATATGTATATATATATATATACACATATATATACCTCATGGTGCAATGTGGGAAGAAATTTGCCTTAAGTGTCCATGAGAATAAGGTGATTGGAAGTGAGGGTGTATGTGTCCTACTCTAAAGAGGAGACTTCCATTGGAATCAAAGATGGTGAAGCTCTTTCTAGAATTTATAGAATCAAGTATAAAGATAAATAGATACTTTTTAGAATTGAATCAAACCAGAGATGTCATCTACTATAAAATCAAACATAAAATCACATAATTTATCTTATATAAAAATAAAATCCTACAAGATTTTCCTCAAAAAATTGTAAGACTATTTAATGGCTTCTACCAAGCCTTTCTCAAGAAAATGAAAATGCATTTAATAATTATTTTGAACACACACAATTTTAAAAAATAAAATAATTAGCCTAAAAAAGGCAAGTGTTATCTCCTTGTAATTTATTTGTGTATAATGATTGAATGAATAGACTATATGGCTCTCTCTCTCTCTCTCCTCTCTCTCTCTCTCTTACACACACACACACACACACACACACACACATATTTAGTAATAAAATTATATGTTGTATACTTGTAATTTTTTCATTGTATAATGATTGAATGAATAGGCTATATTGTTAAAAGAATTTAATCACTCTTTTACACTTAATAAAAATTAATTGTTGTAGGATGTTTTTATTATATATTCTTACACATGTCTAACATGATAAAATATAAGGAAATATCATATCACATGTTTATAACTATAACAAAAAACATTGAGGCAATATAGATATAAAAAATTATTTATTTAATATCATTTGATTCAAACACAATTAAGACATGCATATAGTATCAAATGATCATAAAGTCACCCAACAACATATCTATGAATTTTTAAAATATCAAATACAATAATTATGAAAATTACATTAAAATACATATGCATTCAAATAGTTTTATCTTATTTATTAGCACTTCTTCTAAATATGGCAATTGTGAATAAGTTTAGAAATTATCATACCATTGCATAGATTACAAACAAAAATATGTTTTGACATCATCTACTAACTCAAAAGTAACAAATACACTTAATTTACATATTTTCGCAACAATGGAAAAATGTTACAAATTAGCTAAATAAAATGTGTTTATTTATGTGAAGAATAAATAGAGTTCTTATCTTCATCTAAAGAAATTTAAATTTAAAATTTAAAAAAATAAGCTAAAGATTTGAGTGGTTCCCCATCATTTATGACTATCTAAATAAAGTTTATTTTTAGAAATTTAATAAATGTGAGGTCAAGATCTTTTCCATATATCATAAATGTGAATTTATTGCAATATGACAAGGTCCCATGTCGCAATCATGTATTATTGCAAATTGAATGGTCAAGATTTTCTTGATGGTATTCCTTTTAATCTCATCCATCAATGTATGCATTTCACCTAGTGCTACTCACTAAGGGAATGATTATCAACATTACTAGAAATTGCACATTAGTGTGCAATGGGTATGCCAAAGAGGTGTGGAAGGTCAATTAGGAAAAAAATTGGTCCATTTTTTGCATACATTTGTGCAACAAAGGTCTTACTAGAGAAGTGATAGCTTCAAAGAAACTATGCATCTGCTTAGAAGGATCCAAACATTATTGAAACAAAACCTTTGAATCAAGAAGATAATAAGGCTCCATTACCAAAAATATCATGATATTCTTAAAATAGGGAAAGAGGGAAATAGAGGGAGAGATAGGGATAGAAAGTAGGAGAGATAGAGGGGAGAAGAGTGAGAGAGACGTGTAAGGAGATAGAGATATAGAAGAAGATAGAGATAGAGATGGATATAGAGAAGGAGAGGGATATGGAATGGAGAGAGAAGAGATAAGTATAGATAGAGGTAGGAAAAATAAATATATAGAGAGGGAGAAATCAAATGAAAAGGATAGAGATAAGAATTGATACATAGAGATCGAGGGGAAAATATAATTAGATATAGAGGTATAGGAAGAGGGAGAGGGAGAGAGATGGATGCATAGAGAGAAGAAGACATGTTTAGAGATAGAGGGGAAGAGAGGGAGATAGGGGTAGAGATGAAGATAAAGGGAGAGAGGAAGAGGGAGAAGGAGAGAGATGGATGCATAAAGAGAAGAAGACATGTTTAGAGATAGAGGGGAAGAGAGGGAGATAGGGGTAGAGATGAAGATAAAGGGAGAGAGGAAGAGAGAGGGAAAGGGAGAGATAAATATAGAGAGATTGGGAGATAGAGAGATATAGAGGGAGGGGGATGGGGAGAGATAGATCTAAGAGATATATAATGTGAAATAGAGTGATAGAGAGATAGAGATATAAGGAGATATTGAGAGTCTGAGAGAGAGAGGCATAGATATAGATATACATGAAGATAAAGAGAGATATATAGATATATGGGAAGAGAAAGGGAGAGAGGTAGAGATAGAGAGGTGGATAGGGGGTAGGAGTGAGGGAGGGAGGGATACATAGAGAGAGGAGGGAGATAAAAAGAGGTGGGGAGAGAAAGAGAGGGATAAGTAGAGGAGGGAGAGAGATAGGTAGAGGAGGGAGAGGAAAGAAGAGGGGGGAGAGGGAAAGATGTAGATAGAGGGTGATATATAGAGATAAAGAGGGATATGGAAAGAGATGTAGATATAGGGAGAAAGATAGAGAGATAGGAAGATATAGGGAGAGAGGGAGTGATATAGATAAAGGGATATATAGAGAGATAGGGAGATAGGGAGATAGATGTAGAGAGATATGAAATGAAAGAAATGGAAAGAGGAGTGAGAGAGAGATAGAGATATAAAGGAGAGTGAGAGAGATATATAGAGGGAGAGAGGAAAGAGGGAGAGGGAGACAATGAGGGAGGGGAGATGGAGAGATAGAAAGATAAATATATAGGAAGTGATATATAAAGAGAGGTAGAGAGAGGGCTATATATAGGGAGAGAGCAAGAGAGATGGAGTGAATAAGAGAGATAGTTAGAGATAATGAAATATACATAGAGATGGAAAGAGAAAGATGGGAAGATAGAGATAGAAGGGGCAAGAGAGAGATAAAGGAGGCGATAGAAAAAAGTAGTAAAGAGAGAGGGGGGGAGAAATAGATAGGGGAAGAGATAAACAAATAGAAATAGAGATAGGGAGGGAGAAATAGGGAGTGTGTGTGTGAGTGAGTGAGAGATATAGAGTTATAGATGGGGAGGGAGAAACATAGAGTGTGTGTGCATGTATGTGTGGCATGACATAGGTGTTGTAAGCAACGACTCTCCACTTAGAGTTGGAGGTCACTGTGAAACCAATCCATTCATGATGAACATTTGATCCTCATGGTCCCCATTATTTGCACTAGAAACACTCCTTCTTGCTCCATCTCCCCACGAATATGTCCACCTGGAAACAATTTAGGCATAATTGCACATGTTGGATGCTACTAACTGTAAATCAAACAAGCATGAATGGCATGCATTCAAGACATGTAGGCATGCACAAAACATCATAAAAATGAATGGGTGAGATTATTTCTATCGTTGTACATGTTTATGAAACATTCTCAATCATTTAAAATCACCAATATTAGATTGCTTGCTTCAAATATGACACATTTTCAACGTAACTATATAATATTATTTTTATGTAATATAATAAATAATATAAATTTAAATATATAAATTTATATTTATTTATTTTGATCGGTAATAATGATGACTTTATTGAAATAAAAAATATTACAAAGTAAAACTCCCTTCAACCTCCACATAAGACACCTTCCCCAAACCCACTAAATTCCTCTAAAAGATCCCACAACAACCAACAAGACAAAGAAACTAGAGATAAGAGTTACAAACAAAGGACCATAAACAAAGGCACCACTTGCAACACAGGTGCATGGGCCTATAAACTCCAATCCTTCAAGGAAATTGTTAACAGTTTAAGAACCTAGTACTCAGATTGGTCTGCGCTTCATCTAGGACCTGAGAACCATTGCAAAGGAATCCTTCCTTTCTCTCCTTGCTTTTTTGCCCTTCACTGTTTTCCAACCATCCTCTACCCTTGCAGCTTCCTTTTGCCAATCCACAGGCTTGTCATAAGGAATCTTAGGAGCACCATCCAGATTTCCATTAGAAAGTTGTCTTTGAACTTCGCCTTTCCGTTTTCCAAAACCTTTCTCTTGCAACCGCTTCGAACCCTTTTTCTCTCGACATTCAGCAGTGGCTGCCCAAGATTTGGAATTCAATTCCTTTTCTCTTTCATTGTAGACAACATTGCCTCTGATCCCAACCCGATCTCCATTTTGTGCAACAACAGCTCCATTTTGAAGATGAACCTCCCCACTACCAACCTCCTCCAATGCCAACTCTTCCTGGACCCCTTCCTCCCTACTTTTTTCTTGAGGACTCTTTTTTTGTTCTACCTTTTTTTCCACTATATAGTGATGGGAGCTAGCATCCTTCCACCAAGAGGCTGCTTTGGTTGCTCTATGCTTGGCACATTCAACAGCCAAATGCCCAGTTTTAAAGCACACTCTGCATCTAAAGGGTATCCCTTCGTAATCCAAAGGCTGCACCCAGCATCCTTTCAAAGTTTTGAATCTGATTTCCTCTAAGGCGCCTTTGCCAGGTCCATCTCCACTAAAATCTGGGCAAAGGTCGAGTGCATCAGGTTTGAAGACCCTTCATCCACCATCAAAAGCTTCCTAGAGAATTCCCCACAGCCTCTAAGCACGAATCAAACCAAAACTGCAATGGAAAGTTGGGGAGCCTTACCCAAATAGGAACCTTTTCAAACCTTTCAATGGCAGGATTGAATGTTGGATGCCATGGCTTTAACATTAGAGGGAATTTTTCTTCCCAATCCCAATGATATTCACAGAGGATCTTGTTTCTATCCTGCACCTTCTCAAAAACCACAATAAAAAATCCTTTAGCCATGGGATAAATTTGTACATACCCCTCTAAGACATTCTGCCAGTGGTTAGAGATCCACTCATGGAGGCCTATCAAGCTTGGCCAAAATCCCCTAAATCTTCCAATAAGACCTAAACCAAAAATATATATATATATATATATATATATATATTAAAAAGCACCTCCTGTTCGAGCTCCTCATCTAACTCCATTGTGATTGAGCTAGATGACAAAGGAAAATCCACAATCCTTCCTCCCCTTTCTATCACTCTTTTGTTTTGTTGTTTTTGGGACAGATGTGGTTCTGGTTGTGTGAACCCAACCTGAGTCGCTTTCGAATCCTTCATATAACCCCCGCCTACTGAAAAAAGAGCAGCAATCTTCTGCTTTTCAAGCCCTGTGAAGAGACTCCCATTCACATCTCGGTCGTCTCTACAAGGGCTTTTTTTGCCACAGACTCTGCATTTTGATCATTCCTCACGCTGGAAGCATTCTGACACACCCGTTGAAAGGTCACATTGGAGCCGACACCGTTGGGTCGGGGAATGGCAACAGATTCCTTTGATTTCTCTCCCTCAAGGCGCACACCAGGAGAAACCCTTGTCGCAGTCTCCTCCTAAATCCGACCGTCGGCTTCCTCTTCCTGAGCTCGACCATTGGCCATCGCTCCCTATAATAAATTTATATTTATTAATACATATTGTATAATATAATATATAATCTAAATCTAAATATAATAAATAATAAAATAAATATTAAATAACATACAATATAAATATAAATATATAAACAATTTATATGTAATATATTGTTATATTATTTATATATTATATAATTTACAGAAAAATATAATACATAATTTAATAATATAAATATATAATATGTAAAAATAATTTTATACAATATTATAATAATATAGTAAATATAATAGTAATTAAAATAGCATAAAACAAATAAATTACAATATAAAAAAGTTAAGTTGAAAAGGCTGATGAAGGAAACACATGGCGGTGACGTAGGTAGGTATACTTAATTTTTATTTATCCTACATTCCTACCAAGCTCTTAACCAAATATTTGGCCTAGCTCTTACTAGTTACCATGTTCTTTATTCAATACTAAATATTTGGCCTATCCGCTCTTACCATGTTCTTTATTTAATACCAAACATTTAGTGAAACCTTATTTTCAAGTTGTAGCTGCCAAATTGGAGAAGTGAAAGGTCAATACAAGCGAGGAAAGTAGCAAAAAATGACGAAAAAAGCCAGAAAAATGACAAAAAAATGATGAATGACTGAGATTCGTAGTGCATCCGTAGCGGCGGGGAAAGCAACAAAAAACAAAAAAAAAATAGCAGGAAAAATGATGAAAAATGATGAACGGTTGAGATTCATAGATGCAAATGGCTGAGCATGGTACCCTATTAATGAATCACTAAATAGTAGTGCCCTTGTGAGAATGGTTTAGAGTAATTTTAGAATGTAAATATGAGTCAATCATCGTTGTTCTTCGTAGACTATATATACGGAGAAATGTCACTTGAAAAACAAAAGAAAACGTGTTAATTATACCTCTAGAAAATTGCACGGCTGTGCCGAATTTTTTAAATGATATGAGGAAAGTGGTGAACAAAAATTGGCAAAGCTTTTAACGGATGTGATTGTTCTAATCATTGGCATCCGTTTTTAAGCATTGCACAACGTTGATGACAAAAAAGAGGTTGTCCATCTCAAATAAGGACACTCTTCAGCGTAAATTAAAGTAGATTTAAAATCCCACCTAGCTCTAACATAGAAAAAAGAATTAATTCAAACTATAAACAACACAGTAGAATCTACATGAAAGTAAGGCAAAGGTATATGAATGCATAAAATTAAAAAATGAATTGCGACATATATAAATCAAAATAATGGAGCTCAAGAGGTATTCAAGAAGGTTGGGTAGATGATTTTATGGTTTTTACCAATTCATTTATGTTATTTTAATTGTTAGCTAAGGTAGTGTTAGTGACACAACATTTGTAAATAGATATACCAATTGTTGTATCTTATTTGATAGTTATTTGGTCCTTTAAATAACACTTTTTTTTTTCAAATAAAGGCGTTGATTTTATGATGAGTCCTACTTACCTTGAAATGACTACTGAGATGAGGTTTCATTAGTGCATAAGTTGGATAAGGCTAGGCAACACTAGTATCTACCATAGGATACAACCTATACATGTTCAAATATGTCAAATTCTGACTCTATAAGTTAGTCTTACGTGACCAAAAGAGTGATAATGCCAAACATGTAATAAACATGCAACATATCCCAAATGTAAGGCAAGCTTCCAAGGTTCCAAACTAGACATGGATCTTGATAGTTTCTCAAACCAAAACTTAAGCCATAAATATCTCAACATATGTTTGTAAATGAAAAATATTTAAATCAAAATACCAATTCGTAGTGATGCACACATTTCAATGTAAACATTTCACAGTGTTCAAGCTCATTATGCTACAAGAACCAATTTGAAAATATTGCAATTATGTAAATCTTGAATTCCCTCAATATTGAAGTTTAGTTAAAGTCATTAATTGACAATTTAAATAATAATTTGATAGTATTGTTTGACCATCAACATAAGAAATATATTAAATTGAGCTAAACATATTATTGAATAGAAAATAGAAAATATTTCAATAAAACAAAAATAATTAGAATTGTAGAAGATAGCATGTACATTTTTATAATGCACCTTTCATTCCAAAAAGGTGATTGATGTTAGATGATCTTGCATTTGTGACAAGTGCTTTATCTAGGCTTGTACATGTGACAAAGTAGTAAACAAAAACTTAGACACTTAGAATAGTATTTAAGACAATGTAGGCCATAAGACCCAGTTAAACATTTAACAAGAAACACAAAACAAAAACTAGCTTAAAATTTAGATACCAAATTGAATGTCAAAGACTCATGGGGATAAATTATTTCTACCTATAAAAGTAATAGAACTCATTAATAAATTGATGCTTCAAGGTGGTATTCTAGAGTGTTTTGTCGTGTAAGACTATTTGATTAAGTTTCTCTTCTTGCATACAGTTACTTAATCTACTTTTTGATAACATATTAGGTTGCACAAATGTTTATGTTCTTGGTCAATTTTAAACTACCTAGACGAGGAAGTTTAGGTCTATGACTATAAAGTTTAGGACTTGTAGAATTTAAATCCTAATTGCGAGCCAATTCTATGCTACGACAATCAACAAGATTTTCATAAATAGAGACATCATAGTCAAAACTCAATCCCATCCCTAGGTTTACTCCAAGTGCTAAAAAATAATTGGTTTGGTCAAAGTAGTAATAGCTAAAATTTTAAAGGAATATTAACAAACAATTGTTTTGTTCCAATGAATGATTATGTAATATACAAGAATATACCTCTATACTTTAACTATCTTTGTAACATTTTCCCTTCAATTTTTGTCTTTTCGTTTTTGGAAAAAATTACAAATATGACTCATATAATGAAAGATCAAGATTCACAACTTAGAATTCCACCTTAGATGTCACTTTGGAGATTTAAACTTTGGTCTCCACAATGAAAATTCAATGTTTTATCCAATTGAGTCAACCCTTCACCATTTTTTGTTAATTGAAATTTTTTAATAAAACTTTTTTCATATTTTTTCATAATGAAAAAGAACTTAAATATACCAAAATTGTTGAGTTACTATTCATGGGTCAACTAGGACTCAAACCCAGGACCTTCCATTTACTGCTACAGTGCTCTATCACTAACCTACTGACCCCTTTATGGTCATCCAGGTGTGGCTTATTTCCAACATACCTCCCTCCAATAAACCACACCAAAGGTGCTTGGAGCTCCTAGCCTACCTTAGCTCTAATACCATGTTGAACTACTACTCATGGACCAACTAGCTCTAATACTATGTTGAACTACTACTCATGGACCAACTAGGACTCAAATTTAGGAGCTTCCATTTGTTGTTGAAGTGCTCTACCACCAAGCTACTAACCCCTTTGTGGCCAGTACATCATTGGTTTAGGTGACTTATTTCAACAAAAAATTATATAAAAAATATAAGAATATACCTCCATATCTTAATCATGATCATTTTTTACCCCTTTACTCAACAATTCAAAATAAAAAAACTTCAAATGAAAAACCCATTATGACCGACTAATCCATATGTCCTTGAATGAACCAACAATTCATTTTCCCTCTATCACTTATGAGTTTTTAACACAAAGTAAGGTATTAACAACAACCTAAAGATACAAAATTATGACACTTTAAATTATATGTCCTTTTATCTCTGATAACTACTCTAACCTTCATCGATGTCTATTTATGGTGGGCATGGACTGCACAACTTCATAATTGGGAAAGAACATGCCCTTCAAGCTTATTTACTCACATAGTGTAGTAAGATGTCTCTATAGCTCGCTTAACCTCGAATATGCAAGCCTTTTCATCATTGTTCTCACTGACCAAAATATGGGATCAATTTATCACAATCATGTCATCATCCACACTCTTGTCAAAGGCCTACACAATGGGGCAATCTTAAACAACACACTTTAAGCTTTGACTTGTTTAGGAGTCACCTAAAATCACAATAGCTTCTCGAGTAGGACCCACCTATTAGTGCGATTTCAAATGATCCACCTAAACAAGTCAAAGCTTAGAGTGTGTTGTTTAAGCCAAAATTATGTAGTGTCATCTACAAAGACTCCCATAGCATAGACGATCAGGCCATGCTTGGTGAAGAATTAATCTTATTTTCTTGATGGTATTCCTTTTAATCTCTTCCACCAATGTATGTATTTCAGGGTGAAATCACAATACTGTGTCTCACTTTTTGCCCAAGATGGACATTTACATCAATATTTTTAACCAAATCTTCATCTTTTGAGACCTATAGCAGCTAAACCATTAAGAATTTGAAGATGATGTGAACTAGTGATTTGTGGAAATTTGTGTGTAGATTCTAAATTTTTGTTTTTCAAATTTTTTGAAATAAATTACGAATCTTTCAACATCTCCTTTAATAACTAGTTTTAAACAGAAAACAACATTTTCATAAAGTAATGTTTGTGTCGTACAACATAAATTTTTTTCTATAAAGGATTAAATTCTAATTTTTAAAATATAGATTTTGAACATCAATATCTAGGGAAAGGATTTTTTTCATAATTTTTTGTTGCATATTTTTTTAAAATTAATTTTTGAAGTCACTGTAACTATAATTTGGACATACATGTGTGTCGTACAACCTAACTTTTTGTGTATATATCAAAATCCAAATTTTCTTTTTTGGGTGAAACAAGGACATAAATACCTAGGGAATGGGTATTTTTTGAATTTTTTTTACAATGGCTTACTATTTTTCCACCTCTGCACAACAAAGAGCTTGATGTTTAAAGAAAAACTTATGTTTAGTAAAAATAAAAAATTAAATACATAATAAAATGAAAATATATCAAACCTATACTTGTTAGAAAGCTTATTTTGAGGGCTACAATCTTGATAAATATAATTTTTAAATAATGTTATTTAATCCCTCAAAAAGTAAAGAAAAAGTGGTTTTTTGCCAGCATTTTGATAGGTGCGAAGGAGACTCCATTGTGGGTATGATTTAATACTAGAGGGGTTCTATCCAAGTGGGTTTGATCTAAGGGGGTATTATCTATCCCTCTTCAATTAAAACCCTTTAGATGGAGCCTCTCAAAACTTAAATCATTAGTTTTTCACAAAACAGTGATTTCAAGCAAAAATCAACACATCCCAAAAGTGAGACACAGTATTGTGGTAGCACCCTTCACCTTGTGCTCCTCACTAAGGAAATGATTATCAACAAAATTAAATTAGATTAAACAAATCCCACCCACCTATAGCATAGAAAAATAATTAATTCAAACTATAAACAATATAGTAGAATCTATATGAAAGTAAGGCAAAGCTATATGAATGCATAACAAAATCAATTGCAAGAAATGGAAATCAAAATAATGAAGCTCAAAAGATATTTGAGAAGGTTGTGTAAATGATTTTATGTTGTTTACCAATTTACTTATGGTATTTTAATTGTTAGCTAAGGTAGTATTAGTGACACAACATTTGTAAATAGTTAGACCAATTGTTGTATCTTATTTGATAGCTACTTGGTCCTTCAAATAACACATTTATTGTCAAATAAAGGAGTCAATTTTATGATAGGTCCTACCTACCTTGAATAGGATGAGGTTCCACAAGTGAAAAAGTTGGATAAGGCTAGGAAACACTAATATCTACCATAGGATGTAGCCTATACATGTCCAAATATGTCAAATTTGGACTCTATAAGTTAGTCTAATATGACCAAAAGAGCAATGATGCCAAACATGTAATAAACATGCAATAGATCCCAAGTGTAAGGCAAGATTCCAAGTTTCCAAACTATGGCATAGATCTTGATAGTTTCAACTTAAGTCATAAATCAGTCAACATATGTTTGAGTGAAAACAAATGCTCTAAATCAGCATGCCAATTTGTAGTCATGCACAAATTACAATGTATAATTAATTTTATAATGAAAGCTCATTATGCTAAAAGAATCAATTTGATAATATTATAGTTGTGCAAATCTTGAATTCCCTCAATATTGAAGTTTAGCTAAAGTCATTAATTGATAATTTATGACAATATTGTTTAACTAGGGGAGAGGACCCAGTAGTTGAGCATGTTTCAATAGTTGTGATAGTAGTTGTTTATCTAATGTCCAATAGTTGTGACATGACTACCCTATCATAAACAAAATGTATTCCTTTGATCTAAAAAGAAACCAATCATGTGATTGCACATCAGCACTCAACTACCCATGATGTGAATGCACAAGTATTGGTAGCACTTTTTTTTGGGGCCTTTTTGGACACCTTGACAAAAAAACATGCTGATGTGGCATCATATTTGATGATGTGATCCTAAAATGAAAGTTGTAAGTAGGGAACTTTCCAAGTAAGTTGTAAAAAAATTGGAGTGATTTTGTAACGCCCACCTCGAAACCCTAGATAATGCAACACATTTAAACGAAAGCGGACAATTTTTTTTCTTAAAGTGATTTTAAACATATGAGTTACACTCCACTAACACCTACATTCTCTAAGGATCGTGGCAACGCTTAAACAAAGTACAAGTATAACTAATACAAATAAACATCACATGCATTTAATGCTCATAAATAAAGTACATACATCCATCATCATTAAATTACAACACATAAGATACAAAAGATGTGATATTGTTTCATACCTCTTACATTCATTTCATATTACAATACAATGCTCATTCACAAATGAGATAGTTTATACATAAGATTTACAATTACAAATAACAAAGATGCTCCTCGATTACACTTGAGGAGTGATACAATTACATGGTTACAACTGTTACAAAAAAGTACATGAAAGAATAAACAAGTCGACTGGTACACACGAGCTCTCCATCAAGAAGTACTCACCAACATGAACGAGAAAAATAGGAACCTGTCCCACAAACAAAGTTATCCAAGAATAGCAACACTGGTGAGAATACCCAACGGAAGAAATAGCATTGTTTCCTCCCAACCGTGTGGTACCCAAAGGTCCACTCCCTCTGTGCTAGGAGATAGTAAAAGAGTTTCCAAGGAAAAACCTACAACCCCTAGACACAGGAAAATACATTTCTAAACAACACAAGTACAAAACTCACAAGACAGTTACATTGCTTCCAGATAACAAGGATCGAGTACATCATCTGTACAATCCACTCACTAACTGACTAAATATTGTCGTAGGAAGAGTGTTACACATAATTTTCTATGAGTTACCCTAGCTCAACCTTCCTAGGCTACCGGACCCCCATCCTGGGTTACCCTAGATTGCCTCTACCAGCTGCCAGACCCTCATACAAAGTATGTGTCTCATCTCAAGCCTTAACAAGCGCATGAACCATGAGAGAGGCATTCATTATCTTTATTAGTGTGAAAGTTCCCCATTAATTCTTTTAATTATCACTTGATTAAACCCTAGGTGAGTTACCCTGACGCCCCTTTGTGCGTCGGACCCCCACAAAGAGCCACTCTCCTACAGACAACACAAAGTTCAAATCCACAATACTATGGGTAAACAAGGTGCACAATAATGATAACACATCTCAACCTTAAAACATAAGGTCACACAACCCGTTCGTAGTAACTGGGTATCCACACCATATCACATGTATCGTTCGTGGTAACTGAGTGTTCAAACTGACTATATCCACGTGCACTACCCAAGTAAACTAAAAATCCAAACCAACACAAGTTACAACCCCACCACAAAGGTGACACATCTGGAAGTCTTACATAAACAATAACTCAATTTTCCCCAACAACGAGAATGAGAGAAACATAACTTTAAAAAAAATTCAAGCAAAAGATAAAATCTAATATTACATTACCCAATTATTTCTAACTCAAGATAATGTTATTCATAGGTTAAGAACAAATCAAACAAATTGTTTAAATCTAAATTTCCTCAATTACACATTATTTGAAAATAACCCATCTTATCATAATTTCGTTTCAAGCAAAAAGAAAGATAAATCTAAGTATTCACTTAAGTTTCACAATTATATTTAAATAAAAATCAAGTTATAAACCAATAATACATTGCTTAAATTAATCTAATCTAAAGCAATATCAATTACAACAATAAAGACAATTACATCTTATCATTTGAATCAATTTTCCAATTACAACTATTTCAAATTCAATTTTCTCTTTTAAATTATAACATTCTAAAAATAATACATTTCATGCATTTGCATGCATCTATATTATCAAAATACATTTAAATAAATATATATTTAAAATATACATATAATTATTTATGTGCATATACACAATTATACATATATTTAAATATAATAATTATTTAAATATATATTAAATCCATTAGATTACCAAACTAAAAATAACATAAACAAAACAATCTAAATAAAATATTTAATATATCAAATAAAATCCTTTTAAAATAAATCGAAATCTTCATATTGAAGATTGGTGGACGAGTACGAACCGAACGCAGGTTTCAAAGACAGACGGAAGAAATTTTAAAGCCATTCAATGGCTGTTCAGACCATGGCCGACTCCATATGGGTGCGACCTGTGTGGGGCAACGCTGGGCTACTCCCACTGTCGCCTCCCTTAGGGTGGCGGCTATGGGAACAGCCACAGCCTTCCTCCATACATAAAAATTTGTATAATATTTTTTTAAAATAAAACTTCTCCCTTGATTTATTTAGTTCATCGGTACGGCGATTCAAACAGGTTTTCAATAGAGATTTGAGTGCCTCAAAAGCACATATTTATATATATTTGTATGTGTATATTTTTACATATATATATATATAATTGCAAATTTAACAACACAAATGGGCAATTTCGAATGAAGTCTTCTACAGGCAAAATTGACGAATTAAAGAGATTTTCTAAATCTTTTGTTCTTTCCTCTTTTAATTTTCTATTGTTTAAAATTTGATTCCCTACAAAGGATCTAAGGATCTCACAATTTTCTACAAAGGTTTCCAAGAAATTCACAGAGAATATTTCCAAAATTTGTAACAAATCCTCTACCAAATAAATGAAACCTTTAACCTTTCAACTTCTACAAACTTCTACAGTTTTGTACAGGAAATCTTTTAAAAACACAAATTAAAAAAAACAATTAAAATAAGGAATCTGGATCTTCAAGCTTGAATTGATGAAGAATGAAGCTGAGCCTTCATATTTCAAATCCCAAGTTTTTCCCAAAAATCTCCTCTTCCAGATGTACAATAAATCCAACCAAGAATTTCCCTGAGAGCCTTTTCAATTTTTAACAAAAAACTTCACACAAAATCCCTGTATCCATTCCCGTGAAAACAAATCTTACCTCCAATTAATCCCAATATTCTTTCCATGAAATAATCCCAAATCAAATCCCTTAATAAATTAACTAACACTTGTCACATAAGATATCTTCTCAATCAAAGATATTTTCATTATGCATTTACAACTTATCTTGCATGTAATCAAAATTGAACCATTAGTTCTAACTTCAACATTCTACTCAAGATCATTTTTTTTAAACTCCAAGTCAAAATTCATAACATGAAGAAAACAGTTCTTTTAAAATATCTTATTTTCCTTAATTTAAATGTGCACAATTAAAATTAACAAATGCAATTAAATATCCCTTTTCAGTATTTAAATTACAATTTAATTTCAAAATAAAATTAAATAATTTAAACTATGCACTTTATCAAAACAACTTTAATTAATTAATTAATTTAATCAACAAGCATTTAATTAATTAATTTATCCACTTAATAAGATAAATTTAATCAAAAGATTAAATTACCTTACCAGAAGATGAATTAAATTAAATAACAACTTTAATCTAAAATACATAAATTAACATTTAAAACATTTAAACATTAATTTTCACAAACAATCTCGCAAGATAATATATTATCAACCAAACAAAGACGACATGACACTACGACAAACCAACCACGAACTGACAACACACTATGACTGGGTTTGTGGTTTGACAAGGCCACTCTGATACTATCTCCCTATCAACATAACCGTTGGGAAAAATGGACACGCTCAGACCTATCAAGCTAGGTGGAGATGATGTCCTATACCTGCAATCCTGCAATCAAGACGAATGTCGTACATACATAAAAACATAACAGTCACACCGTGAAGAGAAATCACGGAATCACAGGGCGCTCGCATGCAAGTGATGTAATCTCATCCCCTTCACCAATACAGTCACACAATACTGACAAGAATAAAGCACCAATAAATCATCATATGATTGTACATCAATATTACCCAAAAAGCAACTATGCTAATCCATAAGCATAACATAAATCATAAGCAACCACATAAAGTATCATCACATCAAAGTATAGCATCAACATCACTCCAATGACAGTGATCATAAAATAATAACAAGGTATCAAGATCTATCACAATAAAGATATTGTATAACAAAATAAACAAATCTAAACACATAGTAGCAACGACTGGAGGGGCACTACAAATTTGAAATTTCCACGTAGGATTTTGAGAAGCGCGAAGTTAGGGTACACAACTACTGGGTCCTCTCCCCTATTAACATAAATAATATATTAAATTGAAATAAACATAACATAGAAAATAAAAACCCTGGAAGGATGGAAGCGGAGCCGAGATGCTGAGGCGACGCTGCGACCTGTGAGGGCTGCCTTGCATGTTGGCTATTCCGCTATGCATGCTCGTTCTTGTTTTTTGCCTGGTGATCGAAGCAGTTGTTACGTGGTGGGGTGGGATTTTTCTGGTGTACGGGGGGGAGATCTTTTCTATCTGTTGAATCTTTTTGTTCCTGGTTGTTGTGCTTTGGGAGCCACGGTTTCCCTTGTGTGGACTTCTCTTTGGCTAGGCTGTGGGCGGAAGGCTTACCAGTTTTGTTTCCTCTTAGCTGGGGCTGCGGGTGTGGTGGTAGTGTTGTGGTGTGGGGTGGTGTGGGTAGGGTAGGGTCTGGGGCTACGGGTGGGGTTTTGTGGTGCCACGGTGTGGGGTGCAGTGGAGAGGTGGGGTCTGGGTTTGGAGCTTGTTTTGAGTGGTGTTGTGGGTTTTTGTGGGGGCCTCTCAGTGTTGGGAGTGTGTGGGGTGCTTTCCCTTGGGTGGGAGTTACTATTCCTGTGTTCGTTGTGGATTTGGTTGTCCAACGGTGCTTCTTTTCTATTCTTCAATGGAGCTTGGGGAGCCTTCGAGGGAAGGACCTAAGTTGGATTTTTGATCCGCTCTTGGCTCGAAACCCTTGCCTTCGGGGTCTCGCCTACATGATAATATTTTATTTTCTCAGAATTTGGAGAAGAATGATGTAGGCTCGGCAGGAGGGTTTCGTGTTCCAAAGATTAACGGTTGCCTCGAAAGGTGTAAAGAGAGGCCTAATGTTGTGATCTTGATGGAGATGCTCGCTGAGGATATTGAGTACTACTCATGACATTCTTTGTACTGCAAATTTTTGGGGTTGAAGATTTCGTTGCAATTTTTGGAGACCTGGGCCCAGAGGACTTGGATGCCAGTAGGAGAGATGGAGATTCGACTCCTAGCTAATAACTATTTCATGGTCATGTTTGATTGCATGGCGGATAGGATCAAGGTTTTCGAAGGAGGCCCTTATTTTTACAACCAGGTGGGCTTATTTATCAAGCCATGGCATGCAGGATTCAATCCGGCCGAGGAGATCCCTAGTCGGGTTCCAGTTTGGGTTAGACTGCCGAGGCTACCAGTTGAATGTTGGCGGGAAGATGTTCTGCATTTACTAGCTTCATTGCTTGGTAAACCTGTTGGTTCATCGCAACAGACACAGTTCAAAAAGGTAATGACATTTACTCGATTCTGTGTGGAAATTGATTTAAGTAAACCTTTGCCAGATTCTATTTAAGTGTGCGCAGGTTCTTACTCATGGGTTCAACAGCTTGATTATGAGACCTTACCCTTTAGATGCCAGTTGTGTCATGAGTATGGCCACTTATTGCATAGATGCCCAAGGGCCAAGCCTTTGGAGACTAATTCTTCACAGCCTCCTAGGAATCCTTCAGGGTTGGATAAGGGTAAGGATCCTATTCTAGGTGGTGGTGCCGGGGAGGATGGCTTTCTTCCTGTCAAAACTTGGAATAGGAACAAGGGGCTTAAAAGGTCTATGAAGGAGCGACAAGATGAGGATTCTTTGAACAAATTCGAGGTGTTGGAGGGTCTTAGCCAGTAGGAAGTGAATCTGGGTTTGGTTGATTTGGATCAGGGCAGTTTGGGTCTGGAGCAGCAGGGGCAGCTGGTGGAACTGGAGCAGGCAAACCATCAGGTGGTGGTGGGTCCGAAGGTTCAGGGTGCTGAGCTGGAGGGGGTTGGTTATGGTCAAGGGGGAATCAGCCCTGTGGCCTCACTTGTTCCTCAAGGGGTTGATACCTGGCAGTTGGGATCAAACTTAAAGTTGGAGGCTCAAAAAGATTTAGGAAGTGGGGTGGTGAAAGGTAGTGAGGCTGTGTCTCTCCCTGAGCAGAGATCTGGGTCGGTGGGGGGAAAAAGCAGTAAGTCATCTCCTCATTTAGGCATCTTACAAAAAGATCTTAAGAAAGGAGGGGCAGAGAAAGGATCTAAGCTGGGCAGGAAGAAGGATTTGGAAAAGATTAAGATGATAGGGGAAAATTTGGTGGAATCAGGGTCAGTTAAGACTCTGGATTCTCATTTTTCAAGCCCTTTGAAATGATTGTTCTATCATGGAATGTTAGGGGCCTGAACAGTGGCCCTAGACAAAAAGTTGTTCGGAATTTGATTAGATGTCAGTCTCCTGATATTCTTTTTTTACAGGAGACCAAGCTTACTGTGGAGGGTATGATGGGTATTATGCCCAAGCTTTGGATTAGTGATTGCCAGTGTATTGGTGCTCAGGGTTCCTCGGGTGGGGTGGCTTGCTTATGGAAACCCTGGAAGATTTTCCCCCTGTGGTGGGTTTCCTTCAAGTGCTCTATCTCTATGGCGGCCTCTTGTTATGAATCTGGGGAAGTGGCTCTTTTTTCCAACATTTATGCGCCTGTGGATTTGCAGGGCAAGCAATTGTTGTGGTCTGATATTCGGTATGTTTGAAGTATGAACCCTTACTTGCCATGGATTATTGGGGGTGATTTCAATGCTATCACTGAGATTGCTGAGAAGTGGGGTGGTACCATGAGGTTGGAGGCTTATGCTTTCATTTTTCAGGATAATATTTCTTCTTTGCATCTTATTGATATCAAGCCCGGTAATGGACTCTTTACTTGGAACAATCATCGCTCGGGTGAAAATTACATCGCTGAGCGGCTAGATCGATTTATGGTTTCTTGCTTTTGGGTGGGTGATAGGTGGGTTACTAGCTCAGAGATTTTGGACTGGAGGAGTTCGGACCATTGGCCCATCAAGCTTTCTATCAGCGTGGTTGGGCGACCCCACAAGCTCCCTTTCAAATTCCAGCTCATGTGGTTGCGGGATCCTGAACTCCATGATTATGTTGCTCAGTGGTGGCGGGAGGGAAGACCATCTTTTGGTACGGCAATGCATGTTTTTACTAAGCTTCTTTAGTTTGTTAAGTATAAGCTCAAGTGTTGGAATAAGCAATGTTTTGGGAATATTTTTAAGGCTAAGTCTGATGCACAAGACAAGCTAGATGGTATTACGAGGTCGATGAGGGAGAATGGGGTGTCTGAGACTTTGTTGCAGGAGGAATCTAGGGCCTTGAAAGCTTTAGAGGAATGGGAATTGCGGGAGATCTTTTGGAAACAAAAAGCCCGAATTGATTAGTTTCAGGAGGGGGATAAAAATTTTGCTTTCTTCTTTAATTCTGTGAAGGCGCGGAGGCATGGTAATTCTATTCCTGTTTTGATTACAAACAGGGGAGAGCACTTGAATTCTTTTCAGAGTATCGCTGATGAAGCTGTCCATTACTTTTCTTCCCTCTTTAGAGAGGATTTGCAGGGGAACTTGGTGGGGGAAGCTCAGGTCCTCTCTTGCATTCCCCATTTGGTGTCTCAGGAGATGAGAGAGGATCTTATGGGGGAGATCACCCTTGAAGAATTAGAGGGGACGGTGTTTCAGATGAAGAAAGGAAAAGCCCCTGGCCCTAACGGTTTCCCGATTGAATTCTTCCAAGAGTTTTGGGAGATCATCAAGTTGGATTTATTGGAGGTTGTCAAGGAATCGCAGCGGAATAAGCAAATGTTAAAGGCTTTGAATTCCCCTTTTTTGGCACTTATTCCAAAGTGTGATGGAGCGGATAGGTTGAGCCGTTTCCGACCTATATCCTTGTGCAATGTGGTGTACAAGATTATTTCAAAGCTAATTGCTAATAGGTTGAAGAAGTGGTTGCTGGTTCTCATCTCTGAGGAGCAAAGCGGTTTTGTGGAGGGCAGGCAGATTCTGGATGGTATTGTTTTGGCTACTGAGACCATCCACTCTATGGCTAAATCTAGAGATAAGGCTATGTTTATCAAGCTAGATATGGCCAAGGCGTATGACAGAGTCAGATGGTCTTTTCTTCAGAAGATCCTGGCTACTTTTGGTTTTGGAGATGACTGGATTCAATGGGTCATGAGTTGCATTACGTCTGTATCCTTCTTTGTGATTACTAATGGGGAGCACTCGAGGTTGTTTGAGGCCTCTCGAGGGATAAGGCAAGGTGATCCTCTCTCCCCTTACCTTTTTATTCTACTTGTGGAAGGTTTGGGGTGTCTTCTCAAGCGACAAGTGGAGTTGGGGCTTATTCAGGGGTGGCGGTGGGGCAGGGATTTACCTCCTTTGTCCCACTTACAGTTTGTGGATGATACTGCCTTGATGGGGGCAGCTACTATTAGGGAGGCTACTAATATTCGCAGGGTGTTGGATTTGTATCTTGAGGCCTCAGGGCAATCAATCAATGAAGATAAGTCTTCTATTTATTTCTTTAATACCTCGATCCCTATTCAGAGGTGTATAGCTCAAATTCTTCGGTTTCAGATTGGGACTCTTCCTCTATCTTACCTGGGGGTCCCGATCATGGTGGGCAGACTTTCGAAGGAGTCATGGCAGCCTATTCTGGATAAATTTCATTTGAAGGTTACTCATTGGACCAATCGTTGGTTGTCCTTTGCTGGGCGGGTCCAGTTGCTGAAGTCTGTGGTCCAAGCTCTCCCTATTTACCGATGTATGCTTCAGGTTGCCCCGATGGGTTTTGTTACGGAGTTGGATTCTTTGGCAAGACAATTTTTATGGGCTGGCAGTGTGATGTCTTCCAAGTGGAGTTTGGTCAAGTGGGATACTGTTTGTTGTCCTAAGCAGCTTGGGGGTTTGGGGTTGAGGCAATCCTCTTTGTCTGGGATGGCATTGGAAGCAAAGCTTTATTGGAGATGGTGCACGGAAAAGGATGGGATTTGGGCTCAGATTCTTTCCTATAAGTACCTTCAAGGTATTCCTGGGGAAGAAATTCCTCGCTACCCCCTGTTGGGTAAGGGCTCGGCTGTTTGGGCTACCCTCAAGAAGGGAGTGGCGCTTGTCAAGGATGGCTTATTTTGGATTTGTAGGAGGGGAACGGAGGTTCAATTCTGGTATGATTCTTGGGATGGGCACCCTCCCATCCTCTCTCAGTTCCCTGAATTGATGGCTTTGAGTAGGAGGTTCGAGGAGGCTGGTTGGTCAAGGGTTAGTGATTTTAAGGTGCTTTCTTTCCAGGGTCAACTTGGGAGTGCTAGGTGGTTGACTCCTGAGGAGTGGCTGATTATGGGTATGGAGGAGGATTGTAGGTTTCTGCATAGTATTCTCTTGGGCAGACAGTGTAATCCTTTAAGGGACAGGGATATCCTTGCTTGGTCTCCTAATCCTAAGGGGTACTACACGGTTGCGTCTGGATATCGGAGGTTATTGTCTCAAAGGTTTGAGGGGGAGGAAGTTTCTTGGTGGAAGAAGGTTTGGAATAAGTTTTCTTGGCTGAAGTGTAACTGTTTTGCTTGGATCTTGGCTTGGAACAAATGTCTGACTTGGGACAAGATTCAATTGCGTGGATTTCAAGGCCCGTTTATGTGTGTGATGTGTGGGAAAGGGGAGGAGGACTCTTCACACCTTTTCTTCCGGTGTCCTTTCTCCTTGCAGCTCTGGCATTTTTGGTGGAGTGTTTGGGGCAGTTCCTGTGTTCATGCTTCCTCCTTAGTTGAGTTCTGGTCTAGCTTGGGCAGGCCTCCCTCGAGGGCATCTTTTTTGCAGGATGTGTGGCTGGTAGGTCTAATTTTTTTGTTATGGCAGATTTGGCTTGAAAGGAATAGGAGGATTTTCCGTGGAGAATTGTTGCAGGTTCAGCAGGTGTGGTTCAGAATTCTTGGGATGATTCAGGAGACTATCCAGGCCAAAGGGGATGTGGAGCTGCCGCTGGAGAAGAATGATGCTGAGGTGGTGGTCCGTCTGGGTATCCAGGGGTTTTCCCCTTCGGTGGCTCGAGGTCAAAAAGGTGGTCGGGTGAGGCAGCGGGTTCAGCGGCAGGGGTCCTGGTTGCCTCCCCCTGTGGGAACCTTGAAGGTTAATACTGATGGTTCCTCTCGGGGCAATCCTGGCCCTGCTAGAGTTGGAGGGGTTGGTAGGGATTCTTCTGGTTCGATGGTGTTCCTATTTTCCATGCATATGGGGACACAAACTATCAATTTTATGGAAGGCTGGGCGATTCTTTATGCCTTGAGGAAGGCCTATGAGCTAGGGTGGCGTAAGGTTATGTGTGAATCTGATTCTCAGGTCCTGATTAACTTACTTAATCAGGGGAGGAGGTTGAATGTGAATTGGCAGTTGGATGTTCTGGTTCAGCAGATCTTGCAGGTTGGTATTCTCATGGAGAGGGTGTCTTTTGTCCATATTCCACGCGAATGGAATAGGACGACTGACTGTTTGGCTAAGTGGGCTTCAGAGAGGCTTGTGGACTGGAAGATTGATGATTGGGCTCAGATTCCTTCGGAGCTTAGCTCGGATTTGGAGAGGGTTCTAGCTGAGGATACTAGGGGTGTTGAATGATTTTGCTCTCAAGTTTGTTGGTGCTTTCTGTTCTTTCTGGGCTTTTGCCCTTGGCTTGATTGTATTTCTGGTTCCTATTATTCAATAAAAAAATTTACCCCTTTTATATAAAAAAAAAAATTTAAAAAAAAAAAACATAGAAAATATTTTTAGTTAAACAAAAATAATCAAAGGTTTCTTGTGATGCACCTTTTATTTCAAAAAGATGATTGATGTTAGATGATATGCATTTGTGGCACATGTTTTATCTAGGTTTGCACAGCAATAAACCAAAAAAAGCTGACCTCTAATCTTGTCTGAAATTTAGATACCAAATTGAATGTCAAAGACTAATCTCATGTCCCCATGCGGCTGTTTAAGTGCATTTTTTAAGCAAGCAGAGTGTTTTCATGCAAATTTAAAATTGTGGAAAAAGGATAATTTGCAATTTTTGCTTATGCCTATATTTAAGCAACTAGAGTGTTCCCATGCAAATTTAAACTTGTGGAAAAAGGATAATTTACATTTTTTTACTTATGCTTATATTTAACCAACGGAATGTTTCCATGCAAATTTAAAATTGTGGAAAAAGGATAATTTAGAATCTTTCCTATTTTGGTGGAGCAGCTATTGTTTAGGAATTGAAAATAAGCTATAAAAAAAAATGGGAGGCTCAAAATAAGAAGTGGCTGCATATTGAAAAACTACCAAATTAAAATTCATGGAACCACCAGCCCACAAATTACTCTTGAAAAATTTAATAGTGACTACTAACCAAAATAATCTAAACAGCACCATGAAAACCTAATTCTTGACAGAAGGGCCCTTGAAGCCCATTTTACTCCCATAGTGCAGCATGCATCAGAATATATATATATAACAATTTGATTGATTGTTTTTTTAAATTAAGTTTTTGTTAAGTAGTCAAAATATTGAAAGAAAATTATTTTTGATAAAGATATAAATTTTTTATACTTTATGATAATAGTTTGTCATTTGATTTGATCATGTAAATTTATTTTCTTGATCAATATTTATGGTCATATTCTATTATCCATCATCAAGATGAGATAGCCAAAGAGCAGAAAATTGATACATCACAATTAAAAATAAAAGTTTACATATAGATGAACATTGATGAAGAAAATAAATTTATAAAATCTAATCCAAAAAATTTACAAACTATTTTTAACCAAAAAGTAAAACAATAACATTAAAAAGATCTTTAGAAAGTAAATTAATATTTCCATTTACAAAAAAAATTTAAAAAAATAGTTTTAAAAAATACCTATAGCATCCCTACCCATGACAGGGATTAATAAAGAAGAAAAAGAAAACATTGATTGCATATTATCATACTATTTATACATGAAATCTTCTCAACAGAAGTTCAAGACACCACAATTATAATTTTGATAACATCGTCTATAAAGACATGACATTTTCATAGTCCATAATGATAGTTTGCAGATTTCTGAATTAAACTGTGTGAGCAGTTTTTCTTCATAGATGTTGTGAATCACACTACATGATCCATCATTCTCTTCTCTCGCTTATCATTTTATTGATGGACCATGTAGTGTGATCTTACACAGTTTAATCTAAAAATTTGTAAACTAACATCTCCTATAATTTTAAAATCAAATAATTTCAATTGACTGCAATTCCTATTCAAATTTAAATAAGAAATATTATGAACCGTAATTAATTATAATACTTTTTTTATGATCAATAAACACAAGACTTATCATAATCTTTTTATAACCAAATACTTTATATCAAATTATTGGCTCACCCACATAAAGAAAATTGCTTTGCTTCTCACCAGCAATCAATTTTATTTTTGCTATTGAAAATATATATAGTTTATTAAATCTCATAAAGCATATATACATGTAGAGAAGAGAGAATCTCTCTCCTGGACTGTCATCTCTTTGGGTCTGAAAAGGAAGGGGCGCCCCTTTTTCCTTTGACATCAGACTCCTTATTTACCATGTTAAACATATCAACCAATGCATAGGGAGTGTAAAAATATGAATAACTCACAAAGCTATCTAAATTTATGGAGAGTGGACAGCGTTATATCAGCTTCCACTCTCATTAAAATACACACAACACAACCAATAAATGAAATTTTGAATAATATATTTTGTTATGGATGGCATGCCCAGCTTTGTTTCATTTTGGTAACAACTCCTTTGTTGTTCTGCGCAGATGCAAGCTCTCCAATGGCTATCATCATATGCACACGCTCTGTTAACTCTGCCACCTCTTTTCTTTTTGTTTCCTCTATTTCTGCTTTCCACTGCAAAGGAAAAAATCATTAAATTATCATAGAGTATGATCCAAAAAGTTATATAAAAATTGATACAATTTCAATTTAGAAATAATTCGCTTGATTATTATGAACCATACCCACACTTTCAGCTTTGGTGTATGCATCTGCAATTGACTTTTCAGTGTGCTCACTAGCGTGAGCTTTTATTCGTTGTGCATTTTCACGAGCTTTTGATAAGATCTTCTCTGCCTTTACCTGCTCCATTTCAATCAAAACAACAATTATATCTTAATGATGGATCACGAACTGTGATCTGAAATGTTGATGCAAAAAATTCTCACACAATCTAACCTAGAAAAGGACATAATTTTATAATCAAATACTAAATCCTTGATACTAACTCAAAAGGTGATAATTTAATGATACCTCAGCAATCTGAAGTAGTTGCTCCGCCCTACAGTCCTCTCTCTTTCTTGCTTCAACGGCCTTACATTCTTCATGCATTCTCTGCCTCTCTGCCTTTGCCTGCAAAAACAACCAATAAATTCCCTCAAGAAAATGTTTAACAAAACACAAAACTATAACTAAAATTCATATTTAACAGAGGACTAGATATATCCAACAACTTAGTGTACCTGAAGTTTTTGGGCTTTAGCTTCCAGCTTCCTGATTTGGGAGTCTAAGTAAGCAGTAGCCTCAGCCTCAACCCTTCCTCTGTGCGCTTCTGCAAGAGCCTCAGCTTTTGGATTGAGACAAGATATAGATAGAGGCGAAGCAAAAGCAACAGTCCCTGATTTCGGTGACAGAGGCCCTGCTTTAACATCTCGGTATTCTGATTTTTCAATGGCAGAAGAAGCAGAGAGCAATGCAGTAGAAGCATCTTTCTTCTCTGCCTTTACATGCCGATACTGCTGCATCATTCAACAAGCTGCACATGCACTCTAGATCTCCTCAAAAATGCTTTTAACAATCGCAGAGAAAGATATAAAGAAGATTGCTTGTGGTGCACAGATATAAAGAGACGAAATAGGAACACTTGCTCTGCCCTGACCCCCCGTCTCCTGCCATATTTTCTTATTTTATTTTGTACCACGTGCCGTTCATTCATTCACACACTGCATCATTATAACCCAAGAAACTCGTTTGTAACTGGCATAGTGTGTTGTAAGAGGAGGAAGATCTGTGAGAATGCACAAGCGTTGAAGGAGCCCGCTGCTTCCTCCGAATCCAAGTTTAACTTTCTTTTCTTTTTTTTTTCTAATAGTTGGATTTCATTCAAGTGCCGGACTCTCTTCAATTTGCGATATCATCGAAACTTATGAGAGGTCCCCTCATGCTTGCCATAGGATAGCTAATTTGCAATTAGATTTCATAGCTAAATTTGCATGCAGAAGATAAATGTTTTGATTTATAATATTTACAAATTAAATTTAATACATTGTGTCAATTAAATGCAAATCTTTGAACAAGAAAATAATGAAATCGGTTCACAATTTGCAATAATGGAATAAAAAATTGTTGTTTCGAGAAGTATTAATAACATAAGTTCCAACAAAAATCCTTAAATCCTTTGAGATCTTCTAAATAGACAAACTATTAAATTCTTTTGTTTTGTGTCTCCAACTATTTAATTTTTTTGTTTCATGTCTCCAAATTTTCATTGTAGATCTTGAAGAATCTTTGCAATTTTCTTTAAAAAAATTCAAGTGAGAAATTTGTTGCATGGCTGATCATACAAAATAGGCTATAGAATGTGTATGGTAGATGCCAAAGCAACCATTTGACATAAATTTATTGATTCTTTCCAAAGGTGAATTTATGTAGGATTTTGCTCATATCTACACTCGTACAAAAAATGGTTTATCTATTATAGTTTAAAGTTTTTTTTGGGGGGTTTAAAGTCATTAGTTTGATTTTTTAATCTTTTATTTAGTAGAGAATTCTCAAATTATTTTAAATACAAGTATAGAAGTCCACTTTGTTGATTATATTTTATTTTCATAATAATGAAATTGATCAAAAATATGATATCCATAATTCATATTATCAAAATTGTATGTTTTGGATTAAATTGTGTGGGCTTTTTGTTATCAACATTTTGAATCACAAACCCTGAGGAAAAACATTGAATATTTGTTGCGGCGAATGGAGACGGAAACCCTACTGTTGCGGCGAATGGAGATGGATTCCTTTCTGCTGCGACGAAAGGCGATGGAAAACTGACTGCGGGGAGTGGAAACCCGTCTGCGGAGACTGTGGCCCGTGCTGGTGAGGGTCGTGCTTTTCTAGCAATGGTCGTTCTCTGCATTTGGAGGCAAAGGGCGTTGGCAACGGCATAGGAGGTGATGCTCACACAGGGATTGGCAAGAGGACGAAGGGTACTGGCTCTGCAGTGAAAGCTAAGGGGTCGAATGTGGATCTCAGGCATGGTAGGATGTCATTTGGTGGGTTTATCCCGGTGAAAAATGCCATCACAGTGAAGTTGAAGGATGAGATAGTAGAAGAAATAGGTGATAATGTTGCTGAGCTTTCCGCTCGTGGGGTGATCTGTCGGTTTAGGGGTTTTTGGCCTAGCCTCCCTCAGCTGCACTCCTGGATCACCAATGAATGGGAGCCTCTTATTTCTGGTAAAGTTCATATTTTCCCCATGGCTAAGGGGTTTTTTGTAGCTAAGTTTGACAATGCTCAGGACAGAAATAAAATTTTATGTGATCATTTTTTTAGTTGGGAGGACAAATATTTGCTGATGATTAAGCCCTGGCATTCAGATTTTAACCCTACTTCTGAAGCTTTTAACAAGATCCCAATTTGGGTTCGTTTACCTAATCTTCCCCTCCACCTTTGGAGTGATTCTCTTCTGGAGGATGTTGGTGAAGCCCTTGGTGATTTTTTGTTGGTGGATGATGAATCTTCTGACATTTTTCATTCCACCTTTGCTCACATTCTCGTTGAAATTGATGTTTCAAAAGGGCTTCCTGTTGAGGTTTTACTAAAATCTTCTAAGGGTTCTTGGGTCCAATCTTTGGATTATGAAGGGATTCCCTTCCGTTGTCGAAGATGTTTTAAAACAGGACATGATGCTACACAATGCGGATTTGAGAAAAAGCCAAAGACGGCTACTTGGTGGAAAGGCGCTTCTCAACAACATTATACTGTTGAGAAGAAAGCTGAACAACATAGGATTTTTTCTGAGGTGGTTGTTTCTAAATCACAGGGTCTTGGGGCATCTCCTCTGGATGCCTCAAATGGTGGGGCAGCTAAGGCTACCCCTATTGAGCAAATGACTAGGTCTCAAGCTGCCATTACTGGTGATAGCGCTACAGCTCCCATTTCTGGTAGCTCTTCAGATAAGTCTTTGTCTGCACGAAGGAACAATGATGAAATCTCTAAGACTATGGCTGCAAGTATTCATCTTCAGGAAAATAGTGTGTTGGCTTGGCATGATAAGGCAATGCAAGTGGAAGAAGGTTGGATTACTGTTTAGGGCAAGAAAACAAAATTGTTTAGGCCTTCTTTTGACATGACTCTTCGTTCCCACAAGAATAGTTCTAAATGTAAATCTTGAAGGGTCTTGTTTGGGAGTTGGTTTTTGGTTGGTTGTAGGTTGTCCTTTCTGCAGCCTTATTATTGGTTGTAAAGGGTTTTGGGTCCCTTCAAAACCTATTTGATCCTCTATCAAAAACTTTTTGAATCACACTACATGATCTATCATTAAAATAAAGAGAGAAAAACGAATGTACTGTTTTCAAAACATTGATAATAGACATCAATTTTGTTAGCATTTTGTTTTGAGATTTATGTTTCCCCTTCAATCAAGTTGTATTTTAAAGACTATTAGAAGTGCTTATGTTTTTTGAATAATATTTCAAAATGATTTGAGCTAATACCCATATTTTTCAATCTCTTCTCCCTTAATCAAACCCTACTAAATATTTTATAATCCTTGCTTGTAAGTAATATTTTATAACAATGTCATCTCAATACTCATAGAACTCTAAACTTCTAGTTATAACATTTCCTACTCTAATTTTAATATTTCCTTGTATTTGCATAGATGCTAAAAATTCCTTCTTTTCCTTATTTTGTCCTTATTATTATTTAGATTTATCCATTAAAAAAAATTGGTTCTTTAGGTTACTCACTATCTAACCCTTGACTTTTTTTCATTAATTTTTTGTATAATTGTATTTTTTATAAAAATGGGTAAAAATTTATTAGAAAATCATAAAACCATCTTACAAAGCAACCACCGCCCAAGACTCAACCTAGCCAGGGCCAAACAACCAAAATACACCCAAAACAAACTCAACCAAAAGGGGAACCAACTCAACACAAGCTTCCCACAACAAATTAAGTACCAATAATATCCTCCAAAATCAATCTATCTAAACTATGGGATTGATCTTGGGATAAAATTTCTCGATCATCAACCCTCCATTCACCCATTTTCTTTGAGGCCCATGTTGCCAAATAATCAACCACCCTATTCCACTCATGAGGGATATGCACAAAAGAGACTAACTTCAACGAGTTTCTCAAGTAGAGAATTTGTCGAGCAACCACAGCCAATTATCAATTGACCCAAGCCAAATTCTTCTCATTCAACATATTAACCAAAATCTAAGAATCAAACTCACAAATAATCATGCACCAAGCAAGAGCACACACCTTCTCCAAAGCTATGAGGATAGCCCAGCCTTCCATGAGATTATTAGTGTGGAGCCCCTCATAAATGGAAAAAAAAAATAACATTACCAAAATTATCCCTTCCAATTCCCCAACACCACCATGCCCAAGATTACCTCTAGAGGAACCATCAGTATTAATTTTTAAAACACCAGGGGGAGACACATTCCATCTACCATCTCTCTAAATTTTCTTTCTAGACAAACGATTACACCTTGTCGATGAGGACCTTGTAGAATTATCTCCTAGGCCCAACTCCTTCACTAACCCTTCCTCTCCAAGTTCCATTGGAGAAGAAGCATCACATTTAGCATTCACCGTTTCCTGAACCATGCTAGTAATCCTCTTCCAAATCCGTTGAACTGCTATCCTTTCTCCCTAGAAGATTCTATGATTCCTCTCCAACCATAACTATCAAATGATGCAAGACAAGCCAATACTCCAAGCCACCTGAAGATTAAAAGTCTTGGTTGGAGGTTGTCCTAGACTTCTCAAAAATTCTACCATAGATGAAGCATGAACACATGCCTGCTTCCAAATACCCCACCAACTATGCCAAAGAATCCTATGAAAGGGGAACTGTAAGAACAAGTGAGGGAAGCACTCCTCACTCTTACCACATAAGACACATATAGAGGGCCTCTGAAAACCTCTTTTCCTGAGGTTATCCCAAGTAAGACACCTATTCCAGGTTGCCAACCACATGAAGAAACTACATTTAGGCCAAGAAAACTTATTCCACACCTTCCACCAAGTAACTTCACAACCCCCATTTTTGAGAAATCAACACTTGATAGCCAGACGCCATCGAATACACCCCTTTAGGGTCTAAACTCCAAGCTAGGGAATATCTCCCTCTTAGGGAACTACACGCTCTACCTGTCAAGATTATTTTTAGCTTTGCACAATCCTAGATAGAACCCCCAACCAACCACTCGCTAGGCTCCTTCCATCTATACACCTCAGCATGCCCCAAGCAATGCGCAATTTTGAAATCCTTAACACTAGACCAATCGGCCTCAATAAAACTATGACAAAGGTCCTGAAGATGAGGATACATGGACATAATTGGTGGGAATCCATCCCAAGAATCATACCAAAAAAGAGCATCATAACCTCTATTTTAGATCCAAAACAAATCGTTCTTAATCAAACTTGCACCTCTTTTTAGAGTATCCCAAATCATGGAACCCTTTCCTTCAAGGCCTATCCTGGGTACCTCATCATCTGCCACCCCCTCAAATACTTTACAATGAGAATCTTGTCCCAAGTTGATCTTGATTCATGCACCACCTCTAATAGAGCTTAGCCGCCAAATCCAAGCCAGTGAGGTTAGCCTGTCTTGGCCCTAGACCATCATCTTGCTTTGGCCCACAAATAGTCTCCCATTTTATCAACCTCCACTTTGAATTAGAAAGGTTACCAACCCATAGGAATTGTCTTGTTAATGTATCCACTTGAACGATCCACTTGAACCAAGAATCTATAAATGGGCAAAGCTTGGACAACAAATTTCAAAAGCACTCTCCCAGCAAAGGAGGGCCACCTGAAGGTCCAGTTGTTGAATCTCTCCTAAAACTTATCCAAGATTATTTTTCAAGTTCCCCTAGGTAAGGAGCCACCCAAAATAGGTATACCAAGATACATCATAGGAAGAGCACCAATCTAGAATCTAATAATCCAAGCAATCTGATGCTAGATACTAGGAGTGTTGAAGAAATAAATGAGGGATTTCCCTTCATTGATTCTTTATCTTGAGGCGACAAGATAAATATCTAGAATATTCCTTATATTAGTCGCCTCTCTTATTTTAGCAACCCCCATCAATGCAGTATCATCAACAAACTGCAAATGAGGTTGGGGAAGCATCCCATTACCCCAATACCAACCTTGAATATAACCTTGACTCACTTGATGTTTAATAACTCTTCCCAGACCCTCTTCCATTAAGACAAACAAATATAGTGATAGTGGATCCCCTTACCAAAGGTCGTGAGAAGCACCAAACAACTCAAAAGGCTCACTTTTAACAAGCACAGAATAGGAAGTAGAATTAACACAACTCATTACCTAGTATACCCAATCCGCTCCAAACCCAAAATCCAAGATGATTTTCTAAAGAAATGACCATTTGAATCAATCATAAGCTTTAGCTATGTCCAATTTGATAAACATTGCTTTTTTCTTTGAACTAGCCATAGAATGTATGGCCACTATCACTATGACAAACCCATCTAGAATTTGTTGACAGACCACAAATCCACCATGTTCTTCAGAGATGATCTTATTCATCCATGGCTTGAGACTCTTCGCTATAAATTTAGAGATAATATTATACACCACATTACAAAGAGCTATTGGCCTGAATAGGTTAAACGAGTTGGCTCCTTCTCTTTTGGGGATAAGAGCAAGAAAGGTAGCATTCATTGCTCTCAACATATGCTTGTTATTCTGAGATTCCTGTAGAACCTTCAATAAATTGAATTTTATAATCTCTTAGAAAATTCTTGAAAGAATTGAATCGGGAAAACATTCGTACCAAGGGCCTTCCCTTTTTCATCTGAAACACAGTTTCCTCCAATTCCTCAAGGGAAATAACTCTAGAGATCATCTCATTCATTTCCCTATTCACCACTAAAGGAATAACCTCCAAAACCCTATATTCTTCGTCACTTGCAGGGAGTGAGTCTTCAATATATAGAGCTAAAAATTTCTATGAGGCTTCCTTAGATATATCTCTAAGGGAAGACAACTGGACTCCCTAGAAGGACAAAAGAGAATTGATCATATTCCCATGCCACCTGGCCTTGATAGAATTAAAGAAGAAGGCAATATTTTTATCCCCCTCCTAAATCCATTCAATCTGAGTCTTTTGCTTCCAAAAAAATTCCTCACACAATTCCCGTTCTTCTAGGACTTTCAAGGCTATAGCTTCTTCCTTAAGAGATCCCTTTATAAGTCCATGCTCTCTAGCTTGACGAGTGATAGCATCCAACCGAGCTTGATTTGATGCTTTAGCCTTAAATATATTACCAAAAGATTGTATATTCCACTCTTTGAGCTAAAATTTCATAAATTGCAATCTTTTATAGGAGTGCATAGTTGTGCCATGGGTTGGTCTTCCCCTACTCCACCAATCTGACGTGAGCTCTTGGAGAGAAGGATCTCTTAACCACATAAGCTAAAATTTAAAGGACGGATTCTTAGTGACCCCCACTAAGCAAGCTGAGAATATGATAGGCCAATGATTTAAACCCCGCCAATCCAAAATTTCAGAGCTAGTAGACTAGGTGCTACCAAGCCAAAAATAGGACACCAAAAATCTGTCTAGCCTCTCCAAGATAGAATCCTTACCACACCATATATTACTCCAAGTAAACACACCATTACTAGGCTTTATGTCCACTATATTCAAGGATACAATGTTGTCTTTGAGGAGAATGGAAGAAGAGTCAAGATTCACCAACCCCCCCTTCTTTTCCTCGAGACTAGTAATGGCATTAAAGTCCCTAGCCATGATCCAAGGATATAGAGGATAAATAAATTGAATATATCACAAAGGGGACCAAAGAATTATTTTACCAGGGAAATTCATAGGGTCATAAACATTAGAAAGTAAGATATTCTCACTAAATTCAAGGCTTGTAGCTATTAACATTTGCTAGATAACCACCACCAAGGAGTTACCTTCATTGAATTCCATAGGAAAGTGACACCCCTAGCATTACTTTGAGCACCAATACACTAACAACAACTACGACTCTATAACTTAGGAGCCAAGTTATACATTTTCTCCATTGAAAACTTAGTTTCTTGGATAAAGATAATATATGGCGAATGACCTCTAACCAATTCTTGAAAAACCTTTTATTTAGGAGCATTGTTCAAGACCCTTACATTCCAAGGCAAAACTATCATTGTTGTGGGTTGGAAAAGTGAGAATCAAGGGTCTTAACTGAACCTGATTCCACTAAAGTCTCCCCCATCAATTTAGTCTTATCTTGATCTTTCTTCCTCCCCACCTTGGGGGGCTTCTATAACACACCCTTCTTGAGGCCATTTTGCTAAAGTCCTAGCTAGGTGGAGGTCTTACCACTTTTCCCTACATCCAAATCAACATTTTTTGTATAATTGTGTTATCATTCTATCTTTTTATTAATTTTTAAAAAAAAACTATTATTTACAAAATCAAGCTTGGGTGTTGAGTTCTTGAAGCTCAATACAACACTCTTACGAAAATTCCATTATGCTACAAGATTTTTTTAGAATTCCTATAGCTTTCACCTTCTAACAATGGGGTTTTTCACACAACTTTGATCTCATTACAATCTTCAACCTTAAAGGGGTCTTCATTCCTCTTCAATAGAGGTCACATTCTCCCAAATTCCTCTATGGTGTTCCTCTCTAAAACTAGAGGTCCCATTTTTTCTTATGCTAAGAGACTCTGAAAAACACTACAATGGAGAAAATTAAAATAATAAATCATATTATTGTGTATCAAGGAACTCTTCGATATTTATCGTGCCAATTAATAAGATGAATAGTAGTACAATTTTTAATAATAAAAAACACCACAAGGATGAGTGAAGTGTGAGGAAAAAATATATGAAAACTTTTCATGTGACTAAAGGAGTAACTAACTCTCTTAGAAAGAAAGGTTTGGCCATGAAGAAAAGAATCCATGCAGTCTAGAGTAATAGCCATACTCTAACAACCCCACTTTTCTACTCAAAAGAATTACCAATGTTTTAATGACAAGTGAATAATTCATGATGCCACCACATAGCATTAAAATTTTTCTTGTAATTTAAATACTATATGCACATCTGAAATAACACATATTCCAAACTTTCCATTTGCATTTATAATTGAATATTACAATCTTTCCAAAATAATGACACATATAAAATCTCAAGATAACATCTCTTTCATTACAAATTCCACAGTAATATCTATATAAGAAAACATACATAGCTTCTTTGAGCTTCATTGTCAATAGATACACAAATTGGTCTTGATGTCGCCGCATTGGCGCATACATTTTAGATGTCCACATTCCTTGGTGCATACAATCTAGTTATCCCAAATACTGGCACAAACATCCCCAAACCTTAGCTGCCAACTAATGAGGAGAAGCATCACTCAAGCACTTTTTTGCCAACCATGGACTCAAATGCGGTCCCCTGCACATCTCCCATGTATGGAAAGATGGCCCTACCCTTTGATGAAGAGATTGGTTGGTAAAACCCCATAACAAATAGCCTTCCTGAGCTTAGTGTTGTGCCCTACAATCTAGAACCTAATCATACGGTAGCTACACTATGAGTATGAAAATCCTGAACTAGAATGTCTATACTAGACACAGTGAACCTTGGCAGTGTAAATAGTGGCTACTTACATTACTTTGGCCAAAGTTTCATATAAAAATTCATATCTTCACCCACTATCTTGGCTCTATTTGGTTAATGACAATTCATGTACTATGCATAGGCAATTCCCTTCTTAAGGTAATCTTTAACCCTAGGAACAATCTATTTCTTTTACAATAACTACGCATAGGCAATTCCCTTCTTAAGGTAGTCTTTAACCCTAGGAACAACCTATGAGTATAACATTCCTACTAAGTAAACACAATGCATAAGCTATTCCCTTCTTTGGTTATGCCTAACCCCAAGATTAGCCTATGAACTTCCCATGGCTCTATTTTACGAATAACTTCATAATCTATAGTATAGCTACATAAGCCTCTTTTTCTTATAGAACAAATGCTCATCATAAAATGACCCCACTCAGGAACATATTGCATCAACAAATGATTCAAAAGTATATCCGTGTTTAATAAATGACCTTTGTTCAAAGGTGCAACCTCAATAATAAGTGGCCTCAAACAAAATTATAATCAAATCAATAAATGACTCAAACAGAAGTATAGTCTCAACAATAAATAACTCTTAATTCAAGAATACAATTTCACCAATTAAAAGGGATATTCAAAAAGTAGAATCACATCAATAAAATGACTTCATTCAAGAGTTTAAAACAACCAATCAAATAACAATCCAACTCAATAGGGAATACCCACCTATGGCTCCAAACAAATAGTAATTTCATAAATTCAAGTGATTAACTTAATCACATAGGATAATCTCATCCTTAGTTTACCCTAATACTAGGATAAAATCAACAAGCAATTATTAGACCGATCATGTAGGTTATTCTCAACCTAGGGTTCTAATCAATAATTAAGTAAAGCAACGATCAAGTGATCATTCAAGTGTATACTAACAATATGGTTTGCATGTTGTCTCTTTCTATTCATGACAACAAGTCTTCGTACCAACATTGTTGTCATGTTTTCTAACCTCATTAACCTCTAGGGTTTTCCTAGCATAATATGCTATCAAATATAGGTTACCTCACATAAATAAATATGACACATTTATCAAAGAAACTCAAGCAATTTCAATATTTCAACTCTTCAAACTAAGTATTGCTTATATAAGCTCTATCTTTATAGTATTTAATATTGTCTCAGATACCTATCCCGTAATATGGAATATATAAAAATATCAAATAGGGAAATACTTTTCCTATCTAGATTCATCATGAATCCATTACATACATCCAAAAGGAAAATTTTCATCTTATGATAAACACTACACATTTTTCCAAGCAAGTATTCAAAGTCACTCAATCTTTTTAAAAGCACAAAAACATAAAAGTGTAGAAACCACATGCATGTTTAATGCTTAATTCCAATTTGATCACATTGGTTTCCAAGCTCAATCCACTCCAAGGCTCCTCAGTAATTTCTCCCAATCCATACAGAAATTCTCACAATAACTCTCTTTCTTAACTTTCCTCACAAACAATTCTCAGCTCTGCAAGAATAACTCAGACTAAAAACAACATAATGCAATTGAATAATGCGCCCAAATGAAGTAATCTTCTCCCCTATTTATATATAAATATGAGACTTAGTTGGCTGCAAATAAGATATGTTGAATGAAACTTCTCAGCTATAAAGTTTGACTCAGCAACTAATCCCAATTGGCAGCAGCATTTAAAATCATTACTCATAAAAAAGAGCAACAAATCGACTGAAACAGAGACAACAAGAATTCATTTTAGAAATGCAAGGTGAAAGATAAACAGGTCGACTCCAAATATGTCAGCTTTAACATGACTTATTCCACATTTTACTCTGTCTTTCATCATTGGACAAAGATTATAGTTTAGACTTCTATTTGCAATGCAGTTTTCATATTTTGGCACCACCTAAATCCTTATATCGTGCTTTTGGTTTTTGTTGTGCTAAGACCAAGTTAGCATTTAAATAATCTTCAAATATCTCTTTTAACCTATAATTGAGTCTTCTAAACATTGCATTATATTTGTAGGTTGGTCGATGCATAATGAATGACTATAGCACTGTTCATATGATGTGCGGTCTATGTTTCCCTTTTGGCGTTGGCTTAAACTATCTTTACTTGTTGTTTCAAAACAACTATATCCTACTTCCAACATGGCTCCTTAACCTCGAATTTTTGTGCCTATTCATGCACTAGTTGGTCTTCTTCCTTCCACTTTCACGTTGTATTTATGACTTGGCCTAAGCGTTGGCTGATACACAACTATTTATCATTTAATATAGTGTTGATTTAGACTTTTTTCCCTATGCATTGTGTGCAATATTGATCTCTATGTTATGACTTATATTAATCTAATAACGGCGGTATTACTATTTCCCTATTTACATCAATATTTTTTTACACTTAGCGCGGCCTTGGAATGCTTGGTAATAACATTCTTATGAATATAAATGCATTAATACTCATATATATATATATATATATATAATTGTAGACATGTAAAATTGACCTAACACTTATCACACACCTTAAATGACATTCTTGCATCATCGGCATCATTATTATCAAATATCACTGCATTTCACATCAATTTCATCAAAAACCCTAAATTCCTCTATTAATTGAATAAAATGACATTATTTAATTAATTCACTTTTTCATCATTGTTTGACTAATTAAATAAATTTCATTTATTTAATAAAGTCCTAAAACCCTATTTTTGCTATTAATTAAATAAAACAATATTATTTAATTAATTCATGTTTTATCATTTTGACCCATTAAATAAATTACATTTATTTAATAAAGTCCTAATCTAACTTTATTCTTCCTGATTAATTAATTAACAACACTTATTTAATTATGTCACTAAATGACTTTATTCCCCTAACTCAATTAGATTATTAAAATCATAATAAATTAATTTACTCATTTTCCCTCCAAATTTGAGTAATTTGAATAAACTATTCAAATCATCATCAAAAATCAAATCAAACTAATGCAACCTTGTTTGCAAAAGTCGAACTTGATTTGCACGTTCAACTCCAAAATGAATTAATTAATTAAATCAATTAATTAATCGTTCTCAACCACTTTCCTGATTGAGCAAATTACGATCCCCTAATTTCTCAATCTAATCCCTGACTGATCAATCTATATTCCTAACTGATCAATCTATTTCCCAATCCCACAGATTATTCAATCTATTTCTTCAATCACACTAATCATGTAATCTATTTTGCATAGATTATTCATGTCTATTTCTTCTCAACATCTTTCAACCGTCGATCAAGATATTCTACCACGCGATCCTGATCATCCATTTCAAATCTCAAATTTTATGTAACAAACCTCTTTCCTCACAAAAAAGGATTGGAGAATCAATATACCTTATGCAACGAAGTAATGCCAAATTGACATTGACAAACCTTCGAACCAATATCTTCGATCAAACACACACACACTCTTCAAATCTCTCGCACGCAACAATGGAGGCTTCACAATAAGATGAACAACTTGACATCTTACGAATACACTCTAACATGGGATGGTAATGCTATTCTTTTTGTGAATTCATGTGTTCTTTCATCTTTTGATTTCGTTTCTTGAATTCAGTAATAGTTTAGCTTCATTTTGTGAGTAAAGGAATAGATCTAGATTCTTGTTTTGATTAGATTAACTTCTATTTCATTTGCAATTATCTTGCTTAGACCCTCAAATTTTCCTCCTCACACATTTTGGCACACTTGGTGGGACCTCGATCCTCAACAACTAACAGTTTTATGAGCTACATCTAAATTTACAGTTCCTAGAAGTGCTCTAGAAAAATCCTCATGCATAGTTCCAGAATATTTTTGCATCTGCTTTCGCCGTTTTGGCACTTTTGATAGTGATTTGGGCACTTTTCATAGTGATTATGGTGCTTTTGACTTTTTCTAGCACCTTTGCTCTCTGAAAAAGTGTGCTTTTGACATTTTTCGGCGCCTTTGCTCCTTAACAGAGGCACTTTTGACATAACAGGGCACTATTGATTGGCAATTGGAACTTTTTTTACCCTATCTTCAAATGACCATATCTTGGTCATACAGAAGTATTTTTTAGTGCTTTTTTAAAATGGGGTAGAATTTCATGATCTTTGTAATGGTGTATGTGATTTTTCAATTTTTTTACAGTTAAAGTTTCCATTAATGTGATTAAAGCTAACTTACCTCGCAATTTGGTCTAGGTTGTAGGGTTTTGATGGTTAATCAATTGTCTAACCCTAACATTTGATTGTGTGTAGATCTTGTAGGATTTATGGCACATATTTTCATGAAAACAACTAACATGTTTATTGGAGGGAAGACGAATGGTCAAAGAGTTTTGAATTTTTCAAGCTTTCTAAGTTAAAAAAATACTTTCATTTTGGTGCTTAAAATGAACCCTACAAACAAACACTTTCAATTTAGTGCTTTAAAATGAATCTTGTAAGCTTTTTAAGTTAGGAAATCTTTCTTTTGGTGCCTAAAAAGAATAACACAAACAAAATGCTTTCAATTTAGTGCTCTAAAACGAATCTTTAACAAGCTTTCTAAGTTAGAAAATTTTTGATTGGTGCATAAAAAGAACAACACAAACAAACAATTCAATTGGTGCTCTAAAAAATGTTTTTAAACTTTCAAATTGGTACTTGGAATGTTTGATTTTCTTTTTGTTGACCAAACTATTTCCTTTTGCTGACCAAGTAAGACCAGGATCTAGAAAACACTTAGTTTTGGGCTTAAAAATGAACAAATCAGTTTTTCTCTTGCATCTTTGTTATCTCATTGATTGATATCCATAACACTTCTATTGGATGCTTTAAAAAGAACCATTGTTATCTTATTCACATTTTTTGGGAATAGCACCACTTGAGGTACTTAAAAAGAATCAAATTGTGATGAAGTGTATTTTTTGTTTGGAAAACTAGGTGACTATCCTCTCCCCTCATGCCTTTTTGGTGATCTTGGGTGATGAGAATCATCTTGAGTTTTGCACTTTTTACTTCAAAGCATACCTTTAGAGGGCCTACCTTTTGAGACACATCCTGCATTGGAGAACTCAAAGGAAACCCAAGCGACACTTTGTTTTGGTCCGCTATATAAATTATTGTGGGTGTGAAGAAATTTCATCATCCACCAGGTGTTATTGTTCTATACTGACGTCAATCTCCCCCAGTATTTGTGTGATATGTAAAAACCTACAAGGGTTGGGAGGCCTCTTAATTGAGCAAAACACATGTATAGAGATCCGAAAATAATAATCCCAAAACATGACTAAGAACCAATGTTTTTAGAAGCTACCCTTTTATCCAAAAACATTCTTTAAAAGTGGTGCATCAGAATTTACTTCTGAGAAGTTAATTGCCATGTTCGACTTCAGGCCTATGCCATAAGTTCCATGTAAAATCATCCCTTCGAGGCATGAGGCAAGCCTTATACCTAAAAGAATGGTTTCTATTTCTAGGATTGTGATGTTTGTTTATGTAAAACTTGCCAAAAGCATTCAAAACAAATTTGACATCAAACATTGTGCTTGATTTAAAATGAACACATCAAAACAAACACTTAACATGTTTATCAAAATCGCAAACCCTTTAAATTAGTGTATGCTTTTAAAAGAAGCCCTATATTTTCACTCCTTAAGGATCTCCTTAAAGGTTTCTAAATATTCAGGCTTTAATTTTAGGCTACATTGGTTCAAAGTAAATGTTGGAAACTATGGCTTGGGTATCGTGATTTTACAACTTAAAGCCATAGACATACAAGTCACACAAGTACATGCTTTATGAGTCAGTCAAAAAAATTTGTATCACTTGCCACATCTGGAAACAAATCAAGACATCCAAAAACTGCAAGAAAAACATCAATGCTACTCCCAAATACTAAAATTGGAAGACAAGTTTGAATAGAAGCCACTTCTACTACTATTTCTAGTGCATTTGACCAAGACTTAGTCGCACTTGCCTGAAAAAGCTCACTTTTTCTCTCTATCCCATAAACTCCATTGATGATTTTTTTTTGCATTTGACAAAACCAATGCATTTGATGCAAAATTGGGTGCACTTGATATTTTTATGCCACACTTGCCAAAAAATTTCCAACACACTTGCTAGAAATTTGCTCGCACTTGCCAAAATAGCTCACTTTTGACTGAGTAACTCACTACATTGGACAAATAAATGCAGAAGTCGCACTTGACATTTCTGCTTGTACTTGCTTCTCAAAATCTAATGCACTTAACAAATTTAAGGCTACAGTTGATAAAACTAGTATTTCTTGCTCACAATTTGTCACTTCTACTCAAAACCCATCGCTTTTGCTCCATCCTGCTAAAAATTAGAAAAAAATGAACCGAAGCTACTTACATGATCCTTGTTAGAACAAAACAATTGGAAACCTAGATAGTTCATATAGTCCTTCATCCACTCTCAACATTCCATCCTACTTTTGGAAATCAGAATCAAAACAAATAAACTGGGATTATTCCCTCACTCGCACTTCTAAGACATCAATAGTTACTTGAACCTCATGGCTAGTTCAAGTAACCTTTTTTGCAACATATCCTCTAGAAGAAGAAGTGAGATATTGATCCAGTCCTTCCAGTATTTTGAGATTCAAGAATAGCATCATTCCAAAACAACACTCAAACCTTAGGGTCTTGAGCTTCATAACAACCATATCAAAACACCAACACTTTCACCTTATGACCATTTGGCGACCAGTTGCTCCAGTTCAACCTTTTCCATAGTTAAGAGTCACAAAATTTTCACAAATATCTTGACGCTTGTTTGTGACAACCACGCATTCACAGCATAGAAGAAAAATGGAAGCAGACAAAAGCAGTACTTGTATACCCCCAGCAAAAACCACAAATGATGGAAGTAACCCATGGGGATATAAACCGAGTGACCTTACGACAGGGTATTGAGCATCAAGACATCCTAAGCATGCAACCATAACATCCCCAACAAAATTTCAACATCAATCTATTACCCAAATTTAGTTCCACTCTATACACCCATGGGGACATCTTATGCCACAAATGTCAATGATATATCAACTATGGATTCCCCTAATCAAGGTTTTGGGGCATCTTGTCACATGGGTGATTTCAATCAAAATATTCATCCATATCAAAATCTAACTTATCAAGAGTCACAACAAAAACAAGTAGTTTTGAAACAACATCAAGATCAAATTGCCATAGATGCACTTGAGAAAAAAATTGATGCACTTTATCAACAATGCTTTGGACACCCTCCAAAAATGGGTCACAATATCAACAATGTCATAATTCTCATCAAAATATTGATTCATATCAACAACAAAGTCTATTTCCACAACATCAAGTGAATCAGCATCAATTACCATAACAAAATCCACAACACCAAGGTGTACCTCAAATGCAATATCAAGATGTACCTCAATCGTAATATCAAGGAGTTCCACAACACCAAGATGTACCTCAATTGTAGTATCAAGGAGTTCCATAATATCAAGATGTACCTCAAACACAGTATCAAGGAGTTCCACAATATCAAGACACACCTCAAACTCAAGATCAAAGGATTCCTCAAATTCAATAATAAGGTGCACCCCACCCTCAAGGTACATACAACATCCAACAAGAAGCTAACCCTCTTTTTACCCAACATGGCTACCAAGGTCTCGTACCTCCATAATACCCAACCTATGATCAAATAAATTTCATTGTACAACAAGGTTATAACATCCTTCCAAACCAAACAAACACACCTACTAATGATATAACCTTGCAGTTACAAAATAACAATCAACTTGGTTACCAGAACAATCAATCAAACAACCAACAATAAAATCAAGAGTAGAACAATCAAGAGAGGCCACAGAGGAAATATTACCAACCAAGAAGGAAATTCACTGCTTTAAGAGATACTTTAGAGGTAATCATGCACAAACTAGTACAACAGGACCTTATCAAAATCAACAACAGTCCATTTTATGGTGAACCAAACTTTAAAATCCCTTGGTATAATGAGTACGAACAATGTGAGTTCCACAAAATGAAGGATCACACAATGAACAAATGCATAGAACTCAAAAATACCATCCAATACCTTATTGATAAAAAAGAAATAGCTATTGAGGACGACATTCAAGGTTCAACCACTATGGAAAACATTAACAATATCTCTACTTCAAATGTTGTAGATAATGATCAAGAACCATCTATCGATGATAACATTGACAATATCTCAAAAGTTGAAAACAAAGATCAAGATAAATCTCCTAATGACAAAATCAACAATATATCTACCTCAAATGTTGCAGATAATGATCAAAAGCCATCTATCAATGATAACATTGACAATATCTCAAAATTTGAAAACAACAATCAAGATCTATCTACCATTGATCACATTGACAATGACTCTACATCATCCAATGAGCAAAAGGACATGAGTCAAGAAGTTATTCCCAAGCATGATCAAAATTAATCACCAAATTCTAGCAATGATCTAGTCCAACATATATTGACATCATCCAACCTCATGGAATTACATATTGATGAAGAAGACACTCTTAATCCAACACTTATACCCAATGCAGAAAATCTATGCCAAGAGCTATCACCCATATGTCCACATTTCGAGGAAATCCAAGGATCCTTTACAAAAAAATCCATTCTTTGAAATTGACCCATGTCAAGAACACGAACCAAAGCATATCAAAGATAATACCACACAAAGTCAAGATCAAGAATCCCTATCATCAAAACATTATGATGACTTGGAAAGTATCTTCCAAAACGTCCAATATTTTCCAAAATAAGAACAAATCCATACACCAAGCGCACATACATCTACCCATGAGATGCCTACTCCTAATGTACATGTAGATGATCTTCATCCAAAACAAGTCTCATAGTCTTGATATGATTGCCAAGGAACAAGAGTCGCCTACTCTTAACATCTCTACACATGATCAAGGCATAACAAAATCTATAGACATATTAGAAATTAATCATGAGGAAAACCCATACAACAGTCAAAGAAGCACCAATATATCTTGAAGAACCATCAAATTTTGATATTTCACAAGACCAAGCTAAATATATCAATCAAGAATTTATCCCACATATGGAGGATCCTATCACTTATAAACTTGGATCACTTACCTTTGTCAAAGCAAGCTATCTTACCAATGAGGAAGCTATCACCTTTAAAGATCCACAACAGAGTAGAGAAGGGTTAGCACCTTGTTTCCAAGGTAAATCATATCCTATTGCAAATAAAAATTTTCCACAGATGAATTATCAAGGCATAGGATTAGGCCTACATGAATAGGGTATCTTAAAACTAGTGCAGATTATTGGCAATCCTAAGCATCAAGGTCTTGGTTATTCAACAATTAAGGGATCTAAACATATCAGTGATACTTCTATAATACTGGGGGCAACTTTATCTAATGCAAGCATCAACATAGAGAGCGTGAAGAGTCCTTATTATGAAATTGCTACCAACGCTACAACTAGCCATATCATGAATCGTAATCCACACATATTTCAACCCTCTAATTGGGACCAACAACAAGAGAAAAGGCTATATCCAAGAATGAAACAAATAATTGAAGCAAAAGAATCGACAAAATAAAATGGACGAGAAAGATTCAAATGGATACAAAAAGAGAAAGAAAATCATCCCTATCAAACTCCATCAGTCAAAGAAACTATGGGGAAAAATCAAAAAGGGAAGTTCATCCATCAAAAAAGTCCAGCAATGCAAAAGAAAGCTTCAAGAGTGACCTACAAGGTATATCAAGGTGTTGATCTCAATCGAATATCCATATCCACCCATCATTTCTCATCATCCCAAGTTTGGAGAGTCAAAGATTCTAAACTGTTGACTGATCCATCTGAATCTCTTTTACCTCAACACATTTCACCATCCATGATATCCAAATCTCACATTGACCAGGTATTGGTAGCAAATCTTTATCATAAGGACTCTAAGGGCACTCCATTGTGATATTTGCATCAAGGTAAGGTTAACTCCGGTATCAACAAGGAAGATAAGAATTATCAAGGGTTACACTCAAGTGCCCGCATCTTAGCAATACAACTTCTCCAAGCAAGATGTCGTTGGCACGTCATGACAGCAACAACAACCATATCAGCACAAAAAGTGTCTACATCAAGTGGTTCAACATGAGCAAAAAATTGTCACCATAATGAAAACCTAGTAAACAAGGGTCTTGTGTGACATCAAAAATCATTAAAAACAAAAAAAATCAATAAAATAGTCAAGATAAAAATCGTCCTCCAGTGAAAACCACTATGGTGGCTCTTTGGACAAGTACCATGATGAAAACCTGGCAAACAGGCGTCATGTGTAGAATCAAGCATCTATGTGCACCATTTTAGGTGGAAGCATCTCAGCTTATCCATAATAAATCCAATCCATTTTTATCCAAATCCAACTTATCTTGATCTTGAAAAATGTTTGTTGTACACTTTATACTTTCTTATGGAAGACATCTTGATGCGGGTCATTATCATTGATCCTATCCTATCTAGCATTATTTGAGCCAAGAGGCATTGTCCCGAAGGGGCATACTTTATCCAAACATACTATCCTATCACAAGATAATCCATCATTGCTAGAAACTAGGGGAAAGTACTTACATCTTTCTTTAGAATAAATCTTGATCTATGTCTTCTAACTCATAGTGTAATCTAGGCATCATCCCAACAACAAGGTGTACCGCCAACGCACTACCAGGGTAACCTTCAAAAAAAAATCGTACCAACAACAAGGTGTACCACTAATGCACTACCAGTGTAACCTTCAAAAACAATTTGTCCCAACAACGAGTACCACCAACACACTACCAGGGTAACCTTCAAAAACTATCAAAACCAAAAACATCTAAAAAATAGCAAAAATCAAAAACATCCAAAAAACAACAAAATCAAAATAACAACTTTGGATTATTCCTTCACTCAAAATTCTAAGATATCAACATTTGTTGTGAGACAAGAAGATCTCGTTTCTCCTATTCTCTTTACACTAATGGTGGAAAGTTTGGGTATGATTTTCACCAAAAAGTGATGGAAGGGAGTTTGAAAGGATTAAAATCGTCTTCGACGAACCTTGCCTATTCACACCAGAAATTCATGGATGACACCATTATTTTGGGAAGTTCTACTGTTGGGGAGGCTAGAACTCTGAAGAGCTCCCTTGTGCTCTATGAGGAATCTTAAGGGAAAAAAATTAACAGGGCTAAAAGCTCTCTTCTTCTTCAACACCCATGAACCTAGGCAAAGGAAGATTGCGAACATATTAGGCTGTGCTTTTAATTCTCTTCCTTCTATTTACTTGGGGCTTCTGTTGGGCACTAAACCTCAGGATTCCTTTTGGATTTCTCTTATGGATAGGTTTAACCGGAAGCTGGTTGGGTGGAAAGGGGCTCTTCTGAGTTAAGCAGGTAAGGTTATGTTGCTAAAGGCTTCTCTTCAAAATTTGACTGTTTATGTTCTAAGCTTGTTCAAGATCCCTTCCAAGTTTGCTGAAATTATTGAAAGGATCCAAAAATGCTTCTTTTGGTCTGGGGTTGAGGAGAAGAAGAGGATTCTGCTAGTCACTTGGGAGCATGTGTGTAAACCCAAAAAGTATGGAGGTCTTGGGTTGAGGGGCATGAGAGTTTTTAATAAAGTTGTCTTAGTGAAACAGGTCTAGAGAACCTTTGTTGATGACCGTGAATGGAATGCTATCTGGCACAATAAATATTTGCGGGGAGTTGCCTCCTCTAGATATTTTCTTAGTTCTCAAACTCTCCCTCTAGGTTCAATGCTTTGGAATAATATTATCAAAGCTAGGGATCTTGTTGGAAAAGGTGTGTTTTGGAAACTTGGAGATGGTAGAAAAATATTGTTTGGGACGACAAGTGGATAGGGAATGAACCTTTTAGCAATATACCTATCTTTAGGAATTATATGGAGGAGTGCAAAGCTAGATATGGATCTATGGTTAGGGATTATTGGAGGAATGATCAATCGGTGGGTATATCTTCTATATGTTTAGATCTTCGGCCCCTGCAGTCTCTCCTTAATTTTGTTGTGCTCAAGCCGCAAGGCCAGGAGGATTCTCTAGTATGGAAGCTATCTTCTTCAGGGACCTATTTTGTTTCTTCAACGGTGGCCTTTTATTATCAGTTCTCTCCCTCCCCTATGTGGGCAAAGGCTTGGGTGCATAATCTTATACCCAAAGTCAACATCTTCATTTGGATCCTTCTTCAGAATAATTTGTTGACCAATGAGAATCTTTGCAAGTGTGGCTTCTCTTTCCCTAACAGATGTTATCCTTTTTGTGTGAAGGCTGAGACTGCTTCACATCTTTTTCTGCTTTATCCTTTTACTTTTGATATCTAGTGCAAAAATTTGCAATTGTGGGATCTCAGTTGGGTTTTTCCTAGAACTATACTGGATTTTTATAGCCAGTGGAAGGCTTCTTCAAATAATTAAGTTATGAATCTGCTTTGGAGATATATTTTCCCTCACCTTGCTGGGGTATCTGGAAAGAGCATAATAATAGAATTTTTTGGGATTCTACTCTTTTGGAGGATATTATTTTTAGTAAAATTATCAAAGTTGTGAGTGAGAATTTTAATGTGCTTAATATTAAATCCAAGGCTAAGGGCAAGGTCAGCTACCAAGAGTATGAGCTAAAAAAATTTAATGCCTGGAACATTAATGTTGATATCTCTTCCTCTCTTAAGCCCAATAAGGGGCCTAGACAGGGTATCTTTTGGAACCTTCCTCCTCCTGGTTGGGTAAAAATCAACTTTGACGGGGTAGCCAATGGCAACCCAGGGCCTGTTGGGTGTGGAGGAGTTATAAGGGATGAGAATGGTTTCTTTATTGTTTATGTGGCTATCCCCTTGGGTATACAGACCAACCACATGGCTGAAGCTATAGGGGTGTGTCAAGTTTTGAATCTTGCTAGACAGATGAATTTTTAAAATGTGTGGCTTGAAGGGGATTCGAATAATATCATTCAATGCATAAAGGGCCTTCAAAAACCATCCTGGACTATAGAAAATTGGATTAATATTTCTAAGGGGATTATTAGTAATTTTGATAATTGCTACATTTCCCATGCTTATAGGGAAATTAACACTGTGGCTGATTTTTTCACCAACAAAGGTGTTCAAGCGATGGACAGGATGATGTGGTAAAGGATTGATGACCTGGAGGCTGATGTCACTGCCTTAATCATGCATGACCAAATTCACGGGAAGGTTCAAATTCCCCCTACCATTGAATGATTACCGAGTGTTTTTTCATGTAGTCTTGGGACTGTTGTATAATTATTATTCATTGGTGGCCGAAGCTTTTCAATATTAATTCCTATTCTGATATTTTGAGCTTCACATGTTTTCTGGGCATTTCAATTTCTAGCTCTTTTGGTATTCCTGAGCTTTCTGAATAGTTTTGAAATTCTTCCATCATGGGTGGTGAGAGTCGCAAAGTGGAACTGACAGGCTGTGAGGAGCTTAGAGGTAATACTAAGGTGTGGGAGATGCTGGAGAAGGGTAGGATAACCATTTTCATTGAAAAAATCCATGGTTGGGATCCACATGTTACTAGGTTATTTGCTAAGGATTGGAAGGACGACGAGATCAATTTGTTTGGGAGAAAGGTTGTTATTAATGAGTAGTTAATTGTTGAGGTCACGGGGCTTCCCATTGAGGGCATTAAGTTTTATAGGGATAGGAAACTCTCTAACCAGGTTGTGCAGAAATTTCCAAAGACTGAGAAGGAAAAGGATGACTTGCAAAGGACAACCAAAAGCTATTACGACTCTGTGAAGATTGTTTCGCACTGGAGGAAGGTTTTGAATGTGCTTATGGAGTACATTACTTTGGATGGCCGTTACACTAGGGTTTTTGGGTACCATTTTGTGCTCCTTAACCACTTCCGGCATCAGGTTAGGGTTTCTTTCCCTTTATATCTTGTTTCTTCTCTGAATGTCAGTTTGCAGAACTATAATTTGAACCCCATTAGGCATTTTATCCTCCACGAGGGTCTGCTTGTTTTAATCCATGATCATTTTAAAGCCATGTCGGCTCTGTCCCACCAGACCCCTCCGGTCAAGGGAAAGGCTGCTATAAAGGGGAAAGGTAATTCTAGTGTATCTCCCCAGAAGAAGGGTAAAAATAAGATATCGGAGGACCCCTCTTATGAGGCTTATGAGGAGGATTCGCAGTCTACCCCTTCCTCTGATAATTCTGGTTACCCTGCCATGGATAGAGAGGATAGGCCTCGTTTTCCCAAGGATCTTAAGGAGGAGGACCACTACTTCAAAGCTGAACGCGAATTCCCTGAGGACATCCTTGCGATTGCCCGTAATGGTTCTGTTAATTTCTTTCGTTTAATCATATGGGTGTTTTTTGAAATTAAGGAACTTAAGTTGAATCAAAGGGCTATTAACAATAAAATGGATAAGGTTGAAAAGAGTGACGGTATTAACAAAGACAGAGATAAAATCACTGATCTTTAGACTGAGGATGAAAAGAGTTATATGGTGGAGTGCCTGAAGAAAACTGTTGAGGAGCTGCAGCATTTTAAGAATAACCATGATAGTAAGCTTTCTAACATAGAGGATAAAATGAAGAATATAAAAGACTCTATACACAAGGTGCTATAAATGAGCCATAAAATTCTAAAATCAGCGGCAAAGACCATGAACACGTGGTTGAAAATTTGGAAAATGCCTATCAAGTCAAGACGGCAGTGTACGTGGATGCTGACAGAAAGGAAAGCCATGTGGAAGGTGGGGGGTTGAGCAACAAAACCAGAGTGCACCTAAAGAGGAAGGCTGACCAAGCACTTGTGAATATTCAAGAGATCAAGAAATTTGTGTTAAATATGAATAAACTTGAGCAGGAGGTTGTGGATCCTTAGCAATCTGGCCTAGTGGCTCAACTTTTGGTGGGTTTTTGTTGGCTTTTTGTTGTGCTACCATGGGCTATTCTTTGTTTTCATTCTTTGTTGGCGGCTATTTTTTTTTTGTTGTGATCCTTATGATGCTTTATCTTACTCTTGTTTACTGTTAAGGGGTTTCGGGGTCCCCTCAAAACTTGTTTGTTCCTTAATCAAAAACATTTGCTTGAACCTCTCGGCTAGTTCAAGTAGATTTCCAACAACATATCCTCTAAAAACAAAAGTGGAATATCAATCCAAGTTATCAATATTGTTTGAAATCCCAAAAATTGTCACAACCCCTATTTTTAATAAGTAATTTATAATTCAATAATACTATTTTGATGCATTAAGTATTTAATTTAGTTGAATGATTATATTGTTCGTACTTTTGAATGTTTAATTAAATCAATTAGTAGTGAAATAAAAAGTGCAATGAAACAAAAAGAATTTATTTTTAAATTTTTATTTTTAATGATAATTCTTTATTATTTTATTTGGGATAAATATTTAAATTACAATTTAAAAAATGGTATTTCCCAACTATTTACTAAGGTTAAGTACTTAGTTTGCAACTAAAATAGAATTTCCTTATTATTAATTATCAAGGATAAATACTGTGCATGGAAATAAATATTATTATTATTATTATTATTATCAAGATTAGGTATTGGGAAACTAAAAAAAAATCTTTAAAAAGAGGAGAAGAGAATAACAGAAACACAACATAAGCTTTCTTGATCTTTATTTTCTCTCCAAGAATAATAACTGTAAAAATGGGGGGTTGGGTAGAAGGCTTTTGGAGTGTAGTGAATTAAGAATGGTGAAAGAGGAGATGAAATAGAAGAAAAGGACAAATAAGAAGAAGGGGAGAATTTACAGAAGGAGACTTCCAAGAAAGTAAAATAGGAAAAAGAGAAGAATCAAGAAGGGAAACTCAAATTGGAAGCAATTTCCAGGTTTTTAGATTTTTTCCATTGCATTTCAATTTTCAAAATGTGCAAATAAATGTTTACTTGGAAATGTCAATTGCAAATTTAGCTGAGTCTCTTTAAATGTTGGTTGTATAATCTGTATTTTAAATAAGTCTGTGTGAATAATGGAATTATTTCCAATTGATTGTTTTGTGAAAGATTAAATCCCCTTTTTAGAAACCCAATTGAATCTATCAATTGTATTTATACATTGGAAGTTTAAATTATCTATTTACTGTGTAAGTTTAAAAACTAATAACTATGGCTGTAAAAACCCTTATTTCTCTTGTTCCTTTCTCAGTGCATATGTAAATACATAAATATATATATATATATATATATAATGGTACTATATCGATATATTGTGGGAGGCATACACACAACCCAACTTTCACTATGCTATCATTGTGTTTTTTTGTATTTTTTGTTGAATTCAAAATTTTAAAAGAGTGGAGGACTAGGCTTATAGCCACGCACCCTCTTAGGGAGGGCTTCTTGTGGAGGCAGCCGCCCCTCCACAAGCCACGGCCTATGGAGAGGGGTTACCCCCATAGGCAGCGCATCCCATAGGGGGTCGCCTCTCAACAGTTAGATTAAGATATTTATATTGAATTTAAACCTTCGACTTACCTTAAAATTTTCACTTGTTTGTGTTACGCTGGGTTGTGATCTAATCATCTGCGTATATATATATATATGTGTGTGTGTGTGTGTGTGTGTGTGTGTGTAAATGTATGGAGGTATACATGATTGTATACAGATACTGAAGTATAAAGAAATTTGGTTGTAGATGTATATTTAATTTCTCTGTAATGTAATATTCGGAAGGTGTATATATATACATACATACATACATATATATATATAATGTATGTATATATATATATACATATGTATATATATATATGCATACATTATATATATATGCATACATTATATATATATATATGTGTGTGTGTGTAGACATCCAAATTTGGACACTTAATTTATCCAAATTTATCACTTTTCGTCTAAACATCCTCTTATCTGAGTTAATTAAGTAATATTACTATTATTTAATTAATATCTTTAATTCTACCAAATCCCTAAGGTATTTAATTAATAACTAAATACCTTACCCTCCTTAATCCCCTTTTCATCAAATGAATTAAATAAATATTACATTTATTTAATCCCTCACGTCATTTTCATCTAATCCTAATCCATTTCCTAATCTCTTCATTAAGGATGTGCACATGCCTAATCCTTGATTAGGATGTGTCACATCCTCCAACTTTTGCAAGTTGGCTTTTAATCCTAATTAACCCCTAATTATCCTCTAATTACTAATTAGTTAAACCTAATTAGTACCTTAGTCAACTCTCCCCATCCCCAAGGAATTTTTAATTCTTTTTATTCATCCCATGTCTCTCTCCTCCCCATGTGAATTTTTAATTCACATTTTGTCCTTCCAAGGCTTCTAGAACCTTGGACTTGTCACAATCTCCACATGTGACCAAGTCCCACCTTTTTGGAGCCCACCTTTTATCTTTTAGACTTTCCTAAGAATGTGAATTTTTAATTCACACTTATTTCCCCAACCACCTTTACTTTTCCCATGTAGATTTTTGAGGAATTCTAAAATTCCTCAAAAGTCCCTTTCACTCCCACTTGGGGACAAGGAATCCCTTTTTGAGGAAATCCTCTCACTCCCCAAGGTGCTTGGAAGGTACTTGTCCTTCCTCCACCTCATGTACCTTTTTGACAACTCACCTCCATCTCATATCCCCTTGGCCACTTCACCCTCCACATGTCAAGATGTGAGGGCTTGTGGGTTCTCAACCCACCATAGCCCTTCATCTTGACCTTGTTGGATCAATCTTGACCGTTGAATTCTCTAGAGAATTCAAATTCTCCTATAAATACCCCCTCCTCAAGGGCATTTTGGAAACACTTTTGATTTTCATAACTACATGCTGCCAATTTGCATTCTCAATCCTTTGCCATCATTTAGCCACCTCTTTTAATCATTTTTCACATCTAATCTTGCATTTAGTCACTCAAGCAATCATCTAAGGAGCACACAAATCATTCCAAGCAAGGGCCAATCAAGGAGACATCAACAGCAAGGAAGGTGAAATTGTTTCTATTTCGTTTTATCCATTTCTTTCTTGTTTTATCACTCCTTTGGCTAATCTTGAGGTGTCCTTGGTCTTTTATCATTTGCATTTTGAGTTATTTTATGCACTAGAATAGAATAAATTCCAAGGTATACAATATGTATCTATACATACATATATATACACATGTATATACATATGTATATATATACATGTATATATAAATACATATATATATATATATATATATATATATATATATATATATATATATATATATATGTGTAACTGAGGTAATTTCATGGTTGTTAGTAGATTAGAGCATAATCATAAAAACCCAAAGTTAACTATGAAGCACAAAGGAGGAAAAATAATAAATAGAACAATTATACTGAATCGCCTTCAAAGCCTCCATGAATCATCCATAGCCCTTCTAACTTGCTACAAATATGATGTTGCCTCATATTGAACATATGAGCAATGACTATGACAAAGACAAGTCCTAAGCAAGATTCGAAGGATTTGAAATGACTATAATGCTATGCTATCATGAAAATAGTAAGCATTAAACTAATGTCTAAACTATGCCAAAAGAAATGTGAATAAGCCTATGACCAAATGAAAAAATTGCCTTAGACTCAACAAGCAATGAGATATGCAAAATATGAAAAATGCTAAGAAGTGTAAGTAAGTCCAAAATGTGAGCAAAATTGGCATTTTATAGAAAATGCAATTTTGGACGGATGACCAAGATTAAAGTTGATGAATGCCCTAAAATCAGTGGTCGAGATTGCGTGTGACAACCCATAATTAGGGTTAGGGCAAAAACTTGAAATGAGTGGCCAAGATGCAATTTGAGAAAATCAAATCGACGATTGAAAATAAATGTGACAGGAAGATAAAGATTGGATGGAAAAAGAAAGATTTGGAAAATCAAGAGGATAAAGATTGGACAGAAAGATAAGATTTGGAAAATCAAGAATTTTAGCAATTACTTGATTTATAGAAGAAAATTACCATTTTTGAATTAAAATTAATTCAAAAATATGGATTTATGTGACAGTAAATAATTGATTTTGAATTATTTACTAAAAGAAGTGGGAGTTAACAATGTGAGACCATTTTATTTAAAATGAGGGAAATGTCAAATAAGGCAATTAAATAATTAAAGATAATTATTTAATTTAGAGGATGTGACCAATAATTAAATAAATTAAAGAATCTATTTAATTATAAGAAGACTTAAGAATTAGTGACATATTATTAAAAAAAGGGGTAAAAACTTTATTAGAAATTAGAAAAGAGCATTACAATAATAACCAAGGGACCCAGCCCCAGAAAATAAGGCGAAAACCCCACAGCATAAAACCACATCAACTATCCCCATGTATCCTCCTATCCTCCTCCAAGAACCAGTCCAAATCCAAATGCAGCTCAGGGTTAACCTGATCCCAATCCTCAACCTTCCAACCACTATCATGCTCAGAGGCCCATTTGGCCAAGCAGTCGGCAGCACGATTCCACTCCCTCGGGATGTGAACAAAGGATGCCACCTCCATCCGAGAACTAACCTGAAGAATCCGCTGAACCACCGAAGCCAACTACTAATTTATATCAGATATCTTTCGCTCATTCAAGAGATTAATCAAAATCTGTGAATCAGCTTCACATATAAAATTTCTCCATCCCAAAGCAAGGGCCCTCTCAATAGCATGAAGAATCACTAGACCCTCCATGAAGTTAACAGTCTTCACCCCCTCATGTATAGAGAACAGAAAAATCACCGACCCAGCTAAGTCCCTGCCAACCCCACCAATTCCAATAGGCCCAAGATTTCCCCTAGAAGAACCATCAGTATTGATCTTTAAAAATCCATTGGGAGGAGGTAACCACCTTCCAACCCGTTGAACCCTCTTTTTCCCATGCCTACAGTTCTTGGAACTGACAAAAGATGAATGAATTTCTTGAAGACTCAGTCTGGCCACCAACTTAGCATCACCTCTCTCCAAGGGGAAAACCACATCACATTTAGCTAAAACTGACTCCTGCACCATTCCTAGCATACGCATCCAAACTTGCCGACCCACCAACTTCTGATCACGAAAAATTTGGCGGTTCCGCTCCAGCCAAATCTGCCAAAGCAGAAAGGTAGGGCCCACGAACCAAACTTCCTGTAAAAAGGAAGCCATAGAAGGGAGGTCTTCCCATACTATCCCAGAATTCAACCAAAGAGCACGCATGAATACAAGGAAGCTTCCACACCTCCCACCACCAATGCCAAAGCTGCACAACAAAGGGGCACCGGAAGAACAAATACGAAGAATCCTCTTCCGCTCCCCCACACAAAACACAAATTGAAGGTCCTTGAAATCCATGTTTACGAATGTTATCCCAGGTCAAGCACCTATTCGAAGCCAAAGTCCAAACAAAGCAGTTGCATTTAGGCCACGAGAGTTTATTCCACACCCTTTTCCACCAATGAACCTTGCCCCAGTTAGCTTCTGAGCCAATAACACCTGATAACCAGAAGCAACAGAGTAAACCCCCTTAGGATTATGGGTCCAAGCAAGAATATCCTCTTCCAGAAGAGAACTACAACTCCTACTATGAAGAATCTTGTGAAGCTCAGCACTTTCTTCCGCAAGTTTCAAATCTGGCCACTCTGCGGGATCCTTCCAATGAGCTACGTCCAACTGATCAAAAGAAGCAACAGACTTGAAGTCACTCACCCTAGCCCAACCAGCCTCGAGAAATCTTTGGCACAAAGGAAGTAGGTTGGGGAACTGAGAAGTAAGTGGAGGGAATCCATCCCAAGAATCTGACTAGAAGAGAGCTTCAGTTCCCCGTCTACAAATCCAAAATAAACCTTCCTTGATAAGCTTTGCACCCTTCTGAAGAGTATTCCAAATCACTGAACCTTTCCCCTCAAGAGGGTAACGAGGGAGATCCTGCCGTGGAATCCCCGGGAAATACTTATGAGATAATATCCTGGCCCATGGTTGATCTTGTTCCACACACCATCTCCAAAATAGCCTAGCAGCCACTGCCACTCCGGATAATGCAGACTGTCGAAGACCAAGACCACCAAATTGCTTTGGGCTGCACACAACATCCCACATGACCAGGCTCCACTTGGAAGATGAAAAACTTCCCGCCCATAAGCACTGCCTTTCAAGAGAATCTAACTCCCTCAGAAAACCCATTGGAGCCACCTGAAGCATACATTTGTAGGTAGGGAGAGCCTGCACCACCGACTTGAGAAGCTGAACCCGCCCCGCAAAAGACAACCATCTGTGGGTCCAATGATTAACTTTTGCACAAAGATTATCAATAATATTCTGCCAAGAACCCTTGGGAAGATGGCGAATAGAAATTGGGAAACCCAGCTATGTCAAAGGGAGAACCCCTATCTGAAACCTCAAGATATTAGCAATTCTTCTCTGTATGGGGGTCGGCGTATTGAAGAAGAATATGGAAGACAAGATATATTAGCAATTCTTCTCTTCATTAATCAATTGTCTTGAAGCAACAAGATATATGTCCAACACCTGCCTCAAGTTAGTAGCTTCCCTAACAATAGCCATCCCCATCAGGGCAGTATCATCAACAAACTGCAAATGAGATTGCGGAGGAAAGTCTCCACCGCATCGCCAACCCTGAATGATGCCAAGCTCCACCCTTCTTTTCAACAAACGTCCAAGGCCTTCCACAAGAAGCAAAAAAAGATACGGAGAAAGAGGATCCCCTTGGCGCAAACCCCTTGAGGCACCAAAAAGTTCAGAATGATCTCCATTTATCAAAACTAAGAAGGAAACAGACATGACACAGCTCATGACCCATTGGATCCACTCCTCACCAAAACCAAAAGAAATAAGGATCTTCTGCAAAAAAGACCATCTAACCCTGTCATAAGCCTTAGCCATATCCAGCTTAATGAACATAGCCTTCTCGTGGGAGTTGTCCATGGAGTGGATGGTCTCGGTAGCAATGGCAACCCCGTCAAGAATCTGTCGACCCACCACAAATCCACTTTGTTCCTCCGAAATCAGCACTTTAAGCCACTTCTTCAATCTCTCAGCCAATAACTTTGAAATGATTTTATAAGCCACATTGCAAAGAGAGATAGGTCAAAACTGAGATAACCTATTATCCCCTTCACACTTGGGTATGAGAGCAAGGAAGGTGGAATTCAGAGCATGAAGCATCTATTTATTCCTCTGGGACTCAAGGACAACCGTCAAAAGATCCAACTTTATGATATCCCAGAATTCTTGAAAAAATTCAATCGGAAAACCATCGGGACCAGGAGCTTTACCCCTCTTCATCTGAAACACAATCCCCTCCAGCTCATCAAGAGAGATATCTTTCATCAAATGCTCATTCGCCTCCCTGGAGACCAACTGAGGAATACAAGAAAGAACCTGTGCTTCCTCAACAGAGCCCCCTTGTGAATCCTCCCTAAATAAAGTAGCAAAATACTAAGATGCCTCAGCAGAGATTTCTTGAAACGAGGCAAGACGATCACCCCTATCATTCACCAGAATAGGAATGGAATTACCATGCCTCCTGTCCTTCACAGAATTGAAGAAGAAGGCGGTGTTTTTATCACCTTCCTGTAACCATTCAACCTGGGCCTTTTGCTTCCAATAGATTTCTTCCCGCAATTCAAATTCCTCAACCACTTCCAAAGTCTTAGCCTCCTCCCTTAGAAGATCCTCAGAGGCCCCATTCTCACGAATCAACCGCGTAATATTATTCAACTCCTCCTGTGTAGCAACCTTAGCATGAAAGATATTACCAAAACATCATCGATTCCACCTTTTAAGCTGATATTTGACAAACTGAAGAAGCTTGGAGAATGTGTACATTGCCGTACCAAAAGTTGGTCTACCAATCCGCCACCACTCAGCCACATGTTCATGAAGAGTAGGATCCCGTAACCACATAAGCTAGAACTTGAATGAGGGAGAACGAGGCCCCCGAGCAGAGATAATACTAAGCTTAATAGGCCAATGATCAGAACCTCTCCAATCAAGAATTTCAGATCGAGTGGACCATAAGTCTCCAACCCAATAACAGGAAACCAAGAATCGATCTAGCCTCTCAGCAACACAACTCTCACCAATTCTCCTATTATTCCAAGTGAAGCGACCATTACTTGGCAGAACATCAATAAGATTTAATTCAGAAATGCTATCTCTGAATAACAGAGCAGAAGGCTCCAACCTAGGAATTCCACCTCTTTTCTCATAAAACTCCACAATAGCATTAAAATTGCCAGCCATAACGCACAGATGGTAAGAAGCTAAGCTACGAACAAAATGAAGATGGGACCATAGAATTTGTTTACCCAGAAACTAAATAGGAGCATACACATTAGAGAGGAGAATACACTCACCAGTCTCATACCAAGAGGCGACTAGGGATATAGAGGATCTAGAGGACATCCACCAGAGAGGGAAAATCTTCTGAGGGTTCCAAAAGCAAGCCACCCCTCTGGAAGCACCAAGAGCCCCCACACACTGGCATTCACCATATTTCCACAACTTAGGAGCCATGGCCAACATATTATCTACAGATAATTTAGTCTCCTGAAGAAAAAGAACATCCGGAGAATGATTCCTAACCAAATCACGAACAACTTTTTGTCGAGGGCCACTGTTCAAGCCCCTTACATTCCATGAGAGAACAATCATTTATGGGGGCATGAAAAATGTGAATCCAGAGTCTTGACTGACCCTGACTCCACCAAAGTTTCCCCAGTTAATTTAATCTTCTCCATATCCTTTTTCCTTCCCAGCTTGGAAGTCCTGTCACCAACCCCTTTCTTCAGTTCATTTTGCTGAATACCCAAATGAGAGGAGGCCAAAGAGCTCTTCCCCACATCCTTGCCTCCTTTCAGGGGCAATGGGGAACCACCTCCACCACTCTTCGAAGCTCCAATAGAAGATTCTTGTTCAGTCTGGACAATCAATTGTTGATCTGTATCCATCTGCCCAACCCCAATCTCCTGCACAACCTGCATGGCCTCCAATGGTGGCCCATCCTGTCCTGTACCCAAAGTTCCCTGATCCAAGTTCAGCAACCCCGGATTCACTTCCTCCTGGCTGAGATCATCCAGCACCTCAAACCTATTAAAAGTTTCATCATCCTGCCTCTCCCTCAAGGTCCGCTTCTGGCCCCGATTCCTATTGCGAGCCTTGACAGGGACATAACCATCATCTCCATTACCATCACCTGGAATAGGCTCCTTACCATTATCAGTCCTAGGAGGATTACGAGAAGGCTGAGAAGGTTGGGGCACCCAGGCTTAGCCCTAGGGCACCTACGCTGCAAAGTGACCATATTCATGACAAAGACGACACCGAAAAGGTAGGGTTTCGTAATCTAGCTGTTGCACCCAAGTATATGATCCAACACTCACTTCAACAGAATCTGGCAGTGGCTTGGCTTAAATCAATTTCTACACAGATACGAGCAAAAGTCATTACCTTTTTATACTGCGTCTGTTGTGAAGACCCCAGGTTTACCGAGCATTGAAGCCACCAAATGTAACACGTCATCTCACCAACACTCAACTAGAAACCACGGCAACCGAACCCAAAATGGGATCTGACTCGGTATTGCCTCAGTCGAGTTGAAGCCAGCATGCCATGGCTTGATAAACAAACCCACTTGGTTATAAAAATAGGGGCCACCCTCGAAGACCTTATTCCGATCTGCCATGCAGTCAAAAGAGACCATAAAAAAGTTGTTCGCAAGGAGCCTAATCTCCATCTCCCCCTCCGGCATCCAAGTCCGTTGAGCCCAGGATTCCAAAAATTGCAGCGAGACTCTCAAACCCATGAACTTGCAATAAAAAGAGTGCCTTGAATAGTATTCAATATCATCTGCAAGCATTTCCATCAGGATAATCAACTTTGGTCGCTCTTTGCATCTTTCCAAACACCCATTAATCTTCGTTATTCGGGAACCACTAACCGATCCTAGATCATTCATCTCCATCTCTGAAGAAAACAGCGTATTATGAAAAACATTCACTCCATGCGCCGAAGGCTTCAAACCAAATGTTGATCGAAAATCCAATTTGGGGCTAGCCCCAGATGTTTCCCCACCCGGCATAGCAAAAAATAAGATCCCCAGCAGGCATGCAAACCCCCAGGACACTTTTGCAAGAAATGGAAAAAAAGAGAAGACCCCAAGGGAAGGATCAAAACCCTTCCACCCACAAGCCACCCAAACGGCAGCAAGAAGTCCTCCAGAAAAGAAAAAAACCCCACCACCACAACCCCGATAGCTTCAAAAAAACCCCCCCACAACACAGAAGCGAGCAACACACAGAGAATGAGCTAGGGCACGGTCGCCCTAGCTCGGCTTGCAGAGCACGCGAACGCCATCCACATGAGTGAGTGACATATTAAATAAATAAATAAAATATATTTATTTAAATAATCAGGAAGACATAATTAATAAAGATAATTAAATAAATTAGGAAATTTATTTAATTACTGGAAGATTTTAGACAATTAGTGACATATTGAATAAATAAATAAAATTTATTTATTTAATAATCATGAAGAATAAAAAGACATGAATTAATTAAATAATTATCAATTATTTAATTAATAGTCGAAGGTGGACCAAGGACATAATTAAAATGTCTTAATTATGCTAGGACGAAAGCGGTAAAAATAGAGCTTGCAAGACTAGGTCATTTTTAAGTGTCTACAATATATATATAATATTATATATTTATGAATATACGTTGTATATTTACCAATGTAGAATGTAAAAAGAATATACACATGGTTGTAGAAGTGTGCATTATTTCGTCTGTTAATGTATAACTTTTTGAAAATTGATCTGAAATGTAATAGATAGTTTTCCTATAGATGAATCTGAAATGTAATTATTCAGCTAGAAATATGTTTGTTACTGTATATCTACCTATATATATATGTACACACATATATATACATACACACACACACAGATATATATATATATGTGTGTGTGTGTGTGTGTGTATATGTATATATATACAAATATATATATATAGATACCTATATGCATATAAATATAGACATGAATACAAATACAATAGGTATGTGAGCAAGTATTTGAGTTTGAAAAGAATAGACATTCAAATCTGGCTTGAAATGATAAATATTTTGTTTTAAATGGATATACCTTTGTAATAGATTGATTTATTCCTGAATATATATATACATATGCTTATATGGGATTGAGCAAGTTTATTTTTTAGAACGTGTACATTTCAAATTGGAGGTATTTCTTTCAAAGTTTACACAAATCTGTGATTGTTAAATTAAATCATTTAAATTGGAAATGGAACATTGAGTACTTTGTAAGCAAGTAGAAAGGAGCATCTACATTTATTTGCTTTTATTCGTTGTTGTGAAGAAGAATGACTTAGATGAGTCCATGGTGAAATGTAAACTTGATGTGAAAATTGCCTTCTTGAATCAAATAGCAAACTTGGGAATATATGGTGTTTTTTTTTAAAGAATGCTTGAATTGAACTTTGATGTTGTTGTTGATTTCTACTTTTACCATTTTAAAAGTCACATTGTGTTCATAATAAAGTAATATAAAGACGGTATATTGGAATAAGATCTTTCGATGTTATATTATGAATCCTTTCAACCCGGTTTTGGTAGATGGTAAGAATGTATAGCCTTGTAAGGGAATAATTATGGATCTGAACCATCCTTTGTAGATCATATTTAAAATCCCTTCTACAATAAATAATTAATACAAAACTTAGACCATTGATTAGAATATTTCTTGGCATAATACAAAACATATTAGCCATAAATTGGAGGTATAGATATTAAATACAATTTACGTACATTTATATATTTTGTTGCTATTGAATCATAGTAAAATGTTTAAGGCCTTTTATATAGTGTATTCTACTTATGGCAAAAAAAAAATTTAAATCTTTCTTGCAAAGTAAATTGAGTTATGGATTTTATAGGAATGTATACTCATATATTCACTAGCTTATATATGTATTCTCATACATACATGAGTTATACCTTCTTAATTCCTTTATAGTATTATTCTCATATTGTTGAAACCTGTATGAATCAATAATTTTAGAAGTAGGCATTTTTATTATAATTGCATAGGCATGTGTGCATTCTAGTAGGCCTAGGATTACTTTCATGAAGCTTTATATGATTGGCTTATTGATTTCAGTGTACTTGTGTGATATTTGAGAAGTCATTGGAGGTAGAATGGTCTTATTTGCAAATACTTGGGAGCGATTCATGATAGGTTGGCATTACCTTAATTTCATATGCAAGGATGATGCATTGGTGAAATTTGAAAGTGTTGCTTGTAGACTTATGTAGCTTGTAAAAGAACTTCCTTATGCTCCTTGTTATGTGTGATAATCATGATATCCAGAAATATATAATGAATGGTCATGTTAACAAGACAGTATGATCATTGCCAGTGAAGCATCTTGTAACCATTGAGATTTTGTAGCCAGTGAGGCATTTCATTAAGTTGGTGAGGCACTTTTACAAGTGGTTTTTCATCCCTACGATGGTTTTCCACTCATGAAAATATTTGTGTTATGGTTTCTCTATGGATGCATTTATGATCTTGCTATTTCCTTAAATTTTGCATTACAGTATATGAATTTAAATGTATTGTTGAGATGATAATTCATGTGTAATCCTACATGGCTAAAACTAATGAAGGTACAGCCTTGTTTTGATATACTTTGATTCATTGATGTATGTTACTCCATTTGAATTTAGTGATGAAAGTAATTTAATTATTCCTCATGTTCCACACCTTTTTATAATTATTTTATTTTATTAAATTATTTTGGCAATTAAGGGATGTAATTAGTCAAGGAGATTTTAGACCTTACAAAAACAAGGTTATGCTTTGAGTCAACTGGTCGAACTACGTGGTCTCTGCATGTACAACGTAGGCAAGGCTTAGCAGACCCCGAGGCCGTAGGTCAGTCCCCTTAGGTTTCTATCATGCTTTATTTCAACTTAGTCAAAAATACAAAATCTAAAAATAATCACAAAAAAGAAAATATTGAGAACATTCAAACTGAACAAACTATGAGCCTTTGTGTGTACAATGTAGGAAAGGATTATCTTTGATGAGCCCCCAAGGCCCTAGGTTAGTCCCCTGAAAATAACAAAAATAGCATCATAAAAACTTATAAAATCAAAAAGATCCTAACCCCGTCATCAAAGTCCGCAATAAACAACATTCATAATAAACAAATTGTCATCCTCACCCTTTGAAAAAATAGAAAAACAAACAAAGCAACATCAAAAGCTAGAACTTTCAAGAAAACAGTCACAAAGATTTGATTACAAACAGAAAAAAACAATGCCAAATTATTGACTACATATCTTTTTGACATTTCACCAACAACATCTTGAGATATGTCTTAATGCATTTGTTCCTATGATAGACATGATCAACACCAGATAATAGCCCCACCCCAAACAGATATGGCAAGTGATATTGCAACTTCATTTTTATCTTTTTTATAGTCTTATTTTTATGATTTATTTTATTGACTCATTCTTAGGATCTCTTGGGGATGTCCATAAGGATTTAGAGAAGAAGGAATGGGGGAAATTGAGCGTCATTTCAGTTTGTTGTTTGTAGGATATTTTTGTAACACTACCATGGCAAATAATTGCTTTATTGAGTGTATGGAAGTTGTGGTGAAACAATTCTTGAAGCAATTACATGTTAGGTATTCTATATCTCTCTATGTAAATGGTCCAAAAAGTTTTAACACAACTCAACCCTATACTTTAAATAAAGTTTTCATATGTCTAGTATGAACAAGAATATTCATTGTATGTTGAGTCAAAGTCCATGCAATGGATACAAAGTCACCTTGGTCATTAATACCCTAGTGTATCGTATCTATTTGCTACATCAAATAGGATTGTTCAAAATGCGAAGCCTCCAAGCAAAGCGAAAGCAACTCATCAACAACTAACAACGTCAAAATTCTATCCATCATCAAATATTTCTTCTAACTAACATCCATCCTGCATCATAATATCATTAGTACCATATCCATCCTGCATCCACAAATACAGTCCAATACATATCATGATGATAATAAAGCAATGAAAACATCATGTATCATGTATGTGACATATAACATCCATCACATATCAACACCACCACATACATAATAAAGCATCATATGATATAAAATATGATCCATCCATCCATATCATATGCATACATCATAAAAGTATGAAAAACATATATCAACATACATCATCATGCATCATCATCCATAAAGCATCACATAAACATATAAATGATTCCAAATTGAAGAAGGTATATCTCATATATATCATCATCAAAAAAGGAGAATGTCATAGTACATCATCATCAGTGAAATAAGTGTGATAGAATAATACAAAATAATACATATATACGAGGCCTCGACTGGGAGGATGAATATATACAAAATCATGTCTACAATATAAAGTCTCTGTAGAATAAACATCATAAAGATCAACAGAATGCCACTGCCTGGTAGGAAGAGGAGGACTCTAAAAAATAGGTTGCAAATCACCATCTGGATCTGGTTGTCTGACAGAATGACCACCTGACTCAACACCACCACCCACAACACTAGGCTCTTTGAATCTCGGTCGTCACTGTGCCTGAGGAACAAAAGCATCATACAGAGTCTAGTAATATGTAGCCCTCTGTAATAACTAATCCCGCTCAGCACGAAGACTATCACGCTCTATCCTCAGACTATCCCTCTTCATGGTAATGGCCTACAACTATGTTTTGGCAACGAGACAATGCCCAATCTTTTTATCTTGCTCTACTATGAAACCATCTCTGTTTGTTGTCGATATGGCAATCTGCGCCTCTACCTGGTATTGTCGCCTTATCTCCACAGCCAGCTATGCACCTTCATCCCCAAGGGGTGGAGGGGGACTTGGAACCTATCCCTAAACCTGAGGCATTTGATCACCCCGACCACCTTGTGCACCATCCTGTCAGGCCCTACCAAGCTGCTCTACTAGGATCTCTATGCACTGTCTCTCTCCACACCGACCTATGATACCTGCTCTACCCACCATGAGTTCACCACCAGGATTTGTAAATCTCACAGGAACACGTCATGCCCACCACCGATCAAAATTAAGAGTTGTACTCGGATCCTCTAAACCAACTAGATGACCCCATTTGACTGGGGCAAGAGCTCTAAATGCAACAATAGCAGGATCTCGGTCAGCCTGTAGACCCCATACTCAAACGTCTCGGGCAGTCTGACCAAATCGAGCCTCATAGGTGTCTGGAAACTGGCCCTGTCTCTCTCCAAACTGTCTACATACTCTATCAAGTAAATATCGCTCTAGAAGAGAACATGTGCGACCAATCAACCATTTGGTCTATCTACAGTATACCAACTACTCTAGATCCTTAGGCCATGCCTCACAATCCATATAAGGTCTCCAAACAAAACCTGGCATGTCATTGAATACATAGCGCCAGTAGGAAATCTATTCAGGAAAGGTATAATGAAGGAAATCTCCATAACGATAAGAGTACGCATCCCCATTAGTACGATCCTATACACCATCAGGTTGAGCAACTGCAATGTGCTCCCAATCCCATACATGCAAAAGAGAGACACCTACATAAATGGATTTCCCACCATGATATGCAACCTCATGCATATCTCTATATAGGTGGGTGAGGAGACATGGACCCCATGCATATCTAGTCCCATGCTCAAACATGTCCTTGATACCTATACCCCATCCCATGGGGAACTAACGACTTCTCCTATCAGGAACAACCAACCCCGAAACCAAATCGCAATGAACAAGGGAAACAGGATCAACACTGCCAACAAACTTTGATAAATCTATCTCTAACTGGAAAACCTCTAAACATCTCACACCAAGCACACGCCACATAGCACAGTTACCCCAATGAAAATGATAGGTAACCAACTTTTCATGGATGGGTATGTGGTGGATCCTCCACACATCCTCAAGAGTAATAGTTGCCTCTCATGTAGGTAAATGGAATGAAGAAGTCTCTAAATGCCACTACTCCACAAGCACGGTCATCATCGCAATGTGACATCAAATGGTAGGCATATAACAAATGTGTCACAAATCGACAACATCGAGAATATCTTACTCCAATGTACGTCAAAACCAACAATCAAATCGAATAGATATCGAGGTCATCACTCCCTTGATTGCAGTGGTTTAAGGACCACCTACAATCATTTCAACCCACGATGTTAGGGGTTCGCTCTGAACATGCAAAATGAAATGAAAACAATGAATAAACTAACATAGGGTTCCAAAAATTCAAAAGAAAAAAAATTATAGCAAAAGCGATGAAGAGTATCAAAGGCAAGGAAATCAAAAGTGAAAAACTTTTACAAAAGAGCAAATGTCAAAAGCGCAAAAGTATTTCAAAGGTGCAAATTGAAAGTGCGCGAAAAAAAAAAGCAAAAACACAAAGGCACAAAAATATGTCAAAGCAAAAGTTCAAAAGCGAAGAAAAAAGCACAAAATTAAATCAAGTGCGTAAAATCATATCAAAGGCAAGCTTTTTACAAAGTCAAAAGTGCTAAAACTGAAGCAAAAGCTCTAAAAACATAAAACCTACACTATTAACAAGTTTGACTTTGTGCATTAATTGCACAAACACAAAAAGATGAAAACAAGAATCAAGAGGGTACATATCGGGGCACTAACACTTGCGGGCCATCCATACTCTTGAACCGCGTCTGGACGATGTGGGGCTCCCCGAATCAACACCATGGCTCATCGACAATTGACAAAACGAGAAATCCAGAGGCAAGAATTCCCTATAGGCTCAAAGTGCAAATGAGGTAATTAGAACCCTAATTACCTATTTTAACCCTCAAAAACCCTAATTTTTACTTATGGAACCTTCCTAAGTTCAAATTAGGAGCTCCTGGGAACATTTGAACGAACAACGAGGGACCTATAGACTTAATTTTCCGTCCTCTACACAACTGAACTGAAATAAAATAGTTTCATGAGCCTGACCTCCAAATTAACTTTTTTGGCCAACCTCTCGAGGGGACAACACAAAGTCCTACCATCATTCTGCTGACCGTCAGGGCACAATGGGGCATAATTTTTTTTCAAAATCTTTATCTTAACATTGAATCTTTGAAACAAAGCAACCCGTACTTTGTATCAAAGAGGGGAAAAATGTAGACATGTAAAATTGACCTAACACTTATCCCACACCTTAAATGACATTCTCGCATCATTGGCATCATTATTATCAAGTATCACTACATTTCACATCAATTGCATCAAAAACCCTAAATTCCTCTATTAATTGAATAAAATGACATTATTTAATTAATTCACTTTTTCATCATTGCTTGACTAATTAAATAAATTTCATTTATTTAATAAAGTCCTAAAACCCTATTTTTGGTATTAATTGAATAAAACGACATTATTTAATTAATTCATGTTTTATCATTTCGACCAATTAAATAAATTACATATATTTAATAAAGTCCTAATCTAACTTTATTCTTAGTGATTAATTAAATAACACCGATTATTTAATTACGTCGCTAAATCACTTTATTCCCCTAAGTCAATTAAATTATTAAAATCATAATAAATTAATTAACTCACTTTCCCTCCAAATTTGAACAATTTGAATAAACCATTCAAATCATCATCAAAAATCAAATCAAACTAATGCAACCTTGTTTGCAAAAGTCAAACTTGATTTGCATGTTCAACTCCAAAATGAATTAATTAATTAATTATTCTCAACCACTTTCTTGATTGAGCAAATTACGATCCCCTAATTTCTCAATTTAATCCTTGATTGATCAATCTATTTCTTCAATCACACTAATCATGTAATCTATTTTGCACAAATTATTCATGTCTATTTCTTCTCAACATCTTTCAACCGTCGATCAAGATATTCTACTATGTGATCCTGATCATCCATTTCAAATCACAAATTCTATATAACAAACCTCTTTCCTCACAAAAAAGGATCGGAGAATCAATATACCTTATGCAACGAAGTAATGCCAATCGACATTGACAAAGCTTCGAACCAATATCTTCGATCAAATGCACACACACTCTTCAAAGCTCTCGCACACAACAATGGAGGCTTCACAGTGATATGAACAACCCGACATCTTGCGAATGCACTCCAACATGGGATGGAAATGCTATTCTTTTTGTGAATTCATGTATGCTTTCATCTTTTGATTTCATTTCTTGAATTCAGTAATAGTTTAGCTTCATTTCGTGAGTGAAGGAATAGATCTAGATTCTTGTTTTGATTAGATTAACTTCTATTTCATTTGTAATTATCTTACTTAGACCCTTAGATTTTCCCCCTCACACAATTATAATAGTTATTATTATAACATATATATATTGATATGTTAACATAATTCACTTATTTGATATTCAAATACACATACACATATTTTGATAATAACGATCCATATAAACATATAATAAATATATATATATATATATATACACATATGTATATACGTTTACGTTCATGTAACTATACATATATATATATAGTAAACGTATATATATATATAGATATATTATATGTTTACTATATATATATATTATATGTTTACTATATATATATATATATATATATATATATATTATATGTTTACTATATATATATGTATGTATGTATGTATTTAATATTATTTTAGTATCCTAACTATACACATATATGTATACTCATCTTCATTGATGAGTACATTCATGAAATGTGTACATATATACATGTCATAACGTGCAACTCATATCACTATGCATATTATGTAATCGTATGCATGACTTACCATTCATACAAATATACATGTATACATTTGATGTATATACTTGTTGACATAGATAAAAATAAGAACACACAAAGGACTTTCTCACATATTCAAATCACGATCATTCAAAGGTAAAACCACAAACCCACACAAAGTGTTCCCAAACGAAGACCAATTCAAATCATTTTCAAACTATGACCAAGGCTATTCTTACCCGATTCCCAAGCTACTGACTTAACCAACTAAAAGTGAGTGTGTGTAAGCTCAGTTAGACTTCGTTAAGGGTTACCTGACCAATCACTTCTTTTGAGTGATACTTCCCCTCCCTTTTGGAGGATTGCATCTATCCCTATATCCAACTTAGTACAACACCCAGGTAGTTAGACATTCATAGTAAATTCATTTGCATCATAATACATTTCTATCAACAAAGTATTAGAATGTTCACATTGCAATACATAGCATTCCATTAATTCAAAACATATTCATTATTTTGAAATCATAACATCTTATTGCATATTCCTAAAAAACATATTAAAGTCACAATTTACATTTATCAACTCTTTTTTTTCAGTCATAATGGTAAAAGTAACTTAGTAACTATGAAACGAGATGTAACACATACCAACAAAGAGAAGTAACAGAAAAAGGATCAAGGCCAAGGGTTATTTCCACACCACTAAAGAACATTCCTCCCTTTTACTACAACAAATAAAATATTAATGGCTAAGGAAATACAATGTTGCATTGTCCAAGGAACCTTCTAGAGCCTTATTATAGAAACAGAAGTCAATCATTCTAGGGGTAGTTAAAAATATTACACACTATTAAAGGATCATTAGAAAATATGTGCTACAATAGAAAAATACAATGGCTAGAATAATGATCTCATGAAATCAAAAAAATCATTGCATAAGGAATTGAGAAGCCACAAAAGGAGAGAGAACCAACCACTCAAGTTAGAAGGAAAAAATAAAACACAACGCTTTTAATCAACTACCATCTATCATAAAATAATATAGAAAATCTATCCATATTGATTATATTTCTAAATCAATAGTAATTTCTTTAATAACTCAACCTAGAGATAAAATGAAAAACCCCTTTGTTAATAAGTCGATAGCTAGAAAATTGAAAGAGTTTAAAACATATCCTTCATATATGATTCTATTACTCGAAGCAATGATAATCCTCTTATCATCATTATATATATAACAACAATAATACCAAAAGTATCCCTTCTTATAATTCTTGTTGCCACCCAACATCAAGGTAAAGCATATTAAACATATAGTTAGGTCCTATAGCTAAAATACATAGATTTCATGTTTCCCTTTCTGAAGTAGCGCAAATACATAAAATAACACTCCTATAGTAGCATTAAAATGGTTTAAAATAACTCATAGATATCTTGGAGTATAACTACAAGTGGACAGAAATATGTAATAACCCTAAAGCCTTCATGTAGTTCCTTTTGAGAAACAAGTTGACATAAACTAACATCAACAAGATGTTGATGTAGGATTGTACATGGACCCAAATGCACTTGCACCATACATGGTAAGTGTTGGATGCTTCTCAAAATTTTCACTTTTGGTTCTTTCTATGTATTTTGCCATCCATGTCCTCCTAATTCTATGTCCCATTATGTGTGTTGTGCCCTAGGTCATGGTTTTTCCTTTGTTGTCTCCTTTTTTTGTTTCATCTTATGTTTTCCCCAATGACAGGTATTTCTCTTGGTCATGGCCTTTTAATTTTCCACTTTATATCTTTTCCATCATACCTGACTAGCCCCATTGTAATGCTCTTTGAAATCAATAAGTACTTTCTATGATTTAAATCCTCACTTGCTAACAATATGTCATTGGATATTATTTTCCATGTATTCGTGATTGTGTTGTTGTGACATTATGTTATTAATTCATTGGTGTACACTTGGTTTATCTAATCCTCATTTTTTTTATATGCATACACATGGTTCCTTTGTATTTGTTGTAATCCTTTATTTCTAACTCACCAACACCACATCTTTGAAAATAACAACACTTAATATGTGGAATTATTTTATTGCATTATATTGACCTTCCACTTTAGTAAGACCAATCTTCACTAAAATACTCTCTTGTCAATATGCAATGAAACTTGTATGGACCCCACCTTTCACTTTGCTTTGGATTTTTTCCCATGTATATGACCAATTGTCATTCATTCAATATGTGCCTCTATGTGTCACATTACTCATATTTCACATATATCTACTCACCTCCATGTCACATATAGGTGGTTAACTAATATACCAACCATGTCTACAAAATACTTCCAAATAAACATTTTGATGTGTCTACTTGTATCAAGTAATTTCTTCACATCAGTGAGTGTTTTTCTTAGCCAACTGCCCACTAGACAATTTGTGATAGCTTCATAAGTATTGCATGTTGGATCCACTATAGATATATGGACAAGTACAAGGCCACTTGCTCAAAGTGGATTGATCTGAAATCCAAGCACCCTAATTACTACACTCATAGTTGTGTCCCACTAAGGAGACAAGTTATCATTATTGACTAATAAAATGTGGCAATTACAATTGCAATGCATCCACCATTTACATTGGTAATTGTTAGGAAGAGGTAAATTCTTACTCACCAAAGTGTGATGTCATCATTGATTTGTTCTTTCCAAAATTATCACCATGTTTGAAATTTATTTCAAACAAGTTAATACAAACTAAAATACTCCATTAATATTCCATTATTATAGCATGCACAATCATCCACCATTTGATTAATCGTTCCATTATTCCCTAGCTTCATATTTTAAAAGTTTTTTTTTTTAGTAGTGTATACGCAATATAAGGATAACTAAAAGCGTTATGAAACTATGATTTTATCATTGTTATTTCCAAAGCAAGGTTTTTGGAACCAATATAAGTAACAAGTTTGTTGTAATTAGTCAATTAATTTTTTATATCATTCATTTATAAATTATTTTTTCTCTCTTCACTATGGTTGTCAATTCAAAATGTGAAAGTGCATATTTTTTATTTCATAAGTTTTGGGGTTTTTTTATATGAATGAAGGGTTTTCCGTGAGAATTATAAATTTTAAATGAACATCTAAAACCCTGCACTATAGTAACAATGTCTTCCTGATTATTGAAGAGACTACCTTCCCAAGAGTTGATGGAACAACCAATCAATAGTCCTAAGAAATTCAAGAAACCTTTGTGAAAAGGGGTTATGAGCAACAATTTATAAGATGCAACACAATACATGAGGTAAATTGATATTCATAACATAGGTCAAGATCTAGTCAAATATTTATTCAACAAGTCTTTCAAACCTAGACCTATGAGTAACCCTTTGAGTAATTAATCAAGACCAATTTTAACTTGAACCCCAATACAAACCAAAGCATTGATCTAGACTGTAATTATTCATTCAATATAATAGGGACAAACACATTTACATGGTGAAATGGCTAACATATCATAGGCCAAGGGTTAACAAAGGTTCAAGGTTATTGGAGCTTATTTTAAATGAGGAATTAGAGCATTTTGATGTCAATAAATTTGAAGGGTGTGTTGGTGCTCAAAGTCATAAATTCCCAAATCCTTAAGGTTGCATACTTTCCCAGGTTTCAAGGGTGTCAAGTCTAGGAATAATTCCATAAAACCTATATTTAGGTTAGGAAACTAAGGACCATTTATTTAGGTGGGTAAGAACTCCTTCACTTTGGGTTTTTCAAGACCAAGGGGATTTCCCTAAGGTGATGAATTATATGATACTATAAAGACTAAACAATCACCTTTCTACAAACCATACCCACTATATAGTATACCTCTATTCCAATTGTCGCAATGCACATATGTGTTGGTTTAAAAATACAAGGTTATACACCTTTAAACAACCAAAAACCTTACAAAAAAAGTGTTTTAAAATATGGCTATAGAAACCCCTACTACTATTATACACTTGTAAATGAAAGTTGGAAGGACGACATAACTAATTTAATGTATATGGAGTTTTATTTGTTTAAAATAATATTGAGGTGATAGGATATGAAGCACGTTATAGACCAATGCATATATCAAATTGTGCACAAAGTATGGGGTTTATGTAAAATTTACAACAGATGAAACCAAATAGGATACCTTAATCAAGATATACCTAAAGACTATATCCATTGAATTGCACACATAAAATAGGTTCTACACATGCAAATGAATAAATAACATAAATTGTAGACTTTATAAGATTTTACTTAAATATTTGAAATTAAACCAATGTATTTATTTATTGATCTTTGAGGGGATAAATTACAAAATATTTGAAATGATTTTATGACCTTCTAGTTGACCAACTAGTCAAAAATCTATCAATACAATACACAAATAACTGGAGACACTCAAATAACATTAGATCTACTACTAACATTCTTTCTTCAAGGTCATAGTGATTCTATTATAGATTTTAAACAAACCCACATGAATAAAATTTCAAAAGGATACTACATAGAACTACAAACCAAAACCCTAAGGCTTCTTGAAATATTTTTTGCTTGTTATCTTTACAACTGCAACTATCTAATGCTTTAAATGAAACTTAATACATCTTTATCCAACTAGATTATTGCCCTAGGAATTGTATTATAGCAAATTAAAATCAACAATATAGGTGAATTCTCACTCAAGATGGATTCATAGGATGAAAATATCTAACAAATTTAATGTTGGTAGCTAGAAGAATAATTGGCATTAATGGTGGGAAAGTGGAGGTGGAGGAGAAATGTGCAATGTTGGAGCCTCAAAAAATATATATTTTTATGGATTTTTCCCTAGGTATTGTTTTCCTAAGTGTTAAATGGAGTGTCCTTTAGGTTTTTGGATTTCTTGAGAGGTTTCAAAACCTCTTTCAAGGGCCAACAAGGTTCTCACAACCTCATCAGAGCCCAACAAGGTTTTAGGAATTGGTTTCATGGTTGACGCCTAGTCGCAATGGGTGCTTGGAAAATCAAATATTTTGCAAGTATGAGCATGTTATTATTTTGGAGGTTTGTAATGTTTCAAAGGTGGTATTTCAAATCATTTTAGCATCAAGTAAAGTGATGGAGTGCTTATTCTTCACCCACCAATATTAATGTGATAGCTCACCCAACTACTTGCAGTGATTTCCAACACTTGTCCACCTACTAGAGATTAATGTAGATGCTTCCCTTCAATACAAAGCATCTATTTTGGATGGGAGAACCTTGTGAACCATTGATTTTGTCTAGAACTAACTATTGTGCCATACATTTAGGTTTTGACCCAAGGGTATATATTGATTTTTTTCTTTTGTAGGGAGTCAGTGATTTCCTAATATAGAAAAGGTTTCAATCATTTCCAAGGGTTTCAATCATTAAAGTTTAATTTCCATAGCATTAAATTTAGAAAAATTAGTGATGAACATTTTACCATTAATTTTGATGTGAACATCTTGTGCATATCTTCCTATATCCATCTTTTCTCCTATAATAGAATGAGCCTTGGGAATTTTAGGTAATTGCTTCAAAAATTCTTTTGAAATTGCTTTTGTTTTTGAAAAACACCTTCTAGAACCCGAGTCAATAAAAGCATCATATTCTAGTGGTTTGTAATGTGGATAGCATAATGCAGTTTTGATATAAACACTATTATTTACAAGATATACAATAGATTTTTTTTACTTCTGATTTTGTTTCTAATTTCGTAGAAGATTTGGCTTCTACTTTGAACTAAACATCATAAATTCCCCCCGCTGACTGATTTAAGGTTCTAATTTTCTTTTGTTTTGTTTGAATTTCTTTCAAGTTTTCTTTAAGGTGAGTTTTTATGTAAGCATCTTCTTCATCAATGCTAGAATCACTAGAATAATATTTCTTACCTTTCTCTTTTACCATATTGTAATGTTCTGATTCAATTTCCATTAATTCATAATATTGAATTTCAAGATTTTGATAACCATAAGAAGCAAAAACTATATCCCATTCGAAATTGAGATCTTTTTCTTGAAAAGCAACATATACCTATGTTCCTAGATTAAGCTTCTATGGGAAATCAGTTACATAATGAGGTCCTTTACAGATAAATCACTTGACATGTCTTGGAACCTTTTGACCAAATCTCTTCTTGAGAAGGTAAGGTGGAGGCTTGTATCCTTTCTTCTTGAATTTTTTTTTGTGGATAGGATTGATCTTAAATCGTCTAGCAAACTTATCATAATCTCCTTGAAAATGAGTATTAGCATTAAAACCTTTATAAGCTTTAGATTTTCCTTTGCATCCACATTTCGTTCTGCAACCACATTTGTTCTTAAATTTCTTGACATTAGCAAATATTTTGAAGTCATCATTTGGAGGTTGACTGCAAAATTCTTTAATATTACAAGTAGAATTATATTCTTGAGCATTTGTATTCATGGCAGCCAACAAACACTATTTTTATAACTTATAAGCTATGCTCCCCCAAGTTTCAGGGACTGGGACGACAAGGGACGGTGGAACGTGTTTCCGGTACGGGGGTACTTTTGGGTTAGTTTTTAGGGGACGATATGGGACAGCTATAAAAAATAGGGAAATTTTTAAAAATATAGAGATTTCAAATATTCATATCAGAACATTGATAAAGCATTTATCATAGGCATTGTAGAATATTATTACGTAACATTAGACTTGAATTGAGATTTCACATGAGAATTAACAAACAAATTAACAAAATTTAAATGCTTTTATTGTCAATGTGCATACATATTAAATAAGAATTATAAAAAAATGCACAAAGGCCTCAAGTTTCAACTATAAAATGACAAAAACATAGAAAATATATGGTTGTCCCTAATCAGCAGATGCAACTGGTAGGTCTGTATCAAAATTGGATCTCAAGTTTGTGTCACTATTAGATGCAAAGGCGAGGCGAAGTTTATGAGGAGTCCCCCAAGTCCCCAAAACGTTTCTGAGATAGGGATGGGGGTGCCAAGGTAGGGACGAGTCCCCATGGAGCACTACTTATAAGTAATTAAATTCTTCATCTCAACAAATGTAAAATCACGAACTATAGTTTTCTTTTTATCAATTATATAATCTTTTGC
>VDFB02049216.1:0-60172 GCA_007258455.2 Sequoia sempervirens | reverse complement strand
CTCATAAGTTTCCCTCTCCCTTTAACACTTATTTTTCATATTGTTCTCTCCCCCTTTGTAGCTTGTCTTTTTCACATGACTCGGTCTCCTTGTTTGCACATTACTCTCTCCCCCTTTGACATCAATGGCAAAGGAAAAAATATTTGCATCACTCACTCTCCCCTTTTGACATTAATCAACCTATTCACCACTTCTCTCCACCTTCCTTTCCTTTACTGCTTTGCATACTCCCCCTAAGGAGCACACACCAAACTGCATCAATCATCAATCATTGCACAATGATAACTCTCACTCCTCCTTACTACAACAACCAACAATGCCACTACCTACTCCCCTTAAGAGGTGGCCACCAACATTAGTCCAGACCAAGAATGAATCTTGAGACCCACTAGACTGATGCATCTCCTTATGCATCTAGTTCAAAATGTTGCAATTGTTGCAAGTATGAGCAAGTTTGGCGGTGTTGTCATTGATGTCAACACAATTCAAAATGTTGCAGATTGTGCATGTATAGTTTAGATGTTGTGAGTACATGGAGCTATCCTTATGATGTTGCAGATGTGCTAAAATGATGGGTTTCCAAGTGATTTTGAGAAATTTAATAAAGAGAGAAGTCAGAGTAATGTAAGTGTTCAGAATGCGCTCTGATTTGTGCTCTATGTTTCTCTTGTATTGATCCTATGCTCTTGCGGATCTGAAGGGTTGTTGTTGATGATTTGATGGTGATATCTACTAATTTGTAGTCTTTGGTTTAATGGAATGTGAAAGTTGTGTTCACTAGTGTGTGAACTGTTCTAGCAGAGTTGACTTTCTGTGGACTGGGAGAAATGTTCCTACTCCACAGTCCTCTACTATTTTGTTTCAAGTCTTGCAAATTTGGAATATGTTGTGCAAAGGTGTTCTTTGGGTTCTAGAAAAAGTGTTTGTGGTTTGGTGATCCAGAAGTTGAGTTTTAGAATTGTTGTATGTGTTTGCATAGTCCAGATGGATTGATGGAAGGAGTTATGTGTTTGAAAGTTGTTACACTTTTTGTAGATGTATCTGAAGGAACCTGAGATGTGTTTTCATGCATGATGAATGTTATGTCATCCACATGTTATCTTCTTGTTGGGAAGTGTGTACTTAAATGTTCATTTGTGTTTTCATTAGGTTTGGTTGTCCTAGTGTTTACACTTCATATGAAGAATTAAATTTAATTAAGGAAGTGTGTGGTTGATCTGAGACATTATTTTTGGTCTTGGTTAAGTGTTTAATTGGTCCACTCTCATTCCTTTCCACCGCGGGAATGTTGAGTTTCTGACCTAATTTGAATTTATGAAATGAAGCGTATGTAGCCGACCTTGGAGAAAGTTTCTAAGGTTGAAGATGGTATAAATTCAAGTTAAGTTGTGAAGATTTATATGATGCAAAGTAACAAAGTAAGCCACAAGTGAAGAGCAGAGTTGTATGAAAGTAAGTTGAGGCAGCAGTACTTCATTGTGTTAGATTCCTGAAAGTAGTGAGTTGAGGGTTTCTGCAATCTTCTGATCAAGGATGTGGATGTGTGTAAATTGTTGTGGTGGATCTTTTCTTGTCTTTTGTATCTATAGGCAGTGAGCTTCCCTATTGGATAGTGAGTCCTTTTTGTAGGCAGTGAACCTTTGTATTTGGATAGTGAGTCCTCTTCTGGGCAGTGAGCCCTTGGTAGTGAGCCTTTTTATTCAGTTTTTCTATCTCTTTATCTTGTGAGTTAATCCTCACCATTGTTTTTCCTTCATTGGATTTTCCATGTAAAATCTAGTGTTCTTTGTGTTGATTTTGCTTTCTATTATCTACATTTCATGTTCATACTTAATAACATAACAATGAGGTTGTGAAGTTAGTAAGTGTTGAAGTTTTGAGTTTAAATTTGGTGACAACTGATTCACCTCCCCCCTCTTAGTTGTCCTGTGCCTTTTAACAATTGGTATCAGAGCTTTGGTTCCTTGGTGTAGAGCTTAACCGCTTAAGGAAGATCCGATGGCACATAAGTTGGAGATCCCTATGTTTGATGGATATGATTACAGTGACTGGAAAGTTTAGATGAGAGGACATATTATTTCTCTTGGTTACAAGACGTGGAAGGCTATTGAGATGAAGTATGTTGCTCTGATGGGTGGTCTTACTACTGCAAATGAGGTTTCTGCTTATGAGGAGAATGAGAAGGCAAGGTATGCTATTTTTAGTGCTCTATCTAAAATTGAGTGAACTAAGGTTCTTTCTTTGGACATTGCTTATGAAGTTTGGAAGAAGTTTGAAGATATTTATAAAGGAAATGATAGAGTGAAATTGACAAAGAAGCTGACGGAAAATCATAGACATGAGAATTTGAAAATGGAAGAAGGTGAAGATTTTGCAAGCTATTTCTAGAGGGTTGAACTTGCAACAAATGATGTTAGGAATCAAGGGAGTAAATTGAATGATGAAGATATAATTGAGAATATACTAATAACCCTACCTGAGTGTTACAGTGATAAGATCTCAGTTATTGAAGAAATGTATGATCCTAAGAAGTATACTAAAGAAGAGCTATTTGGCACCTTGTCTACATTTGAGATGAGAAAGTTTGGAAAGAAAGAGGAAAAGACATAAACTACATTTAAAGCAACAAAGATTGAGGATGATCCAGATAGTGATGGTTTTGATGAGTTGGAAGTGAATTTTACTAGGAAGTTGAAGAAAGGTACCAGTAAGTATAAAGGTATGTTGCCCTTTAAATGTTTTAGTTGTGGTAATATTGGTCATTATGCTTCAAGATGTCTGAATAGAGCTATACATAAGAAGAACAAGGATCATAAAGATAAGGATATAAAGTATAAGAAATATAAGAAGCTATATTATGTTAAAGAAGAAGCCAAAATCTCTGATGATGAATCTAATTATGAGGGTGATGATAGTGAATGCTTTTTTTAGCTCTGGAGAATAAATATGTGTCTGCTAACCCTGGAAAATGTGCAAGAAAGAATGTTCCAGAGAACAAAAAGAATGATATGGAAGGTACTTTGGTCACCGCCTTTCATGCTAGATAGGATGAAGACTACTAGGTGATTGACAGCGGATGCTCTAATCACATGACCAGAGATAAAAGTAAGTTTACTAAACTTGAAAAGTATGATGGTCATTTGCTCATGTTTGGTGATGATTCAAGATCGAAGATTGTTGGGAAAGGTACAATTAGTTTTGATGGAATACACAACATTGATAATGTATATTATGTAAAGGGTTAAGGAATAACCTTTTGAGTGTTGGACAGGTGTGTAGGAATGGTTTTAAACTTGTGTTTCAAAATAATACTTGCAAAATCAAAAAAGGATCTGGAGATATGGTTGCTGTTGGAAGGAGAACTCATGGAAACATCTATCAACTTAAGGGTGTTGATGGTTAGTGCCTTATATCTCAAGTCAATGAAAGTTGGTGATTGCACCAGAGAATGGGACATGTAAAATTTGATAATCTGGTCAGGATCAGTTCAAGAGATGTTGTCTGAGGTCTTCCTAGAATCACAAAGCATGCTAATACTATTTGTAGAAGTTGTTAGTTAGGGAAACAAACAAGATGCAATTTTAAGGGAAAATAGCAATCTACTACCAGAATGTTGGAATTAATTCATAGTAACTTTTGTGGTCTGACTAGAACATGAAGCCTAAATGGTGACAAGTATTTCATGCTCCTTATTGATGATTATTCTCGAATGACATGGGTTGCTTTTCTTAGAGAAAAGACTCAGGGTCTGGATAGGTTTAAGGTGTTCAAAGCAAGAGTGGAAAATGAAGTGAACATGAAAATCAAATGTTTGAGATATGATAGAGGTGGAGAATTCACTTCTAGTGAATTTAATACATTTTGTGAAGAGCATGGCATAAAAAGACAATTTTTTGCTCTGAGAACCCCTCAACAGAATGGAGTGGTTGAGAGGAAAAACCGAACGGTACAAGAAGTTGCAAGAACCATGATGAAAGAATCAATTGTACCTGATGTGTACTGGAGAGAGGCAATACACACTATTTTTTATGTTCTTAACATAGTTTAGATTAGAGGAAACAACACAAAGACTCCTTTTGAGTTATGGACCGGTAAGACTCCTACTGTGAAGTACTTTAAGGTATTTAGAAGTAGATATTACATTAAAAGAGATGATGAAAATATTGGGAAGTTTGATGCTAGATGTGATGAAGGAATTTTTCTTGGGTACTCCACTACCAGCAAAGCATACAGATGCGTTAATAAAAGATTGAGGAAGATTGTTGAGAGTGCTAATGTGAAAGTTGATGAGGACATGCACATACCTATTGAGATAAGTGAAGTTGAACTTGATGATCCTATTTGTGGACATGTACTTGAAGAAAATAAGGAGAAGGAAGAAGAAGAAGAAGAAAAAATTGAAGAAGAATAAGAAATCCCAGAACTTGTTGTTAAGACTCTTAAGTATGTGTAGAAGAATCATCTAAAGGAACAGATAATTGGAGATAAGAGTGAAGGTGTGAAGACTAGAAGTAAAGTAGCAGCTGAGGTAAACCTATGTTTACTTTCTAAAATAGAACCTAAGTCTGTGTGTGAAGCATGTGAAGATGAGAGTTGGGTTAGATCAATGAAAGTAGAGTTGCAACAAATAGAGAAGAATCATACATGGGAATTAGTTCCTAGACCTATGAATACAAATGTAATTGGTTCAAAATGGGTGTTCCAGAATAAGTTGAATGAAAATGGTGAAGTTACAAGAAAAAAAGAAAGACTTGTATACAAGGGTTACTCACAAGTTGACGGCATAGATTTTGAAGAAATATTTTCCCTTGTGGCTAGAATGGAAGCTATTAGGATGTTTTGCATTTTCTGCCCACAAGGACTTCAAACTATATCAGATGGATGTCAAGTAAACATTTATGAATGGTGAATTGGAGGAAGAAATGTACATAGAACAACCCAAAGGATTTCAGTTATCAGAAAAACCAAATATGGTCTGTAAGTTGAAGAAGGCATTGTATGGACTGAAGCAAGCTCCCAGAGCTTGGTATGCAAGATTGGATAGATACCTGACACAACAAGGATTCAACAAAGGCTTTGCTGACAACAATATTTACTTCAAAGTGCAAGGTAACAAAATGTTGATAGTGGTAGTTTATGTTGATGATATCATCTTTGGTGGAAATGAAGGCATGTGTAAAAGATTTGTAGAAGAAATGCAAAAAGAATTTGAAATGTCCATGATTGGTGAGTTGAATTTCTTTCTTGGTCTTCAAGTAAATCAAATTGATAAGGGGGTATTCATTTCACAATCAAAATATGTGAAAGAGTTGTTGAAGAAGTCCAAAATGGATGACTCCAAACCGGATAGTACTCCTATGGTAACCAGCTACAAGTTGAGTAAAGATGATGAATCTACTAAAGTTGATTAGAGCAAATACAAATCTATGATTGGTGGGCTGCTGTATCTTACTACTACCAGACTGGATATTATGCATACAATATGTTTAGTTGCTATATTTCAAACTAATCCTAAAGAGGCACATGTTACAACAATAAAGAGGATATTTAGATATCTTAAAGGTACATTGGATTAGGGCTTATGGTATCTTAAGAATGTTGATTTCACCTTGAGTGCTTATACCGATGCAGATTGGGTTGGTTGTGTGGATGACTGAAAGAGTACCAATGGAGGTGCTTTCTTTCTTGGTGGAAGATTGGTTTCTTGGTTGAGTAAGAAACAAGACTTGATTTCTTTATCCACTGCAGAAGCATAATATATTGCTGCAACATCCTGTTGCACACAGGTTTTGTGGATGAAGCAAACTTTGAAAGACATTACAGTGATATGTGATGGGCCTATTCCTATTTTCTGTAACAACACAAGTGCTATAAAAATTTCAAAGAATCCGATGATGCATTCAAGAACAAAACACACATCTATCAGATATCATTTCCTGAGAGAGAAAGTGTTGGAGAATGAAGTCAGGTTGGAGTATGTGTCAAAAAAGGAACAAATTGCAAATATATTTACTAAGGCTCTTCCGAAGGATACTTTTGAGTATCTTAAGGAGAGATTGGGGGTCATTGGACCTCCAAACTAGGTTCACATGGAGGTGCATCAGTCTAGTGAATTCACAAATTCTTCATTTATTTGGACTGATGAATGGGTCTACTCTATAGGGGGAGTAGAAAAGTTTTTCATTGTTGTAGTATGAGTTGAATGGGTGTACTCCTAAGGAGGAGTAATCAAAGCTTTTGATATTTGCCATTGATGTCAAAGGGGGAGAGAAAGTCATCTAAAAAATAGTAAGAAAAGGAAGAAAAGGTGTTCTCCTAGAATATTGTGTAGGTTGTTGTCTGTGATGGTTTTTCACATCATGTGTTTCCATTGATGACAAAGGGGCAGATTGTTGCAAGTATGAGCAAGCTTGGTGGTGTTGTCATTAATGTTGTCATTGATGTCAACATAGTTCAAAATGTTGCAAATTATGCATGTATAGTTGCAAGGTTGTTGAGATGTTGTGAGTACATGGAGCTATCCTTATGATGTTGCAGATGTGCTGAAATGATGGGTTTCCAAGTGCTTTTGAGAAAATTAATAAAGAGAGAATTCAAAGTTATGTAAGTGTTCAGAATGCACTCCGGTATGTGCTCTTCATTTCTCCTAGATTCTATGCTCTTGCATATCTGAAGGGTTGTTGTTGATGATCTAATGGTGATATCTATTGATTTGTAGTCTCTAGTTTAATGGAATGTGAAAGTTGTGTTCACCGATGTGTGAGCTATTCTAGCAGAATTGACTTTCTGTGGAGTGGGAGAAATCTTCTTGCTCTGGAGTCCTCCGCTATTTTATTTTAGGTCTTGTGGATTTGGAATATGCTATGTAAAGGTGTTCTTTGGGTTATGGAAAAAGTGTTTGTGGTTTGGTGATCCAGAAGCTGAGTTTCAAAATTTTTGTATGTGTTTGCACAGTCCGGATGGATTGATGGAAGGAGTTCTATATTCGAAAGTTGTTACACTTGTTGCAGATGTATCTAAAGGAACTTGAGATGTGTTCTCATGCATTATGAAGTGTGTTGCATCATGCATGTGTTATCTTCTTGCTGGAAAGCATGTACTTCAATGTTCATTTGTGTTTTCATTAGGTTTGTCTGACCTGGTGTTTACACTTCACATGAAGAATTAAATTTAATTAAGGAAGCATGTGATTGATCTGAGACATTATTTTTGGTCTTGGTTAAGTGTTTAACTGGTCCACTCTCATTCCTTTCCACCACGGGAATGTTGAGTTGCCGACCTAATTTAAATTTATGAAATGAAGCGTATGTGGCCGACCTTGGAGAAAGTTTCTAAGGTTGAAGATGGTATAAATGCAAGTTAAGTTGAAAAGATTTATATGATGCAAAGTAATGAAGTAAGCCACAAGTGAAGAGCAGAGTTGTGTGAAAGTGAGTTGAGGCAACAATACTTCATTGTGTTAGATTCCTAAAAGTAGTGAGCTAAAGGTTTCTGCAATCTTCTAATCAAGGTTGCGGATGTGTGTAAATTGATGTGGTGGATCTTTTCTTTTCTTTTGTATCTGTAGGTAGTGAACCAACCTGTTGGATAGTGATTCCTTTCTGTAGGTAGTGAGCCTTTGTATCTGGACAGTGAGTCCTATTCTGGGCAGTGAGCCCTTGGCAGTGAGCCTTTGTATTCAATTTTGATATCTCTTTATATTGCGAGTTAATTCGGTTTTGCTATTTGTTTATATTGTGAGTTAATCCTCACCATGGTTTTTCCCTTATTGGTTTTTCCACATAAAATCTGGTTTTCTTTATGTTGATTTTGCTTTCTGTTATCTACATTTCATGTTCATATTTAATAACAAAACAATGAGGTTGTGAAGTTAATAAGTGTTGAAGTTTTGAGTTTAAATTTGGTGACAACTGATTCACCCCCCCTCTCAGTTGTCCTGCGCCTTTTAACATCAATAACCCCCAACTTCTCCCAGAGATACTCAAAATTATCCTTAGGAAGAGCCTTAGTAAATATATCAACAACCTGATCCTTGTAGGAACATATTCAAGCTTCACTTCATTCTCTACAACCTTCTCTCTCAAAAATTGTTATCGGATTGAGAATGCTTTGTCCTTGAATACATTACCAAATTCTTTGAAATATTGATAACACTTGTATTATCACAGAAGATAGAAATTGGTTCATCATATACCACTCTAATATCCTTTAATGTTTTCCTCATATACAACACTTGTGTGCAGTAAGATGTTGCTGCAATGTATTCTACCTCTGTAGTAGATAAAGATGTTGAATCTTGTTTCTTGCTTAGCTATGACACCAATTTGCATCCAAGAAAGAATGCACCACCACTTGTAATTTTCTTGTCATCTACACAACTGACCCAATCTACATCTGTGTAAGCGCTTAGAGTGAAGTTGGTATCTTTTGGATACCACAAGCCATGATCCAGAGTGCCCTTCAAGTATTTGAATATCCTTTTTACTGCTCCAACATGTGACTCTCTAGTATCTTCTTGAAATCTAGCCACAAGACAAAACTGCATGCATGATATCCAGTCTAGTAGCAGTTAGGTATAGAAGTCCTCCAATCATTGATCTATACTTGCTTTGATCAACCTTAGGTGATTCGTCATTCTTGCTCAACTTTCAACCAGTAACCATAGAGGTTCATATCGGTTTAGAATCTCCCATTCCAAATTTTTTCAACATCTCCTTGACATACTTTGATTGTGAAATAAAAATACCTTTATCTGTCTAATTGATTTGTATCCCAAGAAAGAAATTCATCTTCCAAAACATTGACATTTCAAACTCTTTCTACATCTCATCTGTAAATATCTTACACATAACTTCATTTTTTTCAAAAATTATGTCATCAACATACACAACCTTAATCAAGATTTGATCTTTTTCAACTTTGAAGTAAAGATTTCTATTTGTGGTACCTTTATTGAATTCTTGCTGTAACAAGTAATTGTCTAACCTTGCATACCAAGCTACGAGAGCTTGCTTCAATCCATATAATATCTTCTTCAATCTGTAGAACATATCTAGTTTATCTAATAACTGAAATCCTTCTGGTTGTTCTATGTATACCTCTTCTTCCAATTCTCCATTCAAGAAAGCGAACTTCACATCCATTTGATAAAATTTGAAATCCTTATGTGTTGCAAAATCCAAAAACATCCTGTGTTGGTATGTGGTGATTGATCATGCAAATACTGTACACTCATAATGTATTCTCGTTGGGGTTCAGGGGCAATAGCCCCAGATAGCAGGGGTTCGGGGGCGCAATCCCCAATTTTTTTTTTCTGTTAACACATCAAGGTTTCCTTGCTAACACGTCAAGGTTTTCCCATTAACACATCAAATGAAAAATTAACTTTGAAAAAACCTAATTCTAGAAGCTTCCAAAAAGCTTGTTATAAGCAGTTGGGATGTATGTTGTGGTATGGCATTAGCGAGATTGTAATATGTTTTGCACTGGATAATAAAATCATTGGATGGTTGAGTTTCTGTGGATGTATCCCATATTGGGTGAACCAAGTTAAAATTTTGTGTTGATCTCTTTTGTATTATTCTTCATTGTTATTTTTGGGTTATTTAATCTGCATATAATTGTTAATGTTTATTGCTCCAATCAGCTTGAATCCTAACAACTTGATAGCTTCCATTCTTTCCATCGGAGCAAATGTATTCTATTCCTTCTACTTGTGAGTAACCTTTGCACACAAACCTTGCCTTGTATTACCCGTAAATGGGACCCCCCTTTTCTCTTTTTCTAGCTATCTTTTCCTTTCACCTAAGTCCGTTACTTAAAATTGTGTTCAGGTGACCTTTTGTTATCTTCCTTGAACTTGGGTGGAGTTTTTGTTTGTTCATCAAACCTCTCATTTTACCACTTGCATTGTTTGTCTCTCACTAGGTGGTATTTTCTTACTATTTTTGAACTTGCCTTTCCTTCAAGAGTGGGTGTACGTATGTTAACCTGATTGATGAGTTGTCATGCATAAGAATTTGGAAACTTCATCCACAAGTCATAACTTAGGCGGTATTCTTTAGGTTGTTCGAAACCTAGGCAGGGTTTTATCAAGTTGTGTGAACTACCCATTTTTTCGCCTAGAATGTTTTAGTGATTAATGTAATAACATCAAGTCTAATTTATTTAAACAGTGCATTATACAGAAAAGAAACCAAAATTTTCAAGAATGATATGAATAGGAAATCAATGAAGCCATGCATACAAATACACAGTGATATCAAAAGAGATATTTTATTTATATATAAACATTTTTACATTGCATTGGCATTACAAAATTGTCTGATTCAATTTCAAAAGTTTATGTCGTGGACAAAAGAAAAAAAGAGGAATTTCCTTTTATGTACATAGAGCAAATATTAGGACATGAATTCCCTTAGTAACAGTCTGCAGGCATTCAACTTGAGTTGGTGATAGGAAATTCTCATGCGATTGGAGGAATTGTGTAAAAAGTCCCAATATCATTCCTTACGACTCCTATGCGTAGAAGGACCACAACTTCCTCAAAAGTCTCATCCTAAAGGGCCAATACAATGCAGATGGTGTCAGCTATCAGTCTAGTTCGAGGTTAGTGGCTAAGCCCATTGATCACCATATTGACTTGATGATGAAACTTGGGCTTTAATAGATGCTCCAATTCTCTCACACCCCAGTCGCGATGACCAAAGGTCCTGATGGTTGTATATATGAAACACTCCAACATGGTTGTGTTGTGTACATGGGATTGGCTCAGAAAATCCTCCCAGATGTTACAGAGTACCTCTTCCTCTATCTCGCTCTGCACCATGAAAACCTCTTTCAACTAGTCTGATACATGCCTAAATAGTGGACTGCATTCAATCTCTTCCAACACAATGTAGTCATTGGCAGATTTACCGTCACTCTAAGAGCTCACCATGTTTGATGCTATTGATTGATGAAGAAAGGTGACGTTGGTTGAATTTATAGAAGATTGGTTAGACATTGGTGCGTTCTCCTAAGTTTGATGAGATGACAATTTAGTTCCAATTTATGGCTGATTTGAGCTAGCTTTGATTACAATTTCTCATCAAGTAGCATACACGTGCTACTACTTGATATTCTTGGTTGGTGCATTAATTGTTTGGTTGTGTGAAAGGTCATTTGGCCGCTGTTGGTAAGATCAATATTGGTTTCTCCTTGCTGATGTCTATTCCTCTACCAAGATCGATTCTTCCAATTGATTTGGAAATTCTCAAAAAATGTTGGAACGAAACAAGAAGGCCACTAATTTGGTAATGGTTTTGGCGACTGTTCAATGGCTTTTCTTTTGCTATAAATTTGAAAATGTGAAAGAAGATAGGGAATTTTTGAGGATACACCTAGTGGTGTTATCGAGAGGGCTTAACATTTATTTTAGACTATAATGATTTATAATCTGTGTTATGAATTTAATGATATTAAGTATGTTGATCTTAGCATTAGGCATACGATATAGTTGTGTCTTCTTTGAAAGATAAGCTGTATATTCTTCATTTATTGCAGTTTGATTTTATCCCTTTGATTGGATGATCATAAGTTTCCAATCTTTGTGTTGGTCATTTATGGTTTGATTTATGCTTCCCTCGTTAGCTTCATATTTATGAACTAGCATTAGTCACCTTTCTTTCTTTCTGGCTAAAAGCATACTCATATTCTTTGGATAAGATAAATTGTTTGAAAATATGGTGAGGGAGCTGTACCTTGACAAAATTCAAAGGAAAGCCACAAATGCAATTGTAGTCTTTTCAGAGCTGTTAGCGGATTTTTGTTGGTGCTAAATTTGGGCCAAGAGTCATTTGTCTAAACATACTTATCCTGAGCCATTCCATTCGCTAACATATTTTTGGCGACTTTGTTGGGGAATTAAATTGATTGTAAGGTTTAACAATTGCCATCATGACATGCGACAAGATAGTACTTCCTCACAATGATGTATTTTCTGTTTTGTAGCTAGATTTAGATTGGGTCGGAGCAGAGCAAGAAGACATCATATTGTAATTAAATACACTTGCCTGGAGATATAGAAGGAACGCAACATATTATATGCAGGTGAATTTTTTCTTGGAAGAAGAGGAAGAACGGGCGTAGCGCCCACTTGCACCTGTGATTGAACACCCTCCAAGGTTGATATTTGAATACTATGAAAACCCTCCTCATCATCATGATCATCAGCCCAATCAACCGTTACATCAACCAAGGGACCCACTTGTACCTGAGTCTCAGAATCCACCTTCGGCTTGTCCACCATAGTAATTTTATTTCCCTAATTTTTACTCCTGTATGAGTTGGCGACTCTGTCTATTTATGGCTTTGAATCTCTGGTGTAATCAAGTCAGCCCTCTTTCCCTATCACAATACCATGATTTACCCCAAGGTTCCTAGAAGAGGTTTCCTAAATTTTTTGGTCAAAATGAGCAAGACCTTGAGGAACATATTTTGGCTATGACTGCGGTAAGTACAATTTTAGGAATTCAAGAAGAGGATGTTTTTGTAAGAAGTTTTATTGATACTCTGATCGAGAAAGCGGTAAAATGGTACAGGGGACTAAGAAAAGGAAGAATTACTAGATGGGATGTCCTCAAAACAAAATTTCTCCAACAATATAAAATTCCAATTAATATTGCAGCTACCCTACGTCTTTTCTTTCAGATCATGAAAAATAAGGCTAAACAATGAGGGATTTTGTGTACCAGTTCAATCGGTCTCTTCAACAAATTCCTACTCCAAAAAGACCTAGTGTGGAGATCCAGTATCATATATTTATTTTTTCTCTGGAACCATACATACAATTAAACCTAAGAGAGATAAGGTTCAAGGGATCGAACAAGCTCAATTGGAAGCAATGAAGGTTGAGGATGATTTTATCGCAGTGAGTAAATGGAAATTAGACACAAATATGAAGCTTGGAACCAGTTGTAAGACATCTTCTGAGTTTCTTGTTAAAGGTCATCAAGAAGCAGAGTTACCTCGCCCGATTGCTAAAAACATTAATTTAACAATTTTTGATAGCATGTAGCAGCCTAGTGAGGAACGAGATCAACATTAGAGTGATCCAACTTTCAATTTATATACTATGTTTGAGGTTGAAAGTGATTGCAACTCATTTAGTGATGATGAAGATGATGAGCTACAGGAAACAACATCATTTGCCTTGCCTCCTTTAGATAAGCCCCCCTCCTCCGAGACTAATTCAAATGACTTAGTATTGAATTATCTTCTTGTTCCAGAATATGAAATTTTCTCCTTTGAAGAAGTGGAGAATGATGATACATGTTCGAATCTAGAAGGAAATGGTGATCCCATGAGTGATAAATCTCAGGAAGAAGAAAAATGGTCGACCCATTCTAACCCTCTTTTTAGTTTTGATGAATTCAAAATATATGATAACCTTCTTTTCATGAATCCAATTGCTGATCAATTCAGGTTTGAGGATGAATGTTGTTTACCAAAGGATGAGATCGATCATAAGAAAAGGAAGGATGAGGAAAATACTAGTCTTTTGTTGGAGGAAGATGAAATTGGTTCCCAGTCATAAGAAAATAACAAATCAGTCCCTGTTTTGCACCAGTTTACAAAGGCAATTGCCTTGCATAAAAATGGCTTGATCGAAGGAAGGTATGATGAAGTCAAGGAGAGTATTGTTTCCTATGGTAATTTTTTAGGAACTTAGGAAATTTTTGGGGAATGTAAGGCCAGAGAAGAATTTAGAACTCAGAATGCTATATCAGAATTGGATATGCTTGAATTGATAGATCTTGATCATGAGAATTGGCTAGCAAAGAATGATTTGGCCTTGACAGGATGACACCATGAGAAAGTTTTTAATGAAAAGTTTCTTTTTGAAAGACCATTGGACTATGAATACATCTACGTCTACATTAATGCTGTGATGTCAATGTTCTTAAATTTGTTCTGGAGACTGTATAGGAAGGTAGGCCTCTTCAGAAAAGGATTATTTTTCTCCTAGCCGGTTAATGGGTTTGTGTGATCGTGCTCTTCCTTTTCTTTCTTTGGTAGGTTAGTCCTACCTTGTAAATAGTGAAATTTTGGTGTGTTCATTTTTGGATTTCCATTTTTTATCCTCCTTGTTGACTTTGTGCCCAATGGAAAAGGACTAGTCTTGCATGTTGGGTTCTCTACACCCTTTGCAATCCTTGTCCCCAGTCAAAGCCATTGTTACTCGTAAATGGAACCCCCAACCTTTTCTCTTTTTCTAGCTATCTTTTACTTTCACCTAAGTCCGTTAGTTAAAATTGTGTTCGAGCGACCTTTTGTTGTCTTCCTCGAACTTAGGTGGGGTTTTTGTTTGTTTGTCGAACCTCTCATTTTATCGCTTGCATTGTTTGTCTCTCACTAGGAGATGTTTTCTTACCATTTTTGAATTTTCCTTTCCTTCAAGAGTGGGTATACGTATGTTAACCTGATTAAAGAGTTGTCATGCATTAGAATTTGGAAAATTCACCCACAAGTCATACCTTAGGGTGATATTCTTTAGGTTGTTAAAAAGCTAGGTGGGGTTTTACCAAGTTGTGCAAACTACCCATTTTGGTGCCTAGAACGTTCCAATGATTAATGTAATAAAATCAAGCCTAATTTATTTAACCAATGCATTATACATAAAAGAAACCAACATTTTCAAGAACGATATGAATAGGAAATCAATGAAGCCATACATACAAAGACAGTGATATCAAAAGAGATTTTATTTATATATAAACATTTTTACATTGCATTGGCATTACAAAATTGTCTGATTCGATTAAAAAAGTTCATGTTGTGGAAAAAAAGACAAAAAGAGGCATTTCATTTCAAGTGCACAAAGCAAATATTAGGACACGAATGCCCTCAGTAACAGTTTGTAGGCGTTCAACTTGAGCTGGTGACAGGAGATTCTCGTGCGACTGGATGAATTATGCAAAAAGTCCCATATCATTCCTTATGATTCCTGTGTGTAGAAGAGCCACAACTTCCTCTAAAGTCTCATCCTGAAGGGTCGATGCAATGTAGATGGTGTCAACTATTAGTCTAGTTTGAGGGTAGTGGCTAAACCCGTTGATCACCATATTGAATCGATGATGAAACTTGGTCTTTTCCAGGTGCTCTAGTGCTCTCACACCCTAGTTGCGATGACCAGAGGTCCTGATGACCATATATATGAAAAAATATAGCATGGTTGTGTTGTGTACATGGGATTGGCTTAGAAACACCTCACCTAGAATGCTGTGGAGCACCTCTTCCTCTATCTTGTTCTGCACCATGAAAAACCTCTTTCAGCTAGTTTGATACATGCCTAAATAGTGGACTGAATTCAATCTCTTCCAACACAATGTAGTCATTGGTAGAGTTTCCGTCACTCTGAGAGATCGCCATGTTTGATGCTATTGATTGATGAAGAAAGGTGACACTAGATGAATTTATAGAAGATCGGTTAGACATTGGTACATTTTCCTAAGATTGATGAGATGGTAATTTAGTCCCATTTTATGGCTGATTTGAGCTGGTTTTGATTACAATTTCCCATCAAGTAGCATACATGTGCTACCGCTTGATATTCCTAGACATTGCATTAATTGTTTGGTTGTGTGAAAGGTCATTCGATGACTGTTGGTAAGATCAAGATTGGTTTCTCCTTGCCGGTGTCTATTCCTCAGCCAAGATCGATTCCTCCAATTGATTTGGCAATTCTCAAGAAACATTGGAACAAAACAAGAAGGCCACTAATTTGGTAACAATTTTGGCGACTGTTCAATGACTTTGCTTTCGCTATAAATTTGAAAATGTGAAAGAAGATAGGGACTTTTCGAGGATACACCTAGATGTGTTTTCAAGAGGGGTTAACATTTATTTCAGACTGTAATGATTCATAATCTGTGTGTTATGAATTTAATGATACTAAGTATGTTGATCTTGGCATTAGGCATGTACGATATAGTTGTGTCTTCTTTGAAAGATAAGCTATGTATTCTTCATTTATTGCAGTCTGATTTTATCCCTTTGATTGGATGATCATAAGTTTCCAATCTTTATGTTGGTCATTTATGGTTTGATTTATGCTTCTTGCGTTAGCTTCATATTTATGAACTAGCATTAGTCACCTTTCTTGATTTCTGGTTAAAAGCATACCTGTATTCTTTAGATTAGATAAATTCTTTGAAAATTTGGTGAGGGAGCTGTACCTCAACAAAATTCAGAGGAAATCTACAAATGCAATTGTGGTATTTTCAGAGCTGTTAGTGGATTTTTGCTGGTGCTAAATTTGGGCCAAGAGTCATTTGTCTAAACATACTTATCTCGAGCCATTCCATTCGCTAACACCTTGTTTCTCACCACTTCTCCATTCTCATTCAGTTTGTTTTTGAATACCCACTTAGTTCCAATCACATTCTTGTTTGCTGGTCTTGGGACAAGTTCCCAAGTTTGATTCTTCTCAATCTGCATTAGTTCTTCTTCCATAGCCTTGATCTAATACTCATCCTTGCATGCTTCAATCACTATTTTGGGTTCAATTTTAGAAAGTAAACATAGATTTACCTATTCTTCACAAAATTTCCTTTTTGTTAGTACAACTTTGTTCTTGTCACCAATAATCTGTTCTTCAGAATGATTCTTCTGTACATACTTAAGAGTTTTAGGAACCTTTTCTGAAGTTTCTTCCTCTTCAATCTACACTACTTTTTCCTTAGCTCTTTCTTCTTCTTTGCAAGAAGACTCATCTAATTCATATCCATTTATCACCACTAAATTCTTTTGTAGGTCTTCATCAACTTTCACACACACTCTCAACAATGTTTCTTAGTCTCTTTGTTGTAGCACCGGTAAGCTTTGATTTTAGTAGAATATCCAAGGAAGATACCTTCATCGTACCTTGCAACTAAATTTCCTAAGTTTTCTTCATCTCTTCTAATATAGCATTTGCTTCCAAACACAATGAAGTATTTGATAGTAGGAATCCTTCCATACCATAGCTCATAGAGAGTCTTTGTGTTGTTTTCTCTTGCTTGCACTTTGCATATATAAACAACAGTATGACTTGCTTCTCTCCAGTAAACTTCTGGTAGATTTTCTTCTTTCATCATCATTCTTGCAGCTTCTTAAACAGTCTTATTCTTTCTTTCAACCACTCCAATTTGCTGAGGAGTCCTAGGGGAAAATAAATGCCTCTTTATTCCATGATTATCGCAAATGATATTGAACTCATTGGAGGTGAACTCTCCACCTCTGTCAGAGCTCAAACATTTTATTTTCATATCCATTTCATTCTCAACCATAACTTTGAATGTTTTAAACTTATCTAGAGCTTCAAATTTTCCTTTGAGAAAAAGTAACCCATGTTATTCTAGAATAATCATCAATCAATAGCACGAAATACCTGCCACCTTGAAAAATTCTTATTCTAGTGGGACCACAAAGATCTATATGCACCAATTCCAACAATCCGGTATAATATTGTTCTTTGAATTTGAAACTTCTTCTTGTTTGCTTTCCAACTTGACATTCCTTACAAACAACATTGGATAGACTTTGTCATCTTTGACATATCTCTCATAGCTTGAACTGAACTTATTCTCACTAGGATATCAAAATTGATGTGACACATTCTTTTATGCCATAGCCAACTCTCATTGATCTGAGTCATGAAATAATAACCATTAGCATCTTTGAGCTGATAGAAATTCCCATATGTCCTTCCAACAACAATCATAGTTTTGAAGCCTTTTCTGATCTCACAACCATCATCTTGAAACATAAGATTGTATCCTTTGCTCCAATATTGTTTTTCCCATTTTTGGCCATTAAATTTTTTAAAAATTTCCCTTGCCCAAGTGCTAGTTAAAGCTATGTTAGTCATGAAAAAATGTCTTCTTCATGCCTATGATTAAATATGAATATAGGAAAAGTATTCCATATTGGTGTGACAAATGATAGTAGCAAAATATTTCCAAATTTAAAACATTCACTTAATACCATGATGAATATTCTTTTTCCTCAGTTCTGCTCCTATTATAGGTGTTCATGTTGTAGATTCTTTAACTTGTAGACTTATGTTGAGTCAATTTATAGAGGATTCATTAGGAGATCTTTTGTATTACGCATAGGATTTTTAAGTTTTGAAGATTTGTCTCTTCCATTTTGTTTTGGAAACTTATGCATTGATGCAGAGGAGGCTTGAATAAAATAAAGACAGACACATTACAAGAAGGAAATGAAATCTCTGTGAGAGTACTTTCCTTTGCTTCGAATCAAAGATCAAAGGAATTGAAGGAGTTCAGCTTAGAGGTGGAGTTTGACTGAATCCTTGGCCACACTATGTGATTCTGGGATACCATAGTTTTCCCCACCATTTTTGTTACCCACGGTAGTAACAGAAAATAGCAATCCTCATATAAAAGCCATTGTTGTGGAAGTATCTAGTGCTTCTATGCAGTAGATGTTGTGTTGGGAAATATGACTTCATCACTTGCAAAACAATTATCTATGTGGTTGAAAAGTCTTTAGAAGAAAGGCAACATACTAGAATGCAAGGATAAGGCTAGCGGCATCTTGTGGTATTTCAAAAACCTTAGGCAACTCCCACAATAGTTATAAGAGCCTTTGAAAACATTAATAAATGAAAAAAAGGCACTAGCATTTAAAGATTCGAAGTCCTAAAGGAGTTTCAAAACTCCATTATACCACTGACGGTCTAGATGCGAATGGGGAAATGAAAAAAATATAGTATTTCAATTTCTCATACTCTAGCTTGCAACGTTGTTCCACACCTCTTGTGTTCAGCATGGAGGATATCATTATCAACAACATAAGCACATATTAATGTATCGAAAAGGATTCGAGCAAATGGAATTAACAGTTGCAAAATTTTAAAGATGTTTTCCAATTTCATAGGTTATCATTCTCTACTGCATATTATCACTATCACCAAGAGGGATCTCGTAAGAGGCTGCTTGATCAAGATAGTAATTGGTTGCTTGGTGCTGAGAAAGAATAAGGGATGATACTACATTGAGTTATTTTAGATAAGGGTTGTAATCAAAACAGAGAAGAGATGTATGACACCCTTCTAATGGTCAGCGCTAAGAACGACAGTATGACAAGCCACACAAGCTTTTGTTTCCAAGTTTATATGCTAATCTATATGAAGAATCCAAATTGTCGAACAAAATCAGTCGAGTCTTGCATATACACAATGAAGGATGTAGATTACACTTGAGACAAAAAAATGCAATGAGGACTCAAAAGACCTTGGATTTTATCTAAGTTCTATTTTAGTTCATCAACAATTTCTTCTCACAGTTGGTTATTCTTCACAAAGGCTTGCAAATTGAGATCCTTTGAATCACAATATTGGCCACATTCTGAGATGGTTTAAAAAACATCGTTGACTCCCAAAATGTCCTTTCAAATACAAGGGCGGGTTGCATAACTATTATTGAATCCCACAACCTTAATAAAGGTATAAATAAAGACAAAGGTTTTAAAAGTAAAGGCTATTGACATTAGGTGGAGTTTTAGAAACCATTTGTGGGTCGAGGATGATTGCATAAACCATTAAAATTACCAACACTATTTTGAAATAAGCACAAAGGATAACACTTGGTTTTGAGAACGTGAAGAGGAAAGGAGAATTGTTGGAATTTTGAGCAAGCTTAAAACTCCTCATCTGGTGCCTTGACATATTTCTAAACTTATGTCAGGTGCTAAATGGAGTTTTAAAACTCTATTGAAAAATTTTAAATGGGTATGAAAGGTCGCTACCATGAATGCCTCCATGAAGCTCACATAATAGTGGAAATAGTCAAATGCCACTACCTTGACTGCGTGTCCCAAAGAAAGAGAAGGAAGAAAATTACTCATTGGGCATTCCTAACAAGTTTTAGAACTCCCAAAATCATGTGCACAGTTTGGTAATGGTCATGAGTAGGTGACATGGGTAAAGATTCAAAGATTAATTTGTGTTTTACTAACATCTGTGTCTATGGTGTGCAAATTCCTTTCGGTAAAAAGAGCCACCAATGTTGTTAAAATCATTCAAGGGATTCTCAAACGAAAGAACTAGTTTGGAGTAACACAAAATGTGCATTAACTATTCGACAAATCTGCCTCCTTTGGCAATGCAATATCATGTTCTCACACATCGCATATACTAAGAGAACCTGGAAGTATATATATTATGCATTTTGCACTTTGGGAAAGCCAATCTATAGAGGAATCACTAATACATAGGGTCAAACTATAAGCTTCTTTAATGTTGTCATTTTTATTGTGCCTGAGATTGATCTTATTTGGCTGTGCTAAGGGCACTAAATATCACCATCAAAATGCTCAAGCTAAGTGTCAAGCAGAGATAAGATAATATGATGGGAAAAATTTCTAGTTCACCACTAAACTCATGTGGGCCAACTCGGCAAAGGGTGTTTCTAAAGTTTCAGATATGATGTTTACTTCTGAATATAAATGTAACCAGAAATTCTCACGGAAATGAAGAGCACATACTTGAAATTTTCTAATATTGTCAGTTACGTGGAATCTTGTAGAAATATGTTTATGAGATCATCTATATGAGATTGTGGAGTCATTACATTTCACTAGAATCTTGCAGATAAGGAGTTATTTTTTGTTACCGACTTTCAAGAAATAGTTATACAAAAGAAGCAGTTATGGAAAGCACAATGAATAATGTTCTCTCAAAATGTTTCCCAAAGGGAATTCTACAATTAATTAAGTTTGAGATATTCTAAAATGCGATTTTCTTTAAAAGGAACCCGTTATGTAACCGTGGAAAGGTTAGAAATTCCCAGGAAGGGGAGAACTATAAATTTGTAATCTGAAGAATTTTTGAGGATCTTTTTTTTGCTGCTATTCGAAGGAGGACAAGGGGATTTTGTTCTATAATCTTTTTTAAAAATATATGGGAGCCTGTGAATTCTCTGTTTTCATTGATGAATAAAGGAGACCTTTTGCAATTTGTGTATTCAATTGCCTCTCTTTTAATTTTTATTTTCGTGTGCAAATTCATCAATTGTTCATCTATGTTTTCTTCTGTTATATCATATTATAGATATCTTTGATGTGGGATCTATGAGTCCTCATTTATTCATATAATTTGAAAGAATTATTGTCTTCCTTCTTCATCATCATTTGTGAGTGCAAGTAAACGATCTTTGTGTCATTTACATTTTTTCTCTTATTCTAAAATTATCATCACATTTGCATAATTGTTATGCGCAAATGTTAGCTTTTCCTTTCCTTCTTTTTATCAAAAGCATACTAAAAAAACAATTAAATCATATGAGGGAGCTGTACCTCTAAAATTTAGAGGAAGATCGCTAATTCAATAGCAATCTTCCAAGTTGTTAGTTCATTGTGTCACTGCTCAACAGGACAATTAAGGGTCATTTTTCACATCAAATTGTAGTGACCAATTTGTTTGCTAACAAATTTTTGTGACTTTGCTGTGGAGAGAAATGAAGTGTCAGTGTCTTCTCTTCTCAGAAATCTAAAGGTACCTCCCTAAGGATGGAGGTTGGTGACTGTCATTTGGAACGTGCTCATAATTTTTCTTTGGTAGAAGATCCAATCATTCTTTTTCCAAACTGCATTATGGCATTAGTTTCATCGTTACCATGGTGTTCTCAATTTGGACCTTTATCACTGCCACAATACTCAACCCTACTTGAGGGTTCAAAAAATAATTTTCCAAATTTCAGTGGAGAAAACTCATAGATTGTTGATGATCATATTCGAGCCTTCACCATAGCTTGTGGAATTTTGGGGGTAAATGAGGAAAATGTGTTGATTTGATTATTTGCTGAGTCCTTCACTGGAACTGCTGCAAGTTGGTTTCAGTATTTGGAAAGGGGACACATCACTAATTGGGACAACATGAATACGTAATTTCTTGGAAGATTTGAATCAACTGTTGATGTGTCTGCACTCCTATCCCAATTTTTCAACATTAAAAAGAAAGATGAATTTATGAGGGAGTTTGTAGATCGATTTAACAGATGTTTAATGAGGATTTTTCATAATACTCAACCAAGTAAAGAGATTCAATTGGTCATTTTCATTGTAGCATTACACCCTGAAGTCAGCTTCCTCTTGAAGCAAAGCAAGGTGCGTGATAGTGAAGTTGCACAACAAGAAGCCGTTAGTATTAAAGATGATTTGATATTATTTGAGCTTTGAAAAGCAAAGAAAGTTGAGGAGACTCTTAATCAAATGCAACAACAAGAGGTAAATCATTTGTCTTCTTCTTCATTTGAATGCACCAATTTCATGGTTTTTAATGAATTTTTTTTTCAAAAAATTGTCAAATTGGTTCAAATATTGAAAGGAGGGCTGAAGTATATGGTTTGCATTATGAAGAAAGTAAGGGTGAATCTACTAATGTTTCAAATAATGAGGAGGATCATGTTTCCTCACATCCAAACCTTGGTGATTTAACACCTCCTACTGTAGCATGTGAACAAATTTCTAATGATATGAGCAGTTGGAATGAAACATCACAGATTTTTCTTAAGCATGCACAACTAAAATGTGAAGTTTCCACATCAAATCATGAAGGTGAAAGGATGAAAAAAAAGGTTAGCAATGATTTTCCTCTTGAATCACCTCATTTTGAATTTGATTTTAAAGTTGTAAAACATGGGAATCTAAAGAATGATGGTATGAATAAGTATGGAGAAAGTAACGCCTATTTAGTAGATGAGGATGTTCAGCCCCATGTTGTTCACATTCCAAAATGGTGTTTAGAAATTCCCGAGGTTGAGGTTCTATGTGGAGAAGGAGTTGTTTTATCTCCTTTGCTAGATGCAGAAGAGGATGTTTTGGTTAATGAATTTGAAAATGCAAAGCTGCCAATAGAAAATGATGAATCAAACCATGGAGACAAGGGTGCGATCATTTCATTTGAGGATATGTTCAAAATTAAGGTTGTTGTACATGATGTAAATTTTTGAGCTATTTCAAAGGAAATTGATACAAAATATATTTCACAAGAAATTTCAGAGGTGTATTATGATGAATGGCTTTTTGGTACATGTTCCAGTGAGTTCTCTTATTTTACAAGTTTCTATTTTGCATTCATGATCCTCAAAGGTCTGCTGGGTTTACAAAAACTTCATAAATACACACCTTTGTTTCACACTGGCATATACTTTTCTCAACTAGTTAATGGTTTTTCTTAGTCTTTTGGAAGGTTGGGGTGTGTTGTACCTAGTCCAGGGGTACATAGGTGTCTTAGGTTGCTTTTTCTTTTTTGGTCTTTTGGGTTGGTCTCATTTTTGTGTTTGCTTATCTCCTATTATTTCCCCTTTGAATCTATGGCCCAATGAATCGACATTGGTTTTCTCAGAGATGTTGGAGTTCTCAGCATTTCACTAGGAAATACAATCCCTGATTAGAGCCACTATTATTCCCATTTTTGGTCATTATTTTTTTAAAAAAATTTGTTTTCCCAAGTGCTAGTTAAACCTGTGTTAGTCATGCAAAAATGTCTTCTTGATGCTTATGATTAAATATGAGTATAGGCAAAGTATTCCATATTGGTGTGATGAATGATAGTAGTAGAATATTTCTAGATTTAAAACATTCACTTAATACCATGATGCATATTCTTTTTCCTCAGTGTCCCTCCTATTACAAGTGTTTGTGTTGTAGATGCTTTGAATTGTAGACTTTTGTTGAGTCATTTTACAAAGGATTCATTAGGAGATCTTTTGTATTATGCATAAGATTTTTAAGTTTTGAAGACTTGTCTCTTCCATTTTGTTTTGGAAAATTATGCATTGATGCAAAGGAGGCTTGAATAAAATAAATCTAGACACATTATAGGATGGAAATGAAATTATTGTGAGAGTACTTTCCTTTGCATCGAATCAAAGATCAAAGGAATTGAACCTAAGTTTGGTTTAGAATTGGAGTTTGACTGAATCCTTGGCCATGCTATGTGATTCTGGGATACCATAATTCCCCCCACCATTTGTGTTATCTACAGTAGTAACATAAAAGAATAATCCTCATCTAAAATCCATTGCTGTGGAAGTATCCAACGCTTCTATGCAATAGACGTTGTGTTGGGAAAAATGATTAGAGCATCCACTTTCAATGGTCTAGTTGTTCTTCTCCTATCTAGCATGAAAAACAGACACTAAAGTGCCTTCAATATTAGCACTTGCTTCCAAAGAATTTTCCTTCACGAACTCTTAGAGTTAGCAGAATTAGTTTCATCTTTAAAGCCATGAACAAGCATTCACCATCATTATCATCATCCCCATAATCAAAATTATCATTAAATATACTTGCATCTTCTCTAACATAATAACTTTTCTTAATCATCTTACCCTTTTTCTTCTTATTTGTGTCATTCAAAGCTCTATTTGGACATCTTGAAGCAAAATTACTTATCTTTCCACAATGAAACATTTGAAATGCTTGACTTACTTTTGTACTTACCAGTACCTTTTTTCATTCTCCTTACAAAGTTTTCTTCCACATCATCAAGATCCTCCTAATTTGATTCCATAGTCTTCTTTGATTTTCTAGCCTTAAAATTAGTCTCAAATTTTGCATTACTTGTACCAAATTCTCTCATCTCAAAAGCAATTAAAGAACCACACAACTGATCTCTGGTATATTGGTTCAAATTTTATAATTCCTCAATAGCAAAAGCTTTATGACTATAAGATTTAGGATGATTTTTGAGTACCTTCTTCACCACTTCTTTTAGTTCTCCACCAAGACCTTTGATGTTATTGACAACTTCATCCACCTTCTACAAGTAGCTTATGATGTTTCATCTTCAGACATTTGTAGGGTTTCAAACATGATCTTCAGATTTTGCATCTTAGCTTGTTTGATCTTGTCATCTCCTTCATAAATTCTTTCTAACTTTACCCAAATTTCTCTAGCATTTTTTCAAATTCATAACTTTCACTAATTCAAAACTAGCAAAGCCACTTAAGAGAGCATACCTTTCTTTACCATTATTTTCATAGGCCTTGATCTCATCATCAGGACTCAGACCATTTGCAGGCATAGTATATCCTTTCTCAATAGACTTCTAGATTTCAAATCCAAGAGAAACTAGAAAGCCTTCCATCCTTGTCTTCCATAATTCATAATATGATCCATCAAATAGAGGAACATATTTCTTGTGCGCCATCCCAGATCTACCTCAAGTGGTTAATCTTTCTTCCAAGGAACCTCACTCTGATACCAATTATTGAATGCACAAGACAACTGAGAGGGGGGGTGAATTAGTTGTACCTTAAAACTTCAAAACCCTCACAAACATTCATATCCACATTAATTCCATTAACCCTTAATTTGTTAGATTGATTTATTATGAAAGCAAATAATAAAAAAACAATCAAAGCAACACATGCACAATGAAACAAAAGATCTATATGGAAAAACCAAGAAGGGAAAAACCACAGTGAGGATTAGCTCACAATATAAAGTAATATCAATATCGATTACAAAGGGCTCATTGCCAGAGGACTCACTGCCTAGAAGAAAGAAAGGCTCACTACTAGAATAGAAAAGAAGATAGAGAATAATGTTACAATAAAAAATCCATTTCAATGCAACAAAAAAATCCACCACAACATCACCAACACATTCGTAGTCTAACTAAAGAATTATAGACACCTTTCGCTCACTACATTTAGTAATCTAACCCATGAAATCTCACACCGCACTTCACAAATTAACACCTTACCACTCTGCAATTCAAATCATTCATATCATACTCATCTATCTTATCATCTCTCAACAACTCATCACTTGCTTATACCATCTTCAACCTTGAAAACATTCTCCAAGGTTGTCTATGCACCTCAACCATGCAAATTAAAATTAGGTCGGCACCAAAAAATTCCTGCGGTGGAAAGGAATGAAGGTGGACCACAAAACACCTTAGCTAGGACTTAAATATATTCATACATGCCACACCACACTTCCAAAAACACCGAAGCAACTTCACAAGTAGTGTAAGGTTGACTGAACCTATGTTAACACCATTAACACTTAAGTACACAATTTGATCCAAAGAAAACTCGTGGACAAAAAAATCACCTAAATACAATCTGGAATATTCCACTAACACCTTGAAATCCAACAAATTACTTCGCAACAAATTTCACTTTAAGAATGTACACACCTAGTACATTCAAACAATCCTGCCACACACTGCAACTCAAGAAACTAACTTTTGAAGCACCAAACCTCAAACAAATTCAACTATCATGGAGAAATGCGGAGAAAAAGAATTTCTCTCATTCACCACTATAGTACATAGTTCACACATTGGTGAACATAACTTCCTCTACACATCGATCCAACACACCAAATTCTAGATATAACACCACTGAACACCTTTGATCAACATATCCAAATGTACAAGTAGATCTTCAACCCAGAAGAAATATGAAGCAAAACCATAATGCTACACTGCAACATAGAACACCACTGCAACACACTATTTCCTCTTTTTATTAAAATTTTCTCAAAAGAACCTGGAAACCAAGCACTAGAGACACATCCTCAACATCTTTAGCACTTCCTCATCACTACCAATCCAATTGCAACATTGCAACTCAACCACACATTCATAGACATTAGCTTATGAAAGAAACACTAGAGGTTGACACTGGTAGCTTACTAATGACAACAAAATGCAACTAATCAAAGCATCATCAGAGACAACACCGACTCAATACCGACTGCTCACATCCTTGCAACAATCTCCTATTCATATAGTTGACACCAATGACAACACCAAAGCTTGTTGAAATCAATGACAACACCAATTGCACATACTTGCAACACATAGAAAATTATCAAATAGTCATAAGTAAGTCTTTGAAGCTCTACTCAAACTAAGTGAGTGGAGTCACAATTTGATGAAACTATGATGATGTTTTTATAGTATGAAGAAAGATGTCAAAGAACAAAAAATGATTGTGGGTATGATAGAATAGTATGGCAGTATTTGGCAGGAGGTAGTCAAGGTTAGACTCATGTGCAATACACCAAGAAGTATAATAGTGGTAGGGAAGTCATTAAAAAATAAAAAAAAATAGGAACAAGGATGCCAACAATGTTAAGAGGTTACATATCCTATGACAATGTGAACCTGTGTTATCATAGAAATATTATCACACTTTTTGTGTTGAATAATATTTTATGGATGTGTTGAAATGGTTTTGGAAAGTGACAGTTTTTATGATAGTGGATAGAGGGTCATGAAGAAATTAGGAAAAGTCAAGATTCCTCTTAGAGTTATCATAGTAATGATATTCCATGTAGGAGATATCAAAGGAAAGTGGGACCTAATGGCAGTCCATGTGAAAAGAACACAATGGATCTCTGAGAGACCTTCACCAAAGTTGTAGTCCTCTTTGAAGTACACATTCCAAGGGTTAGTTACATGACAGTAAGGAGGATAAAGGACAATAAAAAGAGATCACAACTTGAGGGTAACATATAGATGGTCATAAATGGGCATGTTGTCATGCATGAGAAGGTTGCACATGTGCTAGAAGAAATTAAGGGTTTGTTCTTCAAAAGCCTTATTTTAAACCCTTATTATCATAGTGCATAATGGAGATTGTATAGATGTTTGATTCAATGAGAATACATCATCAGAGGAATGCCATCACAATGATGACAATTTAAGAAGTCATAATGAGCAATAAACACCACAGTATGTTGACCTTAAAGAAACATAGAGGACAATGGTATCATTGGGCTCATGAAGATTATTCATATGAGCGAAGGAAAGATTGGAGCATGCTAAACCTAGTAGGGTATAATAGTGGAATGCTAAATAAAATAGAGGAAGTTTGAAATGAACTCTCATCTCATAAGATAGCAGTCTTATGACAGAGCAAAGAACATTAACAAAAGTTTCTAAGCACTTCAATTAATATAATATTCAGAGATGGTTAAATATTAAGTCTTCTAAATGGATATGACAATAATAGAGGATAATCATGCAATTTTCAACACCTTAGGACCTCAGAAGTATTGTGAGTGGTATTTTGGTTAAGATGAACTAAGGTACAAAAGATAGTGAAAGGAGCACAAACATGACAAGTAAAAAAGTTGTGAACAAAGGACAGTGGCATGATCTAAAGGACTATCATGTTGAAAAGATGAAATGGAAACCTTGTAAGTAATAGTAAGATGATAGTTCCATAATAAAAAGGATATATTTTAGAAGGTTTCCCATAAAAACAAGGCAATCATAGCCTTGGAATGATAGTGGTAAGAACATAAATGAGTGATGAAGATTAGGATAAAGAAGCTTTAAGACATGAAACATGTGTCATTTTTTAGACCTAAAGTTTCTCCTACACCCTCCTAGGTCATTTAATCATTCCCAAGGCATTTTCCACACACCCTATGATTGTGAAATAAGGAGTCATAGATAATTGCAAGGATATAATGATAGTTTAATGAGGTGGACAGTAGTTGAGAGGATATCTAGGGTAGTTTTATGAAATATGAAATAGATTGAGAGAATATAGGAGGTAGTTTGAGCTAGTTTAAGGTAGTTGAAAGCATCTAGGAGCTATTTAAGGAGCCTTGATTGATAGGTAAAAAAAAAAAAAACAAGTTTTATTCATTTAACCACCATCATGGAGCATTTTAAGGAGCTAGAAAATAGTGATAATGGTTTTGGATGCCTAGGAAGGTTTGACCCAAAAAAATTAATGTGACACATGTCTTTAATCTCTTAAACTATGTTCCTAATGTTTGGAAAGTTGTTGGATAATATATTCAAGGAAGCCTAAGGGTAGATTTTCATTCAGTTTTGGTTATTCTTAGCTATTGTATTGTAACTTTTTGAAGGTTCTTTCAAGTGAGGACAACATTGTAACTCATTTTCAAACTTGTATGTAGCTATAAGAACAACATATTATCAATAAATTCAATGATTTTTCCTTCTTAATAGTTGTTTCATTGTGTGTACATGAATGATTGATACATATTTCTATGGTTTTATGTGTAGATCCTCGAGTATGTTTGCCTCATTCCAACGTATTTAGGCAGAAAGTACATGTCTTATAAATGTCATAAGTTATGTTATTAAACCAAATGATGAAATAAAGGAAATGAAGCATGAAATATGAAATAGGAAATTGATGTCATCTTGGATGATGTCTTGTAATGCAAATCTATAATCTAGCATGTAGTGGCCATGAAGAATGTAGATCTTGATCCTTGAATAGGATGTGTAACTTGATTCTTGCAAGTATATCTTCAATGCTACATCCACTTCTTTAGCTCAACAACACACATGAATGCATCAAACCCTTGTCATGATGATATGATCTTGAATTGCTGCAATAAACTCTTGAAATTTGCCTTGAAATTCCTTATGAATGCTCTTGTAATGCTCTAATTTTCTATAATGCTTGAGTGCTTGAAAGTCTAGGATGTCTCATAAAATTTCTAGGAGAAACAATGTGAATTAACCCCTTATTTATACTAAATTAGGAGATTAACCCCAAAATTCAAATAATTAAGGCCGACACCAGATCTAGAAGAAAAAATTATTAAATTCCTACTAGAATCAAATTTGAAAAGGGGGTCCTCATTAAGGGAGGACCCATTCGCCACCTAGGGTGAGTGGGTTTTGGCTCAATTTTCCAGGACCTAACCTTGGGGGATGGAAAGAGTGATAAAAACCCATTTCAGATCAACTCGGAAATAGGGGTCCTATTAAGGGAGGACCCATTCACCACCTAGGGAGAATGGGTCTTGGCACCATTTTCCAGGACCTAATTTTTCCCAATTAAATGTTTTATTATTTGAATTATGGGTGTCAGGATAGATCTTCGGGAGGTGTCATAAATAAGGTTTAAATTTGAATTAAAGGGGATAATTAGCTCCAATTAACCACAATTAATTAAGACCACCCTAGATAAATGTGAAAGTGCTTTACAACACCTGAATATGGTACAAATTTAAATACACTTTATTAAGAAGGAGCCCATCAAACTTAATTAAGTGAATAAATCCTAGAAAAGTGTGAAAGTGTGTTACAACACTTCACAACACCTTTGCAAAGGATCAATTAAAGCATTTTTTAATCAAATAAAAGTATTAGAATGATGTGAATGTATACAACACATTAAAAAACTATTCCAAGACACCATTAATTTATTTTTAATGCAAGTTATCAAACCATGTAAGGGAAAAAGGCTACTTTTTTCATTACTACAAGGTTACAATCATTTGGTGCATCACCTTATTAAGCTTAGATTTCATTTCATATTTTATTCACCCCTTTTCTCAGTATGCAGTAGTAGTATAAGTTTAAATAGGTGATTATCAAGGGAACCAACCCTCTCTGGAGATTCACTCCAAACTATGGGCAACCCACAAGCCCTGTAGTGTTTCCATGTTTCACTGGATTATTGAGTTAAACACTTGGTAGGGATGCAAATCCAAGTGACAAAAAATTCTATAAAGGATCTAACTTTGTAAGTGTATAGCAACCATTGATTACTAAATAATATATTAAGTTGCTCTGGAGTGTGAGTTTTTTCTCCCAAAAGGTTTTTTCTTGTGAAAAACATTACTATGATATTTTCTTTTGTATTAATTTCCTTTTAACTACATGATCAAATTATTTTTTCTAAGTGCCTCCTCTCGTAGATTAGTTTAGGAAGCGTATTACACACATGTGTGTCATTTCATTTCGTATCAAAGCTTGATCACTGATGGGCCTAGGAAATAGCTAGTTTTCTTGTGTTTAGTTTATGACTTTTAACATTTCAAGCTACTAAGTTCATAGACAATCATGAACCTTATATATCTTTTGTCTTTTATGCATCCTAAACTAGACTTTACTATGTGGAAATATAATTATGATATGATGATGTTTGCATGGGAAAATGTGTGAATGTTCATGAAATTTAGTATGATTATGTGTTTAATTCATGATTGTTAATGATGTGTATATTTGAGATGAAGCAAACCTTTTGCAAATAGAATAGTTGTAGCCTACAACAACTAGAGTGCTCAACCCGCAACAAAAGGATCATACACAGATTGCAGGGGAGAGTCTAGAATGGTGAAAATGTAATAGTTCTAGGGAATAATGAAGGTGATCATTGAAGTGGTTAGTTGTGAGTCACTAGATCACCAAAAAAGATGACAGGATGAAAAGAAGTCTATGTCAAGGAGGAAGCCAACGTGAGAGTTTACAGTAAGCACATTTTTGTCAAACCGTTAGGGAAAAGTGTTGGATGTTGTGGTTGTGTTTCTGATATGTGGTTGTCATTTATGTCAACACTATTAGCATTTAATGTATTGAAGGTTGTATATGTCGAGGATATTGAGAAAATTGTAAAAGAAAGTATTGCAAGTTCCAAGTGGAACTATGAAGGTCATGAAGGTGTCTTGTTATGTACATTGAAGATCAATTGCTGTGGAATAAAGGGTTTGTTGTTGAGTGTATCTAGTCCATCCTCCAGAAGTTTTAGAAGTCCACAAAAAAGATTTGTTCAAAATTATGAAGATCTGTGTTTTGACAATGTTTTTGTGGTCTCTGTCAGTGTTCTTGATTAAAGTTGGTATAATTATGGTAATTATAGTTGCTGTGAATGCTTCTCTATTATTTTCTTGGTGTTCTTGGATGTTTCTAGATCATGCTCTATCTTTGTGGTACGTCCACAATGATCAGTGTGCTCGTGGTCAAAGATTTTTCTCTGTATGTTCGATTTCTCATGTTCTTGGCCGACATGATGGGTGTAACATGTGGTGGATCTTTGAGGTGAAATTAATTGAAGTCTTTTTGTGTTGGAGTTGTTAATTTGGGTCTCCACTATGTTGTGGCTGACCTTGGTGGATTTGCATTGAAAATTTATTTATAAATTTGGGCCGACATTGAAAATATGTTTTATATTTCTAGCCGACTAAGTTGTTGATGTAATCTCATGTTGCGAATTTATAAGAGCGATTGTTTCATCAGTGTAAAGTGTGCTCAGTGTGGTCCCATGTGTGTATGTGTGAGTATCATTTGATTGCAAAGTAGAGTGTGAAGAAGACTAAACAAAGTGTGAAGAAGTTTGAGTGAAGAATGAAGAAGGTTTTTCTATGCTTAACTGGAACTATAATCAGGCTTGTGTAGAAGCTATTTTCTCAATTCACAATTTGGATGGTTTTAATCCAAACCTTTCTTTGGATAGTGAGTCCTCTTTTGTATTTGAGAAGTGAGCTCTAGGAAGTGTGCCTGAATGCATGTGCATTCCCATTATTTCTCATTATACTTAAAATAGGGCATGATATTGTGGACTAACCTCCATCATGGTTTTTCCCCTAATAGGGTTTCCACGTAAAAAATCTTGGTGTTCTCTATGTTTCTGATGTGTTGAATGTTTATGGTTTATTGTTTATTCATTAGATTTGAGATTGAGCTAAATAAATTTTGAAAAGATTTTAGTATTATGTGACAACTGATTCACCCCCCCTCTCAGTTGTCTATCCTTATTTTTCCAACAATTGGTATCAGAGCAGGTTCCTCTAAAGAAGTTTAAAAGCTTGAGGTGATATGAGATGACATCATACAAGAAGGACAGTACTAGATTTGATGGAACAAATTACTCATTGTGGAAAGCTCGATTGGAGTGTCATTTGAAGTGTATTGGTGAACCCTTCTGGAAAATTACAAAGAACATATATGTTATTCCTCAGAATGGTCCTTCCACTGCTGATGAGATTAAAGAGGCTGAGAATAATGTCAAGGCTATGGAAGCTTTCTTTGAGTGCTTTAACAAATTAGGAAATGACAAATGTGTTAGGTCTGAAGAAAGCTCATGAGATGTGGATGAAGCTAGAAACTTTGTATGAAGGATATGTACATGTGAAGATGGCTAAGCTATAGAGTTTGAAAGGAAAGTATGAAAATATGAAGATGGGTGAAGATGAAAATATTTCTTCTTTTATGCAAAGAGTGAATGAACTAGTGATGGGTATTAGATGTGCTGGTGATACCCTGGATGAGGAAGAAATTGTGGCTAAAGTGCCCAGATCATTACCTCCCTCCTACAAAGCAAAGAATCATGCTATTGAAGAAACCAAATCATTGACGAATGTGACAAGGGACACACTGATTGGTAAACTTGTTGCCTTTGAGTTAAGTGAATTTGGCGATTCTGTTCCTAAGACTTAAACTACATTCAAGGCTACTGTATCCAAAAGAAACAAGAAAAGATATGATCCAGGAGAGAGTTCTAGAGAGACATTCAAGTATGAGGAAGAAATGAAACAACTTGAAGATGAAGAAAGAGAGGTAGAAGAGTTGGAAGCACTGATAGTGAATAAAGAAGGTAGAGGACAAGGTAAGTATAAAGGAAAGCTTCCTATCAAATGTTTTTCTTGCAGTAAAATAGGTCGTTTTGCATCAAGGTGTCCTCAAAGAGTTCCTAGATCTAAGCCTTACAAATCTAGATTCCAAAAGAAATGTTACTTTGCTGAAGAAGGTGTGACTGATGATGAGTCTAATAAAGATAATGTAAATGAAGATGATTGGGTTTTCATTGCTATCAAGGAAATTAGTCCTGTGGCTATTGAATCTACTAAAGTTGAGAAAACTCTTGCAGCCTGAATTGAAGAAACGGATGAGGGGGTCATTGGAAACAGATGCTCACATCATCTGACTGGTGAAGAAAATAAATTTGTAAGTCTAGAGAAGTATGACGGTGGGGTTGTAAGATTTGGAGATAACAATGCTTGTGTGATTCGTGGCAGAGGATCTATTTGTCTTGGTGGTAAGCATAAAACTAATGATGTTCTTTATGTTGAAGGCTTGAAGCACGACTTGCTAAGTGTTGGACAAATGGTGGACAAAGGTTATGATCTTTAGTTCAAAGATGGAAGATGCAGGATATATGGAAGCTTTGGAAATGTAATTGCCTCAGGCAAATAGACAAACTATAATATTTTTAACCTGAATATTGCTAGTGAAAGTTGTTTAATTTCTCAAGTAGATGAAAGCTGGTTATGGCATAGAAGGCTATGTCATATGAATTTTTATAACATTGTCAAAATAAGTTCCATTCAAGCAGTAAGAGATCTACCTAAGCTAGTGAAGCTTGCTAGCACAATTTGCAAAGAGTGTCAGATGGAAAAATAGACTAGAGTTTCTTTTCAGAGAAAACATCATTCAAATGGATTGCTGGAGTTGGTACATACTGATCTATGTGGTCCTTCCAGAGTCAAAAGTATCCATGGTGAAAGGTACTTTATGTTGCTTATTGATGATTACTCTAGAATGATATGGGTTGCTTTCTTAAGAGAAAAATGTGAAGCATTAGAAAAGTTCAAAAGATTCAAAGCTATGGAAAAAAATGAGAAAGGTCTGAAAATCAAATGCCTAAGGCCAGATAGAGGTGGTGAGTTCACCTCGAGGGAGTTTAATTCTTTATGTGAAGAGCATGAAATCAAAAGATAGTTATCTGCTCCTCGAACCCCTCAACAGAATGGTGTTGCTGAGAGAAAGAACAAAACAATTATGAATGCTACTAGAACAATGATGATTGAAGGAAATGTGCCTCACATCTACTGGAGTGAAGCAGTAAGCACTGCTGTGTATACTTTGAACTGGGTAAATGTAAATGGTAATTCTGGTAAGACTCCTTTTGAATTATGGTTTGGTTATAAGCCTACTGTTAAATATTTCAAGATCTTTGGAAGCAAATGCTACATGAAGAGAGATGATGATATAGGTAAGTTTGATGCAAGAAGTGATGAAGGAATATTTTTGGGTTACTCTATTAGAAGAAAGGCCTACTGGTGCTATAACAAAAGACCGAGGAAAATGGTTGAGAATGCAAATGTAAGAGTTGATGAGGATTCTGCTGAATCATCCAAATATTGTGGTTATGATTCAGATGAAGAAAATACAAACAAAGGGAAGAATGTTCAGACACAAAATAAACTTTAAATTGTGCCATATGTTCCAGTAAGACAACTTCAATTTGTTCTGGGAAATCAAGATAGTCAAGAAGCAAAGATAAGTGCAAGTGTAGAAGAAAGAATAGAAGAATCAAAAGTTCGAGAAAATCCAAAAACTCTGAGGTATGTAAAGCTAAATCATTCTGAAAATCAAATTATAGGAGATAAGAATAAAGGAGTGCAAACTAGAAGAAAGATTGCAAAAGAGTATTTCCTAATTTCCAAGATTGAACCTAAAGATGTCAAAGAAGCCTACAATGATGAACACTGGATGGAAGCAATGAAGGAAGAACTGATGCAGATTGCAAAGAATGATACATGGATACTAGTTACCAGACCAAAAGATAAAAAATGTAATTGGTACTAAATGGGTCTTTCAAAATAAGCTAAATGAACAAGGTGAAGTGGTCTGGAATAAAGCAAGACTAGTATGTAAAGGGTATTCACAAATGGAAGGTATTGATTTTGAAGAAACCTTTGCCCCTATTGCTAGAATTGAAGCCGTAAGGTTATTTCTTGCTTATGCTGCATACAATAACTATAAAGTCTATCAAATGGATGTGAAGTCAACTTTTTTGAATGGTGAGCTAGAAGAAGAAGTATATATTGAACAACCTGATGGATTTCAACTGATTGATAAGGAAGACATGGTTTTACGATTGAAGAAAGCTTTGTATGGACTCAAGCAAGCCCCCAGAGACTGGTATGCTAGATTAGACAAATACTTACTAAAGCTTGGATTTAATAAAGGTATTGTTGACAACAACTTATATTTCAAATTGGATCATGATAAAGAATTAGTTATTGAGTTTTTCTTGATGACATTATTTTTGGAGGAAATGATAATCTATGTATGAGGTTTGATGATGAAATGAAGAGTGAATTGAAATGAGTATGATTGGAGAAATGCAGTTCTTTCTAGGATTGCAAGTTACTTAGTTAGACAAGGGGATCTTCATATCTCAGTCCAAATATGTGAGAGAATTGCTAAAGAATTTTGGCATGGATGATTCAAAACCTGTTGGTACTCCCATGGTAACCAGATGTAAGTTGACATAGAATGATGATTCTCCTAAGGAAAATCAAACAAGATACAAATCAGTGATTGGTGGATTGCTCTACTTAACTCAAAATAGACTAGACATTATGAATGTTGTATGTATGGTTGCTAGATTTCAGGATGATCCAAAAGAATCTCATGTGACTGTTGTTAAGAGAATCTTTAGGTATCTGAAAGAAACAGTTGATTTTGGGCTTTGGTACCCTAAGGATGATGATCTTACTTTAAATGCATATACTGATGCGGATTGGGAAGGAGATGTAGATGACATAAAGAGTACTAGTGGTGGTGCTTTCTTCTTAGGGAAGAAGCTGGTGCCTTGGTTGAGCAAAAAAAAAATTCCATTTCTCTATCTACTACAGAGGCAGAGTATATTGCTGCTGCAAATAACTGTACTCAAGTGATGTGGATGAAATAGATGTTGAAAGATATTAGAGTAGTATATGATGAACCTATTGCCATATACTGTGATAAATCAAGTGCAATTAACATATCAAAGAATTCAATGCTACACTCTAAGACCAAACATATATCAATCAAGTTTCACTTTCTGAGGAAGAAAGTGGGTGAAAAATAAGTCAGACTAGAGTATGTGCCTACCAAAGAACAAATTGAAAATATTTTCACTAAGCCATTGCTGAAGGATACTTTTGAGTGTCTCAGAGGGATGCTAGGGGTGATTACCCCTCCTGATATGAACTAGGATGCATTAATTTGCATCAATCCATGCATTTCATGATCATATTTTGATCCGGATTGATGTTTTCATGGCTGCTACTCAAGGGGAGTAGTCAGATGTGCAGATATGTGGTTAAGAGCTCATATGTGGAAAGATAATGTTTATCTTTGCCATTGATGTCAAAGGGGGAGAAGAGTCATGTGAAAAAATACTGCTTATATGGAGTAAAAAGTCTTGTGGGGAGAAGATCTTGTAGAAGAAGTCAAGGAAGAAGAGTTAGAATCTAAGGAGGAGTAAGTGCTGATTGAGAGTTGGGTTGATGGTGTTTTTCACATCATGTGTTGCCATCAATTCCAAAGGGTGAGATTGTTGGATGTTGTGGTTGTGTTGTTGATATGTGGTTGTCATTGATGTCAACACTATTAGCATTTGATGTATTGAAGGCTGTATATGTCGAGGATATTGAGAAAATTGTAAAAGAAAGTATTGTAGGTTCCCAGTGGAACTATGAAGGTCATGAAGTTATCTTGTTCTGTACATTGAAGATAAATTGTTGTGGACTAAAGGGTTTGTTGTTGAGTGTATCTAGTCCATCCTCCAGAAGTTTCAGAGGTCCGCAAGAAGATTTGTTCAAAATTATGAAGATCTGTGTTCTGACAGTGTTTTTGTGGTCTTTGTGAGTGTTCTTGATTAAAGTTGGTATAATTATGGTAATTCTAGTTGCTGCGGATGTTTCTCTATTATTTTCTTGGTGTTCTTGGATGTTGCTAGATCATGCTCTATCTTTGTGGTACATCCACATTGATCGGTGTGCTCGTGGTAAAATATTTTTCTCTATATGTTTGGTTTCTCATGTTCTTGACCAACATGATGGGTGTAATGTGTGGTGGATCTTTAAGGTGAAATTAATTGAAGTCTTTTTGTGTTGGAGTTGTTAATTTGGGTCTCAACTATGTTGTGGCCAACCTTGGTGGATTCGTGTTGAAAATTTATTTGTAAATTTGGGCCAACATTGAAAATATGTTTTATATTTTTGGCCGACTAAGTTGTTGATGCAATCTCATGTTGCAGACATATAAGAGTGATTGTTTCATCAGTGTAAAGTGTGCTCGGTGTGCTCCCATGTGTGTATGTGTGAATATCATTTGATTGTAGATCAGAATGTGAAGAAGATTGAGCGAAGTGTGAAGAAGTTTGAGCAAAGAGTGAAGAAGGTTTTTCTGTGCTTAACTGGACTGTAATCAGGCTTGTGTAGAAGCTATTTTCTCAGTTCACAATTTGGATGGTTTTAATCCAAACCTTTCTTTCGACAGTGAGTCCTCTTTTGTATTTGAGTAGTGAATTCTAGGAAGTGTGCCTGAATGCATGTGCATTCCCATTATTTCTCATTATACTTTTAACAGGGTATAATATTGTGGACTAACCTCCACTGTGATTTTTCCCCTAATAGGGTTTCCACATAAAAAATCTTGGTGTTCTATGTGTTTCTAATGTGTTGAATGTTTATGGTTTATTGTTTATTCATTAGATCTGAGATTGAGTTAAATAAAGTTTGAAAATATTTAAGTATTCTGTGACAACTGATTCACCCCCCTTCTCAATTGTCTATCCTTATTTTACCAACAAAGAGTTCTAATTCTACTTTTCTTTTGTCTTTTTCAATTATGATTTCTGTTACAAATACTAGTCCTCTCCCTATTCTAGAGGAGAGTGGACATATGCATTTAATTTATGTTTTTAGTCCTAGTTTAAATAAAACTCCTCCCATGCCTATATATTGGGATTGGTGGTTGAGGAGTGGATCTAGTTGAAGATTTAGTTGATAGTTCTATTTTATGTTTTAGCAGACAATATTTCATTGTTAGTTTTCTATTAATTAAGTTGCAATAGATATGAATATCTGAATGGAATATCTATTGAAGATTCTTGTCACACTATAAGAGTTCAAGTTCAATGCAATAAAGGTTTTAGTTCATTGTCATGATTGGTTGATTCAATAGCACATATTTGAGTTTTCTTGTGGGTACAATTTAGGCAAGGGCCAGTTGAGGTACTGTAACCCACCTTGTTTTCCATTGCTAGAGTAGATATTCATTATTCCATTTATTCTAGATAGATTCTTAATTATATTTCCATGAATAATATTTCAGTAATACGAATTGTATTTTGTACCATCACATTGAGTTAGTCTCTAGAGAAGTTAGAAGTTAGGAGGTTAGTAGTTAGTAGTGTTAGTTAATTACAAAGTTCAGATTTAGCAGTTAAAGTTTTTTACAACATTAAGCTGAAGGTACCTGTAGCATCAATAGCAGATTAGGTTATTCCCCTTTTGTAATTTAACACTTTATTTCCTTTTCCAGCTTTTTGTGTTTCATGTACATGTCTAAATCACCTATACTCACTTATATAGGCCATGTAAAGTCCATGAATGCACATACAGTGCCAACATCATCAAAATATTACAAATCCCTAGTTGATAGTTAAATGAAGTCTTTGTGAGGGTTTAGTGAATTATTCAGTTAGGAACCTCTCCTCTGAATTGTGTGTCTACCCATAAACACCAAGTTGATTGAGCATTATAAAGGCCTTACATTTTTGGTGTCATTGCCGAGGATGGTGGTACTTTCAGGATTCTCTTGTGTAATTTCAAGCTTTCATAGTTTAGTACTTTATTTTTAAGCATTAGGGTAATTAGGTTTTGATCCATCAACATAGAAATGCTTTACTAACATTGTGCAGGAACCATTGATCCAAAAAGTCACAACTATTATATGTGAAGGCGATGAGATGCTTTGAGAATATTTCTCCCCTCAACACATGAAGTTTTAGAGGATATTGGTGATCAAAGTGAATAGAGTGAGGGTATTCCTAAAGAATATTTTTCCCTAACAACAACATCTAGGTCAGATACAAAGGAGACTTACCACATAGATATCATCACTATGAGTGATGCTATAGTGGAAGACCCACTAGAGCATGTAAATTTTGAGTTCCCCATTGCCAACTAGGAGAGAGAAATTTCCTTGAAGAACATACCTCCTTCAACATTACTTGTCTTCTATGGGTTGGTCACTAAGGATACAAATACCTTCTTGTTTGATTTGGATGTGTTGTGTAGAAGTTATGATTATACTATAGATGCACATAGGCTCAAACTGTTTCCAACAACATTGAAGGATGCTGCTTTGGGATGGTTTATGGGTTCGGGAAGAGATGTTCCAAATTGGATTTCCATGAAGAAAAAGTTCATGGAAAAGTACCAAGATTATTGCAGAGGAACTTGTATACACCTAAAATCAGCTAGGATACTTAATTAATTAAATACACGTTATTTAATCAATAAACCTCTTATTTCGTCTACTTATAAATAAATTCTAAATTTATTTATATAGTTCACATTTTCTAAATTCTTCTATCTTAAATCATATTCCTCTAAGTTTAATTAAATAAAAAAATTCAAATAGTTTGTTTTATTTAATTAATATCTTCTTACTAAATTTGAATAATTCCAAATTTGAATTTAGTCACATGTCTACAACTTTTCCTCTTGCCTCCTCATCAAGTGTCTCATGAATTTAAATATCCTTAACATTTAAATAGAATTATCCTCAAATTTTTTTGAAACAACCTTGGACACTTGGCTCTTCCATTTCATTTATTCTCTCTAACACTTGGCAAAGTGATATTTTAAAGGGAACCATCTCCATGATTCCCTTTAACTTCTTCCTTCTCCACCGTTCATCTCTCCGGCTAAAATCTTGACCGTCAGTTGCTACCACATCACAATATGCCTTGGAAATCTTATAAAAACAATATAATTCTCCAAAATTTCATATCCCATCTTTGAGTAAACCTACTATGTAGAGTTTTCATGAGAGCATTTAGTGTTTGAGCATTTAGAGCATTGGAGCATTTAGCAATTAGCATTGTAGAATTAATAAGTTTAGAACCATGGCTTAGTTATTAGCTGCATTTCCATTATCATAGTAGTTTTTATACAACATTTGCATCATAGTCTTTAGCATCATATCCTTATCACATCACCATTATCATTTACAACATATCATATTGTTTATCAATCATCATGTAGGAATGATTTACTGCATTTCCAACATTCCATTCCTTAGGTTATCATTCTAACATTCATAGTGCATACACAAATCTGAGAGCTAATATTATTTAATGAATCCCTGAAGATAAGAAACAATGGAATGATTCTAGGTAATTTGCTTTGTTTCAATTCAATTCAATTTGCTACTCAATTCTCTAGTATAATACGTTTCATTGATTGTGTCGTTTTACTACTCATTTACTCACATTACACAATTCACACAATACATTTTGGTGCCCACCGTGGGGCCTAGCCCCTTTTTATTAATTTTTTTTAGAATTTTTTTTACAGATCTGGAAGTGAACTCTTATGTAGCGTATCCATTATTTCTTTCGGCGCATACAAAACATCTTTTAGCGCATCTAGTTTTTGTTATGGAGCATCCAGAGCATCTTTGAGTGCATCTAGTTCTTGTTACGATGCATCTAGAGCATATTTCAATGCATCCAACTCATATTTTAGCGCATTTAGTAGCTCTTTTAGCACATCTGTGTGATCTTTTAACACATGTGGCTTCTATTTTAGTGCATCTAGTTTATTTTGCAGAAATTCAAAATTATGAGAATTGATTAGTATTTTCTGTGTTGCAGGTGCTTAATACACTGGTCAAATATAATTATATCAAATTACTAATGATGTTTGTAGGGGCTGGAGTTGTTTTAATGCTTTCTTTTGATTAAATTAGGAACCTAGTTTAATTAGAAGGTTAAAGAACCCCTTGTCTACTATGCTTGTAAAGTGATAGGCCTATGCTCTCCCCTTCACTGGGTGACTAGAATGCTAGATTCACTATTTCTTGCTTTATATTAGCACCTTTAGAAGGTCTGTCATAGTGGGAAAAAGTACTCACCCTACAAGAATGACCTAAGTGGAAACAACTAAAGCCAAGTTTTCTGACCCACTATAATCAAAAGTGAATTTGAGGAAACCTACAATTCGACGGTAGTGCACAAGATGACCATCCCTAAAGCCTTTGTTCTAAAGGTTGGGAGGTCTCTTAAGGGAGTTTATCTATTGCCACACTAAACAGAAACCCTTATTTGACTTTGGTTAAGACCCAGGAAAGGCAAAAACACGGGCACCCTCTAGGGGGTGACATGGCTGTGTGAGCTGACATAGTTCTAAGATGTGGGTTGTGGTATTTTAAGTGACCCTTGACATTAGAAAAGTGCTTGAACTATTTTCTCTTGTGATATACCTATGGAAATCAAAGGAATCAAACCATATTCTTGAATACACACTCAATGTTTAGTTCCTAGGTTGGAAACAATTGTTTTACAACTTACTACTGTGTTTGAAATCATTATTCAAGGAATCATCCATTTAAAACACTTAACTCACATAATTCACAAACAAGGAAACCAAGAAAAAAACATTGTTTAGAAGATTATACCCTGGAAACATTCAGATTCACTGATTTAAAAGAAAAATAACTAGACAGACTATCAAAAACATTGAACACTTCAGTTTAGTGCATGCATTCCCTTTTCTGGCACATACACTACTTTTTCTAGTGCATCTAAGTCATTTTACAACACATTTGGTTTGTCTTCTAGTGCATCTAGGGCATTTTCTAGTGCATCTAGGGTACAGTCTGGCACATACAGTCCATTTTCCAGCACATCTGGTTCACTTTCTGGCACATCCATTTCATTTTCTAGCGCATTTTCAAAACCTTTTAGTGCATTTACCTACTAGTCCAATAGAGAATTAAGTTGAAATCACATTTAGGGGTAGTCTAGTGCATCATTGGATTGTTTTAGCGCATTTAACCCATTTTCTGGCACATTTGACTCATTTTCTAGTGCATTGAGTCCATTTTCTAGTGCATTCAGTACATTCTCTAGTGCATTGAGTCCATCTTTTAGTGCATTGAGTCCATTTAATGGTGCATTTGGAGGACATTCTAGCACATCTAGGCTGATTATTAGCACATCCATTCCATCTTTTAGCACATCCATACCCTATTTTAGTGCATCCGGTAAATTCAAAACCAGAGAGTTAAATTCACCATCTTTCAGATAATTTGAACCAGAATTAAGGATCTTTTTTAGAACAGAATAGTTCATTAGTCACACCAATGTATCAAACTTGTTGAAACTAACCTTTACAAATGAAATTATTCAAACTAAACCAAGATCTAACACCTTAAAGTTACTAATCATCAAACACACCTCTGATTATTAAGCTGAGTTTCATCATCAGGATCTATCATCCTTCATCATGAAACAATGTTGTATAATCATATTTAACTCAGTCTTATCAATAGGGTTTGTCATTCTATTTGGCTTAGTTATCATCCTTGGAATTTCTCAAATAAAGATCAAAGTTTAGTAAGATTATTACACTTTTATGCCCATTCAAACAAGATCACAAAAGCAGAAACTCAAGGAAAAATAACTTGAAACTCAAAACACCATGGTTGAAGGTGAAGAAAATCCATTCCATAAACTCCACCAATCTGAAGGTGATGTAATAACTGAGGAAGACATCCAACATGCTCAACAAGATCCAAATTTCCACAAGTTCCTAGAAAATATTTTTGAAAAAGATGGGGAAAAATACTTTCTAATGTTGGCTAATCAAGGTATCAAACTTCCACATGACTTTGATGTTAATCAATTGAAAGAACCTCCTAAAAAAATGAAACTGATCCACCAAACACAGATCCAATGGCTTCATTAACTCATCAAATGAAAAATCTCCAACAACAGATTCAAGAGATGCAAAGAGGAACCACAAAAAGATACTTGATACAAGACATCTTCCCATATCCTTTTGATCAAACTATTAATATGATTCCTTTTCCCAAACATTGTGAATTACCAAAGTATGATAAATACAATGGTAAAATAGATCTAATAGATCATGTAAGGGAATTTCAAACCACGAGCCTTGAATTTTCCCACGAAGAGACTTATTTGATGAATTGTTCCCATAAAGCTTAGGTGGGAAATGCATGGAATGGTTCTCCAAACTTTCACTAGGAATTAAAACCTTTGAAGAGCTAGTTAATAAATTCATCACCCAATACTCCTACAACATCCAACACGAGATAACTGTGAAGGACCTTTGCAATACAAAACAAAAAAAGGGTGAATCATTCCTTATATTTTTACAAAGATGGAGAAGGTTGTTTGCAAGATATTCTTGTCCCATACTTGAAAAGGAAAATATGGAAATATTCATTGACAATCTAAATGATGAGATGAGCTATAGACTTGAATTGCAATGTCCACCTACCTTTGAGAAATTGATTGAAAATGGAATAAAAATCGAAGAAGCTTTGGTCAAGAGAGAAGTCATAAAAATTTACAATGAAGGAAACAACTCAATAAATTATTCCAATCACTATAACAAAAATGATAAACCAAAGTTTTGGCGAAGAAATAAAATTTTTGGTAACAATGATGGTGCAACTGAAACAAAAAATGAAAAACTAGTATTTAACTTGACAACAACTTCCACCAAGACCAATAAAAAAACAACCAAAACACCAATCAAAACACCAATCAAGACATCAATTCAAACAATGCTGAATTTAAATCACCACCATATCAAACATCATCAAATCGAAGAAGATTCACACCTTTGGGACAGTCACTCGAATCAACATTAAAGGAACTTCTTGCAGCCAAGGTTATAACATTACCAGAGGCACGAGAGTGGGAACCAAGAGTTAAAACTTAGTGGTGGAATGATGAAAATTATTGTGACTTTCACAGAAATAAAGGACACAAAACAAATGATTGCATGCAACTGAAACATTTGGTACAAGATTTGATTGATAGAAAAGAAATATTTTTAGGACCCCAAACAAATGTTGACCATGGAGCATTTAAGAATCCTTTACCAAATTACGAAAATGGGGAATCCTCATCATCAAACACCAAAGGGAAAAATGTGAACTATGTTTATGATTCTACTATTCTCCATATTGAGGTAGTTGAGGATCAAACTAAGGATATCAAAATCAAGGGCCAAAGAGACATTATTGCAGCTGAAAATTGAATTAATGACATCACAATTGAACATGAACAAAGCATTGTTACAAATGAAACTCATCTTCATGACATCAACACTAAATAACATCAAATTAATGGCATCATACCAATAAATTTGATAAAAAAATTTGCTACAACTGATAATCAAATTAATGTCATTAAAATAAGAGATAAAAAAGGTTGCCAACCAGTCAACACAACCACAAGGGGGCAAGCCAAAGTAATATTGAAAGGAGCTACATCTAAGACACCTGCTTCCCCTGTAACTAAATACAACATAGTTGATCAATTGTAGAAAATCCCAACTCAAATATCAATATTAGAACTCCTCAAAATCTCACCAGCTCACTAGGAAATTCTAGAAGAAGCTCTAGTAGCCACCACAATACCAAATAATCTAGAAGTTTTCCAATTCAAGGATATGGTGGGACACTTGATCGTACCTCATTGCCATCATTTTCTGAGAATGATGATGTGTCACTCACCCATCCACACAATGCTACTCTCCACATTGAGGTTTTAATTCACAAACACTACGTCAAACATGTTCTAATAGATGGTGGAGCTGGCCTAAATATCTATACTTTAAAACTTATCTGTGCACTTGGATACTCAGAAAATGCCATTGATGCTAGAAGAGAAATCATGATAAAATCCTATGATGATGAAGAAAGATCTTCCTAAGGACTAATTGTGCTACCAATTCAAGTGGGACCGGTTGTAAAAGATATAATCTGCCAAGTGTTAGACAAGGAGTTGACATACAATATACTCTTGGGACATCCTTGGATTCACAAAATGCAAGCAGTGCCATCAACATATCACCTGTGCTTGAAATTTCATTTCAACAGGCAAGAGATTACCATTTCAACTGATTCTAACAATCCACACTATTGTAACACACTCAAAATAGTTGAAGATACTTTTGTGCCACATAACAGGGAAGCTCCCACTCCTAGTTCATCCAACAATGAAAGAAAACTAAATTCCTTGTCAAAATGGGTTGAGAAAAAGGACCAATCAAAAGATAAGGGTATCAGTGATTCTACTCCATCAAGTAGCGAAAGTTAATCAAATTCTTGGTCAAATCAGCTTGAGAAAAAGGTTCAGTAAAAAGACAAAGGTGTTGGTGATTCTTCTCCATCAAACCATGAAATTCAACTTAATTCCTTATCAAAATAGTTTGAAAAGATCCAATTAAAAGACAAAGGGGGGAGTATTCAATTGAGCAGTCATTATGTCTTTCACAGTTTCTATCTTCTCCTAAGTCATATGGGTATCCATCCACATCAAGACAACAATCCTCACAACCAACCACGCTCTTTGACGATAAGTTTGTAAAAGTAGGAACTTTAGTGGATGAATATGAAGACAAGGATGTTTTAAACTGGTTGTACAAAGATGAGGCATCACAAGCATCCACTTCCAATGTTCTAACATAGCCAAATGGTAAAGGGTTTACAATCCTAGAGAAGATGGGATATGAAGGGAAAGGTCTTGTCAAAAAAAGAAAAGAAGGCATTTTTGAACCAATTCAGCCCATCACAATGAATGCCAAGGTAAAAATAGGGCTAGGATATAGAGAAGAATCAAAAGAAGAAACCATGCAGTAGAGTGTTGAATGAATCCTCCAATTGCGAGATAGCTCTGAAATGGATTCTAATGAGTATGAATGGGGCTCACTCTCTAAAGAATCTTTTCATGACAAAGAAATTGATGTGATACAAAGGTATGCACCAACACATATGAAGGGACAAAGCTCAGGTTCTAGATCTCTTGAATTTGGATCACAACATATCGATGATTCTTTACCATTGGTATACCTCAAACTAATTGATTGGGACCAAACCGAGTTGCTTAACATCCCCATCTTTCCAAACGATGATGCCATTGTGAACTTCCTTTGTTCTAACAATCTTGAAACATGTTCCACCAATAAATATCATAATGAAGCTTCAAACAAGGGTAGTTCCAAATATCTCGGCTGCAAAATGAATATTAAAAATCGATCTAATGGTGAAAACCATTTAATGGTAGTATTCGATCAAGAAAAAGTAAAAATAAAGAGTGCATCTAATGGTGAAAACCTCTTTGAGGCATCAAAAAATGGGAGATTTGACACTCTTCCCAAGCACTATCATGAGAGATCTTCAGTGTTGATTGAACCTACACAGTCAATCAACATTGGTACAACTGAAATAGTGAAGACCCTACATCTAACAACATCCATGACAGAGGAAGAAAAACCAAGCTTCACCAAATTCTCCATGGAGAGACAAGTCAACTTTGCTTGGTCCTACACTGATATGCTAGGCATAGATCTAGATATTATCATGCACCACTTATCCCTACCACTTGGAGTAAAGCCAATGAAGCAAAAATTGGAAAAAAAATCCACACATTGCCCTTCTGGTGAAAGCTGAATTGAAGAAACTACTAGATGCAGGATTTATCCACCCAATTGATTATGCTAAATGGATATCAAACATTGTACCAGTTTCAAAACCAGATAATAGTATCAGGATATGTACGGATTCAAGAGATCTTAACAGGGCTTGTATGAAAGATGAATTTCCTTTACCTAACATTAGCATTATCATGGATTTAACAGCAGGTCATGCAATGCTATCACTTTATGGACGAATTTTCAGATTACAATCAAATAAAAATAGCACAAGAAGATCAAGAGAAAACTACTTTCAAATGTCCATGGGGTACTTTCTATTGGAACACCATGCCTTTTGGGTTGAAGAATGCTGGGGCTACTTATCAACGTGCGATGACCACTATCTTTCATGACATGATGCACACCTTTATGGAGGATTATGTAGATGACTTGTTGGAAAAATCATTCACTAGAGAGGGACATCTAGAAATCCTAGATAAAATTTTCACCAGGTTGGAGAAATTCAATGTGAGATTAAACCCCAAAAAATGTGTATTTGGTGTGACATCAGCTAAAATTTTAGGATATATAGTATCAGATAAAGGCATTGAGGTGGATCTTGCAAAATTCAAATCCATCATGGAGATCCCTCCTCCCAAGAATATCAACAACCTCAGATCTTTATAGGGACGATTCTAATCTATCAGGAGGTTCATCGCACAACTGGCAGATAAAACTCATCCTTTCAATCACTTGCTACACAAGAATGTTTCTTTCAAATGGGATGAAAAATGTGAAGCAAATTTTAACCAATTGAAATAGTATCTGATGTCACCACCCATATTGGTACTTCCAACTGAAGGAAAACCATTATTATTCTACATAACAACAACAAAGGTATCTTTGGGTGCTCTATTGGCATAGGAAGATTCTGCGGGAAAAGAAAGGGATATTTATTACATCAGCAAGACCTTGAATGGCTATGAAATCAACTACACATTTATTGAAAAAGTTTATCTGGCAGTAGTATTTTCTACTCAACAACTAAGACATTACATGTTAACCCATACCATCAAAATCATAGCAAAAATTGATCCATTGAAGTATCTACTCAACAAAGCTGCCCTGATAGGAAGACTAGCCAAGTGGGTAATGATATTGATTGAGTTTGACATCCAGTATGTGGATAGGAAAGAAGTCAAGGGACAAGCCATAGCGGATCAACTAGCTGAAGCACCATTACAAGATGATCATCCCATGAACATTGAATTTCCAGACATAGATGTCGTTACAATGTAAATATAATAGTGGATGTTATATTTTGATAGATCTTACAAGCAACATGGATCAGGTGCAGGAATCCTCTTTATCACACCTTAAGGACACACCATTCCAAGGTCCTCCAGGTTAATGTTTCCTTGTACTAACAACACAACTGAGTATGAAGCATTGATCATTGGTATCAAGATAGGCGTATAGTGGAAAATCACAGAGTTGCAAGTCTACGAAGATTCTCAATTGGTCATAAATCAGGTGAATGATGATTATCAGAAAAAAGATGACAAATTGATGTCATACAAAAGAATGGTGGATGATTTCAAGAAGTACTTTATGGAGATCAAATTTGAGCAGATTCCAAGAGGGGATAACAAAGTTGTTGATGCTATGGTGACCATCGCTTCTCTCCTACAAATACCTAAAAAATAAGCTCGTTATGAGTTCATGGTTGAACAACTTTTTAATCTTTCCTATGATAACCTTGAATCCCAATTCATATGCCATCTACTCGAGGCTGAAGTTTCTATCTATGGGAAGATCTACACCTATCTAAGAGACAACACCCTACCACAAGATTTATCTCAAAACTAGAAACGTAACTTTACTCGACAAGTAGCTCGACATACCTTGATAGCCGATGTACTTTACCAACGAGGTCTTGATGGTACTCTCCTTCGGTGTCTTGAATGTAATGAAGTTGAAACACGAGGTTCATGAAGGTATCTGTGGAACTCATTCAAGTGGACTAACTCTCGCTAAAAAATCCTACGTTTGGGGTATTACTGGCCAAATATGAAAAATGAGTCTTTTCAATTTGTCAAGAAGTGCAAAAAATGTCAAATCCATGGAAACTTGATACATGCACCAACATAAGAGCTACAACCATTTGCATCAACATGGTCCTTCTGTCAGTGGGGACTGGATCTTGTAGGTAAAATTCATCCACCTTCGTCAAATTGACACAAATTCATTGTCATAGCCACAAAGTATTTTATAAAGTAGATTGAAGCTATTCCCCTAACCACAATCATAGGAAAAAAATTTGCATCATTCATCCTAAATTACATCATCTATTAGTACGAAATTCCTCAGTCCATTGTCACTGACAATGGTAGACCTTTCAAGAATCAGGATGTCCAAGAAATTTGTGAAAGGTTTCATATCCAACATCGATTTTCTACACCATACTACCCTCAGAGAAATGGCTAGGTAGATGCATCAAACATAACCATTTTGAAAATATTAAAGAAAACTATCAACAATGCTGGACGTGATTGGAATATTCTACAGAACTAGTATTCACACTCCAATAGGAGCAACACCATACACTCTTACATATTGATTTTACCTATTGAGGTGGAGCTACCATCAGTCCGTGTGTCACTAAAGGGGATCATTTCAGATGAAGATTATCGGGTGTCTAGGCTACAAGAGTTGGAACTATTGGATGAACATCGTCAACAAGCTGTGAATCACCTGAAAGCCTATCAGAAAAGGATGTCAAGGAGTTATAATCACTGAGTAAAACCAAGAACATTTCAGGTCGGTGACTTGGTCTTGAAAGAGAATCTGCAAAATCAATAGGATAGAGAGAAGGGGAAGTTTGAACCAAACTGGCTAGGTCCCTTTGTCATCGTATCAGTCTACGGATCTAGAGCATATTAGCTATCCATACTTGAAGGAGATTTATTTGATGAGCCCATCAACTGCCTACATCTCAAGAAGTTCTATACCTAGTTCATCTAGTGCACGTTAAAAGTCTTGAAAAAACACAAAAAAAACAAAAAATTTCTTGAAAAAATGGTTACCCCAATGAAAACCTGGAAAATAGGCGTCTTGGTGACAACAAAAATAAATTAAAAATACAAAAAAATAAAAAATTGAAAAATACAAAAAAAGTGAAATCAAAAAAATCAAAAATAAAAAAAATCATAAAATCTAAAAAAGTGCAATAAAAACAAGTAGTGAAAACTTGGCAACAGGTGCTATTTGTGATAGATTAGCTTTTCCATCTATTTGAGCATGTGCTGACCATTCTCTTTTGCCATCATTCTACTTGTCATCAAAAAACCTCATGTACATATCCTGACATTGTAGTCGTGTCTCACCTTGGACTGGGGGAAAAATCCTGAACTCACTGGTGGCAATATACTTTGAGCTTAAACCAACAGACAAACAATAGTAAGAAAACATAGTGAACACAACGATCATAGTGCAAATCACCATTGAACATTAATAATCAAACTTTGCACATCAACCATCCAAATCAAAGAACCAAATCAATCAATCAAAACAAATTTAAATGGATGATGTTCTTTCTGAATCATGGATTTATCATGTTAGCATGAATGTTCAACTGTTGCACTTTGATACATCTCAAAATAATAATGTCAAGTGTACAAGGATGTCCAAATATGGGTTGGTCACTAAGGATACAAATACCTTCTTGTTTGAGTTGGATGTGTTATGTAGAAGTTATGATTATACTATAGATGCACATAGGCTCAAACTGTTTCCAACAACATTGAAGGATGTTACTTTGAGATGGTTTATGGGTTCAGGAAGAGATGTTCCAAATTGGATTTCCATGAAGAAAAAGTTCTTGGAAAAGTACCAAGATTATTTTAGAGGAACTTGTATACACCTAAAATCAGCCAGGATACTCAATTAATTAAATACAAGTTATTTAATTAATAAACCTCTTATTTTGTCTACTTATAAATAAATTCTAAATTTATTTATATAGTTCACATTTTCTAAATTCTTCTATCTTAAATCATATTCCTCTAAGTTTAATTAAATAAACAAATTCAAATAGTTTTTTTTATTTAATTAATATCTTCTTACTAAATTTGAATAATTCCAAATTTGAATTTAGTCACATGTCTACAACTTTTCCTCTTGCCTCCTCATCAAGTGTCTCATGAATTTAAATATCCTTAATATTTAAATAGAATTATCCTCAACAAATTTTGAAACAATCTTGGACACTTGGCTCTTCCATTTCATTTATTCTCTCTAACACTTGGCAAAGTGATATTTTAAAGGGAACCATCTCCATGATTCCCTTTAACTTCTTCCTTCTCCACCGTTCATCTCTCCAGCTGAAATATTTCCGTTGGTTGCTACCACATCACAATATGCCTTGGAAATATTATAAATACAATATAATTCTCCAACATTTCATATCCCATATTTGAGTAAACTTTGCAGAATTTTCATGAGAGCATTTAGTGTTTGAGCATTTAGAGCATTGGAGCATTTAGCAATTAGCATTGTAGAATCAATAAGTTTAGAACCATAGCTTAGTTATTAGCTGCATTTCCATTATCATAGTAGTTTTTATACAACATTTGCATCATAGTCTTTAGCATCATATCCTTATTACATCACCATTATCATTTACAACATATCATATTGTTTATCAATGATCATGTAGGAATGATTTATTGCATTTCCAGCATTCCATTCCTTAAGTTATCATTCTAACAGTCATAGTGCATACACAGATCTGAGACCTAATATGATTTAATGAATTCCTGAAGATAAGAAACAATGGAATGATTCTAGGTAATTTGTTGTGTTTCGATTCAATTCAATTTGCTACTCAATTCTCTAATATAATACATTTCATTGATTGTGTCATTTTATTACTCATTTAATCACATTACAAAATTCACAAAACACATAATTAATAGGAACAAAGATGATAGTTTTGGAATGAAACAAAAATAAGATTAACCATTGGAGGATTATGTAGAAAGATTCTAGTTTTTCTTAAAGAAGTCCCACCAAAATAGACTCTCAAATGAATCCTCAAAATTAGTCTTCTTAAGGGGAGTTAATGAGGATTGCATGGATGCCCTTAACCTCATTAGAGCAAGAGATATCTCACAATTACCATTTGATGAGATTTGCAAGGTCTATAGAAACTATTCAAGGTCTTTTACTAAAAGGACTAGGGTAGACAAGATATCTGCAATCAACAAATCATCCAATGGAATCTCCAAGGTGGAGCTAAGTAATCTTTTGTCAAACATGAAGGAAGATATCATCAACCATTTGGCTGCATTATTGGACACACTACATGTGAAGAAGAAGCAAGAAGAGGTAGAAGCAACCCTTACAAAATACTACCCACATTGTATACAAAGGAAAGCTAATTACAAGTGCAAGAAAATTGCAAGTATTTTGGAGGATAGGTAAGGGAAGCCAAAAATTCATGCACTATAAGATGAAGATGGAAAAGTATTCTACATTTCTCATAGGAAACCATGGCAACCAAGACAAGGTATGCCCCAAGATCCTTTGTGAATTACAACATGTCATTTCAACTTAGCAATACAAATTTCTCTAATTGGAACCCTTAGCCTTAGGCCAATGCACAAAGCTAATGGAAAATTCCTCAATCCAACTAGAACCAACAAAAAAATATGTGGCCACCACAATATTACCAAGGATCTAACTATAATTCTCAATGGACACCCCAAAAAAACCAATGACAACCTCAATGGAAAAGAGGTCAACAATGGATAAACCAAAACATGAATTATCAACAACCCTTGCAACCACAACAAGAAGCCATTATGCCAAACCCAACAAATATAACACCATAACCACCTAGAGCACCTCAACTGCTAGCTCAACCTACACCTAACTTGAATAACAATGCTATTCAACAAGCCTATGCTAATGAAGCTATTCAATACCCTACTTATGGGGTAGAGGTGAGTGACATCCACCTCAAATAATGAAAAATGATGGTTGGTCCTTCATCTCCTCATATCACTGAATTGGTTGATGAGGAACCACAAGCAAGACACTAGACAACTGACCTAAGGAGACTGAGTCAAATCAATTTAACCCAACCAATCCAAGTCCAGAGCCTCCATTTCCTAAAATATTAGCAGTTCAAAGGCATCAAACACAAGTTGAAATTGATTTGTTAGGATAGCTTAAAGATGTTCACATCAAAATTAACCTCATACAAGATATCAAGGAGGTTCCTTTTGTAGTGTATTAAAATTCATACCCTTTGCATTTTCACATTTGTTTGGGCTCACCTTGCTTTATTTATACTTCTTTATGTCTTAATTGGTCCTATTTTGTGTCCACAAGCCCTATGAATTATATTTTTTTGGTTAATCCCGCCATTCTCCAATGCATAAATGATAATTTAATGACTCCATCTATGTCCCCTTGAATTTTTGGGTCGGGACTAAAATGCCACCTAGGGTGTCTTTGTCCCCCAAAGATCTCGGGACCCTAATTTTGAGGTATCTTAATTGAGCCCCTTTTTGGTGTCTATGCCCCAAGTTTCATGGCTTGGGACTAAGACGCCACCTAGGGTGTCTTAGTCCTCCTTGAGTCATTTTTGAGATTTAATTTCAAATCTTGGTAGGATTTATCCTCCTTTATTTAATGAATTCATATGTTGGCTTGGTGTGATGTAATTTCAGGATATTAAGCATAGATAAGTATAAATACAAGGTTCATTCATTCATTTCAATCCAAGTATTTTGTGAGAGATTTTATCATAGCATAATTGAGTTCACAAGATCATTCAAGAGAAAATTCATCAAGAATTTGGAGCCATTATCAAGATTCAAGCATCATATCAAAGAGTTTCTTGCATCATGTGTTTTGTTATGCTAACATTTGTGATGTAGGGTTTTGATTCAAGCAAAGCAATTCAAGATCATTCCTTTGATTCAAGATCCATATCCATTGCAGCCATTGCACACAATTTTGGAAACTTTATAAGGGTTTGGTGAGTTGTAGCATTGCATGTTGTTCATTCACCATTTCCTCCATTATTTCTATTTCATTTAAAGGTTTAATTACCAACAAGGGGTTTGACCAAGGAAAACCCCCATTTACTAACAAACAACAAGTTTTTCCCATCTTGCATATTTGTGATTGTAGATCTAGGTTGAATTCTTGAAGATCACTTGGAGTGAAAAGTTGTAAAATTTGCAAATTTGTATTACAAAGTTGTCATCTTCATGGAAACTCACCTACAGGTTGAATTTGGAAGTTTTAGAACCTGAGATTGGAAAGGAAGCAAGTGAAAACATTGGAGCTTAGGATCACATTCAGAGTTTATAGAAATTTAGAATGGGACTAATATGCCACCTTGGGTATCTTAGTCCTCCATAGGATATGTTTTAGAGATTCCTTCAGATCTGATTCTGTCATCCGAAGATTTTGTATTTGTCCCAAAAAACAACAGTGGGAATAATATGCCATCCTGGGTGTCGTAGTCCTCCATAGCAATTTTTGGAAACTTCCTTAAATTTCTAGAATCGTCACAACATCTCTAGACTTCCCAGGTGCACATCTCCAGCTTCATAGTTTTCTATTTCATTTTATTTATCTTTCTAGGTCATTTAGTATTCATTTGCATATCACATTGTGTTTTCCAGCATTTTCTTTCCCAAGCATTTGCTTGGTGGTGAACCCATTTAAAACTAAAAGAACCCCCTCCTAGGTCCTCCTCATTGTGAATTGACTCACCTTGTGAGGTTGTTAGTCAATCCAATTGGGACTCCTAAGACATTATTGAGTGATTTGTTGGAGAAAGAGTGATATTGCAAAATATCGACATTTTTCCACAAATCATTTTATGGAGAAAGAGTAAAATGCATACCCTAGGTGGCATCTTAGTCCCAAGCCATGTAACTTGGGGCACATACACCAAAAAGGGGCCCAATTAAGATACCTCAAAATCAGGGTCCTGAGACCTTTGGGGGAAAAAGATTCTCTAGGTGGCATTTTAGTCCCGACCCAAAAATTAGGGACACAGATGGAGTCATTAAATTATCATATATGCATTGGAGAATATTGGGATTAACCAAAAAAATATAATTCATAGGGCTTGTGGACACAAAATAGGACCAAGTAAGCCATAAAGAAGCATAAATAAAGCAAGGCGGGCCCAAACAAATATGAAAATGCAAAGGGTATGCATTTTACTACACTACATTTAGCCCCCACTTTAGTGAGAGGATGAAATTGATTCAAACTCACACTAAAGTAGCCAACCACACAATCAAGAGGGGTTGAAATGTACAAATGCTAGTAAGATAGGATGATAATAATCAAGAGGGTGGCCAAGCCCCCAGGATGAAGATCCTATGGAAAACCAACATAGGAACAAAGTAACACACTTACAGATGATATGTGAAGCCATAACCATATCACAAACATACACCATCAAAGATAGGCAAAATAAAAAGAAAAAAAAAAGAAAAACTGCAATGGATCAAGCTTTGATTGGTTGTCCAACGTGGTGGACCAGGTCTAGGCTATTTGTCAAAAAAGAAAGTTTACAAGTGAAACATGCAGTCCACTATGTAAACAAAACACATGCTCAAAAGGGCTAGTGAATCTAGGTGTCCACTAGGTGAGACCCAAGGGACCCTATCAAAGCCATACCTCCATGACTTTTATAAGGTACAAAAATGCACACTCACACAGGCTAGTGAAGCTAGGTGCTCAGTAGGTGATCCCTAGGGGACCATATCAAATCCATACCTCCATGAATTTAATAAGGTAGAAAAATGCATGCTCACACGGGCTAGTGAAGCTAGGTGTTCACTAGGTGAGCCCCAGGGGACCATATCAAAGCCACACCTCTATGACTTTAATAAGGTACAAAAATGCATTCTCACACGGGCTAGTGACACTGGGTGTTCACTAGGTGAGCCCCAGGGGACCATATCAAAGCCATACCTTCATGACTTTAATAAGGTACAAAAGGAAAATGAAACAAGAAAGAGGGATGCTCAAAAGGATTTTTCTTAGTTCATGTGAGGTCTTACTCTAAGGGGACATCGTTCCTAATGTCTCCAAGAGAGGACCGATCAAAGGATAAAAGATTCACCACTTAGGGAATGCAACACATCACATCACCACTAAGGGGAATATAATATGCTAAGATAGATCACACTCTTGAAGGATATTACTCCCAATTTCACCAGAAAGAGGAAAAAACGTCGCATTAAATAAGAAAATCACATCAAAGAACATGAAAAAGGAAAAAAATGCAAACAAAATAATGCTAATGTATGCCCCCACTTAAAAGAAAATGTTGTGAGAAATTAACTTAAAGTAGCCAAAAGATAAAAAAGGAAAAAAAAGGGTTGCCCCCAGAACACATAAGGGATCTACGAATTCGGGGTCAGTATCTATCTTTGCTGCAATAATATGAGAGAGCTAGGAATTGTCATCATTCCCCAAATACACATAAAACTGGAAGAATGACACAAAGAGAGTGAAAATAAAGAAAAAAGAAATCCTTTTGGGTCAACATGGAAGAGACATAGGGTGTCTTGACACCTTGTGTCATCTCCAAAAGGGAAACACAAATAGGAAAGTAAAATGAAAGGAAAAGAAAAGATGATGAAAAAGATTTTGGGTTAACATGAAGGAGACACGAATGTCTCGATGCCTTGCGTCATCCCCAAAAAGAAAAAATAAGACAAGAAAGGAAAATGAAAGGCAAAGAAAAGATAGTGAATTTTTTTTGGGTCAACATGAAGGAGACATGAATGTATCAATACCTTGTGTCATCCCCAAAAGGAAAACACAAGATAAGAAAATGAAAAGAAAGCAAAGATAAAAGATCAAGGAAAAGGAAAAAGTATACAACATATAGAAGAATGAAGGTACAAATAGAGGAATGCACATAGAGAGAAACATCAAACAAAACATCATGGGGGATCATGTTACACACATGCAAGAAAACAAAAAGAAAATGCAAAAGACTAGTAAGGCATAGGCGAGTCAACCTAAAGCAAGTTATCTACCTCCCAATCTTATTCTATATAAGTGAAAGGTAGATAACGAACCTAAGGGACAACAAAAAATGCCTTACTAGGACGAGGCCATCTACTTCTTATCCCCACTGAGTGCAAGACAAGAATATGCTGAGGTAGGTGATGAGAAGGATTGTGTAATAGTGAAAATAGAATATTCTATAACTATTACATGACAAGGACCCCACTTTAAGGGATTATTTCTATAATGTCAAACTGTTGAAGGATTCTTATGACAGTTTGACACTCATTAGTAAGATGTCCAATAATCCTATGATATGCACAATATTTTGTGTTATCTTTAGGGAATTTTCTTCTAGTGCGAGGTGGGAGTTTAAGCCAACCTAATTCTATAAAAGGTTTCATTCGTCGCTCAATTTCGGTTTTAGTGTGTGGGAACATGTAAGGTGTTTTGTTGTTGATAGATTCACCAACTTCTCTAGATGGGATTAGGGTAGGAGGTCTTGAGATGATCTTATCATCCTTGTCATTGTTATGAGTCATTGGTTGTTCTTTAGGAAGAGGGATATTGAAATCAGGAGGAGAATCCAAGATCACCATGCCATCACTTCGGAGCCTTAGATATTCTTTAGGAGGCTTTTCGTTATGAGAGGGATCTTGGTATCCTAATCCATTTTTGTTTTCATTGGATGGATTTTGTTCTAGGATTTGATGAATCACATGTTCACTTGTTGTATCACATCCTTGTTTTCTTAAGATTGTGAAGCCTTTGCCATATGTTTCTTCTAGGTTGATTGGAATGTTGTTTATTTTGTCATCATAAAAGGGTTGAGTATTTGTTTGTTTAGAGGAACTAGGTTCGCCTATTGTAGGGAACTTATGTTTAATTTTTGCTTTAGTTTCAGGATGTAAGTAACCAAACATCTCAAGAGGTGGTATTGTGGGATAATCTGATTGTTTCATGGAGGGATAGAAAGATACATTAGCCTCAAGGTTATCAAGACAATTGTGTAGGAACTTATTCATGCTATCATCATCTTCTCCAATGATGTCAACATCACGAGGAGGACATGTAGTAGGAGTTGAGTGAGCATGAGTGAGTTCAATTTCGTTAGGGTCATTACTAAAGGCACAATTTGACACATCTACCAAAGATTTCAAAGACATCCACAAATTTCCAAATGACATATCCATGATGCAAGATTGAACAAATGCACTTGAAATGAAAGAAACAATTTTTTTTCTAGAAACTAAAACAAAAAATAGAAGGCAACCCACAAAAACACAAAAAAGCAATGATCTTGAGAACTAGAGAGTCAAAGTCAACATGGACTAATATTCCAAGAAGGGAATCTTGGTCCTCCTGGTGAGATTCTGAAGTTTTAGGGACTGAAACAAACAACAAACAATAGACATAGACTTCTGAGGAAAAAATCCTAAGAGGGACTAAGACACCAGGAAGGGTGTTTTAGTCCTAGTAGAGATTTTTTGAAGAAAAATAGTAAATTCTGGAATGTCAATAGTGTTTATAAACTGCCTATGCAAGATACTAATGTTAAGAAATATAAAAATGTCCAAATAAGTGCAATAAAAAGTAACTAGGAACAAGCAATTGAATGCAATATGAAATGATTTTTTTTTTCAATTTTGAATGCAACAAGAATATTTGTAAATGCAATGAAGATAAATAACAATGCACTTTTTAGTTTTTCAATGAAATGAAATGATTCAATGAAGTAAAGATGCAACCTATATGAACTTTCACTAATGCAAATATAAGAAACCCTAAATGCAATTTCACTAATGCAAAATGTAAGAAACCCTAGATGCACTTTCAATACTACAAGATGTATTGCAAGAATGAATACAATCTAGATCTAAGGACTTTAATGGACTCCAAATTAAAAATGAATGCTTAAAATTCAGGTTCACCAAAATGATATCACTCTTTGCATTTTCACACTTGTTTGGGCCCGCCTTGCTTTATTTATTCTTCTCTATGGCTTAATTGGTCCTATTTTGTGTCCACAAGCCATATGAATTATATTTTTTTGGTTAATCTTGAAATTATCCAATGCATAAATGATAATTTAATGACTCCATATGTGTGTCCCTAAATTTTTGGGCTAGGACTAAAATGCCACCTAGGGTGTCTTTGTCCCCCAAAGGCCTTGGGACCCTGATTTTGAGGTATCTTAATTGGGCCCCTTTTTGGTGTCTATGCCACAAGTTTCATGGCTTGGGACTAAGACACCACCTAGGGAATCTTAGTCCTCCTTGAGTCATTTTTGGGATTTAATTTCAAATCTTGGTAGGATTTAGCCTCCTTTATTTGATGAATTCATATGTCGGCTAGGTGTGATGTAATTTCAGGATATTAAGCATAGATAAGTATAAATACAAGGTTCATTCATTCATTTCAATCCAAGTCTTTTGTGAGAGCTTTTATCATAGCATAATTGAGTTCACAAGAGCATTCAAGAGAAGATTCATCAAGCCTTTGGAGCCATTATCAAGATTCAAGCATCATATCAAAGAGTTTCTTGCATCATGTGTGTTGTGCTAACATTTATGATGTAGGATTTTGATTCAAGCAAAGCAATTCAAGATCATTCCTTTGATTCAAGATCTATATCCATTGTAGCCATTACACACAAGTTTTCAGACTTTATAAGGGTTTGGTGAGTTGTAGCATTGCATGTTGTTCATCCACCATTTCCTCCATTATTTCTATTTCATTTTGAGGTTTAATTACCAATAAGGGGTTTGACCAAGGAAAACCCCCATTTACTAACAAACAGAAAGTTTTTCCCATCTTTCATATTTGTGATTGTAGATCTAGGTTGAAGTCTTGAAGATCACTT
>VDFB02049215.1:0-22451 GCA_007258455.2 Sequoia sempervirens | reverse complement strand
TATGTTGTGTTTTAGTATTATAGTTAGTCCATAAATTCCATAATGCACAGTAAGAACAAAATGATCTATAGCAACTAAGCGAAAATATGAGTACCATTTCCAAGCAGATCAAAAAAATCATTGGTCATTAGGTTCATGTAAGTTCCTTCATTTACACATACTACAACATTCATTAGAGCTTTGTACTTTGAACTATTGTTTTTTAAAGCAAATCCCTTTCTTCTAAACAACACATTTTGGGATTGATAACAAGCATTTTCCTTATGATGATAATTTCTACAAGCACAATGTCATAAGCTCCAAGGAATGAAATTTATAAATACTTAAAACATCCTATATATATATATATATATATATATATATATATATATATATATATTTCTACATTTCATTTACAAAAAATACACATTTGAGGCAATTTTTATCAAGTGGAAAAATGAGAAAAAGGGGCTCTGCAACTTGGTCACGCGTGTTTGGTTGCTTTGTGTGTGTCCTTGGGCACCTGTGGAGGAGGCTCGACCCTCCTCCACGATACTAAATCATTTCTCCAAAATACGTTTTGTATTGTGTAGTGTGGGAGCGATCCTTTCCTTTGATTTGGTGTGGTGTGGCTTTACGGGCTCCTCCCAATGGTTTCTTCTTCCGTGCTGAGGCATGTGTGTGATTGTTTTGGGGGATTTTGGTCATAATGAATGGGGATACAGTTCCCCTTGTACATTCCTTAAACGAATCGGCTTCTGGCGGGTCCTGTTAGAACTGTAAAATTTTGAAAATTTTATGGCTGTCTGTACCCATAAGTTTGCTAAGAAGTCCATGCCATAAGCTCATGAATCCATTTTTCATAACAAATTTTCCCATATTCTATCATGTGGTCCCATAGAATTCATCTAACCCTGAGTATTTCAATGTATAAATCATATCGGCAAGAGATGATACATGTCTCACCAATCCATGAAGCATTTTATACTAACATGTGTCTTTTACAGTCTATCGACAAGAGATCGGGAATGTTATACCGATATGATTTCATTTGAGGATTCATATTGACATGATGCAGTTTGTAGTCTCAACGACCAGAGGATCCTATCGGCAAGAAAATATACATCGGGATAAGTCATATCGAGCATGTGTATGTCTTACCGATGAAGTACAAAAGTGAAATATCAGTGAGACAGGAGCAATCAGAGTAACATCCTGCAGCATTCATTTGGTCTTATCGATAAGGCAAGGTGGGTTCCATCGTTGTTATCAGGGTGAGTTCGAGGAAGCCTTTCCGACTTACCATATCACTACAATAGAAATACATCGGTGGGTGGACTTAGCGATATTCATGGTCTTGCCGATAATGAAATTCATCGGCTAGACTGAAGCCATCAAAGTGAAGTCTCGTAGCATTCATTTGGTCTTGCTGACAAAATAGAGGAGGATTTTGTCATTGTCATCGATATGAAGTCATGAAGTTTTTCCGACCCCCTATGTCACACGGACAAAGTTGTACGGGATTTAGACTTGGCGATGCATGTGGAAGAAATAATCATCGGTGAGACTTGCTTCATCGGAAAGAGCTAAGAGAGTCATGCCGAATGAAGTTTCATAGGCAGGAAAACCACTATGTCTCGACGATCAGAATTGATGAAGGATATCTCTTGGAAAAACACGATGTAAGCGGAGGAACGTTTGCTCGACCCTCAATGTCATAGCGATACTCAAAACTGAAGGCACAGAGTGTCGGGGAGACTCGTAACATCGGTGTAACTGCATGACTCCATAGTGATATGTGATGTATTGGTTGTCGGGAGATCTCAGATTGTCGGTATGACTGCAAGATGTCTCAGCAGGTGTTTAGTGAACGTTGGTAAAAGCCTGAATACAATGGATCGCCGAGTTTTGAATATGAAAGGATGCGTCCTTTCAAATGACTGATGTATAAATACTCATTTTTCAACAGGGAGAGAAAAGAGGAGATAGCGAGTAAAAAATACAGTAGGATACAAAATGTTTACAATTTTGAGACTATGATGCATGTTTGAAACAATGGAGATTTCAATCGAATTCATTTGATGTGGTGACATTTTTCTGGTATCAATTGTTTGTTGTGTTAATTGAAAGTATTTCTAAAGTTGTCTCCAAGGTTGATGTTTTCTAATTATTTAAACTGATATATCAAGGATATTTTTCAGTTTATCAGTGCACACTTGTTGTATCTGTATGGTTGGATTAATTGGTTCTTTCAAGGAGAGATTAAATCTTGCTAGTCAATCATAGTAATTAGGGAATCTCATTTGGATCATTAAGAAGATCTCAGTAGTCACATCCTTGCATGTTTATACCAGTTAGAAACTTAAAATTATATGCCAAACAATTTGAGTTTCTACCAGAAAGAAGTTACTCATTTCAAATTTTCATTTGACTTCGTACACCCTATAAGGCACTAGTCTCTACTATTCCACTGTTTAATTTCATTCATTTTTACATACGAACACATTAGATTTAGGCTTGATATTTCTTATACAATTTATACCAAAATCAAACTCATTTATCCACTCTCGTTTGCCAGTGTGGGTAAATTGCTTTAAGAAATGAACAAAGGTCAAGTCTACTTTATTCAAATAGGTATACCTGCCTAGGTCTAGCAGCACCTAAAGAGAAGAAGGTTCAAATCATTTGGCCTTGTCTATTACCCTAAAACATTGTGAGAGCTTGGCAACCTCTCGTGGTTCAAACCTGCGTTTTTGAGAGCTAACAGGTCCTTCAAGTCTTTCAGAGATATTGTGGCCGGCGAGCGTGAGTATCTTCCACAAGGTGCAAAGTTTGTTGCCAACTAGAGTAATTCACTAGCGGATGATGGAGAAGAGGGGAAAGGTAAGCAATCTTTCTCTCCTCCTTTGAATTCTGTCTTGGTTCTGAATGAAGAGTTGGATAAAGCTATTTGTGAGGAATATGTGAGGCTTTCTAAGACTGCTATATTTTTGCGGCTGTCAATCCTGATAAGGTTTCCTCTATGAAATATATGGAAGAATGGTTAAAAAATGTGTGGGAAAATAAATTAGGGTTGCATTTTTATTATTGTAGAATGGTGCAAAAAGGATTATTTGTGGTTTTCTTTAATAACCCTAAATGTCAACAAGAAATTGTTAATAAAGAATTTTGGACTGTTGGAAAGGTTACCTTTCGAGCCCTGGCATGGCGTCTAGAGGCTCTGGATGAGGAGGTTTTGGATTTGTCCAACCCTCACTGGTTGGTTATCAAAAATGTTCCCCCTCAGCTCTAGAAATTTGTACCTCTCTTGCTCGAGCCTTATGGAAAAGTTTTGAGAACAGACGAGACCAAATCTCCTCTTCCCCATTTGGATGCGAGGGTTTTGGTCTCTTTAACCCCGAGAATGGATCTTACACAGATCTTGGAGATTAAAGTTAAGTTTGGTAGAATCAACTGTGTTGTGGAAACCCTCAGAGGCCTTAATGCGTGTTATCTAGAGAAGGGCATATTAGAAGAAATTGTTTGCTGATTAAAACTAAGATTGATAAAAAATCTGATAATGGAGGCAACAAGAATAATAAACAAGTTCCGCCAAAGTTTGGTGGGGATTTTAACCTTTCTGGGGAGGCGAAGGAAGGTTGTCTTCCCCTGAGAATTGAACTTCAGAATGATATGTCCACCTCTGCAAATGAGGTTGAAAGCAGTAATACAAAAAGTATGAACTCCTTAATTCAGGAAAGAAACACTGGCAAGAATAATGATTGTGAAGAGGTTAGGGATTTGATTGTTGACAGGGATCGTATTCCATCTCCCTACCCTAATGATTTGAATAAGCCCTTTTTTAATGGTAAGCTTAATGCACAACAATTGGCACTTCAGAAAATAAGGCAATTAAAGAGACCCGAGGTTAATGTGAAAGAAATCTACTCATTTAATGATAAATTTTTCAGAGATTTGAATTTTGTTGGTTTATCAAAGGACTCACAAATAATGAATGCCCATAAGAATGAAGGGGAACTGAGCCCCAAAAATTATGGGGTTTGCTTCACTGAAGCTGTTGATATTTTAATACCTTTACATTCTGGCAATGAGGCCAGTTTGGGTGTATCACTCCATCCTAAGGGGGCTGTGATGGATTCAAAACCAAACCTTGAATGTAACACCTTGAACCTTATTTCTGGATTTGAAAAGGAGATTGGGACTCAGTCTAAATTGGTATCTATTAGCCCCCTTTATGGATTGGTTAGTTCGGACGGGTTTGCATCCCAATCAGGCATGGACTCTACAGATGACCTAGGGATTCTTTCTACTAGGGAAACCATTGATGGGGAAGGAGTGCCCATTGAGGTGCTTGTTAAAAAAACCAAGAGGTATAGAAAGAAGAAGGCTTTGGATGGCACAAAATTACATGACGACAAAGATGGTAATCCCATTTTAAAAGACAAAAGGAAGAAGCTTAGTGGGGTGATCCTTCCACCCAATGCTAAGAGAATTGAGGCAGAAAATAAACTGCCTAAATGCTTTGATAATTTTAGGAGTGATAAAGGCCCCTCTATTAATGATAAAAGGAATGGAAGTTAACTACCTCTCTTGGAATGTAAGGGGCCTTGAGTCCCTTGATAGAAAATATTTAGTTAGGAGGTTGGTTACCCAAAAAAAGGAAATGGATTTCATATTTCTCCAAGAAGTCAAATCTATTGGATTTTCCTTAGAAACCAGTCTAAAGGTGATATGGAAGGATGCCTCTCAGTTTGTGACCAAGCATGAGTAGGGAAAGAGAAGGGTTGTTGTTCTAATGGCTAACATTTGGAGCCAGTATGTGGTACAATCTGGTGTATCTCCCTGTAACAGGGTTGTTTGGGTAATTGTGAAGAAGAAGGATGTTTTCTTTGGTGTCTGCTCGATTTATGCTCTTAATGACTACAAAGATAGAGTTTTTCTTTGGAAATGGTTGTTAGCTCTACAAGACATCCCTTGGATTCTGTGGGGAGACTTTAATTTTGTGGAAAGAGAGGAGGATAAATATGGAGGTGTTAGTCATGATTGGACAGAATATAAGAAATTTCATTTGTTAAGACTTAAATCTAAGCTAAGTCTTGAGGATCCCATTGAAGGCCAGAAAAAGGAATGTAAAGACATTTGGTTCACTTGGTTTAATTATCAGAAAAATGGGAGGAGAGTCCTTTGTAGGCTGGATAGATTTTATATAAATAAAGCCTTCTTTTCTGCTGCGCTCCTTAAAGATTGCTGCAAGGTGGAGGTTACTCCATACTCCCTCTCTGATCATCATCCAATAAGAGCAAGATTTGTGTTTTAAAATGGTGTTTCCTTTAGTGCAGGACCCAGAAATGGGTTTTCTCTTAATGTTAGCCGTCTTAATGATAAAGATTGTAAATGTGCCATAAACTCTCTCAGAGCCATTACTAAGTGGTTTCATAGATCCCTATCTCCCATTGAGAGATGGGACTTGAATGTTCAAGGTTGGAAGATTCTTTTCCAGACCATTAGAAGGAAAAAGGCAAAGGATAGGAGAAAGGAGACTTGTCTGCAAGATAGTCTTTTCAAGGCAGAATCTGAAGTGAAAAAGTGTCCTAATGATAACTCCCTGGTAGATAAGCTCACTATGGCTAGAGACAATCTCAGGAGGTTTCAAACTAGCAAAGTCAAGGGTCTTAAAATTAGGGCCAAATGAATTGGCTAGAGAATGGTGACAAGAGTTCTAAATTCTTTAGATATTTAAAGGAGAAGCAGGCCAAAGAATTAATTGATCAGATCAATGCAGATGGTAATATCCTTCTAAATCAGGATGAAATAAGAGGACAATTTTTCCTCTTCTACTAGAGGCTTTTCACTTATGAAGGGGGTAATGAGTCTTTCTTTCGAGCTAGGGACTATATCAAGGGGATCTTTCCCAGTCAGGTTGGTAAGGAGGCAACCCTTGAATTGAACAGAGAAATTTCTAAGGAGGAGATAAGGAGAGCTATTCTCTCCCTCAAAAATGACAAATCTCTAGGACTTGATGGTTTATCTGCAGAATTTGACAAATCTTTCATTGATTGGGCTTGTGATGATCTTTACATGGTTTATAAGGAGGCCTTTGAGAAAGGTTCCCTTGGGAAAAATATTAACAGAGGAATCATTAAGTTGATTCCTAAAGAGGGAGATAGGACCCTTGTTAAGAATTGGAGACCCATTACTCTCTTGAATGTTTCTTATAAAATCTTGGCAAAAGCATTGGCTGAGAGGCTGCCTAGTATTCTTCCTGCCATTATTAATTTAACCCAAACTGGCTTCATTAAGGGGAGGTACATCTTGGAGAATTTGGTGACAAGTTGGGAGGCTATGAATTGGGCTAGGGACTTAGGTCAAGATGCTGCAATGCTTCTGCTTGACTTTGAGAAAGCCTATAATAGAATTGAGTGGGACTTTGTGCTTTTGGCCCTTGAAGCATTTGGTTTTCTAGATTTTTTTTGCTCTATGGTCAAGACTTTGTTCCAAGAAGCTTCTGCTCAAGTGGATGTTAATGGAGTTCTATCACAGGAAATTGTTCTTGGGAGATCAATCAGGCAAGGCTGCCCTCTTGCACCTTATTTGTTTGTTATTGCCTCTGATGCTCTTCATTATATTTTGAGGGATAGTTCATTGACCCTCGAGGTAAGAGGTATCAGGTTGCTGGATTCAAATGAACTTATCAATCTCCATTTTTCTAATGACACTTCTATTCTTGTGAAGCTTGAGGAGGATAATTTTGCAATTCTAATTAAGAAACTTGAGATCTTTTGCTTTGCTTCAGGGGCAAAAATTGCCCCCTCAAAATCTTATCTTCTTGGGTGGAAAGATAAATCCCCTGATTGGGTATGCAGTTATGGTATCCAATGGGGTGGTTCTCGGGAAATTGTGAGATACCTTGGTATCCAATTTGATATTGAACCCAATTTGAAAGATATGTGGTGTTGGATAAGAGATAAGATTGAGAATAAATTAACCAAATGGAACAAACAATATCTCTCTTTTGCTGGGAGATTCTAGATTTGTTAGAAAAAAATTTCTTCGTATAGCATTTATTTTGCCTTTGTATGGTTTTTCTGCTCCTACCAAATAAATGCTATTGAAAAAAGAATAAGGGAATTTTTCGTGGTTTGATGGTAAAGGGAAGAAGAAAACACATTCTATCAAATGGGAATGGTGTACCATTTCCAGAGCAAGAGGTGGTCTGGGGCTAAAGGATTTGAGGATCCAAGGTATTGCTATTGCTTCTAAATGGGTGATTGGAGCTTTGGATGGGGATGAACCATGGAAGGTGCTTGTTAGACACAATATTGCTAATGTTGTGCTTAAGCATGCTAAATTTTGGAAACTTCTTCCCTTCAGTGATATTCTTAGCTGTGAGCGGTCTATGTTGCCTGTAGGGTCCAATGTTTTTAAAACCTTATGGAAGGCTTGGGAAATTGTCAAGAAACTCTAATCTAACTGCCATTTCACCAAGGAGGATAATAGGGCCATCTTTTCTAACAGATCTATTTTGTGGAACCGGAGACACAAGGGGAAGCCCTTGGCTCTTATACAGGGGTGCTCTGCTAAAAGTTGGGCACTTAAAGGAATCCTTTGCTCTAAGGATATTTTAATTAATGGAAATTTGAAAGACTAGAATGCCCTTAGTGCTGAATTTAACATTCCTCAAAGTAACTGGAGAACATACACAATGTTGAGAGAGGCTTGTGGCCATATCAAGTTTCTGATTAAAGTTTTAAATGAACCCCTTAATTATAAAGAATTTGTGTGGCACAATGGCAACAAAATAATGAATGTTAAAGTCAAAGATATATATTCAATGCTTACTGATCAGGTTGATACTACTAAACATATGAATAAATCTTGGCAAATGAATTTGAGCAAGGATCAATGGCAAAGAATCCTTTTGGAAAATTGGTAGAACAAACTTGAGGCTAAAAAAGTCTGCTTTAGATGGCTTTTGATTCTGCAGCAGCTCCATTATAAATCCAATACAAATGATCTTGATATTTGCTCTTTATGCAGGAAACCTGAAACTTTGTCTCATATTTTCTTTGATTGCATCTTTTCTAAAGAAATCTGGAACATGTTTTGTTTCTCTCATAATATCTGGGGGTATAATGGAGGTTTAGATTCTATGAATATGCTCTTTCTTCAAAATTGCAATTTAAGTAAAACTAGTGCATTGTTTTGGCATATCCTTTCTAGTGAGATTTTGTGGGCAATTTGGAAATCTCAGAATGAGGACCGATTTCAAGGTAGGAGAAGATTGCTTACTGAGTCTTACAAGGGACTCATATTTCATAATGTGGCTATTCAGGTGTTCATCACTGTGGAGTTGTCGAAGGATAAGTTCTGGAAATACTTGGAGAACAGGGAAATTTCTATTGATATTATGGATGCCAGATATGGTCATATGTGGTAGGAAGGCCACCCTGGTGCAAAGGTTTTTTTAAGGGCCCTTTAGTGTTTTAGAGATGAACTTAAAGAAGAGCAAAGAACCAACCCTAGTTTGTACAAGGGTAAAGAAGTGGTTATTGTACTGATGGAGTAGCAGAAGAACAATGTCCCTGACTTTTCAGCTGAGGTTAATGCGGCTCAGACTCTGATGGCTCCTAGTGATGGTGGCAACTCTACTTATTCTGGTTGTGGCAACCATGGAGTTAGCAAAAAGCAAGTTTCTCAAGCTACTCAAAGATGGTGTTGTGCTTCTCCACCTAAAGGAAGTCATTTACGGGCACTTGTGGCAGCAGGGGCACCGCAGTTCGATTGTATTCATGCAGGCATTGAAGACCTTCAAAGAGGAGTTCAAACACCAAGCCAACAGAGAGAAAGGTTCCAAAGATGCCAAAGCAGCTCAACTGTCCACCATTTCCAGCCATGAGACGGAGAATGTGTTTTCTAAAGATGAACTTGACGTCATCAGTACCTTAGTCAATTGGGGTACTTGGAGGATTTCAGCGAAAATAGGAATTCTGAAAATGTTTGTTAGAGATGCCTCTATATAATCTGTGTTCTAATTCTGATACAATATGTCTTGTGCAAATGTTTTATATTTCTATGTCTATGTTCGGTCTATGAAGAAGAGTGGACAAGAAACAAGAAGCAAACAAGGAAAATCCGACCAGGCAGCAATCACAGGTGAAATTGCACTTAGCCTTAATATCTGGTTATTTGAAACTCAACACAATAATGCTTGTAAAATTATGATAGAAGACTATGATTCGACCTGTACATTGCATTCTCCTCTCTTATTTGTTGACTTGTCCATGCATATTTTATTGCCACAATTAAATTCTGAGAAATCGTCCTCCGTGACCCATTAATCCTAGGGAAGAGGGAACTTTGCATTGCATGATATATTCTGGTCACTGTCCATAGATAGACCATAGGTGGCATTATACATGACAAACTCAGCCAGACATTATGGCTCTAACCACATGAAAGCATACACTCTGCCCAGATAAATATAGTAAGACTAGACTGCATTATACTTAATTGATGTTGAACTACTTATACTGCAATTCCACTTTGACTGTCGCTATGATCATTAAAATACATTATAATGGGATTCTTTGCATAAATTATTGAGGGCATACACACATAATGATAATTCCAGGAATTCACTCATAGGACTGCATTTAGATCTGTGTGATGTTGAACCTTAGATTTGCTAAAATGCATTTTCAATGTTAGGAAATAAGCTCATACGAATGGACATGAATATATTTAATGGCTACATCTGCTTGTGCATCTTTGAGACATTTTCATAATACCTCTCATTGGATTATAAGCTCATGTTAAATACTTTCATAGCATAATGGATGCAAATACAAATAAATCAATAATGGAGCTGCATATTTTGTGATTGTATAAAGATTGTCTGCTATGTGCTTGTAACCCTATCAAGAAGGATGGATAATGAGTGAAGTGGTTTGCCTTAAAACCCCACCTAAGATTCCATCCCACAGGCCCAAGACAAGGGTCGGGCCATGGAGGGGTGGGGGTCCCACCTAAGATCCTATCCCATAGGCCCAAGGCAAGGTTTGGGCAATGGAAGGGTGGTAGGCCTTAGGCCACTTTGGTCTGTATGGCTCTCCTCCCCCAAGGACGAGTGTCTTTCGAGGTGTTGCCATGAGTGGAGTATGCAGGTACTAAGCCACTAGGCAAGAAGGATTGTGATGGACAACCTCTTGAACTTTATAGGAGGGCTTCAGAGTGGGTCCACCCATGACACTCCTCTTATGTTTATCAATCTACATTTATGATTATGTCTGATTTTAGATACTAGATATTAAAGCTAACATATAGGCATGTGGACATGTATGTATATGGTGAATGCAGGTATCACTTCAAGGTTATTGTAGAAGGCCATTGGGTGGGAATAGAGATCCAAATCCTTTAACCTTCGAGCAACCTTTGAACCAGATAGGTAAGGGACATCACAGTGGTATCAAAGCCCCTTTCCTGCCATCCCGTGGGAAAAAAATGCAAACCTACCACCAAAGGAACCCTAAGAATAATACCCTAGGAAACAACCTTATGGGTGACCCATTACGAGATGAACTTAGGGCCTTCATGGAGAATAGTGATAAGAAAACCCAAGCCCTAATGGAACAAACTAGAAAAACTAGCCAAGCCCTAATGAAACAAAATGAAAAAACTAGCCAAGCGTTACTTCAAGCCCTCCAAAACCTGAGTAGCAATAACACAAAAGAAGCAATCTCTAACCACTTCGAGAACAACCACCCCACACCCTCACAAGACATGAGCTCTAGACCCACCCGACCCCCTTTCTTGCCAAGTGAAGAACCTATGAAAGAAAGTAATATCAATAGACCCCTCATAGAGGATGTTGATGAGATAGTTGCAGCCTATTATAGACTAGAACCAAAAATGAGGGAGTTTGTGCCTTTTAAAGACTATTGTGAGTCCAAACAAAGAGCCATCCCTAGAGGGGAAGGAAGGGACCCAACCAATAGAGAACTCAAGAATAGGGTAAGCAAATTAACCCTCCCCAACTTTGACGAAGAAGGCAAGACCAACACCCAATTATGGGCTCAAAAATTAGATACCTAGATCTATCCTTAAGCCCAACGACAGAAGCAAATGCCATCAAGTTTTCCATTTTACACCTAATTGGGATGGCCCATGATTGGTGGCATCACAATCTCATTACTCAAGGCCATCAACAAGTTACCACCTATGATGACTTTACCCAAAGATTGATAAAAAAAATTGACCAAAGGCACTCAGAATGGTACTTTAGGGAACTAACACAATTAAGGCAACAAGGCACTATAGAAGATTACACAACCGAGTTTCAGAAGTTAGCAGTCATGGTTCCTGAAATTTCCCAAGAGAGACTCACATATTTGTTCATAGAGGGCCTAAGATGGTCGGTTAGAATCATGGTAAGTGCACTAGAATCCACCCGCCTAGATGAAGATGCTCAAAAGGCTATGAAATATGAAGAAAATTGGCCAAGGGACAAACCTAAGAAATTTGCTTCATCATCCAAAACCCCTCATAGAGAAGAAAGAGACAAAAAGGGGGAAATAACCAAAACATGCCCTTGGTGCAAAGAAAAGAGGGACAAAGATCACTGGTGTAAGAAAATGGAAGAGCTGAAGAGAAAGGGACGATGTTTTAGATGCCAACAACCATGGGGGAAAGATCAAAGATATAGTGGCAAAGCCCACCAACTTGAAGCACATCCAAATGATGAGTATCCCAACAAGAAGGTCAAAATTGAAGGTGAGAGAGTCAAGCAATATTAGCCACAATCTCCCAAGCCTCTAAACATAGCCCATTCCACATTAAGAGCACACTCAAAGGACATAAAATAATCACCCTTGTAGATAGTGGGGTATCCCATAACATCATCGACCAAAGAATAGTAACCCAAAGGAAACTAAGAACCATGAATTTTGAGGGGTTTGAGGTAGCAACAACCACAGGAGCTAGGGTACAATGTACAACAATAGTGCCCCAATTGGAAATTCTCCTAGGGAACCACCTCATTATAGAAGACTTCTATGTGGTCCCCTTAGATGTTGACATTATCTTGGGAACCCCATGGATCTACTCCTTAGGTTGCTTTATGTTTGATCTTCCAAACCAAACCATCTTTTTTCAGCATGAAGGGTAGGAAGTCACTCTAAAAGGTTTACTCAATGGGGCCCCAAAAGTGGTCTCATGTAAAAGAATGGACGGATCTTTAGATGAGGGCAGGGAGAATGGGCCACCCAATGTATGATACTTGACAAAAGCACCACACACGGAAAGGCCATTGACATGGACATCCAACCCATTTCAAGAAAATATAGGAAGGTGGTTGAAGAAATTCTGCCAGGGCTGACACCTAAGAGAGGGTTTGAGCACACCATAGAATTGGAAGAAGGGTAAAAACCAGTCATAACCACTCCATACTGTCATCCCCATAAGTACAAATAGGAGATAGAGAAAAACATTAAAGAACTGCTTGAAATAGGGCATATTCAACCCAACTCTAGTCCTTTTGCATCATTTGTAGTCCTTGTCAAAAAGAAAGATGGCACGTTCAGAATGTGCATAGATTATAGAGCTCTAAAAAAAAATACCATCAAGAACTACTACCCCATCCCTCAGATTGATGAACTCATTGATGAACTCCATGGAGCAAGGTTCTTTTTCAAGATTGATCTTCGGTCAGGTTATCACCAAATAGGAATGAGGGAAGAAGATGTGCCTAAAACAACTTTTCGGTGCCACTATGGGAATTTTGAGTTCTTAGTCATGCCTTTTGGGCTCACCAATGCCCCTGCTACCTTTCAATCATGCATGAATCACACCTTCCGTGCAAGCAACTCAGAAATTTCCTACTAATATTCTTTGACGAAATTCTTAAATATACAGTAAAACATGGGAAGAGCACCTCCAACATATTGATGAGACCCTCAAGATTTTGGAGAAAGAATCCCTATATGCGAACACATCAAAATGTGAATTTGGCATGGAGGAGATACTATACTTAGGCCATAAAATCAATGCCCAAGGGGTGAGCGTGGATGAATAGAAAATAGTAGCTATCAAGGAGTGGCCTAAGCCCAAAACCCTCACACAGCAAAGGGGCTTTGTAGGATTGTGTAGTTATTATAGGCGCTTTGTGAAGGGATTCTCAAAGATTGTAGACCCACTCACAGACTTAACCAAGAAAGGGACTTTCGCATGGAGTGAAGTATCCCAACAAGCCTTTGAAAGGTTAAAAGAATCCATGAGCTCATGCCCAGTTTTGGCCATCCTCGGCTTCACCTTACCCTTTGAACTACAATGCGATGCATCCAGAGAGGGGATTGACACAGTTTTGATGCAAAATAAGCATCCTATAGCTTTTGAAAGCCAGAAACTTACCCAAGCGGAAAGACACTACCCTATTTATGAAAAAGAGATGTTGGCTATAATGCATGCCTTGGCAAAACTCTGCCAATACTTGGTCTGCACAAAGTTCCATGTGAAAACCGATCATAATAGTTTAAGATACTTCATGCATCAGAAGGACTTGAACGACTGTTAGCAAAAATGGGTTAGCCAAATACAATCCTATGACTTTGACATCGAGTATGTGAAGGGGGCCAACAATGTGGGAGAAAATTCCTTAGCTAGACAACCTTGCTTGAAAACTATAACCAGTATATCTGCAGATTGAAAATATGACATTATTTCAAAGTATGCCAAAGATCTCCAAGCCAATGAAATCTTGGAAGGACATCCCCCCAATGAAGAATACAATGTGATAGAGGAACTCATCGTATATAAGGGTATAACCTTTCTAGTGCCTAATTCCAAAGTAAAAGGGAAGGTTCTTAAAGAATATCATGATAACCCACTAGCCAGGCACCAAGGGTACTACAAAACATACAAACAAGTGAGGGAGAAGTACTCATGGAAATGGCTCAAGAAGGATGTGTTAAAATATGTGCAATATTGTATGACATGCCAAAGAAATAAAACCTAACAAAGCTAGCCAGTTGGACTCCTACAAACCCTTACCCATTCCCAATCAAAAGTGGGAAAGTATCTCTATGGACTTTATTACCAGATTGCCCAAAACTCAAGGGAAGGATTGCATATACATGGTGGTCGATAGGCTCACCAAGTACACCCACTTCTTTGCCATATCCAGGGAGTATAAGGCACCCCAAGTGGTCGAACTATTCTTCAAAGATATTTTCAAACTCCATGGTCTCCCCAAGAACATAGTCAGTGATTGAGATAGCTGATTCCTAAGTCAATTCTAGCAAGATCTTTTCCGTTTGTCTGGAACTAATCTCACACCAAGCACCAATTATCATCCCCAGACAGACAGGCAAATCGAGATAGTTAGGAAATGGATAGAAGGTTATATAAGAAACTATGTCACCGGCCAACAAAGTACTTGGGGAAAATGACTCCATTTAGGAGAATACTGCTACAATACAACACGCCACATGTCCATCAGAATGATCCCATTCAAAGCACCATATGGGTATGAACCCACCACCTTTGGGAGTTTGATTACACAAGAGAGCCAAGTGCCCAGGGCCAAAGACTTTATTCAACAGAGTATGGACGCCATGAAAACCCTTAAGTACAATTTACACCAAGCTAAGAATCAACAAAAGATGTATGTTGATCGGAACCGCACAAAAATGCCCTTTGAGGTGGGAGATCTAGTGTTCCTACTATTGCAACTATACAAACAATCATCCCTCAAGTCCAATGGAGTAGAAAAACTCAAGCCCCAATTTTATGGGCCATACTAGATTACAAGAAAGGTTGGCGAAGTAGCTTTTGAGCTAGAGCTCCCCAAGGACAACCACATTCATAACGTTTTCCATGTATCGAGATTGAAGAAAATGCTCGGCAAACAAGTGACCCCTTGTGTGGAGTTACCTCCATTTGACGATGAAGGTAAACTGGTCTTCGAACTAGAAGCCATCCTCAACATGAGATAGATGAAGTTAAGAAACATAAGCATTCAAGAATTCCTGGTGAAATGGAAGAATCTACTGGAGGAAGATGCTACATGGCAAAGCAAAGAAATTCTCAATCACACAAACCTCCAAGAACTGCTTGAGGGAAAGTAATTTTTGGGAGGGAAGGACTGTCATAACCTCCAAGGAATGACATTTATAAATACATAAAACATCCTCTTATTATATCTATATATATATATATATTTCTAAATTTCATTTACAAAAAATACACATTTATCACAAAAGGCAAAACATTTAAAAATTATACAAGAAGACATTGAAAAATTATATATAATATAAGAGTTTAACACCAAGTAACTAATCCTAACACACCTCTAAATTGCGCCCTTCTATAAGAGGTGTGATTCATCTTATAGTCACGTCCCAATGAAGGGATACATCCGCCTCCATTTAAAGATAGAAATAAGGGGAGTATCGGTGGATAAGAGGAAGAGTGGACGGGAAACAAGAAGCGAACAAGGAAAATCCGACCAGGCAGCAATCACAGGTGAAATCGCACTTAGCCTTAATATCTGGTTATTTGAAACTCAACACAATAATGCTTGTAGAATTATGATAGAAGACTATGATTCGACCTGTACATTGCATTCTCCTCTCTTATTTGCTGACTTTTCCATGCATATTTATTGCCACAATTAAATTCTGAGAAATCGTCCTCCATGACCCGTCAATCCTAGGAAAGAGGGAACTTTGCATTGTATGATATATTCTGGTCACTGTCCATAGATAGACCATAGGCGGCATTATACATGACAAACTCAGCCAGACATTATGGCTCTCACCACATGACAGCATACAGTCCGCCTAGATAAATATAGTAAGACTAGACTGCATTATACTTAATTGATGTTGAACTCCTTATACTGCAATTCCACTTTGACTGCCGCTATGATCATTAAACTACATTATATTGGGCTTCTTTGCATAAACCATTGAAGCCATACACACATAATGATAATTCCAGGAATTCACTCATAGGACTGCATATAGATCTATGCGACGCTGAACCTTAGATTTGCTAAAATGCATTATCAATGTTAGGAAATAAGCTCATATGAATGAACATGAATATATTTAATGGCTACATCTGCTTGTGCGTCTTTGAGACATTTTCGTAATACCTCTCATTATATTATAAGCTCATGTTAAATACTTTCATAGCATAATGGATGCAAATACAAATAAATCAATAATGGCTGCATATTTTGTGATTGTATAAAGATTGTCTGCTATGTGCTTGTAACCCTATTAGGAAGAGTGAATCATGAGTGAAGTGGTTTGCCTAAAAACCCGGTCTAAGATTCTACCCCACAGGCCCGAAGGAAGGGTTGGGCCATGGAGGGGTGGGGGTCCCACCTAAGATCCTGCCCCACAGGCCCGATGTAAGGGTTGGGCAATGGAAGGGTTGTAGGCCTTAGGCCGCTTTGGTCTCTATGGCTCCCCTCCCCTGATAGGATGAGTGTCTTCTGAGGTGTTGCCATGAGTGGAGTATGAAGCCACTAGGCAAGAAGGATTGTGACGAACAACCTCTTGAACTTTATAGGAGGGTTTCAGGGCAGATTCACCCATGACACTCCTCTTATGTTTATCAATCTGCATTTATGATTATGTCTGATTTTAGATACTAGATATTAAAGCTAACATATAGGCATGTGGACATGTATGCCTATGGTGAATGCAGGTATCACTTCAAGGTTATTGTAGAAGGCCATTGGGTGGGAACATAGATCCAAATCCTTTAACCTTCGAGCAACCTTTGAACCAGACAGGCAAGGGACATCACACGCAATGATTAGATACTATGCAAACAATTAATTAATCCTAGTGACAAGCACATCTATGACACTCTAACTATGTCATGTTCAAGATATTTTATTTGTATCCATTGAAAATAGAATTTATAAAGTTCAAAAAAAGCACAATGATCCCATGCCAATGTCACAAAAATAACAATGATGGTAGGGGAATAGTGCAATGAGTATGTGGATCCCATACTTAAAATGCAAAGACCAAGCATATTGTAATGGCAAAGGTATATGTGTACCTTGTTTTTTTATATGAACGAGCTCATATTTAAAATGCAAAGCTCACAAACTACCAATTTCATCTAATGTCATAGAAGTGGTTAAATGATTCCATTTACTATCTATCTCATTGTTGTTCATACTTAAAATTCAAAGACCAAGTATATCATAATGGCAAGTTATATGTGTACCCCAATTTTTTTTTATATGGAAGAGCTCATACTTTAAATGCAAAACTCGTAGACTACCAATTCCATCTAATGCCATAGAAGTGGTTAAATGATTCCATTTATTATCCATCTCATTGTTATCGAAACCCTTTGTTTTTGGACACAAAACATTGACAATAGTGTCTAGATGCTTCCATGATTAAACGTATATCTTAATATTCTTTATTGTTTTAAAGTTGGAGATAGACGTTGAATGTTTTTTTTCTATGATGTATACAATTGTAAAAATTCTATTTGTTCTATGATCAACTTACATTAAATGTCTCCATTTTATTGGTCGTAATTAAATATTTTAAACTTTTTGTGCTCCAACATATGCCAAGTTCACTTTATTTAAGTGATCATCTATCAACCTAATAAACCATACAATTTGAGAAAGCATATATTATTATATGCAAGGGTAAGATTGACTAAAACCATTGCAAAATGAATGAAGATGTCTATGTATGTTTGGTTGTACCTTGAAGAGAACGTACATTTTTTAAAAAGCTTTTATGTGAAAAAACACAAAAATCCATATTGGCAAATTTTAAATTGTTCAGAAAATCATATATGTGAGATCATATTTGTATGAAATGAATAGAGTTTTACCAATTGATAGATATGAATGGAGAAGCAAAACATAACTAATGCAAACTTGATAAGGAAGCATTCAATTTCAAATAGTTGAGTGCATTAACCATCGAATGCGAGTTGAAAGAAAGTTAGAATCAGAAAGTGGGGAAAAAGGGAGGTTATCATTACTGATTCAATCAATTGAGGATGAAAAGGTTTTACCATTTTTGTAACAACCAAGGTCACAAACAAGAAAGAACTTTCCATTTTTTGAAACATCTAAAGTACAATTAAGCAATAGAGCCAAACTCTAGGCATAAATACACCCATTGGAGAAGATGAAAAGGATGGGCAATGAAGTTCATTTAGAGATCTAAATCGTAATTCAATTCTAATTGTAATCCATTTTATGTCTAAAGGTAGTTTGTGTTAGGTGCACTACATGCAAGAGGATGCTTTGCTATTTTCCTTACTATGCAAGAGGATGCTTTGTTGTTGTTTTCCTTACTAGCCATCGTGAATGGAACAAGCTTGTATTTCTTGGTGAAAGTGGATTCTAGTCTAAACATTACATGTAATTCCATTGGTTGCAAATGAGATAGGCTTGTGAGAGATGAGAGAAGCATTGTGGAATGTAAGTCATTCTTGGGCAGTCCAATTTTGGATATACCACTTACAATAATTGATTAGTGGTGGATTGTTGGTGGAAAATTTTCCCCAATTGAGTATCTGCGTTACAACTCCCTATAATGTCATCTTCATTTACTTTGTTATGTTTGATTGTCACAAGTTGCTAACATCTATTGATGCAAAGACTCTCTGCTACAAAAATCCACACACTCACACAAACTCTTACAGAAATCTTACATAAAGCTTAACATTAAATTTTACTCTGTTTCGATTAAATTTCATCAATTAAATACTACATTAATCTGCAACAACAAAAAAATTACATCTTGGGCTTCATGGCCAAAAATGGGTGCTCAACCTCATTCCTACGCCTCTCTGATAGCTCCTCTCATCTTGGCATTGTGGGAGCTTTCTAAATGTTGTACTCCTTCCCAGAACTGGTGCTTAAAACTGGTGCTTCATATATTTTTTCCGCTTAACTTCTCTTCTCTCTCTTGCGGCCAAGCCGCCTCTACAATTTCAACGCCATACTCTACCTTCTTTGTAACTATGCCTCCCCTTTTTTCCTTACCTTCCCAGACTACCTGTCAATGCCTCTTGTCCTTCCCTTCCCAGTTGAATGTTTCTTTCTTTTATTTATTTGTTTCGTTTAATTTCAATTTCCCATGTCTCTTTTCTTTTTCAGCTCTCTTTTTATTCACTTTTTATTTTCAATGCAGCACGCCTTCTCATTCCCTTCATTGTCTCTTTCCAATCTGCATTTTTAAAACTTCCATGCCTACCTAAAATAATATCAATTTATATATACATTTTAAATTTTTGAAAAGATCAATACCAGACACCGAAAAGTATGGAAAATGACTTATAACATAACTTTTTTTTATCAAAAGCTCATTTTTGCCTAAAAACTAGCTATAACATGTAGAATGACCATAAAATTGCCAGAAAAAATGACCACAAAACCTTCATCACAATAGACGAAATGTATCCACAAACATCCCTTATAAAAGGAGTTTCAACAGCCCTCACAGATTTACAGAAACAATTGTTTTCGTAAACTTCCTGTGGTGCATGAAAACTATGTTCAGGTGAAAATTAAATTATGCAATTTTAGTTAATGGCCAAATTGGATCTGTTTTGCCTAGCTTGTGGAGCTATGATCTCAAAGGCTAAGTCTATTCTTTTAGGGTGGCTTGGCACACCCTTAGCTGGGTGCAAAATTTTGATCTTCAGTGGGGGGACCGCAAATAAGGTATCTAGGGATCCCATTCTGAGTCTCTTTGAATCTAAAAGAGATATGGCATTGGCTGAAAGCCAAGATTGATAAAAAGTTGGATGGGTGGAATAGGCACTATTTATCCCTTGTTGGTAGGGTTCAGGTCTGCCAAAAGATACTCTCATCCTACACTCTCTACTTTGCTCCAGTTTGGTTCTTTAATAGTTATCAAATCAATGAGGTGCAAAAGAAAATTAGGGTTTCTTTGGTCCAATGGGAAAGGAAAGAAGAAAGTGCACTCTATCAATTGGGCATAGTTCTGCTTGGAAAAGACCAATAGTGTAGGCCTTTAAGGACTTGAAAAAACATGGGGTTGCTCTTGCAGCAAAGTGGGTCACTAAGGCCCTAGATAAGGATGAACCTTGGAAGGTCCTAATTAGGAACAACATTTCACAAGTTGTCCCCAAACTAGCCAAGTCATGGAAGGCATTGTCTTTCAATGATCTCCTCATCACTAAGTATTCAGTTGTACCTGTAGGATCACTGGTCTTCATAAGTATCTGGAAGGTATGGGAAACTATTAGGGGTAACTTCTTTAGCCTTCTCCTAACTGGTCCTAACAGTAACATGATCCACCCAGGTAGGTCCATTTGGTGGAATTTACAGCATGTAATGGTAAACCTTTAGCCTTGTTGCAAAGTTGCTCAACAAAAAAATGGAATCAAATGGGGATTAAAACCTTCTGCACCATTATCAAGGATGGATCATTGGTTTGTTGGGATCAGTTGAGAAAGGACTATGGATTGCCTCCCTCCAATTTCAAAACTTATTTTGTGTTAAAAGAAGCTTGTAGCTTTTGGCTTCCTAATCTCCAAATGGAAAAGTGCAAAGATGAACCAATTGACATCCAATGGTTGGGTACTCTCCCCTTACAAGAGGTTAAAACTAGAACTATTTATAAAGAAATCCTCACATCTTGCACACCCACTAATTATCTAAATAAGGCCTGGAGGACTAACCTTGAAGATAAAATTTGGCAAAAAACTTTCTCTTATCTGTGGCATAATGGGATAGATGCTAAAAAGAATTGTTTTGGATGGCTTGTATTACTGCAAAAGGTTCCTTTTAAGTTCAAAAATTCTAATGTTGAAATATGTGAAATTTTCAAAGTTCCGGAAAATGTTTATCATATATTTTTTGATTGTATTTATGTTAATGAAATTTGGAATATGTTTTGGAATGATCATAATTCTTGGGGCTCAAAAGAAGCTCAATTGAAAAGAGATTCTGATGGGCTTTGATATTAAGCTGAGTATAGAACATCTTTTTTGGTTTATCCTAATAACTGAAATTTTGTGGGCTATTTGGAAAGCAAGAAATGAGGACTATAGACATGCAAAATTAACATTATGCATTCGATCAGATTCAGTCAAATTAGGTCTCACATTAGGCCCATTCATCACTTTCATCCATTCATTAAATAATCTCATTTCCTAAGGTCATTTATCAAATAAACATTATCATCAGCTTTTTAATAAATCAAACATCATCCCTTTAATTAAATAGATCAAACATTTATTTAATTAAATCCAATCCATATTTCATCCTTTTCATGATTTAAATAAATCAAATGATTTAAATCATGAAAGTCAAACTCTGTCGACTGTTAAACTAACATAATCATCATCTATTTAATCTAACCCGATTAAATACTAATCTCACCACCCACATTCTCTAGATTTATGCTTTGCACATATAATTGAATTTATTGATTTATTAAATCAATTTTCCATCAACATGGCATTTATGGGGAATATTCCCTCAACTTTGAATTCAAAGGCAAGTTGATTTGTCCCTCCAACATTGCATTTATTGCTCATTTTCTTGTCCCCCACTTAGCATTTACTCTCAAATTTGAATTCAAATTCTCCCTCTCATGGACACTCTTCCCAAATCTTGCACATGCATCAACCACTCACATTATGACAAGTTTCCTCATCTCATTGGCTTGTTTTTGATCCCACATTGCTCTCTCATATGCATTCTTTCAACTTGATAATCTATAAATGAGAGGATTCATCCTTCAAGCAAGGTCTCCTCAATCACTCATGCAAAGTCACTCTCCATTGGAGAATTGATTTTGCTCATCATCACTCCACCATCTTCATAGCATTTTCATCTTAAGCTTTGAGCAAGGATTGGGAAAGGGTCACTAGCACATGTGAGACCAATCCACTATGAGATGAAGTTGATTCATGTTGTTTGTATGTTTATTTAGTTTTTCTTGTTGTTTTAATATCTTACTTAGCATATCTAACATGTTTCATTATCTCATAGGGATGTTGAGGATTATTTTGGTTTTAAAATGCTAACCATATGCAGATTTTCAGATCCACATTATGGCGCTAGGAGGGCTTCAACTAATGCATTTCATTTCTATTTCATGTTACTTCATTCTGTCTTGTATAGTATGAAATAGGAATGCTATTAGCAATACTACTTTGGGTTCAACTAAGGCTTATTTTAAGAAATACCTTTTTTTTTCAAGGTTCATTTTGATTGATGTCTACTAATTTATGCTATTCCTAAATTTGACATTGCTAGGGTATTCTCTTCTATTTAAAGTAACGCTGCTTGCCTTAATATTTGATGTGTATTGTCCTTGAATACACTGTTTTATGGACTTGAATGAATGTCCCAGCGTGTGATGCCTTGTTCGCAGCCTTAAAAGTCTTTACTCTATGTTCTCTACTTTCATCCTGTGTTTTCAACTGGAAAATATCTCAAT
>VDFB02049213.1:0-18256 GCA_007258455.2 Sequoia sempervirens | reverse complement strand
AAATGATCTCACTGACATGGTGGAGACTAGGCATCCCAAGAGTCCTATGAGCTCGAAGATGGCTGCCCATGGTGATAAATCTGAACCCATTACCATTGAGACATTCATAACTTCCAAAAAATGACAGCTCAATGACTCTAAGGCTCTTGAAAGTGCATTAAACTTGTCACCCAAGGAAGAGTGCTTGCTACTTGAAAAAGGGCATGATGGAAAGTGAAAACCTCATTACTGAGGATGGCCCTAGATTGAAGCCCAAGTTCCTAAGACTACAACTAACAAGCTATGCTCAACCTGAATTAGGAGTTAGTTATATCACATTCGAGGATAGGCTCATGACCTCAGATCATAGGCTTAATGTGCAAGAGCTAGTCTTGGAGTAGATCAAAAGCCAAATCAATTTAAACAAAAAATTCTTAAATATGGGGGCTCTAGATTTAAAGCCCATGGGAAAGGGATTGATGAATGTTAGTCAAAGCAACCATGTTTGGTATCAAAGGGTGATCCCATAGTATTGGTTTACTATTTTTGGCCAAACTGGACACTGAATTGACTTTTTCTAACTAAATCTTCACTTTTGGGAACCTATAGCAACTAAACCATGAGGAATTTGAAGATGATTGAAATATAGTGATTTGTGACATTTTGTTTGTAGATTCTACATATATTTTTTTCAAAAAAAATGGAATTAGATTGCACTTCTTTTTCCATCTCCTTTGAAAACTAATTTTTTCAGTAAACACCATTTATAAGGAGTGATTCTCACCATATAACACATAACATTTTTTCCATAAAGGATAAATTTTTTTTTTTTTTAATTTAGATTTGTAACTATGATATCTAATGCTTCCAATTGGTTTCATAGTGTTTTATTGAATATTTTTTCCTTAATCAATTTTTGAAGTCAAACTAATTAAAATTTAGAAATAGGTGGACTATATAACACAATTTTTTTTGTTGGATCAAGGACTTCAATATCTGGTGCACTAATATTTTTCAAAAAAAAAATGAAAATCTTTCATTTTTCCACATGTGCAGAATAGAGAGCTTGATTTTTGGTGAAAAACCTACATTCACAAGAAATAAAAAATAAATATAATAATTAAATTAAATTTATTTAAAATTATACTTTTTGGGAAGCTTATAATAATGAATACATACATACAAAAAATAAATTTTAAATGAATTCATTTGATCCCCCAAAAGGTAAATAAAAAGTGGTTTTTTATCAACATTTTGATAGGTGTAATGGAGACTTTGCTATAGGTATGGTTTAAAACTAGTGGGGTTCTATCCAAGTGGGTTTGATCTAAGGTAGTTTGATCAAAAATTATTAAATTGGAATGCTTTAAATGAAACTTTCTAAGGTTTAAATAATTATATTTTCTAAAAATATGTGATTTTAGCAAAAATTATAATCTCCTAGAAATTGTAAACCAACTTTGTGGGGTCACCCCCAAAAATGTGGTAATTGCAAACTATAATTTCAATTTGAAATTTCATAAATCACCCAAGCCTTTGGCCTTGGATCCAATTCACACTGATCCAGTGCAAGAGGATTTAGCATAGAAAATTTTGATCCCTACTTGTTGCAATAATGGAAAGATTGAAGGTGTTTTCATTGATGTCAATTGGTTAATATTGGTTGTATATGTCGAGGATATTCAGAAAATTGTAATGAAGATATGTTGCAAGTGTTTAGTGGTTTCTCTATGTTTTGGTCTGAATTTACTCTTGTGTTTGTGTGATTCAAATATGTTGTTCATGGTTGTTGGAAGATGCTATATCAAAAATTTTAGCTATGGATTCATTGTATAGTGCATGTTGTGTTCACCAGTTGTAAACTATGGTTTTCTATGTTTCTGATTGAAGTCAAGGAGAAATGTTGTTGGTCTAGATTTATCTTTGATGAAGTCTTATGACTTGTGGTTGTACAGTTGAGTTTTTTTATTGTATTGAAGATAACTTTGGTATCTGGAAGATTTGTGCTTAATTGTTTTATGTGTTTTGTATTGGTTTGGCCAACCTTGTGTGAAATACTATATTTGAAGTTTATGAAGCATGTTGGATCTATTTGGATCCCTATGAAGTGTTTGTTTGGGTCACCCTCATTCTATTTCCACCCTAGCATGTTTGGGCACCAACCTAATTTGAATTTAATGTTGGATGGCCTACTTTGGATATGTTTCAAAGTTGAAAATAGTATAAATATAGGATGAGTTAGTACGAAGGATATACAAGAGTGAAGAAGAGTGATAAGTGAAAAGAGAAAGTGAAGATAGATGTGATATTGATGCTATCTATTGAGTTTGTGTGATGCTTGTGTGGTAAATCAGTGTGAAGCCTAAATTTTGAGTTTCTAGATGTAGTGAGAAGAAGGTGAACTCTATCATTCATGAATTTATGTGAGTGATTGTGGTGGAATCCTTTTTTTTATTGATATTTTTGTCTCTCTGTAGCATATCTCTTATTTCTTCTTTGTATCTCTATGGCAGTGAACCCTCTGGGTTGTTAGCCTTATTGGATAGTGAGTCCTTGTTTTAGTAGTGAGTGTTATTTCACAGGTAGTGAGCCTTTTGTAATTGGTTTTGATATTCTCTATAGAGTTAATCCTCACCATGGTTTTTCCCTTATTAGGTTTTCCACATAAATTTGGTATTACTGTGTTTGTGTGTTGGATTTAAGTTTCTACATTAGCATTTGATGATTAATCATTTAAGCAGTATTAAGTATTAGTTTTGTTGATTGAATGAAAATTTTATTTCTATGACAATTGATTCACCCCATCTTCTTAGTTGTCTTATTCAACAATTGTTATCAAATATTGGTTCCTTGGTGAAGAGCTTAACTACTTGAGGAAGGTCTAGGATGGTTGGAAAAATGGTATATGATTATTTAAGGTTCGATGGAACTAATAATTATATCTAGACAGTATTGATGGAAAAATATATGGAGTATTGAAAATATGATGTGGAGAAAGCTTATAAGAAAACTTACACTCCTCCTACTAATGGTCTAAGTACACCTTATAATATCAAAGCACATGAAGTGAACAATAAGGTGAAGTATATTTTGAATAATAGTCTAGTAGATTCCAAGTTGATTAAGTGAAAAATCCTAAGGAAGTATGGGATTCTTTGGAAAGAGCACATGATGGTGATGAAGGAGTCAAATAGGTGAAATTACAAAATTTGGAGACAATTTGAGCTTCTACATATGTCTAAAGATGAGAATGTTAAAGCTTATGTATAGAGATTGGATGAGATAGTGGTCAGAATGCGAGGACTTGGTGCTACTATTGATGAAACTAGGACTATAAAGAATATTCTCAAAACCTTCCTTGATGCTTACATCAATAATTTGTGTGCTATTGAGCAAACTATAGATTATAATACTTGTGCTAAAGATCTATTATTGGGATTTTTTATGTCCATCTTATGAGATGAGGAAGTTGAATTTGAGGAATGGATGCAAATCAAAGACTACTTTTAAGGCTATAAAATCCAAAGATTTGGATGAAGAAAACTTTGATGAGATAGAAGCTAGCTTTGTAAGAAGGATGGGGAAAGCCTCTGGAAATTATGAAGCTAAATTACCCTTAAAATGATTTAGTTGTGGATAAATAGGTCATAATGCTACAAAGTGTCTGGAAGAGCTAAAGGAATAAATAAAAATATGAGAAGGAAAAGAAATGAAAGAAGATTAACAAATCTTATTATGTGAATGAGAATGCTAGTATATTTGATGAGTGTGAGATGAGGAAATGTCAGTGAGGGTCAATTACGCTTGATTCATGATTAATCAAACCATAACTTTGCCAAATAAACCTACATCTACAATCAAGATCATTCAAATTGGAAATCTAAACTAAGCATTTTACTGAAATTGAAAGCTACAAACTAAGAAGACAATTAAATTCATAATCTAACTCATTTGAAACTTATCCTATTTTGGAATTGGTGTCGTGTCAATGTAAAATGACAACCCTTTCCCAATACCATGACCAGTGAGCCAATTTCAATTGATTCTATGGAAGAGAATAAATGATTTAACCATTGTGATTGATGTATGAAAACCTAGTTTATGCTAAAAATGAGCACAATGCAAGCTAAGTTACCATGATTTTAAGCTAAATTTGCATTGATTATGCTATTGCTAAGCTAATCTAAGTTAAAGCTATGCTCAAATATGGAAACCCTAATTTATAAAAAAGCTATAATGGATGCATGGAAGCCATTAATGGATGCTCTAAGCTATGATGTAATTAAAATTAACTAAGATAAGCTAAAAAGTGAGTAATATATGAGTGTAGGTGCATATGAATTCAACAACATGAATTTGCTCTAAAAGATGGATCCATCTGTCTCCAAATAGTGACCTATTTATAGGAGAGAAAATTAGGAATGAAGGGTGGAGATTCAAAATATTAATCAATGGTCCAAGATGAAGGAGATGAGAGGCATGGACCATGGATTCTCACCAATAGATGAGAATGCATGATGGGATTTTAATCAAGGGTTCACACTTGCCTCAAACAAACACACTTTTAACCCTACTCACATAGGTCAAAGGTGACTTTTTCAAAAGGTTGAAGGTTAAAACTTGTTTAAGAAGCCAAGTGAAAGTATCCACTTTTCAAATGATGAAGGGATAAGAATATTCTTTTGGAATATTCTCATGGGTGAGGAAAAATGCATTTTTCAAATTAAAACAAAATTTTAATTGTGCAAAAAAGGGATAAGGAATATTCTATGGGAATATTCCCTTTCAATGTAATTATATTTCCACAATCCATATGAATTTATGTCTGAATGCTTCTGGATTTGATTGTGTGTCCACTTTTTTCATCAACGTTTCGAATCACACTCAGTGAACCATCATCAGGATAGAGAGAGTTGAAAAAGATGATAAGGGATAAGTTGCAAACCCAACTTGTATAAAAGAGAGGGAAAAGAGGAGAGATGAGGTTGTTAGGGTGAGGTGTGCAACCCAAGGTAATTGCTAAAAATATAACAACCAGAAAATCAAATGAGAGGAAAGCATTCAAGTATTAAGAAACAAAGAGAATAAGAAGTAATTCAAGAATATAAAAACACGAGAAAAAAAAATGAAATAACAAAATGGCCAAGGAAGCAAACAATGGGAAACTACTCAATAGTAACAAATTTTTGAGAAAGGAAACACGCACAACCAAATAATAAGGGATCAACACAAGTAGAAAAGGAAACCGAAAAAACAAACTAGTTGCCTAAATATGAAGAATTGAAATCAATAATAAAATACTAGAAAAGACATTAAATATTCTAATTGAAAATATATATAACAACCAAATTAAAAACAAAAGCAATAGAAACAATATAAATGAAAACAAAAAAATTAGAAAGAATTCCAAAAAAGAAATAAAATGTTGAAAGAATTAATACAAGCAAAAAAAATCATCAAAAGAAATCATTAAATAAAACAATAAATAAAAAATAAAAATAAAATAAGCAAAATAACTATATAATACGAAGATCAACCTAAATACGGAATATATATATATATATATATATAACTTAACAACATAAATAACCAAATAAATGAGAAAATCAAAAAAACAAAAGAATCAACAAATAACCAAAGAAATAACAATATAAATGACCAAAAAATGGAGAAATCAAAATAAAACAAAGAATAAAATTTTTAGAAAGCAATATAACAATGAAATAAGAAGACACACTAAACAATAAATGAAAAACTTAACAATATAAATAACCAAATAAATGAAGAAATCAAAATAACAAAAGAAACACCAAATAACTAAAGAAATAACAATATAAATGACCAAATAAATGGAGAAATCAAACTAAAACAATGAAATAAGAAGACAGATTTAAATACGGAAATGAGAATTAATATCTATATGTAATAATAAAAGAATAAATATATAAATGTATATATATATATATAGAAAAAACTTCAGGAAACTAAATAATATAAATAACCAATTGAATGAGGAAAGGAATCAAGGAAAGAAAATAACAATATAAATGACCAAATGAAATCAAAATAAAACAATGAATAAAAATATAGAAAGCAAAATAACAATGAAAAAAGACAAACTTAAGAATGGAAATGTGACTTAATATCTATACATAATAATAAAAGAATAAATATATAAATGTATATATATATAGTAAAAACTTCAAGAAACTAAACAATATAAATAACCGATTAAATGAAGAAAGGAATCAAGGAATGAAAAACAAAATGAAAAAAAATAAAAATTAAATGAATAACAAAATGAAAACAAAATGAAAAACAAATAACCACCAATATGATTATGTAAAAAAATATAACCAAACCTCAACATTAAAAAAGAACCAAAAACCGAAACAAGGAGAGAATGTGAGCGAGAAGAATAATAATAAAAAGTAACAATTGATAAAACCTAAGCGAAGAGAGAACATCAAATGAGACAAAGACATACAAAATTTAAACGAGTAAAAAGGAGGACATCAATTAACCAAACTAACCAACAAGCAGCAAGGAAAAGAAAGAGAGAGAGGAAAACGCAAACGAAAGGAGAGAGAAACCTAAGAGACAAAGAAAAGAAGACCACACAACAAAGAGTAAAAAGAATGAACTATGAGAGAAGAAGGACAAAGAGAGAAACGGGGGGGGGGCAACGAGACAGATTGAACAACTGACAACAGGAGAGGCAAGCGAAGAGGAAAGAGGCAAAAAAGAGGGGGAGAGGCAAAACGGGGTGAAGGAGGGAAAGGGGACAACGAGCGGGGGTGCGAGGAGGGAGAGAGAGGTCAAGGGCGGGAATTATGGTGGTTTAAAAGGTTGGAGAGAAGAGGTTGCCAGGAGAGGCTTAGACTCCACCCTTCATCACGATTAAGGTTGGTGGGGTGATTAAAAATTTGAATGGCTTCCTCCATCAACCGCAACCCTATCTCCACATGTAACTCATTCTCCTCACTGGTGCGTGATTGGGAAAACAAGCTGGTGGTCAACCTTTCCAACGCCTCCTTGGACCCACTTGTTTTCAACTTCCTTAAAAGAGGGCTAAATTTTGCCGAGGCCCCTCGGACCATTCCCCATGTCGATTTTCTCATCGACATTGAAAATGTAGTTCGTCATCTCCCCGTGGACGTTGCAGAGGAAGTTAGACAAGATTGCGCTGTGGCTCTTAGAAAAGCCAAACCTCTAAAACGCAACATTCCAAAAAGTGAGTCTCTCGCTTTCAATAATCTTCTAAAAAATCACGACCTTGTCATCACCAAAGCTGACAAGGGCAATGCCACGGTCATCATGAATAAAATGGACTACATCTCCAAAATGCTTGAGCTCCTCTCTGACCCTAGCAGTTATAAAATTGTATCTCGTAACCCGTGCTCCAAAATTTTAAAAAAAGTCAAATCTGCCATTTCCTGCTCCTCTCTTGATGACGCAACCAAAAAGCGCCTTCTCCCGACCAAAGAAGTGACACCTCGCATTTACGGGGTTCCTAAAATTCACAAAACGGGTATTCCTTTGAGGCCTATTGTTGACACCATAGGTTCTCCTACTTACAAGCTAGCCTCTTTCCTCGCCAAGTCTATCGCCCCGCTCGTTGGAAAATCAGACTCCATCAAAGATTCTACCCATTTTGTCCAATTCATCCAAGACACGAGATTAGGAAGTAATGACATCTTAGTGAGTTTTGACGTTGTCTCCCTCTTCACCAAGGTTCCTATTCCTGAAGCGATTGAGATTGTCAAGAAAAAGGTCAACGAAGAGACCGCTTCCTTAGTGGAGTTATGCCTAAGATCCACTTTCTTCTCATTCCAAAATGTGATCTATGAGCAGGTGGATGGAGTGGCCATGGGTTCCCCTCTCTCACCGATCATTGCCAACCTCTATATGGAACATTTTGAGGAAATTGCCCTCAAGTCCTTTCCCCTCAAACCAAGATGGTGGAAATGATATGTTGATGACACCAACGTCTGTTGGCCTCATGGCTTAGACAAACTGGAGGAATTCCATGCCCACCTCAACAACATTGCTCCTTCCATCTCCTTCACTAAAGAACTTGAATCTAACAACCAACTTCCTTTCCTGGATGTGCTTATCCTCAAAAAATCTGATGGATCTCTAGGTCGATGGGTTTTCCGCAAGCCTACCCACACGGATCTCTACCTTCACTCTTCTTCCCACCATCACCCTAGCCAAAAGTTTGGAATTCTTAAAACCCTGGCCACTAGGGCCTTCCGCATTTGTGACCAGGAAAACTTAGACCAAGAATTGGACCATCTTCGCTCGGTCTTTAGGTTGAATGGTTACACCAACAAGCAAATCTCCAAAGCTCTTAACCAATCCAAACTTCGTTTCCTTCCCAACTCCGCTTCTTTTCCCTCTCAACCTATATCCCTCCCTCATGCCTCTTTACCATTTGTTGAAGGCATCTCCCATAAAATCTCTAAAATTCTCTTAAAAAAGGGCCTACGTTGTGTGTTCAGGCCTTTTTCCACTTTAAAGAATTGCATCCCTCCTATCAAAGACTCCAGAGATATCTTGCTTTACTCAGGAGTCTACAAAGTTGTGTGCTCCTGTGGCACCCCTTATATTGGCGAAACGGGGCGCTCTTTCAACACTAGAATCAAAGAGCATTGTGCCGACATTTTGCACAATCGAGTTAATAAGTCTGCCCTCGCTGAGCACTCTTCTTCAACCAAACATCACATTTGTCTTGAAAACACCGAAATCTTGTGCAAAGAGGACAACTTCCACAGGAGGAAGCTTAAAGAAGCCATTCAAATTTTTAATCACCCCACCAACCTTAATCGTGATGAAGGGTGGAGTCTAAGCCTCTCCTGGAAACCTCTTCTCTCCAACCTTTTAAACCACCATAATTCCCGCCCTTGACCTCTCTCCTCGTGATCATGAAACCCTGATCCTGATCTCTTTTTTGTCCTGAAAACGGATTTGAAAACCTCGACTGATGTCCTCCTGACGATGACCGGATGAAACGGAACTGATGTTCTTTATGCGGATTGACCTTGTTCCTTCTTTATTTTGATCCGCTTCTTTGTTTTGCTTTTAACGCGGTTTGTTTTTAACCCCATATTTTTTCATTCTGAGCTTTATTTTGTCTATTTGACGCATTTTATCTTTGATCTTCATTTAACCTATTTATATTGTTTATTTCTTGTTTTATTAATTTATATTTATTCTTTATTATTGCATATTATCACATCGCATCTTTATTTTGTCTTTTCATTGTTATTTTGTTTATTTTATTCATTGTTTTATTTTGATTCCATTTTATTTATATTTGTTATTTTTTCCTTTGATTCCTTTTCCCCTTTATTCAACTGTTATTTTATTATTTGCCTCCCCTCAAGTTTTTCTATATATACATTTATATATTTATTCTTTTATTATTACATATAGATATTAATTCTCATTTCCGTATTTAAATCTGTCTTCTTATTTCATTGTTTTAGTTTGATTTCTCCATTTATTTGGTCATTTATATTGTTATTTCTTTAGTTATTTGGTGTTTCTTTTGTTATTTTGATTTCTTCATTTATTTGGTTATTTATATTGTTAAGTTTTTCATTTATTGTTTAGTGTGTCTTCTTATTTCATTGTTATATTGCTTTCTAAAAATTTTATTCTTTGTTTTATTTTGATTTCTCCATTTTTTGGTCATTTATATTGTTATTTCTTTGGTTATTTGTTGATTCTTTTGTTTTTTTGATTTTCTCATTTATTTGGTTATTTATGTTGTTAAGTTATATATATATATATATATATATTCCGTATTTAGGTTGATCTTCGTATTATATAGTTATTTTGCTTATTTTATTTTTATTTTTTATTTATTGTTTTATTTAATGATTTCTTTTGATGATTTTTTTTGCTTGGATTAATTCTTTCAACATTTTATTTCTTTTTTGGAATTCTTTCTAATTTTTTTGTTTTCATTTATATTGTTTCTATTGCTTTTGTTTTTAATTTGGTTGTTATATATATTTTCAATTAGAATATTTAATGTCTTTTCTAGTATTTTATTATTGATTTCAACTCTTCATATTTAGGCAGCTAGTTTGTTTTTTTGGTTTCCTTTTCTACTTGTGTTGATCCCTTATTATTTGGTTGTGCGTGTTTCCTTTCTCAAAAATTTGTTACTATTGAGTAGTTTCCCATTGTTTGCTTCCTTGGCCATTTTGTTATTTCATTTATTTTCTCGTGTTTTTATATTCTTGAATTACTTCTTATTCTCTTTGTTTCTTAATACTTGAATGCTTTCCTCTTATTTGATTTTCTAGTTGTTATATTTTTAGCAATTACCTTGGGTTGCGCACCTCACCCTAACAACCTCATCTCTCCTCTTTTCCCTCTCTTTTATACAAGCTGGGTTTGCAACTTATCCCTTATCATCTTTTTCAACTCTCTCTATCCTGATGATGGTTCACTGAGTGTGATCTGAAACGTTGATGAAAAAAGTGGACACACAATCAAATCCAGAAGCATTCAGACATAAATATTCCCTTTGCTTAGAGGAAAGTTAGATTAATTGCTAATTAAACAAGATTTAATCATACAATTAGGGGATTAGAAGAATTAAAGTGTTTATTCATTAAATTAAATTATTTAATGAATGGGGAAGAGATGAAATGATATTTATTTAAATAACTTAGGCTTATTTAATTAAATAAGATGACTTAGGGAATTAAATTAAACATTTCAATGTATTTACTTTAATGAGATGAAATGTTAGTGTGAAGGGGGATGAATTAACTCAATTAGGCCAATAGATGAAAATGATGCAATTAATTAAATAACTAGGCTATTTAAATTAATTAAGTGAAAAAAAAGATGAAATGAAGAGGAAATTATATTAATAAATATGTTTTAAGTGTATGATATCTATTAGCACATTTTTCAATGTCTATATTTTTCCCCTCTTTGAAGCGAGGTATGTATAGCTTTGTTTCAAAGATTGATGCTTTTCAAATTAAAACTGCTACTTAAATCAAAAAATAAAATAAAAATTGATTTTTTTGATGCCCCATTGCTAAAGGATAAAGTTAATTCCTTGCCCCCTCAAGAAATTGGGAAAAAATTTCAAAATTTGTGTTGACTTCTTGATAAACATTAGAAGTTGTCTCGAGGGTCCAAAAAGGCTCCAAGATGCAAGAATAATGCAAAAAATGATGCAAAATTAGGTCCACATTGGAAAATTTAGTGAAAATGATGATAAACCCTATTTTCAAGGTTAAATTAGGGAAAAAACCTAATTTTCTTGCTTAAATAAGCCAAGAAGGGTCACTTTCAATTAATTTGTGCATTCACACAAAAGAGATTCTTGCTATTTTGAGCTCTAACCCTCTAATGAAATGGCACGCCGAGAGCTTCCTAGGCACATCTTTGACCGAGTTCAAGAGTTCTAATGGCTTCTAAGCACAAGACCACTAGTATGTAAGTCCGAACTTGATTTGAAATTTGACTTTTTGATGCATTATTATGCTTTGAATTTCAAAATTTGGCAACATCACTATATAGTGATGCCCAAATTAAAATTGGCGATGCCCAAATGAATTATAGTGACACATATTTATATGGCAACGCTATTCATGATTTAAAATTAGGGTTTCTAATTTAAAATGTGACACATGCTTGTTTAACAATGCTTTAGCCAATTTAGAAATTAGGGTTAGGGTTTTCCAAAGGTTAAATTGTGATGCTAGTTTATTTGGCGACACATTTTTTGATTTGTGATTTTAAATGCCTTCGGGCATTACAATTTGAAATTTGAATATAGCAACACTATTAAAAATAGTTACACTTTTGTCATTTTTGAGTTGTAAATTCCAAATTGAGTCAAATTTCCTTGATTTCCTAATGTTATGTGTTTTGCGGATGTAGGAGGTTATTCCACCACTGATTTCATAGGAGCACAGGCCCATTGTTCTAGAGAGATTAGATGATTTGTTAGAGTTATGCTAGGAGCACCCAGGAGAGATTGGCATCTAGTATGTTGCATATGCGCCTGTGATTTGGACACACTTAGTGATGATGACTGTTGTATGTGAGAGATGGCATAGCTAGACCTCATCTTTCCACCTTCTGAGAGGCGACATAGCAGAGACCTTGGAGGATGTATGGAAGATCCTTCATTTGTCGATTCATGGAGATTGTGTGATCTATCATGTTGATGTTGGATTTGATGCCTTCCTTGAGGTCATGGAGATGTATCAGATTGCTTTTATTACATCACAAATCAGCCTTGAGTCATACATAGGTCATGTGTCAACCTTCAAATTGATCACCAAAACCATCGTTTTAGGTTTGGTGGCTCCTGATAGATGCACTAGAGGATTCATATCAAGATGGTGCTTGGAATGGAATCAGATGTTATAAAGGAAGACACTTTTCTATGTGGGGGCCTGTGATGTTGGCTTCCCTATATCATGATTTGCATGTTTTTTCTACTAGGATGGGAGAGCCATTAGTGTAGGGGTGACTCTACTACATATTTTGGCATGGGAGCACATTGTCATGCTCTGACCTATTGTTCAAACAACATACATTGATCCAGATGATCTTGTCATTTGGAGATATAGAGGTTCCATCACTTTGAGGCACACCAAATAGATTGGGCTCCTATATTGGTGACTAGTGATTGATGGCATGCCATTTTTCCACTAGCACCCATGGCTTCAAATGCCACCATGCTTTGATGATATCTATTGGCCTCCTACAATGATCTCATAACTAAGCCTTTACAACCATGATTCAGAGACTAGACATCTAGCTTGAATATCCATTCAATCATCATGAAGGTGCATTTAACTTGTCAACCCAGGGACATGAAATTGAAATGGGTCAACATTGTATGTGCACTAGGGTCTCAAGTAGTCATTGCATTCTACAGCTAAGAAACATAATGCTGAAAGTAAACAGCTGAAAGGAAATAAAGAAAATGTTCAACATCAACCAACAACTATTCTTAAGCTAAATGTATAGAAAGAATGCAAATCTGTATGACAAACAGGGACTACTTTGTCTAGTTTGGTTGTAGGAATAGACACAAAATGGACTTCTATTGGCTGTAGGAACAGTCAATGCTAGATTTCAAACTAAGTATCAAACAACAAGTAATACTAAGCTAATTCTAAACTAAGAGAACAAATTACTCACCAAGTGGGCCCCCTTGGATAAGTATCCTCTAACCTAACAAGAATTCAGATGTTCAAACCTAGAACTTTATTTTATTCACTATAAATCATGCATACAAAGAGTAATGTATTTGTATCACTCAAAATAAGAGTACAATGTAAAATTGTGCAACCTCTAAAGAAGGAGCATCAAATTATTATTTATACTACAACTAACAAGGTAGTCAACTCCACGATTGGGAGGACACCATTTAGGGAAAATAGGGGAAAGTGGAGTAATGATGGTTATGCATGCATGGAATCTAGTCATACATGCAAGTCAAGCATATATCTAGCACAACAATAACACCCAAGCATGCTTGATCATTAATATCCACTGCAAGGCCATTACGTTCAGTTGCATGAAGAACCTTCGCTACCAGCTGCCTTTGACTTGGAGTAGCTTCTCAACTGAATGTTATGGTGCATGCCCAGCTCGTGGTGTCTTCCATAACTTGGTATATTAATTCCATAGGCCAAGGTTAGTATGTATAATAACTACACATTAATAACCACTCTAAGAAACATTCATTAATCACATGCAAAATCAATATAGATGACCCACATATTATGCCAAATACCATTAAAGCTTGTAGAGATAGGGTAATGTCAAATGTCAATGGTTTGATGGAAATAGTATGCCAATACTAACACTTAAGCATTAAATTCCATGACATCTATGAGTGAATCGACTATAGTTTCTTCCCAAAACTAGACAAAAAACTAGGTTCATCAATATCCAATAGTTATATTTCACTAGGAAAACCCAACACATGTAGGAACAAGAGCACCATATTATTGAGAGATATCTCCTAGACAAGGTAGCCTGATAGTTTGGAGAGGTCTGAGATAGACCTAATGATGCATATAGGGACTTTTTTGCAAGATCAGCTAGAGAGGTTCCCACATGGAAACCAACCATTCCAACTCCTAAGGCTATAGAGAGCTTCACAGAGTTGGTGGTTTATCCTTGGGAATATGATCAGGGATAGGTTGTAGCTCAGACTATGCCTACATATGATGCTTGGTTTATCCCTCCCCAATGATTGATAGATCTAGTGGATGCTCTTGCCAAAACTAGTCCAAAAACTAGGTTCATCACTCCCCCCAAACCTAACATTTTTCTAGTCCTCTAGTAGGGGAAGAGTCATTCTTCTTCCTAGTCAAAGCTTTGAATTTTTTAACTGAGAGTTGTCCAACATCAATGATTGTAGTGCACGAGTCATGATCCCAATAGAATCCTCCCAATATGTCAAAATTGTCCCATCTTTTCCTTTCTGCAACAATATCACTTTTATAGAATATGAAATTTTCCATGGGCCACATGAGCAGGGGTGGTTGAAAAGTCAGGGGAAGACAATGTTGTCCCTAAGCTCTCCCAATCTAAATATGTCTCTCAATTATTTTTAATGTTGTAGCATAACTGTGAATGGAATGAGGCTTAGCCTATTTCAGCTCATCAATCAAAGTATTCCATCTCTGGGATAAACATCTCCTCATGGTTTCCTCTTTTGTTGTTTTTACCTCATACTTAGTGTAGACTACCTCAATCTAAGGCATAATCCTATTGCCATAACTTGTTCTAAGTAGTATTCTATGCCATTCTCTATAAATATCCCTTGGGTTACTTGATTCAGCTCTAACAAGCAGAGGGATATTGGACTCCAAATTTTTATAAGCATCATGTTGTTGTCCCCAACTAATTTCATTTTGTACCCAAGACATGAATTCTCTCAATTGGACATCTCCAACATAGAGCAGTGGGTTCCAATCATGGTCCTTTGTGACAACATAATTATGTAAATAAAATTCTTATAATAAATTCTTCATTTCAAGGGAGGCAATCCTATAATCATTGAAAAATTTCATAGGGGTTTCAATAGAAGGATTCAAACCTGAGGCAAGACTTTACATCTTAGAAGAGAGATAATTCTCTTTTAGGAGCAAAGCATAGACCCTCGAGGGCTCTTTAAATTATAGAATCTTTAGTGCTAAAGCTACCATATCATCCACCCTCTACTTCATGGTAGCAATTTATGCATCTTTTTCCTCAATTTATTCATCCTTCTTTTGAATTTCCTCCTTCAACTTATTTTTTTCCTTTTTCCATTCTTCCTCCCTTCTTTTTATCTCTTTCTATAGATTCAAAATTGTTGCATGTACTGTAAAACTAGGAGGATTATGAATGCCTACCAGTCTTTTTATTGATGGCTACTCCTCATATGATACTATTTACATGGACTCGGGTTGTCTAGTTATCTTTGGTAGTAAGGGTGTTTTTTCTTCTTCTTTTTTCTGCAAGGACTCTTGTTGCAGGAACTCTTGCTTAGATTCTGGTTGTTTTTGTAGGAACTCTTGCTCATGTTGTAGGAAGTCCTAGTTTTCCTCCAATTCTTCTGTAATGCTAGCAAGATCACCTATGTTATGTTTGTTTCCCCCTTAAATATGTCTTATTCTTTTCCAACATGCTCCTACTCCATTGGAGCTTTAGGATCCTCATGTGAAGTCTCACCAAGTTTAGGGGATTCCTTTAGAGGCATACCAATCGCAGACCTGACTGGTCTTGATTTTCTAGGAGGTCTTTCACATTTTCCTTTGGCTATAGGAAGAATAGTATTAGCTTTCTCTTTTTCAAGATTGGCACTTTTATTTCTACAGGTTGTGTTTTAGCCTTTCCTTTTCTCATTTCTACCCCTCTTTACTATTCCCTAGCTTTCATGAGGGTTTCAAGTGGAACTTCATCATTAGAATATAAGGAAGAGATTTTTTGTTCTAAGTGCTATGTTCTAGAAGAACTAATTTCAATGGTTTCCTCTAGTTTAGGTGGATTCATGCTAGAGCCAACACTAGAGGTTTAAGCACTAGGAATGGCTTCAACCATGCTTACTCTCCTGCTAGATCTATGGGATCAAGGTATAGCCCTAGGTGGAAAATGCTCAACATCAACAAACTCCTCCTAGTGATAATTTGGATCAACCTTAATAAACTCTTCCCAATTAATTTTAGAAACATCACATAGAGATTTTTGAACTAGAAATTTAATCAAGCAATGGTGGGAAACAAAATTATCCAAACTTTCTAGGTCTCGGCCGCCATGATTGAGAGAAGATTGTATAAAAAATTGGGTACATTCATCCTTCTCCTATGCCTTTAATGTGATTCAAAATCTTGAAGTGGATAGAATGCAAGTTTGATTTGTGACCCTCACAAGTAATGTATTTGATGACATACATAGCTATCTACTTCCATGGCTCAGGCAAAGACATTCTTTTGGTGCCCTACTTGTCTATGGTCAATGGTGGGTCGTTTGGATCTATGAATTCAACCCTTGTTGACCTAGCATCTCTAGAAATAGGGTAATTTTCACCATCAATAGGTAACCCTATAACTTCTACAATTCTTCCCTCTATTACCACAACTTCCAACCCTTTTACTATGGGTTTTCCTTCTAAAATTTTTTGGGAAAATTCAAGGGAAATTCCTTTATCAAAACCATCCAACTTAAAAAAGTAATCTATCCATCCACAATTTTGAAATTCATCTAGGCATTGTGCATCCTATAGTAAAATATCATGCATTGTGGGTTTGTTTCAAACTAACCCACCTCTCATTGACTATAATGAAACAAATGATTTGTAACTTCTTTTCCTATAATTCCCCTTCTGAAAATCAAATGCACTTTCCTACAATGTCTTCTAATTTCTAGTGCCAGCATCGATTGAGTTTCCTCTCTTTTTTTTTCCTTTTTTCTTGCAACTAAAGATTATGAAAGGGGAATAATAGCAAGAAAATAAGTGATAAAGGGAAATTATGATAGGAAGCATTGGCAGCTATAGTTATTGTCACTTCACACATGCAATCAACTCATTTAAAAATTCTTGATGTAGCCTAATGTGGTTTGACACATAGACGATAAAATATTTTCATCTTTTTCGTTCCCTTCCCCCCAACCTAAATTTGGACATGTGTCTACACATGTGAGATGAGAGTGGCAGTTGACGGGCAACGATGACATTTTTTTGAATACCTATACTAATGCACAGTGTTTAAATGAATGTACTTAAAATATGATTAAAGATAGCAATTAATGCACACATACCTAAATATGTGGAAGATTTGCTACACAGATCTTGGATAAAGTAACGCTCACCTTGTTGGAAAATGAATTAAGCAATAAATGAAGATGAGTTGGAATGAGGTGAGGTGGAATGAAGTGATGGAAGAGAGAGAAATGTGGTGTGGATAGGTGGATGGGTAGATGATGAAGAAATGGACTTCCACATAAGTGAAATTCTTTATTATGAAAAGTGTGTACCTTAATTAGGTTGAAGGAGGGACACTAGGTCCACTACATTTGGTTGTAGGAAGCTCTAAGAGCTGGGTGAATTGCTAGAGGAACTCTTCTTTAGAAGCTAGCTTATGATATAATTTGAGGAGATGACCGTTGACGAGTAATTTAAACCTAATAGGTTCAATGGCGCTAAGTTGAACAGCTCCATTGGGAAAGACCTCAACAACTTCATATGGTCCTAGCCACCTTTTCTATAATTTTCCTACATTGTCTTGGTATCTTGAATAATAGAGCAAGGCCCAATCTCTTGGTTTGAACTTCTTGTCCTTCATAAATCTATCATGCCACTTGATTCTTTGATTATGCACTAATTATGTATGTTGCAAGGTTTCTCTCCTTATTTCATCCAAAGCATTTAGCTATATGATTCTTTCTCTCTATGCTTCAAAAATGTCCATTCGTAAATCCACTGCAATTCATAGAGTTTTGTGTTCAAATTCAATTGGAATCATAGTTGTCTTTCCATATAGTAACTCAAATTGGTTGAAGCTTTTAGTTCTTTTACATGTTGTCCTATAGGCCAAAATAGCTTTGGGTAATCTATTTTCCCAATCTTTCCTATGGATAGCTATTTTTTTTAGTTAGAATGGCTTCAATTTCTCATTTTGTCACCTCAACTTGTTCATTAGTCTAGGGGTGATAAGGAGTAGACTTTATGTGCTTGATATTGTACTCATTTACTAGTGTTGCAACAAGAGTTGATTTGAATTGTGGC
>VDFB02049212.1:0-26451 GCA_007258455.2 Sequoia sempervirens | reverse complement strand
AAATACAACCACCTAAGACTATCATGTTTTTGCTAAGATAAATATGGATGCACCTAAAATTTTACCACCATGAATGACAATGAGCAAGACACATAAAGCTACCAATGCCACATAGTGATGAACAACATGATAAGATGAAGATAATTATCAATTAGAGGAAATAGGTGCATCAACATAAGGAAGAGCACCACAATCCTTAAGATGTTCAATTTATTACTCAAAGCCTTACATTAATTGGTTGAATGACCATTCCCTTGATGGTATGCACAAAATGAGCTCTTGTTATATAATTTATTTTGTGTTCTTGGAGGGAGAGATATCAAGTAGGATTGGAAAATCCTTGACAAGGTACCCTCTTGATCAATAGTAGAAGATGTTCATTTCTTTTGTGACAACTTGATATTTCTTGCTTATTACAAGGACCTATCATACATACACAAAACTCTCTAGATTGTGATATTTTGTACTCTCCTTTAAAGGAGGGTGTAAAATCTAATGAACCCCAATCATTACTAAGACATGTATTTGAAGATGAAACAATATTTATCCTAGGATTGTTTTGTGTGATGACATTGATATTAAGAAAATATTTTTTTGATGCTTTCATTTCTTTCAAAGGATAATAACCAAGACCGCTAGTTGTTTCTTATGTGTTTGGCTCTACTATAGGGACACGAATACCTTGTTCTTTATAACCAATTTGTTTCAAAAGATCATAACCTCTTCCATAATTGTTTTCCATTTCTTTTGGATTTGGTGGTTTCTCATGATTACATTCATCATATGTGGATGTATAATTTGTGTTTTCCTCTTATTTTCTAAAATTTGAGGACTCACATGATTTTGATGACTCATCTTGTGTGGATATTATGTCAACTTCTTTCTCTTTTCTTGATTTGTGTGTAATCCTATATTCTCCCATGAATGTAGGTGTAAAATCCAATGAACCCCACTCATTGTCTAATAGTTTTGTGATTGATTTCTCTTATGATTCTTGTATTGGTTCCACTTTTTTAGTTGGTGTCAATGTTAGAGGATTTGTCATTCCTATTTCTATTTGCAAATAATTTTCTAATTGTAGGTGAGATTTGATTGTGTAAACCTTTTTTTCGTAAACATACTTCTTTAAATGATGTAACATTGAAGGAATCACATTCATTACATGAATCCAAGGTCTACCTACTAGAAGATTATATGAAAGTTCATTTGGAATGACATGGATAGGAGTTTTCAATGTAACCCTACCGAATTGAACAGGTAATGTTATCACACCAAGCAGTTTTTTCCCCACTTTATCAAATCCACAGATAGATAAAGAATCTGGTTGAATTAGACTCTTGTCTACTCCAATCTTGTCTAAAAGGAATACACTACAAACATTAAGTGTTGAACCATTATCAATGAGGGTATGATTTATGCCCCAATGATGACCATTAATGTTAATACCAACCACTATCATCAAAGCATCATTTTTTCTAATATTTCCAATGGAGGTAACTCATCTTGATGAAAGGTAATGTCTAAGTTGGCTAAGTTCATACCTTGAATTAGAGCTTCTACATCATTTTTTTGCGCACTAGAAGGAATAACAACTTGTTGTAAAGCATTTTGAAGCATGCTATGATAATTAGGTGATGCTTGAATCAAATCTCAAAAGGATATTTTAGGAGTGTTGTGAAATTGTTCTACAAGGTTATATTCTTTACCACTATGTTGCGAGATATTAGGTGTGTGTAGGAGATATGGTTGAGGTAATGGAATGGATGTTGGAGTTTATCTTGGTTGTTGATTCTTTCAAGTGTTACATGCATGAGAAATGGTATTATAACTTGGTTGTTGTGAAACATTGTTACTGGTGAGTTGTCTTGCAAAATTTAAGATATGTCTAGGAGGTTTGGGTTCATGTTGTGGTGGTCCAATGATAAGAAGTGGCTCAGGAGATGACTTGGGAGGTCCAATAATTAAAGGAATCTTAGGAGATCCAAGAATTAGAGGAGACGTAGGAGGCCCAATAATTAAGGGATATCTAATTTTTAGAACCTCAATAGATTTATCCTCATTTTGATGGTCTTCTAGCGAGGGGAATTCTAATGTCACCTCAAAATCTTCATCTAGGGAAGCCACATTATTGTTTTTTGAAATATATGTATCAATGCTATCATCCTCTTGTGCTATGATATCTTCCCTAGTAGGAGATATTTCAAGAGAGGAGCAAACAATATTTCCATGACATTCAATGGTTGGGTCTTCTAAGATATCTTCATCACAAGTAGGGGAGGTATCTAGAGAAGAACAACTATGATTTTCTTGATTATCAATTATTGCATCCTCTTGTTCAATAATGCCTTCCCATATAGGAGAAGATAAACAAATAGGGTTCTCATGGCTCTCAATGGTGGGTTCCTCTAACACCAAAATATCTTCTTCATAAATATGAGAGATATTGGAAGAACAAACTTGATTGTCATGATTTTCCATGATTGTATTCTCTTTCACTAAGTTAGTTTCACACACGAGATATGGATCAATGAAAAACAAGAAAAGAGGGGAAAGGACTTCATATTCATATGCTTGTAACAAAAATTTCTTAAAGTATTCAAAAAAATATGAAAATAGAACAAGAAGTATGATAACCAGAGATTTTTGCTATGAGAACATGATGTAATAATTGTTCCACGGATCTAAAATGTAATATTTTTTCCAAATTTTCAGTAAATCAAACAAAATGATACTTTTCTTGCACATGCAATAGAAGGAAATTATAGGGACAAAAACGTATGACCTGTGAGCCAATCTAACCTTGGATCTTAATTCCTTTGGACAATAAGAAAGATCTGAGATAAATTTAGAATGATTTAAAATTCCTAAAATAAATGGATGATTAGACCTAATACATAAAACAAAAATTCTTGAAAATTGATGGACTGAAACAACAATTTACCAACAGATCTAGGAAGTGTAAAGGACTACAAAAATGCTCAGAAAAGTTGGTTTTGATGTGCCCTCAAGGAATCATTCACCCAAGAGTGAATGGGTCCTTGTACAAGGTTTTTAAAAATGAAAAATGTAAATTATGAGTTATTGTTTGTGTTCTTTGTTCCAGATTGCAAACTGTGAATTATGTGATAGATTTTTCAGTTTTAGGTGTCTTAATGCAAGTGCAATTAGTGAAAAATAGTGAACAAAGTGACTACTTTTTGAATTCAATTTTGACTAAGTTTTCTAATATAAATGACTAAATGTACACTAATATGCAAGTACTATGCAAAATCAATGTGATATGTATGCAATTTTTTAGATTTTTCAAATTTTAAACAATGCAAAATGAAAATTTTAAACCCTGGATGAAATGCAAACTAATGCAATTTTGAAAACCCTGGATGAAATGTAAACTAATGCAATGCAACGTAAACTAATGCAAATCCTAGATCTAGGGTTTGAATGAACTCCAATTTTAGAAAGCTTTTAGTGCAATAATGTTGGGTTCACCAAAATGAAACATAGAAAAAGGGGGGAAGATAGTGAAATAGGGAAACCTAGAAATGAGGGACTTATGCCAAAAAGCAGAAGGGGGTTTCCACCTAATCACAAATACACCTTTTCCTATTTCATTAGGAAGAAGGATAGTGCCACAAGAGATTAGAATTGACCTACAACCCTTAAGGTGAGTCAACTCCAAGTTTTGGGACACTATGTGGTCTCTTCTTCCTTATGACATAAAACTATAAAATATGATTGAAAATAATTTTTGGGAGAAGAATAAAAGTGCATTAGCAATCCAATATCTAAGATTTGGGTGATCCCACAATAGTGGGTTACACTTTTTGGCCAAACTTGACATTGAACTCAACTTTTTTAACTAAATTTTCACTTTCGGACACCTATAGTTGCTAAACCTAGAGGAATTTGAAGATGATGCAAACTATTGATTTGTGAAATTTTTTCTATAGATTCTAAATATATTTTAAAAACAAATTGGAATCAAATTGCATTTTTTCATCTCATTCAATAACTATTTTTTAATAATAAACAACATTTTTAAAGCTTGATATTAACTGCATATATAACACATTTATTTTTTCTATGAAGGATAATTTTTTTTTTTTTTTAATTTACATTTGTAACTACGATATCTAGCTCCTTTATTTTGTTTCATAGTGTTAAATTATTGATTTTTTTTTCTTAATTAAGTTTTAAAGTCAAACCAATTATAATTTAAACAGAGGTTTACTATATAACACAATTTTTTTTTGTATGTATCAAAATTCAATTATTTTTTTGTTGGATCAAGGAAATCAATACCAAGAGGGTACATATTTTTCAGATATTTTTTTGGCAATCTACTATTTTTCCTCATGTGCAAAATAGAGAGGTTGATTTTTGGTGAAAAACCTACATTCACAAGAAATTAAAAAAATATATAATAATCAAATTAAATATATTTAAATTATACTTTTTGGGAAGCTTATAATAAGGACTACATACTTATAGTGGGTGGCAAGGTGGGTGCCACCACATACTATGAAGTGGATGTGGGTGGCTGGGGGGATGGTAATGTGTTGAGGTGGTGATCAATCCGTATGAACCTTCTAGGATTTTGCTCTCTCCATTATATTCCACCGGAACTTTGCATAATCATGGTACTCTAAAAAAATGATTGACAGTTTGCATAATTTGGAGGACAAGCTTGATCACCAAAGTCTTTATTACTACCTGGTGGCTTCGTCCTATGCATTTCATTTGTGGTGGTTGGGTTTTTGAGGTCTACGAGAGGGATGAGTAGGTTCATTCTTCTTGTCTCTGCAGAAGAACTAGAAATGCATGGGTTGGCGATGCCTATGGAGTTGAAAAGCTCCAAGTGGCAAATAGCATTCGAGGGACTCATTTCCTCTCTTCAACTCCATCATATCATCCATCACCCAAATGACCTGACCTTTGCTACCATCAAATGACTGGCTGGGAAAGCCTTCATGGAGGACACCAAAGGTTATCACTTGGATTCAGATATCTCTTGTATGGTGTTGGTTGGCTTGCTAGACATTGGTGTGTCAAAAACGGATGTTTGTGTGATAATGAGGGGCCTATTTTGTAAAGACATGTTAGTTGGCTTAGATAGAGCCTTGGTTGTGGCTCAACTTAGCAAGGGTACCCCTCGTCCACGAGACTTGCATCTTATGGATGACCCAGACACCCTAGTTCATTATCATCCCTTCATCCTGGATGTTGCTGGTTTGGAGCTCATGGAGTTTAGGCATTTGGCTACGAAAGGAGTAGAATTTCTGAAAAATAAATTCTGACTAGTTTCTATTGAAGACTCGACCTGGAAAAGGGACTTTAAAATCTTTGCTCAACAAAATGTATGGTGATTAGGGTTTGGTGGTTTCAATTGTTAATGGGGTTTTGTCTCGTACATATGTATCTCTGTTAGTTGGTCTAGTTATTTTTTGTCTTTAGCACGCAATGATGGTTTTTTGGTGGCCATGACCACACTCTAATAGTATGGTTTTAGGCTCAGTATGGTAGTTTTTTAGTGTTTTTTGGGGCGATGGCCTAGCTTGGGTTAAACTCTATAAATCTTTTTAAAAATCAATACAAATTATCCTTGCTTACCGATAAAAAAAAGTAAAAAAAAGGACTACATACTTATAAAACATAAATTTTAAATGAACTTATTTGATCCCCCAAAAGGTAAATCAAAAGTGGTTTTTTATCGGCATTTTGATAAGTGTAGAAGAGACTCCATTATAGGTATGGTTTAAAACTAGAAAGTTCTATCCAAGGGGGTTTGATCTAAGGGGGTTTCACCAAACCCTCTTAAATTAAAATCCTTTAAATGGAACCTTTAAAGGATTAAATCATTATATTTTCTAAAAATATGTGATTTCAACAAAAATTAGGATGTCCCAAAAAGTGTAACCCATTATTGTGGTACCACCCATCTACCACTTAGAATGTGAAGTATTATGATAACACTATCAAAAACAACAATCAACTGAAAGATCTAAGAAAGTTAAGATAGTTTGTACCCGACTTTTAAAATGTTGTAAAGTGTCATGTTCAGGCAAATATGTCCTTGTATCCTTTTCTAAAAATTCTTTTTATAGTCCTCTGATGTTGGATCTAAGGCTTTGATTTCTCTAGGTTTGACTATCAAAAGGCCGAAAACAAATTTTCTAGGTGATTTTTCATGTCTTGAAAAATTTAATGGCAACTTTGACAACTTTGTAAAATTGCACTATTGATCCAATTTCAATCCTCCTTCACTTTCAAATATACGAACACACAAAGAGGAGAAAAATGTTTTTTTTTGGTTTATAAGGGTTTTCCTTGGTCAAACTCTAGTTTGGTAATTAAACCTTGATAATGAAATAATGATAAAAATGGTGGAATGATGAATGAAAACTAGCTTGTTGCAATTCTCACCAAACCATTTAATGGGTTCCCTTACAGGATTCAAGTCTAACACATCTCTCTAAGGATTAGATCATGCATGAAATGGATTGATTGCTTGATAGATATTGATGCTTGAATATTTTCTTGAAACTTGAAACCTACATCACAATGTTAGCTCCAAAAATATGCATGAATGCAAATAAATTTGACATGATGATATGATCTTGATTGCTATTGTAGATGACTTATAAATCCACTCTTCAATTCTCTTGACAATAATATTTTCTCTTGTGAAAGTTTCCTTAATGTTGCTTAGTTTTAATTGATAAAATAACTATGTATTTATAGGTTTTCCTTAATTACCTAACAATTAAACATCAAAAGTTGACAATTGCAATTTGAATTTAAATCTTTACAATATCACCAAAAACATATTAAAAATTGGGACCTAAGACCTAAGTTAGACTCATTTTCCCTTGGGAAAATGGGTCCTAGGCCCTAAATCTAGGACATTCAATTTCCAAGGTGATTTAATTGTTGTTTGCAATTGTTTAATGTAGGTTTCCCTTTTGGAAAACAAAATTAATTAGGATTTTAAATGCATAATTGGGTCAAATAAAGGCTTAAATAAGTCCACTTAATTAAAGGGATGCAAACATAGTGTGAAAATGTAAAGGTGTACATTTTACTACATAACACACATTTCAAATTTTGACACCTAGTATATTATGTTTAATTTTCTTGCAAGATATAGGAAACAACCCTTAATTATTACATCACTAAATTTACAAAAAAATCCTTAAGTTTTCCTTTTGATGAAAATTTCCTTAAGGTTCCCATTTGGGTTGAATTCCCTAGGTTACATGTGTCATGTTGTAGTTTCCTTGGACAAATTTCTTCTCATTTAGGTATTATGGTTTGTGTTGAACTTGAATAGTTATATTCAAATTGTCCTCAGCAGAATGTATGTGTTAAGGTGGATTTATCTAAGGACCCTAAAGAAACTAATGATATTTAGAAGTATCAAATGAGATATTCTCAACATATTCCTTACCTAAACTTAAAATCAAATACTTGTTACCAATGGAAATCATTTAAACAAAAGATTCAAAATTTTCCTTTCATTTATCCCTGTCCCAAACCTTCCATGCAACCAACTTCTAGGTTTGAACCTCCTACAAAAAGGAAAAAGGTTGGTCTATAGCTTTCCTCACAAATCCAAGAGATGTAAAAATAGTAATTATAACCCCAAGCCTTCTTATATCTCTAGGGATTAGGGTACTAAGATGGTTTCAAAACCTCTTGAGCCAAATAAGTATGGTCTTTCCCAACTTGGGGAGAAATTTGATGAGGCAAAGTATGTTCAAGTTATGCTAGTATCTTCTTCATTATCTTAGCTAGAAAACCCTTGTAACTACCTTACTTCCTCCCCTCTAGTTGTGCATGAAATGTTATGTAGCTTATCAGGACATAAATGAAAGAGGGAGAAATTATTTCAAAGAAATGAAAACTAATCTAGTTTAACTTTAAAATAAGAAGTTTTGATTTAAGTGAGGTTATTCTTCAAAATATTTATTCTAGTTTTGATGAGCTAAATAATGGGAAATGACTCTTGATACCCATTTATGAATTGTATGTGTAGACATTAAAAATTGACCACTTTCATTTGATCAATTTACCCCTAATTCGACCAATTTTGTTTCCTCTATATTAATTAAATAATATCCTATTATTTGATTGATATTTAATTAGTACCCCTTTTCCCTTCATCCTAATTTATTTCTTCTATTATCCCTAAATCCTAACCTAAAGTAAATAAGTATGTTTAATTATTTACTCCCATCTCATTCATCTATTAAATTGAATAAATACCTTATTTATTTTATTTAATCTCCAAATCCCCTTTCCTCCATATAGGCATTAAATCTAATTATTTAATTCATATTTTTCTCTTTCCAAATGTCATCATGTCACATCCTCCATATTCTGCCACTTGCACTAATCCTACTCCTAAGATTCCCCACCTAACCTACTCACTAGAAGTAGTTGCATACATGTGCAATTAATCCACAATAAAGTGGATCAACCCTCCCCATCACATCAAGCACATGGGATTTATTTCCTCAAGGGTACAATCCCCCTCTTATGCTCTCTCCTTATGCCACTTGGCATAATCTTGTGGCTTGAGAGATCACATTCATCCTCAACCCTTGATCTCGATAAAGTAATTTCAACCCTCCATCCATTTTCATCCAAAATCTATATATCCAACCCTTAGCCATTTATCAAAGGATCTCACTCGTTTTCATTGGAGTGCCATTATGCTACCAAAATTTCTAGTAAGCACATATCTTATTGATAATCATGGGAAAATCTACACAATAAGAGGCTCAACATTTGATTCTATGTTGGTTTGAGTTTTCTTAGCCTAATCTTGAGTGTTTTTCTTTTTATTTTGTTTATTTGTTTGGTTTTATTTCTTAAATCCCTATAGAGACACAAAAATCATTGCACACATTTTTGACATACCTAATGGGATCCACGTCACGGATCTGACAAAATTTTCTATGTTTTTCATAAATTTGTAGTTGCAGGTTTCTCACACAAAGGTAGATCCGTTGCACGAGTGGATACACCATCATTAGGGGTGTCTCTATCTTCTACAAAGGCGGATGCACTTTAGCCCTCTATCGACCAATCAAACCAATGAAGAATAGGTAGCTCTGCTAGAACATTTAAAGGTAGATTTGCAGAGGATGACCAAATATGCTTCTACATAGCCAGATTTGCAAATGACCAGATGCGCGGCCTTCAGGGGTGGATACAAAACATAGGCATATCTGCTAAACTTTATAGAGGTAGATTTGTAGAGGATGGGAGGATACGCCACTACATAGGTGGCTTCGTAGATGGGCGGCCCTAATCCTGCATAGGCGGATCCATTACATAGGAAAATTCGTAGATGGGCAGATTCATCATTACATAGGCAAATCCATTACATAGATAGATTCGTAAACAGGCGGATTCGTCTCTATATAGGTAGATTCACAGACAGGTAGATTCATCACTGCATAGGCAGATCCATTGTATGGTCGGATTCGTAGATAGGTAGATTCGTCACTACATGGGCAGATTTGACACTACTTAGGTAGATACGCTACTCCGCTAGATATGTAATCTACAAGGGCGAATCTTTTGGGCCACTAGGAGAATGTTCCTTACATTGTTGTTAGAGTTCCTCTTTGACCCTTCTCTTCCTTGAAGGAATAGGTGTGGTTGTAGCCAATATTCTAAGTGTGTTAGAATCTTTTAATCATGTGGATCTTAGTCTTTTGAGTATCAAATATAATGTGATGGTCTTAGTCTTCTTGACAACCCTCTACATCCTCTTGTAGGCGTGGTGTTGCTAGGTGGCTTGATTATGGAAAAGTTTTGTACTTGGATCTAGCTATCTCCTTAGTCCATGCTCAATCGGCCTCAAATAATACTCTTGAAGAGGAGATAGCTCTCATCGAAACAGCGTATCGATGACGTTGTCCTCAGAGATGTCTAAAAAAAGCCTAGTGATAAAGATCATCTTATTGAGATTGTTGTAAGTGCTTAATATTATTGAGACTTGACCCTTATTTTTGTCCTTATTTCAAACTCTATCCTATTTAAACTTTGAAAATATATCTTTATTTCAAACTCTATCCTATTAAACTTTTAAAATATATCTTTATACCACTTTTTTAAATAACACTACATTGACTTGTATTAACTAGGTCCACCGTACCAAACAACGTTGTATTCTATTGACTTTAAGATGTATTGTTGTGGCAAATAAGTTTAAAATGCGGAAAAATCGTCGCCCTCATTGGAAAATAGAATGTTAGATGTCACCGACGTGGATTGACGACAAGCCGCGGTCCCAGCGTGTGATATCCGCTTGCATAGCGTGTGGTATCCGCTTGTACAACACACTACCTTTTTACACATCTCAATATCTAAAATATGCACGTGGCCTTCGTACCCACGCTTTTTACCCCCACTTGGACAGTTTTCGTTTACAACTGGAATGAGTTTCGCATATGTTCGCCAACGATGCCGCTCTTCGCTAGGTAGTTCAACTGATCGCCAACGGTTTTGAGAATGTCACGGAAGCTGCCTTCTCACACGTGCTCTTTACATCTCAAACTGTCTTACGTTTCTTAACTAGTCTCAAACACCAGCAGTTTCTAAACTCTTTTAAATACCATACCTACCCATTGCCATAATCATTTGCAGGATCATCAAATTTGTTTAGGTAAGAGATGTCTCAATCTCACCTCGTCACAATCGACTTCCTGGGAATCGGTAGGGAAGAGAATACCAGTTCTGCCATGGATTATCAGCAACAGCTTATGAAGAGGCGAGGTAAGTTTTTTTTGGTTTTGGTTCACTTTCATCAATTATTATAGTACTCTTCAATCCTTCCTATTAAACTATAACATATATAAATATTGATGTCGTTTTGGGCTTCAATGTAATACAGCAATGCGGTCATGCCTGAGAAAGATTAAACCACATATGCTGCAACAAGTACTCTCTCATTGCGGGGTTTCTCAAGATTTAAAGACCATGGAATTGTTTCCGCAACACGCCACAGGACTTCGATCGGATAGTAAGTACAGCCAACAGCCTTTCCTCGATACACATAACAACCTTTCTGAAGGTGCTGCTGCTTCATCGAATTTCAAAACCCCTACAAAGCCATTATCTCCTGAATTAACAATTTCTTACAATGGAGCAGTAAATGTCTACGGCAACGTTTCTTCTGATAAGGTTGTTGGAAGTGACACGGTTCTGAGAGGGGGGGGTGAATCAGAACCTTACTGTTTTATTCAAAAATTCCTTACAAATTTTGCAATAAGAAACATATAACAGAATATCCACAATTTATGCAGGAGAAGTATAATCATTCATCATGAGCATAAAGAAATGAAACTCACAACCATGAAGAAACACCAAATTTGTGCCGAGTGGAAAACCCTCCAAAATCTCATGATTTTGTCATAGGGAGAAAAACCACTCCATGAACCTGTAACTTCTATTCATTCCAACCTTTTACAATCGGCAGTCAATACTGCTCAGAAAAACTCACAACTTATATACATATACAAACGTGCATATATCACTCACACATGTACACAAGTTTATGATTTAAAACTTTCAGTCTCACTTATCCTCAGATACATATATATATGTATATATATGTTTTTCACACACACACATATATGCATCTAAAGATTACAAGTGTATATATTAACTTCGAAACAGAACAGTTGCAAATTTCTAACTGAACCAATTAGAAACTGTTCAACAAACTTTCTCTTAAAGATGCTTCAAAAACAGTTTCAGATTTCGAATCTGTTTTAGATGAAACTGATAATCATTAAGCTTCAGATTACGAATCTGTTTTAAACAAAACTGATAATCATTAAGCTTCGATTGAGAGATATTCGAAGACAGTTTCCATAACGGCTTTATGCTTTGTAACTGACTGAAAACGTTTACATATTTCCTTTTGAAAACTGTATATAATACCCTGGGTAAAAACCCCAAAAAGATTATTCAAACTTCTAAAAACTGCATAACCATGTTCCGGGTTTGAGACCCTTTTTTAAGAATGTAAAACCTTCATACCTGTTATGCCCAAGATTCTGCCCAAAGAACCTCATACCTGAAACACAAGTCTCTGTTCGGCCTTAATACCTGAAACACAAGACTCTGTCCAGCCTTAGGAAGTTTCTTCCCTCTTTCATACGCCTCAGATCCTCATACATGAGCAAAAACAAACATATAAGCAACCTTTCATTCTTTCTGAGAAAGATAAGTGTAAAACCTGAATCTTTATTTGAAATAAAAAACAAACAATGAACCTGCATGAATCCATCAATCATCTTGCCTGTTTCGCACCAAAAATGTCTTGACTGAACCAATTACTTCCTGTTTGATTTGCAGAAAGAATTCAACTTCCAGAAACAAAAAAAAAAACCGTTTGCCCAGAATAAACGATACCCACAACCTTAAACAAATTTAACCAAAATTTGGAGTCCGCCATGCAGAGTTAATACTTGGCGAAAGGACTGACAAAAAATCAATAATGCATTTAGACTTTGTCAGTTTACGGTGGTCACAAAAAACTGCCGACAACATCATTAAACCCTTTTCAATTTTTCACTTAAACAAATGCTATTGCATATATTCCATGCTACGTCCAAAAAGCCATTATACTTTTCATGCCACATCAAATACCACATGTAACATTTTGCCAACAAAACAAATCTGCCACGTATTTGCCGGATGACAGATAAGTTAACAATCTCCCCCATTTTTGATGCAAAATTTTTTCACCATTTCATGAAATGAACTGAAATACCATGATGATTATAAACAAGATAATGAACTGAAATGCCAAGCAGATTTACCATGTTTTACCATGAAAACAAGTGCAACCAAATACAAGAACCAAACCTGAACAAACCAAAACTGCTGTGCCAAAGGATCAAAAACAAACTGAACCTGTATGAACCTGTATAAACCTGTGCCAAATCAGAATCACAACTGAACTGTGCCATTCACAAAACTGAAATGAACTGTGCAAAACTGAACTGTGCCATTCACAAAACTGAAATGAACTGTGCAAATTACTCCCCCAAAATTTATGCATCAAAAATCTAACCATCTGCTTGAAATACTCTTCTGTGAAAGAAGCAGAAATCTAACACAGAATATGAAAAGTAAAAAACTTATTCCAGCATGGATTGAGAGAAGACTCCCAATCGAATTCTGAACTGTTCAAACAATTCTCTAGGAAGAGCTTTGGTAAAAATATCAGCAACTTGGAATTTAGAAGGTACATGAATAAGAATGACCTCATTTGATGACACATGTTCACGAATAAACTGCAACTTGATAGCAACATGCTTAGTTCTAGAATGCATAACAGGATTTTTAGAAATCTGAATAGCACTGGTATTGTCACAAAGGATTTTCAGAGGTTTTTGAACATGAATACCCAAATCTGAAAGCTGATAAGACATCCAAATTAACTGAGTACAACATGCTGTTGCAGCAATAATTTCAGACTTAGCAGTAGAAATAGTGACACATTCTTGTTTTTTACTGTGCCAAGCAACTAACCGATCACCTAAGAAAAATGCAGCACCACTAGTACTTCGTTGATCATCTTTACATCCACCCCAATCAGCATCTGTATAACCAATGAGAGCAAAATCATCATTTTTTGGATACCACAAACCATAATCCAAAGTACCTTGTAAATATTTAAAGATACGGTGAACAGCATTGAGATGAGATTGATGAGGAGCTGCTTGATATCTAGCAACTTGACATACAGAATGCATTATATCTGGTCTAGAAGCAGTAAGATATAAAAGACTTCCTATCATAGATCGATACTCTCTTTGATCAACAAGAGGAGATTCATCAATTTTCATCAACTTACATCCAGTTTCCATTGGTGTACCAACTGGATTACAAGTATCCATTTGAAACCTTTTAAGCATTTCCTTAGCATATTTCAGTTGAGAGATAAACAAACCATGTTCAAGCTGAGAGACTTGAATTCCCAAGAAAAATGTCAAAGGTCCTAACATAGACATTTCAAATTCTGACTCCATGATTCCTGAAAAAGTTTGTGCTAAATGATCATTAGTAGAACCAAAAATAATATCATCAACATATATTTCAACAGCCAATAAATTTTCATTGTCCATTTTTGTATACAAAGTGCTGTCCACATTTCCTTTAATGAATCCATTTGCAATTAGATGTTTATCTAATCTGGAATACCAAGCTCGAGGAGCTTGTTTTAAACCATATAAGGCCTTTTTGAGACGAAGAACATAATCAGGTTTGTCAGAAGATTTGAAACCTTCTGGCTGTTCCATATAAACTTCCTCCTCAAGATATCCATTTAGGAAAGCAGTTTTGACATCCATTTGGTAGACGGTGAAATTTTTATGAGTGGCATATGCAAGAAAGATTCTGATTGACTCCAACCTTGCAACTGGTGCAAAGGTTTCACCAAAATCAACTCCTTCTTGTTGTGCATATCCTTTGCAAACAAATCTGGCTTTATTTCTGATCACTACACCTTCCTCATTTAGTTTATTGCGGAATATCCATTTTCCACCAATAACATTTTTACCATCAGGTCTGGGAACAAGTTCCCAAGTCTTGTTTTTCTCTATCTGATTTATTTCATCTAGCATAGCATTTTTCCAACTAGGATTTGATAGAGCTTCTGTTACATTCTTTGGTTCAAAATCTGCTATCAAACAAAATTGTTCAGCAATATTTACTTGTTCTCCTATTTTGGCTTTTCTTATAGTTAAAATTCCTTTATCAATATCACCAATAACTTGAGACTCGGGATGTCTCTTAGCTATTATTCTAGAAGATGTTTTTATCTTTGATCCATCACTAGTGATTTTAGAATTGGAACAATTTTCTGATTCTATTTTTTCTGCAAGTTCATCTTCATTATCAGTTTCAACTTTATCTTGTTCACAATTTTCATTATGAATACTTTCTGATTCTTGAAAAGATAAACTTTCATATTCTTCATTGCCATTACTGCATACAGATGTTTCATCAAACATAACATTTATTGCTTCTACAATTTTGTTCAGCCTTTTATTAAAGCATTTATATGCTTTGCTATGTGTAGAGTACCCAAGAAAAATCCCTTCATCAGATCTTGAGTTAAAGTTTTCTAGAGAGTCATCATTCTTTCTGATAAAACATTTGCAACCAAATATTTTAAAGTTCTTAACATTTGCTGTTTTCCCATACCATAATTCATATGGTGTATAAGCTGTCCTAATTCTGATTTGAGCTCTATTTAAAATATAGACAGCTGTATGAACAACTTCTTTCCAGAATTTGTCAGGCAGCTTTGCTTCATTTAACATGGTCCTGGCCATTTCCTTGACAGTTCTATTTTTTCTCTCTACAACTCCATTTTGTTGTGGTGTCCTAGCAGTAGAGTATTGTCTTTTTATACCTCGTTTTTCACAATACTCAATAAATTCTTGAGAAGTAAACTCTCCTCCTCTATCTGATCTTAAGCATTTCAGTTTTAAATCAGTTTCTCTTTCCACCATCTTCCTGAAAATTTTGAAACGTTCAAAGGCTTCTGATTTATGTTTCAAAAATGTTACCCAAACCATTCTTGAATAATCATCTATAAACAGCATGAAATATTTTTCATCATTTAAAGAGGCAGTTTTGGTTGGACCACATAAATCAGTGTGTACTAGTTCAAGTGGTCTATTTGACAGATATTCTTTTGTTTTAAAAGAAACTCTTGTTTGCTTACCTTTTATACACTCTTCACAAACAGATGCAGGTTTAGTTATTTGTGGTAGTCCCCTGACCTTTTTGTTCTTGCTGATTCTAGCAAGATTATCAAAGTTCAAATGTCCCAGTCTTTTGTGCCATAGCCAATTTTCTTCTACTTGACTCATAAAGCAGGTATTGACCAATGATGTTTCTTGAATAGTAGAATCTATCAGATTATACAGATTACCATTTGTTCTTAACCCACTGGCAATGACTCTATCTTTCCCATTTTTAATATGACATTCTTTTGCATTGAAAGAGATAGAATATCCATTATCACATATCTGACTGACACTTAAAAGGTTATGTTTCAACCCTTCAACAAAGTACACATCATGTATTGGCGTATCATTATTTAAGATTATTGAGCCTTTTCCTGTTATATAAGCTCCTGAGTTATCACCAAAACGTACAAAACCTCCATCAAAGTTTTCTAAGGTTTTGAATTTGTTCTTACACCCAGTCATATGATGAGAACAACCACTATCCAACACCCATGTTGCAGATTTTTGAGCAAATAAGACTGTTTCAACAATTAAGGACTTTTCATTTGTTTTTACTTGTTTCCATATTTGTTTAGGTCTCAGATTTAATTTACACTGATTTGCAAAGTGACCATAGTAAAAACATTTGAAGCACCTAATAACTTTTCTTTTGCCTTGACTAGTACTATTTTTACAGAAGATTGCTTTGTGCCCAAAAATGTTACAGTTGAAACAATATCCATTGAAAAACAACTTTGTTTTCTGATTAGTAGATTCTTCAGATGAACATTGCAAGACATTCAGTTTTTTATCCTTTTCTTCAAGTAAGAGTTTTTGACTTTCTATAATTGAATTTGCCTTTATTAATTCATCTTGAAGTTTTTGATTTTCAGTCTCATGATTTGCAACTGATTTTTTTAACCTTTTAATTTCTTGCAGGGATTTTAGAAGTTCTTCTTCAAGATCTACTTCTATTTCTAAATCAGATGAGGATTCAGGCTCATTTGATTCAAATTTAGAAGTATGTACTATTTCAGCCATAAACAATTTTTCCCCTTCTTCATCTGCATCACTGGATTCCTCATTTGGATCTTCTTTTGAAAAAAGACTTTTCTTTTTGAAATCCTTAAACCTTTTATTCTGATTCCAAGGCTTCTTTCTAGAAAACTTCTCAGATTTCTCATCACAATCATCAAGTTCAATGTTTGGACATCTAGCAGCAAAATGTCCTAATTGACCACAACTGAAACATTTAGGTTTGCTTCTATATTTCTTTGCCATTCTTTTAACCAATAATGCTTCTAAAGCATCAGTTAGATCTGAATCACTCTCATCATTCTTTTCAACCTTAAAGGTTGATTCTTTTGATGAAGAACTAGCTTGATTGCCAATTCTCATTTCATATGCAGTTAGGGTTCCCTGAAGTTGATGTAAGGTCATTTTTGAAAAACTTTTCTTTTCTTCTAATGTAGAAATTTTTGTTTCAAATTTAGGTAGGACTGATCTAATAACCTTTGAAACAACATCATGTTCTTCTATGTCTTCACCTAGACCCTTCCACCTAGACCCTTCCTGGCATTCACAACTTCCTCAATTCTTAAGAAATATGCAGCAATGGTTTCATCCTCACTCATTTTCAGATTGTCAAACTGAGTTTTAAGAGTAATCAGTTTAGATTCTTTAACCTTGTCATCTCCTTGATAAATAGTTTCAAGTTTTACCCATATATCATTTGTAGATTTACAATAAATGACTTTGGCAAAGACATCTCTAGTAAGACCACAAAGAAGTGCATATCTAGCCTTCTTATCTAACTCAAATTTTAGTTTCTCATCAGCATCAGTAGGAACTGACGCTGGAACAGTGTATTTTGTTGTTACAACATCCCACATCCTTACATCTAGAGAATGTATAAATGCTTCCATTTTAACTTTCCAGAAAACATAATCATTTCCATCAAATAAAGGTGCCCTATTAAGGAAAGCTCCTTCAGAATGTGCCATAACTTCCAATAACCAAAGATCAATTCCTAAAGGGAATCCTACACTCTGATACCACTTGTTGGAAGTGACACGGTTCTGAGAGGGGGGGGTGAATCAGAACCTTACTGTTTTATTCAAAAATTCCTTACAAATTTTTCAATAAGAAAAATATAACAGAATATCCACAATTTATGCAGGAGAAGTATAATCATTCATCATGAGCATAAAGAAATGAAACTCACAACCATGAAGAAACACCAAATTTGTGCCGAGTGGAAAACCCTCCAAAATCTCATGATTTTTTCATAGGGAGAAAAACCACTCCATGAACCTGTAACTTCTATTCATTCCAACCTTTTACAATCGGCAGTCAATACTGCTCAGAAAAACTCACAACTTATATACATATACAAACGTGCATATATCACTCGCACATGTACACAAGTTTATGATTTAAAACTTCCGGTCTCCCTTATCCTCAGGATACATATATATATATATATATATGTTTTCCTACCACATATATGCATCAAGATTACAATTTACAGCATATTAACTTGAAACGGAAACGTTGCAGAATTTCTTTGAACCAGGTTAGAAGCATTTCAACTCAAACTTTTCTCTTAAAGATGGCCTTAAAACAGTTTGATTTAGTCTGTTTTAAGAATGAATCCGATGTCATTAAACCGATTCTGAGATACTGTTTTAAACAAAACTGATAATCATTAAGCTTCGATTGAGAGATATTCGAAGACAGTTTCCATAACGGCTTTATGCTTTGTAACTGACTGAAAACGTTTACATATTTCCTTTTGAAAACTGTATATAATACCCTGGGTAAAAACCCCAAAAAGATTATTCAAACTTCTAAAAACTGCATAACCATGTTCCGGGTTTGAGACCCTTTTTTAAGAATGTAAAACCTTCATACCTGTTATGCCCAAGATTCTGCCCAAAGAACCTCATACCTGAAACACAAGTCTTTGTTCAGCCTTAGGAAGTTTCTTCCCTCTTTCATACGCCTCAGATCCTCATACATTAGCAAAAACAAACATATAAGCAACCTTTCATTCTTTCTGAGAAAGATAAGTGTAAAACCTGAATCTTTATTTGAAATAAAAAACAAACAATGAACCTGCATGAATCCATCAATCATCTTGCCTGTTTCGCACCAAAAATGTCTTGACTGAACCAATTACTTCCTGTTTGATTTGCAGAAAGAATTCAACTTCCAGAAACAAAACGCAACAAAAACCGTTTGCCCAGAATAAACGATACCCACAACCTTAAACAAATTTAACCAAAATTTGGAGTCCGCCATGCAGAGTTAATACTTGGCGAAAGGACTGACAAAAAATCAATAATGCATTTAGACTTTGTCAGTTTACGGTGGTCACAAAAAAACTGCCGACAACATCATTAAACCCTTTTCAATTTTTCACTTAAACAAATGCTATTGCATATATTCCATGCTACGTCCAAAAAGCCATTATACTTTTCATGCCACATCAAATGCCACATGTAACATTTTGCCAACAAAACAAATCTGCCACGTATTTGCCGGATGACAGATAAGTTAACAAAGGTAAGAAGTACTCTTAACCCTGAGATTATTTACACCGCGAAGTTTAATTTGGCTTTCAACATGGAACTCACAGTCTTTTTCATTAACAGGCAAAGTCTATAATGACCATGGCAGCCGGTAATGGGAATACTCCACACCTTTCAAATTGTGTAGCCTTTTCAAGGAGATTGCGAGAAAGTGTTCCCAATCCAGAAGGATCCGCCAACGGTGCAAATCATAGACATCTTCTTGGCATAGCACATTGCAGTAAGTGCTCGAATTGAATTTGTTACAATTTAGAATGTAACATTTTTTTCAGTGTTCCAACAAAGGTATGACTCTGCTATGCAGAATTTCCATTAGCGAAGAAAAAATCCTTTCGACGCTTTCTGCAGGAACGGAAGGCCAGGTAGCTTGGAGCTTCTTGGTTGATTTGAGGAGGAGATTGAAAGACAAAGCAAAGTGAAAACTTTTCGCAGTAAATTTGATGAAATTGTACGCTGTTTGCGCGGAATTTAAGGGATTATTTCCCCAGGAGATCTCATCAAAATAGGCTGCACAATCGGAAGGTTTGTTCCCCATTGTCAGCCGGATGAAAGCGTGGTAATGTTGTTTTTTCCGTCTGGAAGTAGCTTGAGCTTCTTGGTTGATTTGCGACGGAGACTGAAAAACCAAACAAATTGAACATTTTGTACAGTAAATTTGATGAAATTGTACGCTGTTTGCGCGGATTTGAAGGGATAATTTCCCTAGGAGAGCTCATGAATGTGGTGTGTTAATTATTTTGGTGTGGAAGCAACTATTGTGAGTGATTCCCACAGCTTTTGACCCATTTTTTTTTCACTTTCGAGTGAAGCGGTTCAAAGCATCGTCCCACATTTGTCGGCAAAATTTAATTTATATTGTATTTGAGGCACCAAATTTAGATTTTTTTATACCATAGTTAGTTATCAATGAACAGATTTTTCATCAATCACGTTATTTGACTGGTCAACTGAAGTTATCTTGAATATTTTTATTTATACGACAGTGGCGCAATTTTTTTCAATAACGGCATTTGACTAGGGAATTGATTTTGAAGTTGAATGGAATATTGTTATTCATGCGATCATGAAAATACCATATACAGATAATTTCATTACACTAGTAAATAGTGTATTAATTTATATGGAAGATAATTAGAAACAGCGAGATGAGTCAGAGTTTTTTTTAAAGTATGTTAATTTATAGAAAAATCAAATGTACTCTATGTTGTGATTCTTGTGAACATATAAATTTATATTTTTAAAAGCAATATTATTAATATTTATTAAAAACATAAATTAAAAACTAGCAATCGCACCTTTGTGTTCAATGGGTACGTCGAAGAGTTTTAATTTGAAAAGAGCAAAGGAAATTACCATAACTAGTTCCATTAGAGTATCACCCTAATTTGTCTTGATACACATTTAATGCCTCTACCAAATGACAAATTTAGTTGCAGATATTCCCTAAGATACCTGTCAAAGGGAAAAGCAAGCATAGAAGAAATGACATTTTGATGTCCTCAGTTGTCTTTATGTGAAAATTACAAAACCCTGCCCCTAATTACTAAAAAAATTACCTTTTGCAATCATAGATTATAATATGCCTAGTAATGTTTTCATTAATGTGCTTTACAGTTAAATTTATTGGTGCCTAGTAATGTTTTCATTTATGTAACACAGCATTACAGTTAAACTGGTGGTTGGTAATGTTTTCATTTATGTTCCACAGCTTTTAGGACACCTTTCGGGGATGGCAGTCCAACAGAGCACTTTTTGGGGATGGTTACACATCACTCTCACTCACACACATATACAAATTCGTAAGGCCTTTTGTTGTAATTAAAACATTTAACAATCAAATCATAAATTTCTAATATTTATTGCTGCTATACTAGAAAATGGATTTGTTGAAAAGCATAATTTTGGTGCTAATGGTTTGAATCAGAATTACAATCTTTCTAAAAACCATCATACATGTGGAAGATTAGAAGATTAATAAGTTGGTCTTTTAATTGAAGTTAACATATTACAACTTCATGAAAATAAGACATTACAACTTCAAGAAAGTTGAGGATTTGTAACACTTGTAATAAAAAAAATAAAGGAATGCATGTGCAAGATTGACATAAACAAATTGTAGCTGACTAATACGTGCATATAATTAAGGAAGAAACCTAAAATGTCAAAGCTTTTTTTTGGGGGTTTTCTTCTTCTTACTACCTGCTGTAATCTTTCTATAGACTGCTACAATCATCTGCTCTAATTTTTCTATTCTCTATTTGACTTTAAATTCTACATTTTTGAGTGTCTATAGTATACAAACCCTGTCTTCTGAACAGGAAAATATTCACACAGTTAATATAGGAGCAGCAGCAACAAAATCCCTAGCCCTTGTAGCTGTGCCAAAGCGCATGAGTTGGTTAGCAAGTTTTTCATTGGGCAGGTCCTTTAATCTATGACGAAGATCTAAAATAGTTGTGGGCAGGCAACTATCGATGTGTTTATGCACAAACATAGATGTTGTGGCTTGGCTTCGATGGCACATCAGAATGTTGAGTATGAAGTACCTAAAGCAAGGGTGTTGTCCAAACCTATTATCATAGTACTTGAGCAAGTGGAGAGCGTATTCATGTAATTTAATTTCTTTCATCCATTGTTGTTTGAATGTGGCTATGCCTTTTGGAAATAAAGTGGGGAATGCCATAACAAATAACCCTTCAGTGGTGTATTTATTGATGGGAGATGAAGAAATGGGTGGCCAATCTATAGACTGGGTTGATCGGCCTTGACCTAGTTTGCAGTAAAGAGCACAATTCTTCAACTTCTCTACGTGCGGGTGGAAGGCTAGTGACAAAGGAAGTTGTGGGTTGAATATCTTCTTCAGAAGGATCAATGGATGATGCATTTGTAGGACTGAAGGTTGTAGAAGTGGGGCTAACAATTGTGGTTGTTACATATAGGAGGTCTGTTATGTTTGTTGAAGCAATTGGTAGACATGATAATGCAGCCTAATCTAACTATACAGGTTTGTAGTATGGGTCATTTGAGATTTTATATTGCAGTGCTTCGTATACACGGCCTCTACTTACGTAGAAGCTATAGTCTTGTTGGCCGATGTTTTTTTTGTTAACCAATAAGATATCTAATTCATCTACACGCCTTGGTAAGTGGGTAGCAATTGTAGAAATATCTTGAGGAAAACAAATAGTGTGGCCACTATACTTTAGTTGGCCCCCCTTAGGATAGGTAATTTGAAGGATCAGACTGACCCTTGCTATTAGCATCTCTTCAACTTGAGTTAACTTTTTCAAACATAGAGGTTGCTCACTAGGGTCCATGTTATTCCATTTGGAGAAGCGATGGCCATTTTTTTTAGATGCACATATGTAACAAGTAGATAGTCCATCTAAATGTTTTGTTTTAATACATGGATATTTTTCCATGTAGATTAAACAGGTTGACATATTTGCAAAGGTATCCAACTTAGAATGAAAGGTATTTCTAGCAACAAAAAAGGGTTAAGGAAAAATTGGAGGTGGATGGATATGGGAGGGGTTAGTGGAGGAGGGGAGGCTAGATGTGGAGGTGCCATCATAGTTGTTATGAGCATTTTCTCGCCTTCTTTTGTTTATGGTATATTTCCTTGCATGGTAGTGTGTACGTTGTTGTTGATTGCGACGAGCACGTTTATCTTGCAACCTTGTATTTTCCAAATCCATTTAAAAGTTTATGTGAAAGAAATACTTGATATATTTAATATAAAATATATAACAAATAACTATATGAAGTATGGGAAATGAAAATACAAAATATAGAATTGTAAACTTCTAATTAATAAGTATGTGAACACAAAAAAGTATTTCAAAGATTGTATTTTGTTGTAAGTTAACATAAAATATGCAACAATACTTGATAACCAATGCCTAAATGTAACGTAAACGGGAATGTAAAAAATCACTATATGCCATAATTTAAGATTACAAGGGTTTGTGCTAGTCTTTCATTTGGTATTATGGTAGCAGAAATAACCAGCATGAAACACAATTGCTTGATTTAGTCCAATGTGTGCTTCATGAGCTATACAAACTCATCAGTAAATACCATTTATCATAAAAGCTAAGGAAATACATTGCTTTGTATAAATTTTATTGAGTTTTCCTTTTCGTTGGAATGTGAAAGAAATTTTGATATTTTAGTAGATACTTCAATTTTTATAGTTCTTTTGTATTTGTAAATTTTAAGAAAGTAATAAATCTAAAATGATAGAAAGTTTATTGGTTTTTATATTAGGATTGTGATGTATTTTTTTTATATTTTATTACATTGTTAACAGTTCGAATCCCATCTCATGTTTCAGTTATTAAGTAAGCTTACCCTTCAGCGTCTTATAAGGGTACACAATAATTAAATAGGCACTTAAGTCATAATATTTAACTTTAAGGACCTAGGGCTATGATCTAGGTACTTTCTGGATGGCAAAACTAACAAAAATATTAAGTTTTGAAAATCCTTATTTTTAGCCTAAAAAGAGTGACGAAAAATCAAAGGGGCTGATGAGTCATCTAAAAGTGGTGTTGTGTAAGGGAGTTAGAAACTTTAATTGAATGAGAAACAAGTGTCTTGGTGAAGGGACAATTGTCTTCCTCAACAGATGAAACACTTAAGGTTCTATTAAAATTTGATTTTAAGAAAAAAGGAGGGTTGTTTTTCAGGGATTTTCTTCTTCTCACTACTTGCTATAATTTTTCTGCAGACTGCTACAATCATCTGCTATAATGTTTCTATAGACTACTGCAATCCTCTCTACTGATTTTAGGCTGAGTTTATCTATTATAATCCATCTTAATCATTCTATATCCAACTCTGTTCACTTTCTTCTCAATTAAAATTCTCTTCTCACTACCTGCTGTAATTTTTCTGTAGATTGCTGCAATCATCTGCTGTAATACTTCTATCTAGACTACTGCAATCCTCCCCGCTAATTTTAGGCTAGGTTTATCTATTATATGTTTTACCTTAAATTCTACAGTTTGAGTGTCTATAGTATACAAACCCTGTTTTAATCATGAGCTCATGAGGCCATCAGTTGCTAAAATAATCCATCTTAATCATTCTATATCCAACTATGTTCACTCTCTTCTCAATTAAAATTCCTACAAATCAAAGATTGAAAAATGTTATAAATGAACACAAAAAACTCCAAAATTCAGACTACCTCAATACTTGAAAGACAAATGATCCAACTCCCACTTTGGGTGATTGGAATCTTAACATGGCATCTGGGACAGGTTCTGACATTCATGAACCCAATCCAGATGATTTAGTGACAGCTTCATGTGACATTGAATGTCACTATCTTTTGTTGTCTTGGGGATGGGTGCAACCAACAACCAAATGTGTGATGGATGCATAGGCTACAGGTTTGTGCCACCGCAAATATGTTACTTTGACTTCTTTGCAAAAATAGAGCGAATAAATGGTTTGTGGGGCTACAAATTTCCCTACAAACCTTCTTCATCTTCCTCCCACTTGTTCCAGCGACCTCAACATTCTGTCTTAGGCATTTTCTTGTATTGAAGGGAGTGAATACATGAAGTTTTAAGTTTCTTATGGTTGTACAAACAACTTGCACGAACATAGATGCATGAATATGTAGTGTTAAGTGTTAAAATCAACACATTTCCGATCGGAAATCATTCATTTTCATTTACATGGACTTGAGTAGAGATTCCATCTACTCTTTGCCTTTGTTTTCCTTAACCATGGTTTCCTTCAAACCAACTTTGTAACAGATGATCTTTAGTGGCAATTTATCCTGCTACTCAAGATTTTTCTTTTTCTTGCTTTTGGCATGCTTTTTTCTTGGGTGGAGCTGACGGGTTATGAGGTGACTTTGAAAGGAGGTGACATTCTTACCTTATTCGTGATCTGAAATGTTGCCAGGCAGCCGCAAGAAAATTTCAAAGAGAAAGATGGAATAAAAGGATGGGATATTTTAAATAAAAGAAATATCAATATCATTAGATCTTGTTGACCTTGTACCAGTAAAAATTCCCAACAAAAGATATTTTCTTGAGATATTCTTAGTTTACAGAAGTGAGCCTCAATTCCTAGGAAACACAAAAAAGTTATGAAAATTTGAACAGATGGCCTCAACACATTATCAAACTAAACTATTTACATTATCCTCTAAGATGCATTTCCATACACATGTATCAAAAAATTTATTGAAAATCCGTTCATTAACCTCTAATGGGATTAGCTAAATATAACAGAACATTAAAATGTTTTTATTAACTTGCAGTCAGTGCTGTCATATACACATGTACTAAGAAATGAAAATCTTCCCATTAACATCTAATGAGAATTGTACTCGTGGTGTATATGAACTGACAGGAACTTGTGTAGGCTGAGTGGACCTAATGGTTAAGCTTGATTCATTAAGGCATGGGTTCAAATCTGGATTGAGGCAGGTTATTTACATCTAATAGGAACAGTACATAAGATAAATGAAAAAGCAATCTAGTTGTGGCATTCCACAAAAAGGTTCTATAAACTAAATTGGTGTCTCACGTGGCAGTAACCTAAAAACACCTTTACTTTCAAGCTTGATCATTAAGTCTAAAACCATGCATACAAAAGGTAGAGGGATAGGTGCCTTTCACAAAAATATTATCCTGGGTTCAAATCTCCCTACTGTAATACAGGCACGCATCATATATATCATAGATATGTTGGAGATATGTAGACAGGTTTTCTTGTAATGTGAACATAGAACATGCCTAGTTGTCTCTTTAACCTTTGTCTGAACAGGCACTCTCAGACTGTGTGCTTTGGGCAGTTGATAGGAACACATTCTGAACAAATATAATGAGCACTATAATGGTTGAAAGAGATCTCTATGAGAAATTCTTGCAAGATGTATCCCTTTCGGAGGTGAAAATTAAAATCCCTAATGAGTTATTTTAGACACTAATTTGCAGTTAAATATTGGCAAAAAATACATTCAGTAAGTAGACTAATTTCTCCAACGAGTTATGTTAATCACTAATTTTAGGAAGGGAACAGTTGTCAATAAAGCATCCACCTACACGGGAGGCAGGGAGATCAAC
>VDFB02049209.1:0-11944 GCA_007258455.2 Sequoia sempervirens | reverse complement strand
TATGGAAAACATGTTTGTACTTTATTATATCTTGAATGGAAAATTTATTATTATGCAATGTTTATTTTATGTTATGATTTAATATGTGCAATGCGACATACTTAAGTCACTTATGGAAAACTCAAAGTAATGTAACGTCGCTTAACCTAAGAATGTATGCAATTAATTAACTTAATATTAATATTTAAAAAAAATTATTACACCTTTACAACACTTTGCAACATTCTTAGGTTATTAAGATCTAAGCATTACATGCAAAGATCGATATGAATAAGGCAAATTAATTTCTTTCGCTTTTAAATCACCCAATACAAATATCGAGCCTAGGTTGAAACACTGGGTACTCTGGGATTAATATGGTATGGGTCTTATAGTTTTGACCAACGTGAATGTTGGCAACATTTTAATAAATTAGCTTTTGAAATTGAACTTAATAAATTTTGTGAGTTACCCCTACATTTTAATATTGAAGTCCAATTTCAATATACCATTTAATGTAGGAATTAATAGTGAACCAAAATTTGACCTTAAGAGATACTTAGCTAAAGGTAATTAGCCATAAGAAATCACAATCGTGTGAGGAACAAACCAATAGGGTCATCATGTTCTTACAAATAATGTGATTGTCAAGAAAGGATAATAATTTAAGAATTGAGGATTATCAAGTTTAGTTTATAGCTATTTTTCATTCTCTATCTTGAGCTTAAGGGGTAGGTGATGATTGAATATGGTTATTGAAAGTTCAATAATTTAGTGGGAAAATGCAAGCATCTTAATATTTCATGATTTTCAAACCTAGTTTTTGTCACCTGACACACCCATAGTCTAGGGAAGGATATTAATAGCAATTACAAAATTTGATGTATTCAATTAATATGAATGGTGTACTATAGCTTGGTAAATTAAATAAGATTATGGTTTTGATTATATAGTGGAACCATGATAAGTTTGAATCACCTTCGTTAATCAGAGGGGACTTAATGAATTGTTGTAAAAGATTGCTTGAAGGTAATTCAAAATAAATGGGTAAGGTGTACTCTATTAAGGAGTAATAGGTTTATTGATCAGATAGGAAATAATGTAATTAATTATGCACTAAATAAGAATTTCATACTAGAAACATTTCATAACCCCTTGTAACATTGAAAGGTAGGATCATCTAACCTATAATTATGTCTACCATGTTTTAAACCATGATTGATGAGGATAGGCCACCCCTAAGGGTCTCTTATGACTAATCAATATGACTGACGAGTACACCACCCTTGAAAATGTAGATAAATGAATAAATAAAATAAAATAAAATAAAGAAATTCAATTTGGTGCAATTGTAACACCCCTAGTCCTAATTGAGGTTTAATAGAAAGTAAATTGAGGATGCCACCTATGGAGTGATTAACCCTTCCCTCAGTTAGAGATAATCATATATGAAGTTTATGTTTGTGACCCAGCTTATGAAATATGTTTCTTTATTAAGTGGTTGAAAACCAAAGAAAATCCACTTTTTTTTTTAAAGTAAAATTACATGATCAATAAAGTCCACTATAACTCATGACCTTGTTTTGTGTTGAAAAATTCATTTAGATGAACGAACGAAGTTGTACCTTATTTTAAAGTAAATGGTGAAACTATAAACTTTCTTAACTATGTTCCTAAGTAAATGATTATCTAGAATACTTAAGGGGACTATACAAACTAATCAACCTTTATGCTCTATTGTTAAAGACTAATGTAACAAGAAAAAGGACATGATCATCTAGATTCAATTCAAAGATGAAAATGCATGGGATGTCATAACTATTGAGTGTTGAAATTTAGCTAATGTAGGGTTTAAATGAGTCCTTGGCTAGTTAGTCAAATATTAAACCTCCTTGAAAGGATCCTATTAAAGGTGGATTGGTAATTAAAATACTATCTATGGCAAGTTATTCATTTTAATTTTCCAATACATTGCCAAGGACTAGAGACTTGTTAGTGCAAGAATAAGGAAGTTCAGATGTTAGAAATAAATTAGTAGCATAAGCAAGTGGGTGTTGAACTTAAAATTTTTAGAAGCCTCAAGTGTTGGTCAATCAATTGTTAGTTTTTCTTTTAATCATGTAATAAATCATGTGTATTAGAGTATATAGATAACAGGGATAAAATAGTCAAGTAAAATAAATAATGTTGTGTGTTAGTTTATTCCTAGCTAGTATCCTCTTAGAAGAACATTTACGCATGAGTATGATGGGAAAATAAATAAATAAATTGAAATTTGTTAAAATTAATGGTATTTTTACTTCTTGGTTTGCCCTTGTGTCTTATAAAGTTTGGATGAAATTGTGATCATAAAAATGAATATATTAAGTGTTAAATGATTCCACCCCTAGGATATAAAGTGCAAAAGAAATTGTAACAAAGCATAAAGGATAAAGTGTATAACAAAAAAAAAACTTTGTAACTAGGAATATCCTCACAATAAGTTGTGTAAACTAGCACACAATTTCCCTTATGTCTAGATTCATCATTAAATGTAACAAATCTAGTTGAATGAAAATGGAAAGAAAGCTATGTCTAGACATGGAGATTTAACTTGACTGGATGTGAAACCATAGGTACCAATTATTACGGTAAGAGTGTGATGCCTCGTGTATATTTTAACTCTATGTAATTTGAGTAATATCTATGTTATAGTTAGGTATCATCTAACAAGTTCTCTTATTTATGAAAATGATTAGGTGTTAACCAAATATAGATGAACAAAGTGAATGGCTAGAAAAATATGGATATGATTGTTACAAAATGCACCCTCATGTTATCTGATAATCTTGAACCTTATGGAGATGTAAGATAATTCTTAAGACATGGCTATTATGTAGACAACACAAATTTACTAGAATAAACATCATTTAACTTCATAATGTAAGTGAATAACTTAGTATAAAACACTATAATTCTTATATCGAAATGTATGTGCCTTTGGGTGATTTGAAAACACAATTATTTTCTTGTGCGTGGAGAAATGAAGTGTTTCCAAATAGTGCATGTTGTCTTAAAATCAATTGGATGTATGTTTGGTGTAAAGCTATTTTGAAGATAGGAGAGAAATATGTTTGATTGGGTAAAGAACCTTGGTCCTGAAATTGCATTCCTACCATAGGATGTATGCATGAACTTGTGTATGGAATCAATTAGCATTGAGTAAAAGTTTAGAGATAAACTAGAATGGTGAAACCATGTGCATGGTAAATAAATAATAATAATGGTAACGAAAATAATACATTAGTAAATCTTGCCTTGTTTAATTTCAAATATAAGCTCTTCTTTCACTGTATGGTATGCCTGAAAAGTAAAATTTTGTGTGCATTATAGTAGCCTTGTTGAGAAGATGTCTTATAGTGGTTGTGTACGCCAATGATAGAATAGAATATTTTGCAGCTTAATTATGTGTAAGAAAATGGTTTGTTTCTTTAAAAGATGAAAGTTGGAAGTAAAGTCGATTTTGTTTTCTTTGTGGACATGTGAATACCCCATAATGGTTTTTTTGTTGTGTGCTAACAAAATTTCTGTGGATAGACCAAGTCGTGAAAGTAAGTGTATGTTGTGAACATTTGACTCTTGTGGAATGGAATGATAAGATTCTTGATAGTGAATGGGATTTTTCATGTTGAAACTAGTATATGTGATGTGCCCCAAGTACTAGATACAAGGTATCTAACTTGGGATAAGGGTAGTGGATGTCTAGTACGATCCCCTATGTGTACCCTTTGTGATGGCCTTTATGTGAGCTAGCTAGTTGTGAGTTTATGTAAATGTGTTAAGTGTGTACATGGCTTAATTAAATGAAATGTGATTTATTCCTTTGTGTTAGTCTTATTTGTATGTTAAATGTGTACCCCTAGTGTATGATTCCCCCCTTATGGGAGTGAGATGCCAACTAGTGTAAATAGGGGTTGAGAGGCACATGTTCTCCCATCGAGAAATTACAAGCTCAAGACGTTGACCCTAATCCTAATAAGGGGTCTATGATGAGTCATTGTAATCCTCCCATGGACGTTGATTGTAGCCTACTCCCCCACATATGTGAGCCACACTTGTTGGTTCATTGTGCAAACTTATTCCTTGATGTTTATAACCCATGGGTAAAGGATGGAATTTTTTTTGGACCAATAGTTACTTATATTTATGTGGTCAGGGACCACCAATGATTCATATTTATGTGGTCAGAGACCATTAGTTACTTATATTTATGTGGTCAGGGACCACCAATGATGCAAATTTATGTGGTTAGGGACCACCAGTTATTCATATTTATGTGGTTGGGGACCACCAATTATTGCATGCTATTATACTTATGTGGTTAGAGAACCACCATTCTCCTCCTCCCCTTAGGTGGCTTATCAAGTCACATGGTGCTCGTTATGTGCAGATTTTATTGTTGAAATATGAATTGTTTGTAATTCTTGATTGATATTTTATTTTATTATGCACCAGCAATGTGGAATTTTACATTTACTTAACTAGGCTATTTAGCCATTTGAAGGTTGTCATAGTCCAATTTGTCTCAAGGACTTGTTTAATTTTTCCCTTGAATTATGATCAGAATGTTGCAATGTAGCTACAATTGAATTTTATTTTGTTTCTCTCTTGAATTTGTAGTCCCCTCTTGGGAAGTTTTATTGAAATTTAGGTTTATGATCTTATGTTACTTAGTTTGAGGCTTTCTCCTTGTTTGTGAATTGCTGGTATATGTGGTGTAATGTGAAATCTGTAAACTACCATATCTCGGGGGGTTCCCTAGCAGGTCGTATAGGGGAGTAGATGTGCTAGAGAAGTATTTTGAAAGCGGTTGTAAATGGGACCGGTATGGGACGGTCATTGATCCATTATTCCCCTCATTCTATGATTGTTCCTATCTGTATGGAGGATTCCTTAGAGAAGGACCTTGAGACCATATTTCCTAATGGCTACGGTGTCCAAGAATATCCATCCTTATAAACCCCATTGTGTGAGCCTTGTGTTGTGCATGATGTTTGCATATTTTGATGTATGTTTAAAATTGTAAGTAAATGTGATGTGGCATACCTGTGAACTATGTGAAAAAAAAGAAGGTAACAAATGATGCAAATTTAATATTCCTTTAGACATGAGTTGATATTGGAACATAAATATTTCATTTACATCATGAGTGATATTTATGGTTATATGGAATCCTTGATGTGCATTCTAGGCTGCTAATGTGTGTGAATATGCTCGAGGATTTTTATTGATTATGTGAGTAATAATTCATAGCTACATAGATGGTTGCTAACTTGTGGTATTGAGGCTATATCAAATAAATGTTCCATTGTGAGAAAATTTGTTCTAAGTATTTGGATGCTTAATTCATGGAAAGGATGTCTCTAATATGTACTTTTGATTTAATACTTTCTTCCTTCATCAATAGAAATGAAAATGAGTTTATTTGGAAAATCATATGTGTTGATATTTTGGAGATTATATTCTCGAACCTTAGTGACTTCCAGGAGGAAGTCCAATCTAAGGGGAGTGGGATGTGAGGCCTAACCTCCAATGTTATTAAACTTTATAATTATTTGGCTCAAAAATTCAATGTCATCACAATGCAACTGCCTAGTTTTACTCTTGTCAATATATTGACATTATAACGAAAATATATTTGGCCTTGTTGATATACTATCAAATTAATATTATGTGCCTAACTAGTCAAGGCCTCAACAAGTTATTATATTGTAATCAACCTTGCTTTCGTAATAACAATATAATATGTAAGAATATGACTCTAACCATTTTATTACAAAAAATGGTTATAATTACTTCTTTATATAATTCTTATTATTAGTAATGTACCTAGTCATTGAGACATTTAAAGCCTCAACTAAATTCATATTTGGTTGGCGCAGAGAGATGTTATGCTTTTCATTAGGAGATAAACTGTTCAAATTTTGAAGACAGTCCATATATTGTCAGTTTTCCTCAGTTCAACCACCAAGACTTGCCATTGGTGAATAGACTCTTCCTCAATGTTCATAATTAATGATATGCAAAATTGTAGATAGCTTTAACCAATTCTCAGACATGATCGAAAACAAGCAAAAAAATATATTTGAAGATAATCTTCATTTATTGACTGAACCTTTAATATCATGTCTGTAATTGCTGAGATAAGATTTTAACTGTTTGAAATTATTTGTAGTATCTTCTATAATTAATATTATGCTATATGTTTAAAGGTTTATAAATAATTGAATATATGTATTTTATAATTGTCATATCCGGCCATATTTGTATTGGGTGATTTAAAAGAAAACGAAAGAAATTAATTTTTCTTATTCATATCCAATGTTGCACACATTTTGTGCAACCCTTAGTTAAATTTATTATTTATCTGGCAACTATTACATCTAATTAGAGTATAAGATCTATAACTCATGAATTTAAATTATAGTTGCTTTGCAATCCTTTTGCCATCTTGTCTTTTTTTTTTCTCTTAAAAATTAATTGTTGTTTGTTGCATGCAAGGTTCTAGTACATATAAAGAGTATTATATGGTCAAACTGTTGTTTTTCGGTAAACTAGTGAGCTGCGATACAGATAAAACTGCTAGCAACATGGTTGAGATTTTTGTAATTATTTATGGTTTTATTCCTTCATTCCTCCATCGTCGAGTATTTTGAGTTTTGAATTTGAGAAAATTACGGTACCGGTAGCCTGGCTTAAATGCTGCTCTTTTCTAATGAAAGTGTCTTTTATATATACACACGTCTCCCTATTTGTTTTATATTCATCTTTATGTTGAAGTTCCTAAAATCTATTCAATAAATCTAGTTTCTATTTTCTATTGTTATAAAAATTCTAGTGAATTTATTATTTTTATTAGCTATGGAGTTAATGTTCCTAAAAGGTTCCATATATAGAATGTATCTTGCAAAATAGAGATGTAGGGAGAAAGTCCATTATTATTAGATTTCATATTCTATTTATGAATTACCCTTGCTACTTGTTGATTTTCTTGCATTAGAAATTAATCTTCATTGAAATAACACATTGAAAAAAAAAAGAGATTTGGATTTCCATAGTAAGTAAATATGTTAATTCTATTAGAACTATCTATACTCTTTTGTGTATGTATTCAACATTGTCTTGCTACATTGTTAATGTATACAAATATAGACGTCATTAATTGTAAATAAGTTGTCCTACTATGTAGACTAATGATATAGAGATTATAGCATATTTGTATATTCATCCTTTAGAGAACGGTCATGACACATAGAGGGCATAGTATTGAAATATAAGTTATTTTGTTTGACTATTTTGGAATTTTGGGTGAAACTAGAGAACTAGGTTGCAAACAAACAAACAAAAAACTGCTCATGCATGATTTAGAAATATGCCAATTATTTTCTGGGTTTTATTCCTTTTCCTTTCCCCTTTCCATAATATATTGAAGATTTAATTTTGGATAAGGAACATAAAAGTCATGATTGTTTCAACACTACTCTTTTTGGCTACAATCTACATATGATTGTTATAAATTGATTTATATGATTTAGAAAATCATCTTATTTTATTTTGTCTTATTATTACAAAAGAAATGATAACTTTTTAAGTATTTTTATCTTGCATTAATTGAATGAAGATATCTCGGTTGGATGAAATTGAACTTCTAAGAAACTAATATTGGTTAAGACCTTCATAGGACCAGTTAAGGGGTTATCACACGAAATCAACTAATTAATCCCATTGTATTAGTATTCCCTAATTTATGGTGTAATTGATCTTAAGTTAAGACGAAACTATATCTTGCAAATGTTTATTCAACAATCTAAATAAGTGATATTAATATTTCGTGATTTCCTATTAGACTGGCCTAAATTCTTCTTAGCATATTGCTTTACCTTACAGCATTGTTGTGCAAGTGTGTTTAATTATTACTTTACTTAATATCTTGGTAGTAATCCTCTCGAGTAGTATAATTGAATTTCAAATGATAACTGAGGAAGAGACACCATTTTAATCTAGTGGATTATATCCCTTTTGCTATCCAACCATGGGTGAGATGGTTGAAGTCTAGTTGTCGAACTACGGTGCCTCTATGAAATATATATGTAGGCAAGGCCATCTGAGACAAGCCCCCGAGGACTAGGTCTGGCCCTTAGGAATTGTTCTCTTATTAATTTTGTGATTACTACTGATATATATATATATATATGTTATTGTTGGCATGTGACTTATATAATGTTTCAGATCCATTTTGGATTGGTTGAACTATTTAAGTCTGCCTCAGAGATGTGGATTTCATGTCTTCTATTGAACTGACCATGATGGTCTAAACAATTTAGTTATCTAACTAAAAGATTTCTAGTTTATGATTGGTCAAAAGTTGTATGCCTTCTTGTAGTTTCTGCTTTGGTAGCAAACTTTGAGAGGTTTTCAAGCGTAAGTGAACAAAATTTGGAATTTGTGTTTTGTCCTTAACTATATTTTGAGTGTTAAATTTAGGGCATTACAAGCACCCTCCTGATTCCTACACCGCTTCAATGCCAGGCTCCACTATTATACGCATGTTCGACACTCGCTTTGTTTGCGTGATTCGATGTGTATAGACGACTCCACCCTGGTTTGCCCGAAGCGCGGTCCATCGACCAATGGTAACCGTGACAGAGATAGTAGCTAGGGTTTTCCGCCAAGCTCAATCCCTCGGGCCACATAGTGTCTCAATCTAGTCGTAGCTCTGGGTGTAGTTGTTTTATGTTGTCCCTTTCACCCTTGGTTTTTATTTCTAATTCTAAGATATATAAATAAATGGTTTTGTAGTTGTTGTTTTAAATAAACTCGCTATATTGGTAAAATGTTATTTAATTTAATTAATAAAAATAATTTTATCCTCGCATTAGATTTATTTTATTGATTAATTAAATTAATTGTGTTGAATTGATTAAGTTATTCTTTTTTTTTTAATTAAAAGTGTTAGTTTATTTTTGGAAAGAAAGTTTTAAAAGTTTAAATTCTTTTGTTTGAAAAGAAAATTTTACAATGTATTAAATTCTATTTGGAAATTGGAATTTTGTTCTAAGTTATTTAAAATTCAAATATCTTCAAAATGCAATAACTTTGGGTGGAAAAGATATTTTAGAATAGTTGACTCAATTTGGGGAGGATATTTGTGAGCTATTGCATTTGATTTTCAATTTGAATTTCAATTTGGGGAGGATTTGGAGAAGCCATGGAATTTCATTTTGAATTTGAATTTGAGTTTGGGGGAGATAATATATTTCATTTGGGTTTTATTTTCAATTATTCTTTTGGTTTTGGGATGGAGAGATTTGGTGGCAAAAAGAAAAGAGGGTTTTGGGTTTTTGGATTCAATCTTGGATAAAAGGTGGAGATCTTGGGAAGAAATTGAAAAAGAGTGGAATCTACAAAGGAACTCAACATCAATTTGTTCTTCAAGTTCATGATCATAGGTTTTATTCTGGTTTTATTGTTTAGAAGTTTTGAGATTTTGGTTTCAATTTGAATGCAAGTTTAGAAAAAAAATCTGAAAACCTCTTTGAAATCATGGAAGAAGAGAAAACAAAGATAGATTCTTGCAATAAAAATGAAATGGAGAAGAAAACAAGGAAAAAAATATAACAATAGAAAATAAAAAGGAACATAAGAAGATCTTGAAAAATCTCTGTTTGAAGTTGAAAACCTTCATAAATTTGTGCACATGAAATTGTGATTAAATATTTTCTTCTATTGTATTTTCTGTAGAAAGAAATTTCTCTATTTGACTGTTGATAAAATATATATATATATATATGAATATATATACATATATATATATATATATATATATATATGAATATATATACATATATATACATATATATATATATATTTTATATATATATTCTTGTGATTTGGGTATTCTAGAAAAAATGCAAGAAATAGGGATTTTCGTTTTCATTTTTCGTGATTAAATAAAAAAAAATGTATGGAAGCTTTGTTGGGGGGGGCGGTAGCCATGGCTACCCTAGCCAAACCCCAAGGGGGAGGTCACTATTGTGCAATGCCCCCCACAGTTTGTGGGGGAGGTGCTACCGCAAGCAGCACACCTCCAATAGGGGAGGCTGGGATCAGCCAGGGCTGCGTCCCCTCCTTTGTTAGGAGTCTACCCTAATAAACTTTTATTAGCCCTTTTTTTTATTATCTATTTTAAATATATATATTATATATTTTATAATATTATATATTTATATATATATGTTTTTAATATATATATATATATTATATGTTATATAAATATATATATATAATATGTTATTTTATATTATTTAATATATATAATATATGTATTATATATTATATATAATATATATATATTATATATTTTAAATAATTGGAATTTTTTTTAAATATTGTTTTGAAATTTAAATGGTGGATTTTATAAACATAAATATATCTAAATAATAAATATATATTTAATATATATTTATGTTTAAATATAATTATTTTAAGTTGGTTATTTTACCATGATGAATGCAAAAATGGATTTTAGAATAAAATGATTTATTTAAAAGATTGCTTTGATCATTATGAATAAATTGAGAAATTGGAATAAACTTATTAGTTATAATATTTCGTAAGTTACCAATGAAATTTGATTGATTTTCGAGTATGCGCAATTATTGTTAATTATTTAATTGATTACTTGCGCTATGCCATTGCTTTGCTTGGATTTAGAATATCCTAACGATGGGTTATTAGATCACCTGAGATGCTTCCTAAGTGATCTTTAAAGTTAAAGCTTTTATTTTAAATTTAATTATTGGAAATTGGAATTCCTTAAATAATATTTATTTTTATCAAGTTTGAATAAAGAATAATATTTTAGTATTATGAAACACATGAAAAATTAATTAGTATAATTTTGTTTGAGTTGGAAGTTGTATGCAAGTTTTGATTTTAGAATTAGTGCTATTGTACTTTGGGAATTAAGGTTAGTGCAATGATTAAATATTGGTTAAGGGTTAGGGTTGTAATTGAAACGAATATGGTTAATGTGTTTACAAGGACTTGTTTGATTTGATGCAATCTTGAAGTTCTTGTAAAGGATATGTTAAATGTCAAGATTATGTACGTGGTTAAGCTATATGGATTACAATTAGAAGCAATATTGATGATATTAAAGGAGTAAAGAAAAGGGTTATTTTATTACAATGTTATTATAATGGGTAGAATGTTATTTAAAAGTTATTATATTCTATTACCTTAAATGGTCAATAGGGAATAATGGTTGCTTTCCATACTCCAAGGAATAGATAAGGTTCATCAAAATTATAATGTCCAGAATGTATATGTATAGTTAAAAGATTAAGTGTATGATGTATTTATGTACTTTGGTACTTGTTTATGAGAAAAGATCATTATGTAGAAATACATCTTTAGTCATTTAAAGAACATGTGATTATATTATTGTTGAATTAAGTGAAATTCTTGTTGGTATTGTATGGGCAATATTGTGATGATTGTGAATTTATGAGTGTACTTAGGTAGTGTTGGGTTTTGTTCCAAGAGGCTAGGGAAATCTTTGATTGAGTTGTTTATTCTAATTGAATTTGTTTGATTATGTAAGTCTTCTAGTTGTGTTTTCTTGAGATGATGTTGTGTCTCATGTGATTTTTTATTGTCTATCTTGGGTAGTGCATGAGATTTGTTTCAGTTGGATCATGGTTACTATGAACGGGTTGTGTGACCTTATAGTTTTACGTTGAGTTGTGTTATCAATTCTTTATGTAGGTTATTGTTATGTTAGTCAACCTTGTGTTTTCCTTGGGAAGTGCATGATTTGGTTTTAGTTTTGGACATCCTTAGTGATGTGTTTCCTATTAAGGTGTTTGGGTTATTGTGATAAGTTTTAGTACACTGTCTACCCTTGGCAAGTAGTTTGAGTTAT
>VDFB02049208.1:39185-89000 GCA_007258455.2 Sequoia sempervirens | reverse complement strand
TTACTCATTCTTTTAGTTGATTTTATCTGAAGAAAAATTAGAGTTATATGACAAAAGAATTTGCCAGAAACATGAGGCTTTAAAGTAGCATTAAGAATTTATCTTAATTGGATGTTGTGAAAAGCAGTTTTCAGATTAATTAATTGGAAAACTAATGTATAAAATCCCACATTTATTTTAAATGATTAAAAGAATTCCAAAGCTATGAAAATCCATTCCAGCACATTGCTCTAAGTTACCAGGTCATTCAAAAAATGCCCCCGTCACCATAGTGGATGGGGCAGGTTTGAGAGTGGTCTGGAGCAAGGCCTAGGTTCAGCCAAGGTGCAGCCCTGCCATCCTAGGCCATGCCGTGGCAATATGATGATGACAACAATCTGTCAGTTGTTGTTGGTGCTTTGGCTGAAGCCTTTCATACAATAACATGTGCCACAGGGTGCTACAATGGGATATTCATGAGTGAGTCTGCTGCAGTGAGCAATCAGAAGAGCATTTGTTATATGCATAAATTATAAATTAAAAACCTTTAATGAAAGAGTGGAAAACATTTAACAGGCACACAAATTTACAAGGCTTTATTCAATCTGCTGCAACTGTGGAGGTCTGAAATTTGAATGCCTTGATCTGATGGCTTTATTCAATCTGGAGCCTGAACTTTGTTCCACTATGAAACCATTGCAATTTGAAGTCAACGCAAACAATGACAATTTTTTTCAAATCCACATATTTAATTTGGAAGATAAGCATATTTATATATACTTAAAAGTTCAGTTAATATTTATTTATCAGAAACACGTCACATAATTATATGAGACATGAAGCTAAGTCACTGTTCATCAAATAAGGTATAAGATAATCAATAAGAGAGTAAACAGAAACACAAAGTTCTTCATAATGTGGACTTCAATATATATATATATAGTACAGACATACCCAGCCTTGCTGACCTGGGGGGGAAATCACCATAACAGCACACTCAAACCCATACCCGGACATGCAACTTAACTCTTGCTACAATTGAACATCCTCCATGGAAGTATTGATTATTTTCTGGAACACATTAATAAATGTTTAATCAGAAATAAGATTATACAGGTTAAAGCTAGAGCCCCTCTCTACAGTGGCCATTGATTTAAGACAAAACTGATGTCATTTTGTCTTCAAATTAACATTTGGCTAATTCAAAAACATTAACATCATAATTAGTGAATAAAGATTTTCCTAAGAGTGAATTAGATGGCCTGGCATAAAGGAAAATATCTTACAAGGGGAGGGCATAATTAAACAGGTAATGAGTTTCATCCTATGTTACCCAAGTTTCTGGCGCAGGGATGGCAAGGGACAGGGGGACAAGTTTCAGGGACGAGTTTTTTTTGGGCCATTTTCAGGGACGGCAGGGGACGGCAAAGGAGATGGATATATAAAAATAGGGAAAATTTAAAATATATAAGGAAATTTGTCGTGCCCCCGAAATTGCAACACAAAAAACCCGAGCATTAAAATGCAAATAAATAAATAAATGATAATGCAAATATTAAAAATTTAAAATATAAATTTAAATATTAACAATTTAAATATTGTTATTATAATAATATAATACTCTGACATTCTGAATATTAACACATATATAAAACTAATAAAAAAAAAAAAATACAGATAATATATTAATATATTAATATATTAGTATAATCCTCAGAAAAAGACAAACAACTAATATATGAAGCGATCCTATGAGGCAGCGATTATAAGTGAAATAATATGCAGAAAGGCTACGAATATATTTAAGGTAACTGCCGACCCATGCATACCTGGTCGCCTATGTAAAAGCAGATATAAATCGACCTTGTTAAGTTGTTAATGTGCTAAAAAGACAGCAAAAGAAAGGTAACGAATTAATGGGACATGTCTCTATGGAAGGTTGTGTCTATCCAAATGGATGTCTCTCTTCCAAGAGACATAAACATATAAATAGAGTAAGAGTATGGAAAAAAAGAAATAAGGAAATATATCTGCAATCAGAAAATGAAATGAATAAGTCTGATATGGAGAGATCAGCAAATGTAATTAAAACTGCATTCAGAGCAGCAGCAGTATGCAGTATGCATTTTACCTATAATATAAATCTTTATATATATAATATATATATATATATGCAAGGGTGATTATTGTAAGTTTAGAAACTAATTAGTAATAATTATAGATATATATATTTATGTGAATATATGTATTATAGTCGATTATGCAATAATAATGCTTGCGGCAATTATTGAGTCTTATAAGTAATTATGATTCTTTAATATAAATGTGGATAATAGATTCTGATTCGTTTGATTTACACTAAGCAATCATGTGGAGAAGGGGAAATGCAAGGAAGGGGAGCAGATACGAGATCACCATCTAAGTAGACCACCACATGCTGGATGTCCAATGTGCCTGCCACTTGTGGCCAAGAGGGTGAGTGCCCGCTCTTGGGCTTAGATAGGGGAATTTCCAGGCACCCTATTGCGATTTTCTTTCCAACCTCTACGATGGTTGATTGTGGGGAAATCACAAATCATAAGAAGGATGGATAAGGCAACATGGATAGGGAATGCAGATACAAGTTTACCCACTAAGTAGACCACCCTATGTTGGATGTCCAATGTGCCTGCCACTTGGGGCCAAGAGGGTGAGTGTCTGCTCTTGGGCTTAGTGGGGATAGCTTCGGGCAGACTTATCATGTTTCCCATCCAATTCCTTTTATAATTAAACTCCCATTATGCATTTGAAATGGTTAAGTATTTACATGGTTCAATAGATGAGACATTTATGTTGATCATATGAATTATATTCCAATAATAGCTAACATGATTGCAGGACCTAATCCAAGATTTATCTTCTTAAAGCATTTAATTTGGTAAGTTATAACCCTAACTACATTAAACTTGTGATGCTAGGGCAAGATTTAGGGTAATCCCAAAAGGGGGCATTACAAAATTTCAAATATTTATATGATAACATTGATAAAGTATTCATCATATACATTATAAATACTTAATACATAACATTTGTGTTGAATTGAGAGTTCACATGAGAGTAGAACAAATTAGCAAATGTAAAAACTTAATTGCTTTCGTAATTCATTGTCAATATGCATGTGATTTTTAAAAATAGTAAACAAGTTACAACAATTCAAAGGATGCAAGTTTCACTTTCAAATACAATATGAAAATACAAACAGAAAGAAAGTTTCATTTTATTTCCTCCTCATTCAAGGTGAGTTGGGTTGTGGAGGCTGTTAGCATGTGAAGTCAGTTTACTTTATCCGGCATTGATAAAAACTGAATTGCTTTCATAATTCATTATCAAAAATAACGACAATAGGGGGACGTCTAGGACATCCCTGCCCGGCTTGGGGACAGTTGGTCGTCCCCTTTTGTTTTAAGGGACATCCCCAAGTTTTTGAGACGTCCCCTGTGTTTTTCAAAAAATTGGGGACAGCCCAGAGATGTCCCCTAGGCGTCCCCCATCCCTGAAACATTTCGGAAACGGGAACGCCCCAAAAAATGCTGGGGCCGCATCCCTGGGTTTCCCTGGTTTCATTTTATGCATTGACCACTACAGGTCAACTCAAACATGGGCGTCACAAATAAGTCTATCAATCAATGTATTCTAGCTTCTTTTACTTTGTGTTTAGTATGATGCAATTTGTGGAAACTGTCAAATTGGAATAGTTTATGGACTTGGATTTCATGCAGGCAAACTAATCTTTATAGGTCACTGTAACTCACTGTATAGTGTTGTGTGGAGATGCATCTGCAAGCATCCAGATGACATCTCCATCTTAGACAACTGCAGGACTTGGGAAGTGGGTCCCCAGGTACGTCCCCTTCTTCAGGACTGAGTAGCCTGCACCGTTTAGTGCTTGAATTTTTAAAAAGTAACTTTTAAGGAGAAAATGCCAAAAAACCTCTAAACAGCTGAAAATGGGAAGGCCATCATTGCAAATTGCGTGCACATTGTATTTACCTTTGAAAATTTCTGCTTCTTTTAGTTGTTTAAGTTATTTTAATAGTATTTCCCCCACCATCCCCAAAATTTGTTGAAATTTTTGCTGTTTCCAAAACCATGTCCCTTCCCCCTGCATCCCCCTGCCCTTGAAACATGGAGAAATGTTGCTGTTTAACCTGAAAATTTATTGTATTAGGGCAGGGATTTCTGAAATTATCTGTGGGAATGGATGGTTTTGATTTTTACCCGAGAAATGGTTAGAGACAGAGGTAAAATCAAGCCTAAGATGTAGATTCAAGTTTTGGAGTTGAAAGAAACAGAATACTGTTGAAGGTGGAATTACTTATTCTATTGGCGAGAATCCACTTAACCAATATGAAATGCATTCTATCACTCTTGCAATACATGATTGTAATCAAAGAACAAATGCATGCACGCTATTGTATCCAACAAGAATGATACAACAGAAATAAAAATATCAGGTCTGGTTTGATTTGAAGATTGCTAATTGGTTAAGGTATGTATATGAGGAAACTAACACTAGAAGAATTGTCTCTCATTGTTTTTTATTCATTATAACCCCAATTGTGTTCCAACGGCGATCCAGGAACCTTACGTGATCAAAACCACCTTCTCCCCTTTTTCCTCTTCAGTCGAGATATGCGAATCAGCCGGTCCTGGCAAACATGCGTTGCTTTCGAAAGAAGATGCACGTAGGCTTAAAAGTCCACATTGCCTCTCAAATTAGGATATTCCTTTACAACTAATAATAATTCTCTAAATTTTACTGTCAATCTTACAATTCTTGTTGCTGTATAGTCTACAGCCCGGTGATTAAAATTCCATGGAACATGTACTCACCAATCTATGGCATCACGAGGGTTTTATTGACCCTCAGACCTAAATTGTAAGAATATCTAATAATCAAAGATGGGTTTCAGACCTAAATTGTAAGAATATCTAATAATCAAAGATGGGTTTCAGACCTAAATTGTAAGAATATCTAATAATCAAAGATGGGTTCTTGTTGAAACAAAACCCCATCCAATTAACATATTCTCTAGTCGATAATTGTATTTCCTAGATTCGCTGGAGAAACTCCTAGGTGCACGAAATGCAATTGGGTTTGAACTAGTTATACACAGCAGAATTGAGGAATCGAATTAGCTTCTCATGGATACACATTGGGTTTTATACCATGCTAAAGGCTTTGGGCATAGCGCTATTGCATTTATCAACGACCCACGAAACTCAATCAGAATCCAGCAAACCATAACCACAGATAATTTCATTGAATTAAAGACCCTGGATAAGAAAATCCTAGTGATTTGGGAAGAAGGGTAGACCAACTTACTGTTTATGGGCATCCAGCAAATCCGACGTGTGTTCCAAAACTTGTTGCTGAGTTGGTAGAGACCCAAAAACAAGGCGATCAGAAACATAGTGATATTCGTTCGGGAGAGTTTGAAATCCTTCATTAATCACTTTTTCCTGCTCGGGACTGAACTGACATGTGGGGTCAGTAGATGAAGAAGAGGAAACTGTTATTTTCTCTGAAGTGGCAATTGGATTATTCACCTGGTAGTGCGCAGCAGAGTAAATAGCAGCTCCGAGTCTATGAGAAGCAGTGCCTCCCCCTCCAATTACTCTGCTGATACCTTGCAGGGCAGCTCTTCCTCCCATTTCTATCAATTGCAATTACAATTGCCAAATACCTCCCTCGCTCTCTACAGAGGGACTCGATTTTCAAAGCGCATTGATCGGTAAAGTGAATGCTGAATCAATCTTTCCCATGAATTATGTCGGTTGCTGCTTTAGTAGAGAGTTGAACAGGTGTAAAAAGGTCAAATACCTCCAGATGGAAATCTACTTTAATTAAATAAATGCATGCAATTAATAATCTAAATTAATTTAAGGAGTTGAGAATCGATGATTGTAGAAGTTGATAAGCAAGAGTATTTTCTACAACGTGTCAAATTGAGATAAGATATTGCTATCCGGTGTAGTTTTATGAGCTAAACTCATTGATCCATGTTTCATGAGTAGTGGTTCACAAGAACCCATCTCTCATGATAATAGTCCACTTAGCACTCATTGCATCTAGGTGATGCTCACACAGGTGAAGCATTGGGCCTTCCCGGGAGGCCACCCATCCCAATATTATTCTAGCTCAAACGCGCTTAACCATAGAGTTTTCCCCAAGGTTAAGCCCTCTTAGCTTGTAATCCCATTTGCAAAATCTTCAGCAAGTGTTGTGCCTTATGAATAGATGCAATGAGTGCTAAGTGGACCATTCATTATCATGAGAGATGGGTTCTTGTGAACCACTACTCATGAAACATGGGTCAATGAGTTTGACTCAAAAACATGGTTGAATCTTGATAACAATCACGATTGTAGAAGTGTCATTTGTTTTTTATTTTTAATTAATTGTAATTGTAATCGTAAATGTAATTATAATTTTAATTCTAATAAATTTATTATATTTATGTTATTTATAAAATTATATAATTTTAATAAAAGTAATTGTAAGTTATATCAAACGAAGAATATAATTGAGGATGTGGATGATGACGATGTGCGTGAGACATGCATGCTTGGGTACGAGATTGCTAAGGCATGTGTCGTCATTTTTTGTTGTTGTGTGAAGGCGTGAAGTGTGGTGGGAGCTGCTACAGAGGCGAGGGTCATAAAGGCGGGGGTTGTAGTGTTAAGGCAACCCATGGTTGCTATTCGAAGTTTTTGCCCTTTATTTTTTGTTTTTTAATGATTTTTTTAATGTTTTTTGTGGGATCTAATCTGTGGAGGGTTACATGGCATCCTCTGGGGGTTTGAGGGACCCTTGTTCAATCTCATTTAAGGAGGCTATTATTGGTGGGGATTCCTCATTGTCTAGGCACATGGATGTAGTTAATTTCCTCTTGCATGTGATAGAGGAATTGATAGGAATAATCATTTTAAGGGATGCGTTCAAAACCCAATGGATGTTTGGAAAGAAGCAAGGATCACCCAGTGGTGGTGATTAATCCAAATGTTGTGGCTGATGATGTTATGTATTTGCTTGAGCACACACTAATTTGTAAATTCATGGGATTTCATATCTCTCTACCTTTTTTAGAAGCCTAGGTCCATAATAATTGGAATTTGAAAGGAGATATGGAAATTTTCCTAGGAGCAAATGGTTATTTCTTTGTGTTTCTTTCACGATTAGTAGATCATAATGCAATCTTTGAAGGTAGCCTATTTTTCATAATTAGGCAAGGATTTTTATCAAACTGTGGCATCTAGGGTTTGATTCTATGGAAGAGCTTCCGTAAAAGATTCTTATTTGGATTCAATTGCCTTGGTTTCCAATGGAGTTTTGGCATAAGGACATCTTACATTCTATTGTTGTTGTTTTGGGGAAGCCCCTAGGTTTGTCCCTACAAACCCTTGATCGTTGGGTAATCACTTTTTCTCATATTTTTCTAGAAATTAATTTAAATAACCCCCTATTGTAGTCTCTTGAAATCAAATTAGGGAGCATGTGCTGGATTCAACAAGCAACTATGAAGCCCAAACCCTTGATCGTCGAGTAATCACTTTTTCTCATCTTTGTGTGGAAATTAATTTAAATAACCCCCTGTCATAGTCTCTTGAAATCAAATTAGGGAGCATGTGCCAGATTCAATAGGCAACTATGAAGCCCAAATACATAATTAACAAATTCTTAAAATAGATATGCTAAATTTTTCCATGTAACAAATTCTTAAAATGGATATGTTAAATTTCCCAAATACACATGGAACAAATTCTTAATATATATATATACCAAATTGCCCAAATTAATGAATTCTAAGCTAAAATAATTCACAAGGACAAAAGTTATAAAATAATTTTTGGGAATATTAAAATTTGGTCATATTGTAACATCTCTGCATATTATTTCCATTTGAGGAGTTTTGTGAAGGAACTCAAATTAAATTGTAGCAAACGAAAGAAAATAAAATAACAAGGAATTTACACTATAGTCTTATAAGCACCTCATGTCACAAACATTAATTAAATGTTCCACACACATAATTACTGGATGCAGAACAAACTCTTTTTAAAATAGATGAGCAAAATTGTCAAAATACACAGTTAACAAATTTTTAAAATAGGTATTGCCAAATTTTCTAGGGAGCAAATTCTTAAAATGGATATGTTAAATTTCCCAATAACATGGAAAAAAAAGAACAAAGAATATACACTATAGTCTTATAAGTGTTAGAATTATGAAACAAGCACAAAACCACGAGCCACAAGATCAAACAAAAAACAATTACACCTTCCATGCAAGAGATCTACAAACAAGAATTGCTATATTCATCAACAAGGAAAAGTTACAGAAGAAGCTTTCAAGAAGATATGAAAGCCGTAATATTTCCCGTGAATAATATCCGAGTGAAATTTACAATAAGGGTTGAATGCTTATAAGAGCAAAGCCTTAAATGAGAAAGGGATTAGATCATGACAAGTGTCAACATCACATGAGATGTGACATAATGATCTAATATAAGCTCAACTAATAAAGCATTCCTAAGTTTAGCTAAAGTGTGTGAGAATAAATTAGCCTAATAATCAATTAAAGATTAATTAATTATTAGCTAATGCAAGATAACTCTAACACCCCTCCTTAAGTTGAACTCAGGGAGTAGCTAAAAAGCCTAAAAAGAATGCAAGATGGGTCTCGACAAACAAGGCCAAATGAGGTACTCATGTACAAACATAAGATCTCTATAATGTGGAGAAATAGAGAAAACCTCATGGGAAAAACTCTACTCCAAAAAGAGATGAAAGCCAAGGGAAGGATTGAAGAAGCCTCCAAACAAGACAAGGTTGTCCCAAAAGATAAGAACAAAGAGAACACCACAGAAGCATGAAGAAGTTGCAAACACTGTCGAAGAAGAATTGCTGAAATGTTGAAAGAAGAACCTCCGCTGTGATCAGGATCAAGAAGACAAGAATCTGTATGAGTTCCCCCAACGACACTACTCAAATTAGATGGAAAACAAAGGCAAACACTTGGTACTCAAAGATACAGATGGAAAAGGTACCAAAAGTTTGAAGAATTGATCATGAGAAAATGGAAGGTTGCCTCTAGAAATAGGAATGCAAGAGTGTCCATATGGTAAGTGGTCCATCTCACCAAAATGCATGGGTAACCAGCTGCTGCATCCGCTTAGTACATAGGAACAAATATTGTATACATAGCTCACTCCAACGTGAAACCAAGGAAGCAGTAGCACCAATAGTAGAACCCCCCCATAATGCTGACAAGGGAGAGGTATGACAGGTACACTAAAAATGAATGCCTGAAAGTAGTGCATGAAGAGGAACCAAGAACATTTGAAGGTGCAGACATGAAAGTACAAGCAAATATAAAGGATGTGAAAACAAAAGTCACATTCACATGAGAAAGGTATGAAGGAAAACAAAGGCAGACATCAACCTCTATGGCACTTTATATCATATTGCGAGTACAATAAGGCACAAAGTGATGTGAAAGAATCCCAATACTACACATACAAAGCTGAGGCACTTTATCTCAGTGCATTTACAAAATCATAAATACATGCAATGTGAGCCTATAAGGTCCAAAAAGGACAACATGCTGAAAAAAAATCTCTTATAGAAAAAGAGGAAACTGGTAGCACCATGACGAAGTACATGAAAAAATATGCACTTTCAAAAAAAATGGCACCCAAAAATGTGTTCGGATGCAAAAGATATGGCTCGTCGAAGTCTCCAAAATGATAACCGAATAGCTACAACACTGATAAAACGAAATTCTGGGAAAAACCCAAAACTAGAAAATACCTGTACCACTGCGAAGAGCACGAAATTCCACCCCATTTCAAAAAAAATGCACTGAAAAAGCCCACTGTATGGCTGAGAAATGGCCTCTAGAATATTGGGTGCAAATTTGAAAAGCCCAACAGAGAGGGGTTGAGTGGGCAAAAAAGAAAACTCCAAATTTAGCAAAATCACCTCCAGATCTGAAGGGTCCACCAATTTTAGTGATGCTAGAAAAATTTCTCCATCTATAGTGCATTTACATTAATTTGCAAAAAAAATATATTTGCAAAAAAAATTGCATGTTTTATTTTTAAAGAAAAAATAGCCAGAAAAAACTTATGTATATATATTTTTTAAAATGTATAAAAAAACATATTTTTTTATTTAAGGAAAAAATATATAAAAAAACTTTTGATATGTTTTTTTTAAGAAAAAAACATTTTAAAAAAAATTTAAAGAATGTCGCGCCTAGAAAGTACCGCCGGCGACGGTATTGTCAGACTGCGGAGCTTAGTCGGCATACTGAGGTCGACGCAAGCCTTTAAAAAAGGCTTTGCTTAAACTTTTTTTTGTAAGCTTTTAAAAAATCTTTTTTAATGAATTTTTTAAGATTCTTTTTTTTTTTTTTTGTAGGAAATAAAATTTGGATTTTTTTCAAAAATACCTCGGAATGCGTGCAAACAGCGATACAGGCCTGGACAACAATTTTTTTTGCCTCAAAGGTCAACTGCTCAGATTTCGACTATTTGATAGGCGATCTTAGGGTTTTTGGGCCTTCTGAGCGCGATGGTGATGTTCATTCGGGCTCAAAACACACCAAAAATATAGCTACCCTCTGGATCTAGAGACAACATCGCTTCAAAACCTTGTAGATCTGGCATGTGGAGTCGAAATCAAGCGAAACAAAAGACAAATTTGGCTTTCTCGACAACTTTGGATCCAACAGAGAGGTCCTTTTTATACAAAAATGCTTCAAAAAATGCCCACCTCCAAAATTTGCAAAATGAGCAAAGGGGATTCAGATTTGAAGCCTGCAACCCTTTTTAAAGAAGAAAACCTCATAAATCAAGAAGTGGTTCACTGAATCCACGCTCTGATACCATGTTAGAATTGTGAAACAAGCACAAAACCACGAGCCACAAGATCAAACAAAAAACAAGTACACCTTCCATGCAAGATATCTACAAACAAGAATTGCTATATTCATCAACAAGGAAAAGTTATAGAAGAAGCTTTCAAGAAGATATGAAAGCCGTGATATTTCTCGTGAATAATATCCAAGTGAAATTTACAATAAGGGTTGAATGCTTGTAAGAGAAAAGCCCTAGATGAGAAAGGGATTAGATCATGACAAGTGTCAACATCACATGACATGTGACATAATGATCTAATATAAGCTCAACTAATAAAGCATTCCTAAGTTTAGCTAAAGTGTGTGAGAATAAATTAGCCTAATAATCAATTAAAGATTAATTAATTATTAGCTAATGCAAGATAACTCTAACAATAAGCACTTCATGTCATAGAAATTAATCAAATGTTCCATACACATAATTGGTGCATGTAACAAACACTTTTTAAAATAGATGAGCAAAATTGCCCAAATACACAACTAACAAATTCTTAAAATAGATAAACCAAATTTTCTAGGGAACAAATTCTTAAAATGAATATGGTAAATTTCCCAAATGCTTATAGTCTTATAAGCAAGTTTTGTTTCATAGTACATGTCTTACTTACGGCCTCCAAAACGTTATTGAGTACAACCTGGTCTTGTTCCAATAAATGTAAAAGTAGTCAATAAGAGTATCTCTCTTTATCACAAAATTGCCAATGAGATAAACTCTAGACAATTCATCCATTCAAGCGTAGATTGTTTTCCCTATAAAATGGAAAGAGGGATATAACCTTCCTTGTGCATGACATAGCATTAGGTATCGAGGAACCTTTTTGAGAAATAGAGGTGCTCCATAATCTAATCTTTGAAGAAATTTTCTACTTGAGCATGGTTGAAGTTGAGGATGGGCGGTGGGGATGAAGATGTTTCCACGCAATCGAATATTGCGAAGGAATGACACAAAACATTTTTATACCACTATAAAAAGGAGGGAGAATTTAGATTCAACTCTTTCTCATCAATTATAACTAATCTCAGTTTAAGCATTTTTCTCATCTCCCTAATGTAATCAATGGGGTTAAGTTTGTTTATCTCATTCACATCATCGTTAGTGATGAGATGGCTCAAAATTTTTAGGACAATAAACTATGTTAGCTTCACCTAGAGAGATGTGAACTAATGCAAGGGCTTTTGGGAGTCATAACTTTTGGCTCGGAAGTCCGTTTGGGTTGAAATTTCATAGGGAGATGCATTATGAGGAGTTGTTAAAATACACAGTGATCAAATTCTTAAAATATACATGCCAAATTGCCCAAATAAACAAATTCTAAGCTGAAATAATTCGTAAGGTCAAAATTTATTATAATTTTTTTGAGAATATTAAAATTTGGTCATATTGTAACATTCGTGCACATTATTTTCATTTGAGGAGTTTTGAGAAAAAACTTAAATTAAATTGTAAGAGACGAAAGAAAGGAAAATAACAAGGAATTTAAACTATGGTCTTATGAGCATTTCATGTCATATAAATTAATTAAATGTTCCACACATAATTATTGCATGCAATAAACTCTTCTTAAAATAGATGAGAAAAATTGCCCAAATACACAATTAACAAATTATTAAGATAGTTATGTTAAATTTTTCCAGGTAACCAATTCTTAAAATGAATATGTTAAATTTCCCAAATACATAGGGAACAAATTCTTAAAATATATATGCCAAATTGCCCAAATTAACAAATTCTAAGATGAAATAATTTACAAGGACATAAGTTATAATATTATTCTTGAGAATATTGAAATTTGATCATATTATAACATCCATGCATATTATTTTCATTTGAGGATTTTTGTGAAAAAAACTCAAATTAAATTGTAGCAAACAAAAGAAAGGAAAATAACAAGGAATTTACACTATAGTATTATAAGCATTTCATGTCATAAAAATTAACTAAAAGTTCCACACACATAATTACTGCATACAACAAACTCTTCTTAAAATAGATGAGTAAAATTTCCCAATACACAGTTAACAAATTCTTAAAATAGATATGTTAAATTTTCCAAGTAACAAATTCTTAAAATGGATATGTTAAATTTTCCAAATACATAGGGAACAAATTCTTAAAATATATATGCCAAATTTCCCAAATAAACGAATTCTAAGATGAAATAATTCACAAGGACAAAAGTTATAATATAATGGGAATATTGAAATTTGGTCATATTGTAACATTCATGCACATATGGGAATATTGAAGGCATGCCTATGGAGTAATAAAAAATGGTCTTCATAATGATGATACCTGGATATTGTATAGGTCAAAACCCATGCTAATGAGCTCAGACAAGAGTTGGTGGATAAATGCAAGGAAAAGTATTTTGCAGTATCTTTCATCCTTTCTCATCACATTCGACATGGACCTAGGGTTATGGGTTTAACCAAAGATATAACGACCTCTTCTGATGATAATGTAGTGGGTGAAGCACAAGGACATAGCAATGTCGATTTGAATATGTGCAGGGAGGAAGCTTCTGCAAATATTGTTGCAATGGAAGTAGGTGAGCAGCAAGGAGGTGTTGCGAACAATGAAAACTCTGGTAGGGTAGACACACTTGCAAACTCAGGATCCATGGAGGAATGAAGCTCATTTTAAATTTACTTGTTACAACAAGAAAGATATAATGACTAGTCTTTTGTAGTTTTTGATATGCATGTTTCTAAAAACTATTGAAAATTGAAGGTTTTGCTGCTAAGTTTGAATCTTATGTTATGTAAACGATAAACGAAAAGTTCATATACTAGCAATTTAAAATTTATGATAAAATGGTTCATAATGCCATATCTTCCATTATATAGGGCATTTTGTGAAACTGTTTGTAATGATATTGCCAGTATTATAATTCTGGCTTTTTATGTAATCTTTAAAGCTTTATATATATAGGCTCCTAGCCTTTTACCAAAAAAAAAAAAACATTTGTGCATATTATTTCCATTTGAGTAGTTTTGTGAAGGAACTCAAATTAAATTGTAATAGATGAAATAAAAGAAAATAGTTCAAGGAATTTACACTATAGTATTATAAGCACCTCATGTCATAAAATTAATTAAATGTTCCATGGACAATTTGTATTAAGATCAAAAAGTGAAATACAGATATCCGACTTAGCGGATATACAATGTCATCCATGATCCCACAACCCCAAACCTATACAAAGCAAAACCAGTTTGCTTGAAAAGACCCCCGAAGTCCAAACCATAAGCTATAGATTTATACAGTTTCAACACAACTTACAGACACACCCAAAGACCTCCATAGTGCTTCGCCAAAACAAGAACCCGCCATTGATAACAAGAGACAAGTGACCATCACAAGAAAGACAAGAAGCCACCTGGAAAAAAAATTGGAACTAGTGACCATCGCGAATCAAACACATAGAGCTTCAAACCACCACTACTCTATCTCCACACCCTCCGCAAGAAGGTACTTGTGGAAATGGCCCCTCTAGTCCACCCTGTTTGTTGGCTATAGGTAAAGATGATGCTTCATAAAAATTACACCACACTAGGCCTGAGCTATGTGTTCCCTCAAAGCCTCCACTTTAATGTTCAACAGAAAAGGGTAGTGCTTCACATGGAAACTTAGAATAAAGACCTTGTTCATATCCCTTGGTTGAGGGAGGCCAACACCAAGTTCCACTATTATTAGGACATCATCCACCCCACCAAGCAAATCTGCCATTATCAGCTTGCGGGCCATAAGTAGAATCATCACCTCAGGCACGTCCAAATCTAAGAGAGAGGTGATGAAGCGTGAAGCAATGTTTGCATTCATCCTGTACCTCTCAGATAATAACGTAAAATCCCACCCCAAGATCAATTGTAGAAAGGAGGGAGAATTTAGATTCAACTCTTTCTCATTGATTATAACTAATCTTGGTTTCAACATTTCTCACATCTCCCTAATGTAATCAATGGGATTAAGTTTGTTTATCTCGTTCACATCATTGGTTATGAGTTGGTTCAATTTTTTAGGACAACAAACTAGGAAAACTTCATTTGGAGAGATGTGAATTGATGTAGGGACTTCTGAGAGTCATAACTTTTGACTCAGAAGTCCGTTTGGGCTGAAATTTTATAGGGAGATGTATTCCGAGGAGTTGTTAAAATACGCAAGGAAAAAATTCTTAAAACATACATGCCAAATTGCCCAAATAAATAAATTCTAGGCTGAAATAATTTGTAAGGACATAATTTATAATATTATTTTTGGGAATATTAAAATTTGGTCATATCGTAACATCTGTGTACATTATTTTCATTTGAGGAGTTTTGTGAAAAAATCAAATTAAGTTGTAGAAGATGAAAGAAAGGAAAATAAAAGGGAATTTATAGTATAGTCTTATAAGAATTTCATGTCATAGAAATTAATTAAATGTTGCACACACATAATTACTGCATGCAATAAACTCTTCTTAAAATAGATGAGCAAAATTACCCAAATACACAGTTAACACATTCTTAAAATAGATATGTAAATTTTTTCCAGGTAACAAATTCTTAAAATGGATATGTTAAATTTCCCAAATACACAGGGAACAAATTCTTAAAATATATATGCCAAATTACCCAAATAAACAAATTCTAAACTGAAATAATTCACAAGGACATAAGTTATAATATTATTCTTGAGAATATTAAAATTTAATCATGTAATGTCTGTGCATATGATTTTCATTTGAGGAGTTTTGTGAAAAAACTAAAATTAAATTTTAGCAGACGAAAGAAAGGAAAATAACTAGGAATTTACACTATAGTCTTTGATGCACAAACATCTGAGTCCATGAGCGATTAACATCAACAAAAAAATTTCTGATTTTGTTTTTGTTGTTTTGCTTTTGTTTTTCTTTCTTTGTGGCAACTCAATTTGGTTTCGGTGGTCATTTGGTGACATTGTTTTCATCTAATTGATAAAATTTCAAATTGGATTTCTTCTAAATTCTGTCTATTTGAATTGAATTCCAATTAAATCCTAATTTCCATATGAGTAAAAGGGGAAATATATAGAGAATTTTAACAAAACAAACTTACCATGGTAATGCACGTTGAAATGAAGAGTTTCAAAATTCGAAGGGACACCAAGCAAAATAAAATTGTAGATTTGGCAATATGAAGGGGCGCTTGGGTGAGAGGGAATACCCATGCCAAGTCCTGAAAGGTGAAGGCAGATTAACACTGTCTAGATCTTAATGCATTTAAATTAAATGAATGTCGCGCCCTTGGATGGTAAGCGTAGCATGGTGGAAACCAGGAAGTTAAAATTATTGTTTAATTCAATTGAGACAGGCGAATGGGTGAAGATGTGAACTGAAGATCAACAGACAATAGTAAAGAGTCTTCACATTCCATGTGTGGGAGGAGAAAGTGAGTAAAATGAAAATGTTGAGATGCCAGCATAGTGAATGTATAGAATTCACACAATTGAATTATAAATGAATGTGTTTTCACATATGTGAAGGCGCCATACAAGCACAAAATTGGGTGGAAGTAAGAGTTAAAAAGAGGTTGTTTCGTACAAGCTATGGAGATACAATGGGAGTAAAGGGCCAAGTCTCTTCTACCTTTTGAAGGTAGATTTAAAAAAAAGTTTAAATAAGTTGTGGCGTCAATAGGAATGTAGGTTATGCACAAAAGACATGGGAATGAGTGGCTGCATAAGGAGGAGGCTACACAAAGATTTGGGAAAAAAAAATTGATGTTGAAGAGACAAGTGTAGAAATCACTGCTAACAGAGGTTGACAATAATTAAAGGTTGTGCCACATATCTAACTTTAATGTTGGCAGATTGCAACTGGCACAAAAACTACCATACAAGATTTGAATTAGATGTATGAAACTTGAGGAAAGAATTTAAGGTGCACTAGCAAGTATAGAGATATGTGATGGGAAATTTAAGAGTAGGTTTGAAAAAAGAGTCAAAGAAATAATGGTGTGAGCAGAGGATCAGTAGAGGGAAAGGGAAGAAAATATTCACAACAAGAGAGAAATGATGGGAACCATGGCATGTGGGTTTGGATATCATATCTCTAGAAAATTTGCAGAGTGAGTCTTGAGAGCATCTCAAATGTATGGAAGATGAAGGCATGGCGTGTAGGGACCATGCTCTCTGGATAGGGTAATTTGATGGAAGGAGGTGAAGTGTTGCAGGTTGGAAGGAATCTTTGCTAGAAGACAACAAAGAAAGGTTGTAGTTGCCAAATATTTGTAATGTATCTAGATAAATAAATATAATGGATTTATTTTCAAATTTGATTGAAATATTGTGTAATTGTGCAATCGATTTTAAATCGACACAAGTTATTGTCAATTTTGGATATGATCATTTATTTCACTGTGTGCAATTTGAGTTTTGTGGATTTGAATTGAGAGTGGTATTCCCCATCTTCATCAATTGGTAGCAAAGCCATAGGTTCTAAGCATGCAGATAGAGCACTGAGAAAGAGGCAGTTTGCACCAGGACCTGTGGGTGGAGAGGGAAGTGAGCAAAGGTTTCAAGGGCAAAAACAGATTGCCGAATATGAGGAAGCTTTTTATGAAACCTGTGGATAGTGGAAGCGCGAGTGGAAGCTCAAAAGTATCATTATAGGTGTGAAGAGTCTTGAGCGGTTGAGGGCTTGAAAGCGTAGAGTTGGAAGCATGAGTGAGAAGCTCAAAAGCATCATTGCAGGTGTGCGAAGTCCTAAACAATTGAGAGTGGGTCCAAGCATAGAAAAAAGTGTTGATGGTAGACTACAATAGATGAAGTGGAATATTTCAGAGATCGAGGTACAATTGCAGCATGGTGGTTGCAAGGTCGAGTTGCAGTGAATGCATGCTAGAGGAGGGAATGGAGAGAATGAGAGAAATGATGGGAACTGTGGCATGTGGGTTTGGATATCATATCTTTGGGAAACTTGCAAAATGAGTCTTGAACATCTCGAATGTATGTAAGATGAAGGTGTGGCATGTAGGGACCGTGCTCTCTGGATAGGGAAATTCGATGGAAGGAGGTGTAGTGTAGTAGGTTGGAAGGAATCTTCGCTAGAGGACAACAAAGAAGGGTTGTAGTTGCCAAATACTTTTGATTTATCTGGATAAATAAATATAGTGGATTTGTTTTTAAATTTTATTGAAATATTGTGTAATCATGCAATCGATTTTAAATTGACACAAGTTATTGTTGATTTTGGATATGATCATTTATTGAGTTGTGTGTAATCTGAGTTTTGTGGATTTGAGTTGAGAGTGGTATTCCCTGTCTTCATTAGTCTTATAAGCATTTCATGTCATAGAAACTAATTAAAAGTTCCACACACATAATTACTACATGCAACAAACTCTTCTTAAAATAGATGAGCAAAATTGCCCAAATACACAGTTAACAAATTCTTAAAATGGATATGTTAAATTTTCCAAATACACATGGAACAAATAATTATAATATATATGTCAAATTTCCCAAATAAACGAATTCTAAGCTGAAATAATTCACAAGGACAAAAGTTATAATATAATTTTGGGGAGTATTAAAATTTGGCCATATTGTAACATTCGTGCCTAAAATTTAGAAGTCTTGGTCATTAACATTTGAGGAGTGATGGTGAGCAAGAAAGGGAGCAGGGGAGGAATTTCAAATTCCTTTGAAGGTGAGAGCGATGGTGAGGCAGAATCTGAGGGCGATGATTGGTGCTGCAAGCTGTTGGGCTTCCTTGGCAGTTAGTTATTCTTGTTGGATGCTTGGGGGAGAGTTTCCTCTTGTTCTGTTTAATCTATCCGGGGTGCTCATGTCATCTATGGGATGTTTGTTTCTGAGGTGGTCACCTTTGGCCCCAATTTGGTCTACCTGTTGGGGGGCGTTGTTTTGCTTGTGGAGGATGGGATGACTGCTTGGTCTTCCTCCTGTGTTTCTGATTGTGGTGGTCTTGAGCTTGGTTCCTTTGGTGATGTGGCTGCTGCTGGATCTTCTTTTAGTGCCTTTTCCTATCCCTGGCTTTGCTCCATATTTCTTGTGTGTATGGAGGGCGACTTGAGTTTGGAGCTTCTAGTCGTGGTTCCTCTATCCCGCCTGGGCTTGGTTGTAGCTGTCATGTTTCTGGGCCTTGTGGTGTGCTCCCTATGTTTGATTTTGGGGTAGTGGCCTTCGTGCTGCGTGGTGGTGGAGTTGCGCCAAGAGAAAGTGCGAGATAGATTTTTGTTGGGGGATCTTGATATCCTCTAGTTCTGCTAAGGAGGGTATCTTTGTTTCTATGGTCATTGGGTTTGCTAAGTGGTTGCTGGCGGTAAGGGAACTGAGTTGTTCTTTCCTTGTTGGTTGCCCCTTGTCTGCTCTGGGAGTTGGTTTTGGGGATGTTCTCTGCTTTCTGCTTGGTGAGGATGACTTTGTGGCTGCCTTCTTGTTGCGCTCTTCCTTGGTTGTGCCTTGTTCTTTGTTACTTCCCCTCTTTTTTGTTCTCCAAATTGATGGAGACATTGGGTTGGTGGAAGTGTGGGGTCTCAAGGGACTGATGGCAAGCTTGAGTGGAAGGAAAAGGATAGGTTCAGGCCGTTCAAATTTTGTGAAAACTGGAGATGGTGAGGCTATTTCGAGTGACGAAGATGATCCTACTTGGCACTCTGTTGTGGTGTTGCTCTACTCTCAGCAGATTTCTGAGGAGTTTTTCAAGTTTTTTGGTGTGTTTGCTGCTTATGGGGGTTCGGTTGCTCCTATTGGCCTATGGTGTTCTGGCCACCCTCTATGGGCTTCTAATTGGTGTGGAGTCGAAATCAACTTCTCTGGGGTGGCGCCTTATCCTCTTCCTGTGCGTTGGAAGGTTTGGGTGATGATTGTGGTTTGCTCTGCTTTCAGTGTCTCTGAGGGGAAGTTAGTTTTGGCCTGCGAGCTGGTTACTTAGCCTTTTTTATCTTGCCTTGGATCTGTCCTTGGTTGTGTATAGTCTCCTTGCGGGTGAAGGCATGGGTGTGGTTTTTGGGTGTGGGGTGCTTGGTTTCTACCTCAAAACTCTGATCACTCTTTGTTTTCTTATGAGTTCTGCTTCATTCCTTCAGTGTTTGTTCGGATTGAAGGAGGGAGGATTGAGAGGTTTGTTGTGGTGCCCTAGCAGGCCTTTGTGCTTCTTATGCCCTATTCTTTTGAAGAGCCTCTTTGCGGTTGTTGGTTTGGGTGATGATTGTGAGGTTATTGTGCTTGGTTTCTACCTCTGAGACTTTGCTCTACTTTTTCCTTTTTCTTCTAATGACAAAGCTTCATTTGGGTTGTTGTTGCTAGTTGTGGTCTTGTTATCTTTGGTGGACCCTTGAGCCTAGTCTCTTGAGGCCTTCTCTATATTTCCTGATGTTTATCCTTTGGATGGTGGGAGGGTGGCTGTAAGTTCATGGTGCCCTTGCGGATTCGTTGATATTTCTGGGCTTCTTATGCTCTACCCTTCCTTGTTTTTGTCAGGGGTTTTGTTCTCTGGTTTGGTCTTGGAGCTAAACATCCTTGCTTCTGAGGTTTTCAAGATTTTGGTATTTCTAACTCTAGGCTTTGGAAGGTATGTTTCAGTGGGTTGTTTCCCGTGTCTTTGGGTTGCCTTATTGCTTATGGTGCATGGCCTTTGTTGGAGATGTCCTGCCTTTGTCATTCCTTTAGGATGATTTTCCTTTTTTTTTGGTGTGTTGGTGTTTGGTTTGCTCTTTCAACTCTTTTAGTGGAGATGGGGGGTTTACCTTGTTGATTCTTGCTTTGATGCCTCTATACAAGGGTTGTTTAAGGGTTATGCATTTTGTTATACTTATACTTGCTACTCTATGCTTCTACCTCAAGAGGGTTGGGGCTTGTTTAAGGAGGTGATAGGGTTGGCCTCAAGTGGAGCTGTTATTGTAGCTATGGCGGATAAGAGGAACTTATGGTATAAAATTTCCTTTGAGACCTACTTTGAAGGATTGCTGGTCCCTTTTGTCATGAGATTGTTGATTGCCCTCAAGGGTGTTGTGGTTGTGTCTGATGCTTTGGTGGATTTGTTGTACTTGTGGTTCAAGATGGCCTTTGAGGCCCTCTTTGAAGGATTGTTGGTTCCTCTTGTGACAAGATTACAAACTATTTTCAAGGGTGTTGTAGACTCCCTTGTTGCAAGAATCTCCTTCGTGGGTCGACTTTCAAAGTTTGGTTTGAAGACTCAGAGTTTATTGTTGCCTTCAATTGCTATGTATTTTCTCTCTACTGGAGTGTGTTTTTTCCTCCTAGCTCCTCAGTTGGTGTCTCCTATTGAGGTGGATTCCTCTCCTTTTGAGGTGGAGACATCTCCTATGGAGGTGGAGTTGGGTTCTGAGGGTTTCATGGGTGGCTCATACTTTTTTTGCAAGTCTTCCCCCTTGTTGCTCCAATTGAGGTGGAGTCTCTTCCTATTGAGGTGGAGGTCTAGTTTGCTGGGGAGTATTTGTGGTAGTGGAGTGGGTACTTGTAGTAATTTCTCCTATAGAGGTGGAGAGGCAAATTGGTTATTGGAGAGGATTAGTTATGGCTCTGGAATGGGGCTTTCTGAGCATAATGCTTGTTGTTGGTTGGCTGTTTTGAAGAGTGTACATGGTCTCAAACTTTCAAAGAATGCTTATCTTCTGGTGGTTGGGAGTGGGGTTGTCTTGCCCACTCTTGGAATGGCTATTGTTACCATTGAAGTTGGCCTAGATTGGAGGAAGTTTGTCTCTCAGTTTGGTGATCAAGGGGATTTTTTAGCTAATGCCAATGATTGAAATTGTTCATGTGTTGTTTCTTGATATGGCGGCTCTGCTCTTTTTGTTAGTTGGTTTTTATATTCTGGACTGCTATGGTTTCAGACTTGCTAGTATATGGTGGACCTAATAAATGATCTTCATGATTTAAAGAACCATTGTAGTAATCTCTTGTTTTTGATTAGGTACAGTGGTTCCATGGTTACAGTTCTATTTTTGGCCTGCGTGCCTCCTTGGATATGCTGCTTCTTGTTGCTGGCTGGTGGTACTGTTTTACCCACCCTGTTTTCTTTTAAGTTTTGGTTGTATCACGGGATTAGGGCCCTTCCCCTGCTTATCTAATAAAAAACATTCGTGCATATTATTTCCATTTGAGGAGTTTTGTGAAGGAACTCAAATTAAATTGTAGCAGACGAAAGAAAATAAAATAGTTCAAGGAATTTACACTATAATCTTATAAGAACCTCATGTCATAAAATTAATTAAATGTTCCACACACATAATTACTACATACAACAAACTCTTTTTAAAATAGATGACCAAAATTTCCCTAATACACAGTTAACAAAATTTAAAATAGGTATGCCAAATTTTTCAGTGAGAAAATTCTTAAAACAAATATGTTAAATTGTCCAATTACATAGGGAAAAAAAGGACAAATAATATACACTATAGTCTTATAAGCACTTCATGTCATAGAAATTAATTAAATGTTTTGTACACATAATTACTACATGCAACAAATTCTTTTTAAAATAGATGAACAAAATTGCCCAAATACATAGTTAATAAATTATTAACATAGATATGCTAAATTTTTCAAGGAACAAATTCTTAAAATGGATATGCTAAATTGCCCAAATGCTTATAGTCTTATAAGCAATTCATTTCATAGTACATGCCTTACTTGTAGCCTCCAAAATGTTACCAAGTACAACTTGGTTTTGTTCCATGAAATGTAAAAGCAGTTGGGAAGAGTATCTCTCTCTATCTCAAAATTGCCAATGAGATAAACTCCAAATAATTCCTCGATGAGTGCAGATTGTTTGCCTTGCAAAATGGGAAGAGGGATATAGATTTCCTTGTGTATGACATAGCACCAGGTATCAAACTAGAAGAACCTTTTCGAGAAATAGAGGCACTCCATAATTTGATCTTTGAAGAAATTTTCTAATTGAGAATGCTTGAAGTCAAGGACAAGCGGTGGGGGCGAAGATGTTTCCACACAATCGAATATTGTGAAAAAATGGCACAAAAAATCTTTATACCACTGTAGAAAGAGGGAGAATTTAGATTCAACTCTTTCTCATTGATTATAACTAATCTCGATTTCAGTGTTTCTCCTATCTCCCTAATGTAATCAATTAGATTAAGTTTGTTTATCTCATTCACAATATCATTGGTGATGAGTTGGATCAATTTTTTAGGACAATAAACTACGACAAGTTCATCTAGAGAGACGTGAATTGATGCAGGGGCTTTTGAGAGTCATAACTTTTGACTCAGAATTTCGTTTGGGTTGATATAGGGAGATGTATTACAAGGAGTTGTTAAAATATGCAGGAAGAAAATTCTTAAAACATACATGTTGAATTGCCCAAATAAATAAATTATAAGTTGAAATAATTTGTAAGGACATAATTTATAATATTATTTTTGGGAATATTAAAATTTGGTCATATCGTAACATCCATGCACATTATTTTTGTTTGAGGATTTTTGTGAAAAAACTCAAATTAAATTGTAGTAGACAAAATAAAGGAAAATAAGAGGGAATTTACACTATAGACTTATAAGCTCAAATTAAATTGTAGTAGACGAAAGAAAGGAAAATAAGAGGGAATTTACACTATAGTCTTATAAGCATTTCATGTCATAGAAATTAATTAAATGTTGCACACATAATTACTGCATACAATAAACTCTTCTTAAAATAGATGAGAGAAATTGCCTAAATAAACAATTACCAAATTCATAAAATAGATATGTTAAACTTTTCTAGCTAACAAATTTGTCAAAATGGATATATTAAATTTTCCAAATACATAGGAAACAAATTTGTAAAATATATGTCAAATTACCCAAATAAACAAATTCTAAACTGAAATAATATACAAGGACATAAGTTATAATATTATTCTTAAGAATATTAAAATTTGATCATTTTGTAACATTCGTGCTTATTATTTTCATTTGATGAGTTTTGTGAAAAAAACTCAAATTAAATTATAGCAGATGAAAGAAAAGAAAAATAACAAGAAATTTACACTATATTCTTATAAGCATTTCATGTCATAGAAATTAATTAAATGTTCCACACATAATTACTACATGCAACAAACTCTTCTTAAAATAGATGAGCAAAATTTTCCAAATACATAGTTAACAAATTCTTAAAATAGATAAGTTAAATTTTTTCAAGTAACAAAATCTTAAAATGGATACGTTAAATTTCCCAAATACATAGGGAACAAATTCTTAAAATATATATGCCAAATTGTCCAAATAAACAAATTCTATGTTGAAATAATTCACAAGGACAAAAGTTATAATATCATTTTTGAGAATATTAAAATTTAGTCATATTGTAACATCCATGCATATTATTTCCATTTGAGGAGTTTTTGTGAATCTACTCAAATTAAATTGTAGGAGACGAAAGAAAAGAAAATAACAAAGAATTAATACTATAGTTGTATAAGCACCTCATGTCATAAAAATTAATTAAATGTTCGACACATATAATTACTGCATACAACAAACTCATTTTAAAATAGATGAGCAAAGTTGCCTAGATACAAACTTGTTAACAATGTTTTAAAATAGGTATACCAAATTTCCTAGGGAACAAATTCTTAAAATGGATATCTTAAATTGCCCAATTACATAGGAAAAAAAAAGAACAAAGGATATACACTATAGTCTTATAAGCACTTCAAGTCATATAAATTAATTAAATGTTCCATACACATAATTACTACATGCAACAAACTCCTTATAAAATAGATGAGTAAAATTCCCAAATACACAGTTAACAAATTCTTAAAATAGATATGCCAAATTTTCTAGGGAACAAATTCTTAAAATGGATATGCTAAATTTCCCAAATGTTTATAGTCTAATAAGCACTTCATTTCATAGTATATGTCTTACTTGCAACCTCCAAAACGTTACTGAGTACAACTTGGTCTTGTTCCATGAAATGCAAAAGCAATTGAGAAGAGTATCTGTCTCGATCTCAAAATTGCCAATGAGATTAACTCTAGAAATTTCCTCCATGGGTGTAGATTGTTTGTCCTACAAAATGGAAAGAGGGATGTAAACTTCCCTATGCATGACATAACACCAAGTATCAAAATGGAAGAACCTTTTCAAGAAACAAAGGCGCTCCATAATCTAATCTCCGAAGAAATTTTCTACTTGAGAATGGTTGAAGCCGAGGATAGGTGGTGGGAAAAAATATGTTTCCACACAATCAAATATTACAAAGAAATGACACAAAACATTTTTATACCACTATAGAAAGGAGGGAGAATTTAGATTCAACTCTTTTTCACCAATTATAACTAATCGAGTGGTTTCAACGTTTAATCTCATACCCCTAATGTAATTAATGGGATTAAGTTTGTTTATCTCATTCACATCATCATTGGTGATGAGCTGGATCAAATTTTTAGGACAATAAACTACAATTTCACCTGGAGAGACGTGGGCCTTCAAGAGTCATAACTTTTGACTCAGAAGTTCGTTTGAGATGAAATTTTATAGGGAGATGCATTATGAGGAGTTGTTAAAATACATAGGGAACAAATCCTTAAAATATACATACCAAATCACCCAAATAAATCAATTTTAAGCTGAAATAATTTGCAAGGACAAAATTTATAATATTATTTTTGGAAATATTAAAATTTGGTCATGTTGTAACATCCGTCCATTTGAGGAGTTATGTGAAAAAACTAAAATTAAATTATAGCAAACGAAACAAAAGAAAATAATAAGGAATTTACACTATAGTCTTATAAGCATTTCATGTCATATAAATTAATTAAATGTTCCACACACATAATTGCTACATGCAACAAACTCTTCTTAAAATAGATGAGTAAAATTGCCCAAAAACATAGTTAACAAATTCTTACAATAGATATGTTAAATTTTTCCAAGTAACGAATTCTTAAAATGGATATGTTATATTTTCCAAATACACAAGGAACAAATTCTTAAAATATATATGCCAAATTGCCCAAATAAACAAATTTTAAGCTGAAATAATTCACAAGGGCATAAGTTATAATATTATTCTTGAGAATATTGAAATGCGATCATATTGTAACATCCATGCATATTATTTTCATTTGAGGAGTTTTTGTGAAAAAATCTCAAATTAAATTGTAGCTAACGAAAGAAAGGAAAATAACAAAGAATTTACACTATAGTTTTATAAGCATTTCATGTAATAGAAATTAATTAAATGTTCCACACACATAATTACTGCATGCAACAAACTCTTCTTAAAATAAATGAGCAAAATTGCCTAAATACACAGTTAAAAAAATCTTAAAATAGATATGTTAATTTTTTCTTAGTAAAAAATTCTTAAAATGGATATGTTAAATTTCCCAAATACAGAGGGAATAAATTCTTAAAATATATATGTCAAATTTCTCAAATAAATAAATTCTAAGCTGAAATGATTCACAAAGACAAAAGTTATAATATAATTTTTGGGAATCTTGAAATTTGGTCATATTGTAACATTCACGCATATTATTTCCATTTGAGGAGTTTTGTTAAGGAACTCAAATTAAATTGTAGCAGACGAAAGAAAAGAAAATAACAAGGAATTTACACTATAGTCTTATAAGTTGTCATGCCCACATTTTAATGTGATTCTAACACAATCGTCACAACTTTTTTTTGAAAGTTGCACAGGTTCACAACCTAACAGATACTCATCAAGCAACCTTTGCACAATAAAACCTCTAAGTCTAATATTATTTGATAATATTATATTGAATGAGGAACAACTCATAGTTTAATTAGCTATAGGTTCTAGTTGACTGACTCCTTTAGTCAAGGTTTACAGGTGTTCGACTTTTAATTTTTACAAATATCTTGAGGAGATAGTGTTATCAATAAGATTACCTCCAATGACTTATTATTTGACTTGAACCTTTGTCTTTGCATTTTCTCAAGATGTCATAGTTGTCTCAACTAGACCAAATTGATTTAATTGTAGAGTAGTTTACCCAAATGTAGTTATTTGATAATCACATGGATTGAGATTAAGAATCTCAACAACAATAATACTTAAATATAACTTTTTTGTTATTTTTTCAAAATATTTGTCGTAAAATTTAAATCGATCACCTTATTATCTATCATCAAGAGACACTTTCTTCGCTAATTAACTATGCAATGGTAATTAAAATTGATATACTCAATCTTTCATTTATAATTGTTTTTGGTAAATGTAATTAATTATTCTATTCAATATTTGAATTGATTATCAAATAATTTTCATTACCTTATAAAAATATATCCTTGGAAAATAGATATTGTGGATGATTTTCATTAACCATATGATTTTTAATAATTAATAAATGAAACATTCTTGATCTACCCATCAATACTTTTAATTTGGGTAAAAGTACGATTGAGAATGACATATTAAACCGACTGTACCATTACAAAAATATCTTATATGCATAATCTTAATTGATTTAGCTATTGATTTTTATCTAGGCTGTACTAGATTAGATAGATCCAATAATTTATTCACTAGAAAATAATTGCCTATTCAACCTTTAAATCAAATCCCTTTTTAATCCATATTCATAGCTTTAATACCTATGGAATTTTTTAATTATGAATAATTTTCATTAAACTCTTGTTTAATTGATAATAAACAAATTATTCACTTGAAGTGGTAACCCTTTTTTCCTAAGTGGGAACACATTTAAACAAAATAAGATGATTTAACAAAATCATTTTAAAATATCTACTATACATATCAACGCATTAGAATTTCTCCAAAATTAATCCATGTATAAAAATCCCTTTGAATTAAGTTGCACCAAAAATAATCTTTTTATTATTTTATAGCTCATTTTCCATTTAATAAGATTTAAAACTCCACTTGTTAATTATAAAGTTAAAATAAACTGGTAACATAAAATTCTATTATAAAAGTTCATTAAGCCTTTAAGTTGTCACTTAAAGGAAGGGTCCTAACATCAGAGTCCCCTACAATAGACTTAATCATCATTAAGAGAAATGAAATGAAATTAATTAATATTTAAGATAAACAAATAAAGTAAATGGGTGGGCTTTCAATCTCATCCATTGAATGAGATTGAATATCCACCCTTAGTTTTTAGGGAAACATTAAAAAACCCTAAACGAAATGTTTATTAAATATTTTATATGAGCCCATCTAGTGAATGAGCTATGCTAGGGTTTCTTGTTTATGTGATCATCCTTGGCTCTCTTTGCGTCATATCGCATCTTAGGCGCATGATTTTTCCTCTCTTTATATGGTCACATTTACTATGGCTTTTCATTTTTTTTATTATGCCTTCAACCTACTCCAACCCAATAGTTCTTGTTGGTGTTGGCGATTCAACGACTCTACACAATGGATCCTCCTCCAAACAAGTGAACCCAAATTTTTTTTCTGAAGGTGTATCATGAGGTAAGTCTTTTGATTCCCTTATGGATGTGGTGCTTCCCATACCAAAATTTGATACTGCATGTCAATGGTTAGAGCAACATACTCTTGTAGGTTAATTTGTTGGGAGGACTCCTCTTGAAAGTGTGCTAAAAGATTGGGTCCATAAAAGATAGGTCCCTCATGGGGTCCACCTTGATATGGTCCAATAATTTGACCAAAGGTTTTTTTAGTTTTTGCTTTGTAGAAGTTAATCATGCTTAGGCAATCCTGAACCATGGTTCTTGGTATGTCTGGTCCTCTTTGTTGTTTTTTCAACCTTGGACCCAAGATTTTTCCATCTCTGAGGATCTAGGAAATTATAGGTCTCAATTTAGATTGAGTTTCCTGGCTTGCATTTTTTGCACCATATAGCTTCATCTCTAGGGAAAGTTATTTGTGTTGAACCTAACCAGTTCTTTCAAGCTCATCCTCAAAAGTGAGTCTGTGTTGAAGAGGACCTTTCGTAAGATTTGAAAGAGTCCATAGATATTCAAATTGGAAACTTTTGGCATTCCCAAAAGGTCTTTTATCTTAATATGCTTAATACTTGTTTTCAGTGCCAATCTATTGATCACATGATCATAGATTGCCCCCTTGTTGCCCCTTGCATTCAATCTCCAGCACAAGAATCTAAAAATTTCCGTTCAAAAGAAGTCGTAGCCTCCAATTCAGAAGACAAATAAATGATGGTCACAAACTAGAAGAACAAGTCCAATGACACAAGGACGACTTCCAAGGTCCTTAAGCCTTTGGTTGAAAGTTCAAACCCTTCTAAGAAGGGGAAAGAATCTCATAGCATTTCTAATGCTATTCCAGTTCGGCCAAGGCCCTCCACAACACTTCAACCAACTTCTATGATGACAACTTAGCCGACTGTGTCTCCTCCCATCACGGGATCTCATAGGAGATGATGCAACCCTTCCAAACCTCTTGAAGATGATGACATTGTTTCAGAAAAATGGAGGTTTTCCTCTCCTCCACTTTAGTTGGGTTTAGTGCCACCAATTGTTTTATAAAATCACTTTTCCTCTTTGGAAGAGCGGGACTCTGATGACATGATCAAGTCCCATACATGAATTTTCTCTCCTGGAATGTGCGAGGTTTGGCAAACTGATCCAGGGGGATACTTTTCACTAAAAATTAAAGCATTTCTTATGCTCTAGAATTCAACGTCATTGTGAAGAGCTTGGGAAATTGAATCCAACGTAGCTTGAGCGAGGTCAAATGGAGCTCGTAATCTCAAGTTATGGCCAGTAAAATTTTTGTTAAACAGGTACCTCAGGCTCGTCAAAAAGGAAAAAAATGCAACTCAAAATCGGTCGAAATCAACGTCAAATCGAAGAACTCATCGATACAAGCCCAACACCACTCGTTTCATCAAAATCCGAGTCTGTATGCAGGAGATATTGCAAGTCAAAGTTTTGGGAACTAAGGTTGACCAGGTCATACGAGTGTTGATGTCAACACACTGACGTCATCAGATCGTACATTGACATGGCAGCTGATGTGGCACCGTACAACAACGTGGACCAATTAAAGAGCGACACATGGCATCTGTATGATGAGGTGGCAGCTAAGTCAACAGGTGATGTGTCAGATGACTGTGTTCTATCAACAAATTACATTGCGACACATGGCACCTTGTTAGTGCGCCACGTGGCACCTTCCTCCATCCACCGGCCGGGTTGAACCGATTAACAAAAAATTGGTTAGGGGATTTGATCCTCTAACCTCTGCCATAACACCCATCACTCCTGTCGTTACACCCACACATTTGTCTTTATCCTATAATGTCACCAATTTGTTTTGAAATTTAAAATTGAGAAAATGGGTTTTAAAAATGTTATGTGGCGGGGGTTGAACCCCAAACCATCCCACCACTAAAATATTAGGTGACCGCCATGCTGCTTAGCGGTTTGAGTATATATATATGGGAAGTGTTATTTTTAAACACTTGTTAAGCCCAAATTTTTAACAAATCACCCCATATGGTTAAAAACAAACCCCCTAAATTGAATAAAGCTAAACATAAAAGGCCAAAATGGGTTGAGAATGAGGGTAGAGAGGTTTTATTGGTTAAAGGAGGTTATTTTTGTATTTATGGTGATTAAACCCATTATGGATAAATTTCATGTATAAAAAGGGGGGTATGGGCTTTCTAAAAATTCAACCAGGTGATGAGAAGGAGAGAACATTTAGGAGACTTTGATGCCATTTTTGTACAACGAAGGAGCGTTATGCTGCTGTGCTAGAAGGGAATGGATGTAATGCAGTTGTAATCCTATTTTTGGAGCATAATAGGATTGGTCACTCTGTTGGAGAGGGGCCTGGAGACAGCCATTTGGCTAACTCCATTACCAATTGTGTTATGTCTTCTATCTCATTTCTCTCTTTCTTTCTATTCATCATCTTTATTATACTATGTTCATTTAAGCATTTATGTTATATTAATTCATTTTGATAAGCTTTGAATTAATCATTGTAAAGTTAAGCATTCTATAAGCAATTGTCATAGATCCTAAATTAGATCACAAACCTCTCTAGGAAGTATTCTATTAGGGATACTCTTCAGAAGCATGCTATCATTGATGTTTTGTGCCTTCAAGAATTCAAAGTTACTAGTTTTTTGTTATCTTTTTCTTTTCATGTTATTTGGCCAACAAGTAAAATGTTTTCCAATAATCATGTTGTTGGGTGTGGCGGGGTGGTTACCCTTTTGTCTCCATGTTGGCATGATTGTTTCATGGATCATGGGTTTGACCCCACACATTGGCTCATCTGGGTTCTTCTGAACATTGATAATATTTCCTTTGGGATTATTAATGTTTATGCCTCAAATGATGTTGTTGAAAGATCTCTTCTCTAGTGTTGGATTGTTGATTCTTTGATAATTTCCACTTGGATCTTCAGAGGTGATTTTAATATGGTTGAGGTGGCATACGACAAAGAGGGTACATTACCATTTAGATGGATAGCTGGTAAGAGAGAAGCATGGTTTTACATGCATAATAAATTGGGTCTTTTCAACCCCAATATTGGCCACTGCCATTCTCATTCTTTATGACACACCTGGAGTAACTTTTGAACTAGGCCTGATAGAATATTTAAGCGTATTGATCATGCTATGATCTCCACTCAATATTTCTTCTCCTTTCTGACTAGTCCCCTCTTTTGGTTATGTCATTAATGGGTGTGACCTTTTCAGACCACTTTTTTATCCATTTCTACATTGAATGGAAAGTGGGGTCACCTTGTGTCAATAAGTCTCAATTTTTTCTCAATACTTCTTTGCTAAATCATCAACCCATGCTGGCCCACATCGAAACTATTTGGAATCTTGAATGTAGACCTATCCATTCTATAGGTTGGATTAAGTGGTGGAATGATGCCATTACCCACACTATGAGGTTTCTTCGCATTTATGGGTGTCAACTAGCCATTTTTGGCAAGTGATCTTATGAGGCCACCACTTTGGATCTCTGAAGGGTCACTGAGGCCTTAGCAACTAACCCCTTTTCCTTAGACTTGCAATCCAAAGTGGTGGAGCTGAGACATCAAAAGAAAGTTGTTGATTTTTATGATGCGAGAGGAGTGTAGATCAAATACAGACTTCAATGGCTTAAAATTGGGAATTGTGCCTCGAAGGAATTTTTTCTTACTCTTCATTCTAGGCACAATTCACATGGCATCAAATGGATCAAAGAAGGCAATCATTTGATCATAGAGTTTCCTAACATTCTCCAAGATCTTGTTAGGCATTATAAAAAAAATCATTTCCCAAGACTACACTCCGGAGTGTGCCAATTCTCTTTAGGAATGGCTTGAAGTTGTTCTTAATAGGCTCTCTTCTGCTCAAAAGGATTTTTGTGAGAAATTGCTCACCATTGAAGATCTCAAGGAGGCTATGAGCACTATGACTGATGACAAAGCTCTAGAAATTGATGGTTTCCCTTATGAATTTTATAAATCCCTTTAGGACTATGTGGGAGAAGACCTTCATAAAGTTTTCTTAGAAGCTTTTCATTCTAAATACCTTGGCCAACTTATTAACAAAGGCAACATAAAATTCATACCTAAGTCTAGTGATCCTAAAGATATTTGCAACTGGTGGCCCATCACGTTCCTCAATGTCTCTTAGAAAATCATTGCTAAAACCCTTGCCTTGAAAATTTGTCACTTTCTTCCTCAAATTGTTCACCCAGAGCAAAGTGGATTTATTAAATCCAAGATCATTTTGGACAACATCATTTCTATTTGGGAAGGTATAGACTAGGCTAGGAACTCACATCAAAAAAACAATTTATTTGAAGATTGATTTTGCTAAAGCTTATGAACACATTGAATGACCTTTTATTCTTGCTATGCTTTTTGCTTTGGGCTTTGGTCCCTATTTTATTCAATTTGTGAGTATGATTTTTACTAATTCCTCTTCTTGCATTACCATCAATGGCTATTGATCCCAATCCTTTGGATTGTTTTGTTCCTCTCACCAAGGTTTCCCTCTAGCTCCTCTATATGTCCTTGCTATTGAAGGTTTTGGTTATCTCTTGGCCCACTCTATCTCCCACGGGCTTGTCTGATAGATCACCTTTCCCAACTCGTCATCCTAGCTTGTCAATGGTCATTTTTTTATGACTCCTTCCTCACTCTATTGGAGGAAGAGGACAATTTCAAAGCTTCCCTCAAATGTCTTGAGACCTTTTGCTTGGCCTCTGGTTCTACTATTTAGTGGCACAAAACTTAGTGTTATCATCAATCCATTCTTCCTAGTCCTATGTGGATTCAACAATATGGTTGGAAGTGGATTGGTCATAGGGAAATCTTTAAGTTCCTTGGTATCCCCTTTACTTTTTAGGCTTCATCTTTAGATTTATGGTAAGCAATCCTTTCTTGTATAGAGCAAAAGCTGGCTTTTTGGATCACTAAGCCGCTCTCGCTAGTTAGCAAGTTCTAGGTGTGTCCTAAAATTCTGACGACTCATGTTTACTACTCTTTATGATGGTCCCCTTCCAAGCCTCATACATGAAGCTTGAAAAGTTGGTTAGGGACTTCCTTTGGGCCTATTCTAAGACTCATAAAGGGTTTCACCATGTTGCCTAGGAGTTTTATTGCATCCCCGGAGATTCTGGTGGGCTTGGTCTTTTGGCCACTCAAAGGCAAGGTGTTGCTCTTTGTGCCAATTGGATCATTCATGCCCTCACTGGAAATGAGGCCTAGAAGGTTCTTCTTAGACATTGTATTTTTGCAGGATATCTAGTTCACAGATTGGCAGAAAGGGATTGGTTTTCATACGCTTCTCATTATGGATCCTATTCAGATTGAAGGCACTTTTGTGGCCAAAAGCATTTGGCATTCTTGGGAGGTTGTCAAGCCTTGGATCACTTGGAATGGAACTAGTTTTAGAGATGGTTTATCTTTCAATCAACAAAATATCCAATGATCTCCTTTATTCGCCACTTTGGGATGTCCTAATGCCAAGTTGCCTTGGCTTAAGGCTCTCATATTCACAAGAAGGGTATTAATAATCCTCATGACTTTTTTTCCAGACCCATGATGAGCCTCATATCATGGGGATATTTCAAAGCCAAGTTTTGCTTAAACATGTCATCATCGGGAAACATTTGAAGGATTGGTAAATGTCATTCTGATTGATGCTTCACAAAGTTGGTATCCATTCTGCCAAGCCTTGGTGGAAAGATTGGAAGTGGGGTCCAAATATGCCTTCCAAGAACTACATTCCTTGGTTGGGTTACTAGTGGATTTCTCCTCATCTCTTGATGGTTATAATTTGAACCATAGGTGGCATCTTCAATACTCGATTTTAGTTTGGCACCACAGATTTGCTTCTATGTGGGCTTCTATTATTGAGCCCAAGCTTTCCCACTTTTCTTGGTGTATTCTTTTCCAAGGCTTACCCATGGGATCTCAACTTACCCACATGGGGGTTCATGACCTTCGTTGCCATTTTTGTGGGAAAATTGAGTCTTTCAAGCACCTCTTTTGGTTCTTCTCTGGAGCTCAATAGTTGTGGAATTGAATTCATGATTTCTTTTGTCCCTTCCGACTTGAGCCTTTCTCCTAGCATATGGTGTTGTTGGGCAATTGTCCTTTCCTTCCCAAAAAGTATAACCAGATTTGGCACACTTTCAAGGTGGAAATCCTCTTCAACATTTGAAAATATATAAACTATTATATTTTTGCTCATAGCTGGATTTATAAACATGTTTCAGTTTACTCTAAAGCCATTATATGTTCTAATGTGTTATTGCAAATTCAAGTGCAAGCTAACAAAGTTGCGCTTGAGATGGATCACCTTCAGGAGCTCCTAGACTATTGGGGGAATGCCCCCTACATGGTTGCTTGTGTACCACCCTCTCTCGCTTCCCCCTAAGGCTGCTCACCTTCGCATGGCCACTGTTAGGGTAGGAGTGGATCTACCAAGGACAATCAAGTGGCTCATCCCCATTCACAGGCCCCACATTGCAGCAGTTCATTTCCTCACAAATGTTCACCCTCCCCTCTTCCTTGGGCTGACTTGAGGTGGCATTTTGGGGGAGCTTCTGGAGGTGGTGGTGGTGCTTCTGGTTGGCCTTCTTGCAGAGCTATTGGGTGGCTGACTGATTCTTCCAAATGGATTTTGTGGTTGGTTCTAGTGATTTCTCCCACTTAGCGAGAAGATAAGAAAAATATGACGATGGTTGGGACCCTCCTAATGTCACTCTAGACCCCACTGATGTATGGGGTAGGTCAGATGATAGGGACTCGTCTCCCTCTATCGACACTGCTATTACCACTTAGCGACCTTTTATTATTTTTCTTATACTTTCTGCTATCTAGGCGCTACCCATATGTCTCTTCAGGGTGTGCCTTCTTATCACCCATTTTTTTTGTGAATATGTGTAATATTTATTTCTAATTAATAGATAGTGATGTTTATTCATAAAAAAACCCTAGACCATAAGGAAAGTTTATTAAAAGGTTTCCCCTCTCATTCCTTGATTTTTCATTTGTTTGCAGGTTGGAGAGGAAGAATGGAAGAGAAAACCCTTGCAAATTTACTTGAGAAGATTTTTTTTGGATGTTTAATGAAGAGACATTTCTTTTCTAGAGGCTTTCTCATGCTTTATTTATCATATTTCCTTCTGTTTTATATATTCTTTTGTAACAAGAATTTGTTGTTTATTCCTTACATAATAGACCATATAAATGTATACTTTTTTTATTATGAATTGTTATCTTTTCAAATAATGACTTGCACAAGAAAAACAAGATTTCAAACCTACATTTTTTTATAAATAGTAGGCATACATTATTTTGTTGTGATTATTTTAAATTTAAAAATAAATAATTTTTGAATGGGGAGATGGGGTATCATCCTCATCGCACCCCACATGGGAGGTTGTCGCATCCCATGGGGTCACAGCCCTTAAAGGCCGCGACTCCCATGGAAACTGGGCTCTCATGGTGGAATGACAGTAGGGGAAACCCTTGCCTGCAACCCCAAAATAATTACATTTATTTATTTGTTTATTTCTATAAGCTTTTTTTTTAATTTAAACTCTCCTATAAAAAAACAACTTGCAATGAGATATTAAATATACACTTTTATATATGTATATTGTGTATTTTTTAAAACCCACTTTATATATATAGATATATATATATATATATATATATATATATATATATATATATATATATATATATATATATATATATAAATTTATTTCTAAAATGAAACCTACAAGTTTATATATATATATATATTAATTTCAATTTATTTCTTTCTAAAATGAAACTTGCAAGAAATTTTTTAACTTAAAATATCTGCACTCTATTATATTTAAAACTGTGTTTTATTTTCTAATATTTTAAAATTTTGTATTTAAATTGTCTACTTACAAATGAACTAACATTTATTATAATATATAACAATATTCTAAATCATAATATTTGTCCCTTCATTTTTATAACATTGGAAAAATATACATATAAATAAATATGTATAATATGTAAGTATTTATGTATATACATATATTGCACTTTCTAAATTCCTTGATTTTATATATTGTTCAATTAAAATATAGATATATTTAATTCTACATATATTAAAATACATGTATTTGATACATTAAATATATTTATAAACAAAATGCTCATTAAAAATCACAATAAAATGCATAGATTTATATTGCTTTATATGAAGTGCTTTATTATGTTAAGATTTAAACTTAAATATTTAAATATATAAACCTTTTTTTCTTTAAAGAGGGTATTTTGATTAAAAAATAAAACTGCAATTTTTTCTTCTTTGTTTAACTATAAACAATTGCATTTCTTTTATCTTCAATAATAAAAGAAGTTAAAATATATTTTTTCATTTAAAACTTGAAATAATAATTACAATAATTATTTTCCTCACACAATTCCATTATACTCCTTTTAAATAAGAACAAATTGCAATATATTCTTTCTTTAATGGCAAAACAAGTTGAAATATTCTCCTCATATAAAATTTAAAATATCATTTACATATCCATTTTATTCAACATAAGACCATCTTCCCCTTTATTCTCATATCACAAATATAGACATCAATATGGAGGAAACCAAAAGAAAATATAACAAATACGCTCCAAGAATGCATGAAATATATATCCCAATAGGAGAAGTAAACCTCTCCACCCTACCAACATGGCATCATGAGGCCATTGCAAGACTCTAGCCATCCCCTGAGCTGAGAAAACCATTTGAAATCCACACACACAAGATTGTAACTCAACAATAAAACCTTATACAACACAAAATATAGAAGGCTAAACATTACAACAACTCTACCATTTTTAAACTCATTAACACAACAAAACAATAAACTCAATGAACCATTTAAGCATACTCATTTCCAAAAAATTTTCCACCCAAATAATCCTTCATATTACTAATAACATTAATTATAAGCAAGATAGAGGAAGGAGGAGTTATCTTTATACATCATTGTAGAGATGTAGCCTCCTTCTCCATGATGCCCTCTTTTGAATCCATCACTATTTCTCTCTCCCATAACTCTCAAGTTTTCTCTCCAAAATCACAAGCATCCCCAAAAAAGAAACAAAGGAATGAACTCCTCAAAAAATCTCCAAAAAAAACATAATCATGTCCCCAACAAGGAGAAGAACCCCCTTCCCATTCTTCAAATGGGATAATAATAGAGATTCCCAAGTTGAATCCCTTGAATGAGAGGGTGACAAGTGTCACTCTCATTCATTCTTCAAGGCTCCAACCCACACAAGTGCTCACACTTGAATGTGATATTTTTGGAGAAGATGAGAGAGCTTGGAGTGTTCTTCACTCAACTAAGGAGTCCTCTCACCATTAAGAGGGGGTGGGTGAAATTTGAACGCTCCATCACTTGAGTTTATTCTCATAAATGAGATTGGAAGACTCTACACTCTTCTCTCTCCCCAAGATTCAAAATCTGCCACCTTCCTCAAGAGAAATTATGAGGGGTCATATCTTGGATATTATCCAAGATATGGCTTTAAATGAGCCCACAACCCCTAGGTACTTAACTAAGGTCCTTAAAAATATGATTCTAGACCTTTAAATAGGCTTTTTTAAACCCCTTTTAAAATCCCTTAAATGATGGATTCAAAAATTTAAACCTACTTGAAGCTCCCATCACTTAACACCACTTAATCAACTTAATGACATGGCTTTACAATTAAATAAACACTAAACACAATTCACACCTAATTCACATGTATTATCCCCATCACCAAAATTACACATGACCCATAGTCTTTAGCACTCAAGAAGTTTTCTAGGTTCTAAGATTACTAAATTAGAAATCCAAACTAAATAAACCACAACACAAGATTCACTAGACTCTTAATACTAACCTACATATTAATAAGGGTTTGAATGGTTCTCCCCTCTTCTTATTGACACTTATCCCATAAGTAAGTTTTTAACACATGATTAGTCAAGAACTCACGGTAACCACCTACTCACAATCTTGACAAGATTCAATTCAATCATTAGTGGATAAAAATATATCTACATGTATACCTTTTATCTTATCTGATGTAGGATAAGAATTTGAATCTATCTATAACAATAATGAAATACTAACCTTAATTTAATTATTAAACTACATTATTTAATGAACCCTTGAACAATCATTTATTATTGAATATAATTGTGTGACTTGCTAACCAATGTATATAACTTACCTTGTTAACTCACCTTAGGTATGTTTGTCACAGGTTAGGATTATCTTTGATTGTTATCGACGATATTCAACCAATACTCTTTTTGAACTTTTTATGATCTTCAAAGGTCTTAGTTCATTCCCAATCATTATCCTTTGTCCAAGCAACATAAAACACATTAGAACAAATTTTATACTAAATTTAGATACACATTATTCCTATGCTCATAAAAACTTAAATTTGTTCCATTCATGATGCTTGTAAGAAATCCAAATCTCATATACTTAGATACATTTTCAACGGGTCTGCGAGTCCATATTTAGTAAGGAACATTTACTACAATTTAATCATTTAAATTAACTCATTAAGAAATTATACATTAAACATGTACTCGGGTACTGTTACCTATTTTTTTGCTACAACTCAAAACAAGTAGAGCTGATTTGCATTCTTCATTAAAAGGTACAATTTTTTTGCTAAAGTATTCATTCTAATCTAGAATCTGATTACTTGTGAATTTCCAGTGTGATTATGCAAAATTTTGTAATAGAAGAAATCATTAAAATTGCATAGTAATGTTGTTTTATTCATATTGTAAAAACCAAAAGTCCCACACAAGCCGTGGGAGTAACTTAATTTGATTTTCTTAATCAAATAATGAGTACAAAGTAGGATGTATACTACACTACTGAAGATAATATAAACATGAAGGAGGGGAATGATTCATCATTTCCTATAATGATGAATCATTTTTACTCGATGTCTTCAAGATTGTTGTGTCTCCAATGCCTCAAGGTTCTTTCGACTCCAAGCTCCATGCATCTGCAAGATTGTAAAAGATGGTGTTAGAGCAATGATAAATCATATCCTACTTCATGCCTACACTACCAACATGAATGCAATATATATCCAATCAGGCATTCACCAGATGATTAAGTCATAAAAAGGCTGGTATTCAAGGAGCACTAAGTTCAATGGAAGCTTTCAACTTCAATTATTTTTGCTAACTTGTTTGTTTAAATGTGTAGGAAATGGGTATAATCAGATCATTTCAATCAACAGATATTGTTATGAGTGGTGAGAAATGTGGCTCCCACAAGGGTTGAGCCTAGCTAATATACAATGACATAGGAAAACAATATGGAATAAGATATCATCATTCTCATGAATGAAGAAAACAGAGCCTTATCTCAACACTTGTGAAAATAGTTTGAGCATGCATCCTATTGCTCATCATTCAGAGAAGCAATCAAAAACATGTTGAATGAGAAACAACTGCATTTATTTTGTCTCAACTTCAACTCTACTTTATTTTCACATTGCATTTCAATAAAGTATGGAGCCTTTTACATTGAAGGGTAAAATAGAATATCAAAGGCACATCTGTTTCTGATAACTTTTCAAAAAAAATACATTCATGGTCTATAAGAGACTCAAGAGAAACAGGTGTGCATTCAATGAAAATAGTTCATCTACAAGAGATGCATCAGGCAGTCGAAGGGTAAGAGTGAAGACCAAATCAAAATGATCACTTACAGATAATCCAACAAGCATATAAAAGTGTTCACCTATAGGAAGAGCCACAACAGATAAATGATGTTTGCACACAATAAATGGCTATAAGGGTGGAATGACAGGTATTCACACATAATGACAACTACAGGTTATGGAATGAGATATACAAATTGGCAGAGTTTTGGTTCACCTTGTTTGTATTTACAAGAAAATGAGAAAACTAGTTGGGTTTTCGTTCTAAACAGAGAATACAGAGTTATCAAAAGAATACAATACATAAACATATGGAGAGGTTTCAAATGTTTGCACAACAAAAGCATGGTATCGGGCTAGGGTTTCAAATCCTTTTAATTTTTGTGAAGATCAAAGAACAACAGAGGGCCGAGCCATTTCATTATTTATACATAGAATAAAGGAAACAATAAGGAGTTTCTCATAGGCGACTTGTGATGGGAAAGTTTTCTCTTGTTATTTTGAGGAGATAAATGAATATCTTGTTTTCTTCTTTGATCACATTCAAAATATAAACCAAAATCAAAAGTAAGGTCACGACCTATCATGAAAATGAAAGCCTTAAGATATGTGCAACTGAATTTGTTAAAGAGGCTTTAGAAACTCTTATACAAGGTTGCAGCCATGAATCAAAGGGGAAAACCTGAATATGATCATCATTTTTTGCATGAATGAGGTAATAAACAATACTCTACCCACAATATGTTGTGGAGTCAAAGTTATTATGCAAGAAATAGAGTTTATCAGGAGACTTACCAACATACTCCCATAATATGACTGTAACTATAGATCTTTAGATTGCACTGAGATGGCGTCATAAATCTCTTCAATTTCAGCCTCAAAATGATGAAACATCAATTGAGTCAACAAAGATAATACCCAGATGGGGTTTTAGTGGGAAAAATGTAGATGTACATTGGAAGTCGCGACCATTCCATCCTTAGAGAAGAAAGAACACAAAATCTAGAATATACAGAGAAATAAAGAAGTTTTTCTTTTCTTTTCTGTTGCAAACAAAAATTCAAGATGTGCAAAGATGAGCATACCACGTAATCTCCAGCAAAAAAGCATTTCAAAGCTCGAGCCCAGTATAACCATGGCGGCCAAAAGTAGAGAAAGGGCATCCATAGAACAGTTCACAAAGAAAAAATACATAAGAAAATATCACATAGCCGTGGCCTTGAAGGCTATTTTTGTCCTCAAAATGAATACAAGAAACCATAATGCAGTTTGGAGTTAACTTACCATTGTTTTCAGAGGTGAAATCAAGCTACAAAAGCTCAAAACATGGCTCCAAAGCTTCATAATCGAAACTCTTTCTCTCCACCATGGCAGCGTAGTAGAGCTCCAAGACAAGCAAAAGTCAAAATGCAAAATGATTAAGACTTTTAGGGTTCGATGGTATTTGCCTACCCTAAGTCGAGAAGACCTTGATTTTTGCTAATGATTTTAGGATAATCATTATGTTTTATTGATGCCCATGGTTTATGACTTTCATGTCAATGACCTAATATAAAGGTGTCGTGAGTTAGATATAGCATGAAGCCCAAGACTATGCATGGAGAAGCCCATCGAAGAATTTAAGTCTTCTAAAAAATGACATTGAATATCAAAGTGAGACTCAAAGTTTTTCAAAGAGATTTATTTAATGATCACTTTGATATTTATTATGTGCATAATGTCGGGTATTGGTTGAGGTTGTTTTTTATTACCTCTAATGTTGTGTTTGCCTTATACTATGTAAAGTAAATTAATTAAATGATGAACTATAAATCATTTAATTAATTTAACTATTTTAAGGTGCAAAATTTGTAACTTCAAGTCAATGTTGCATGTAAAGTGCTAAGTTTAGATTGTGCATGGAGGAAGGATATATTGAAAATTCTAAAAAAAAATTCGCTCATGCATAAGTGGAGCTTCAAAGTTCAGTTATTCAGTTCATGCAGATAGTGAGACACTGCTTTCAGTTTCACGTTAGTTCATGAGATATTTTGGTCATGCACATGGAGAGGTGGAGTTTTCTAGGCACAGAGAGCAGTTTGCTTTATTTTTGAGCTATTTTTATCAGGGTTTTCTTTTATGCTCAAATTTCACATTGGAAATGTTGTTTTTACTTTAGTTCTCATTCAGTTCTATTATTGGTTGCCTTGTCCATGCCTTTTGTATATATTTGAAGAACTTAGTTTCTTTTACTAGTTCTTATTTTTCATCTCTTATGACATACCTTTTTGCAGAGAGAAAGATTTGTAACTCAACATTTTACATTAATACAATTTTACAGCTTTACAGGTTACTTAAGTTTATCGTTTTGCAAAGTTTTTCCTTCGTATTGTTCATTGAGATTGAGTCCACCTTTGGAATTTTAGAAGTTTTGTATGTTTAAATGATCTGATGCAAGTCTAATGTGTTTCATTAACAAAACCTTCATACTTCTATCTTATTTTTGCATGCTTATACACAATTGTTGTTTGTCACAGGTCATTAATTGTGCTCAAAACTTGTTCCTTTTCATATTTGTGAAAACTTAGTTTTCCTTAGAAGAAAGGAAATAAATACAACCTTTTAATGAATTAATAATGTGTTTAGAGAGCTCAAATTTCCCTGTGTTAACAATTTTTTCTGAAGATATAGGCTGTGATTTTTCTGCAAGTTCTACCATCATTAGATGCATCACCATCACCATCAAATAATTCAGTTTTTCCAGTTTTTGCATTAGATTAAGTCGTTTTCCCTTTTCCCATCAAAGTTTCAAGTCCATAATAAAAAAATCATATAGGAACTAGCCTAGAATCTGGAGCTCTATCTTCGTCATAGGAATACCCACAACCTAAAGATAGTTCCCATGTTTCAACAAATTGCTGAATTTAGCCATTCAAGCATCCAGGTGCAATCTGTTTGACAACAGGTACAATCATCGATGATCTCTTATACCTTCACAACCTGAATATATATACCTTTCTCCCCTACAAATACTCATTTAATCATAATGCTCTAAGAGAATGAAAATAGAGATTATCCAACTTATCTGATAATGATTCCAATATTATCTCACAATTAAATAATATTGATCAAAGTCAAATGATTCACTTTTCTAGCATATTTGAAATTATTAAAGAGTCACAATAGTTATAGCCAGGGTTGAGCCTCACCTAAGCACCTCGTGTCATAAAAATTAATTAAATGTTCTACACACATAATTACTACATACAACAAACTCTTTTTAAAATAGATGAGAAAAATTGTCCAACTACACAGTTAACAAATTTTTAAAATAGATATGCCAAATTTTCTCAGGAACAAATTCTTAAAATGAGCATGCTAAATTTCCCAAATACAAAGGGGTAAAAATAGAACAAATAATATAAACTATAGTCTTATAAACACTTCATGTCATAGAAATTAATCAAATGTTTTCCACATACATACAACAAACTCTTTTTAAAATAGATGAGAAAAATTGTCCAAATACTGAATATGCTAAATTTCCCAAATATGTATAGCCTTTTAAGCACTTCATTTCATAGTACATATCTTACTTGCAATCGAGATTAGCTTTCCCTATGCAAATTGCTACATGTCTTTCATAAGCTCAGATAAATTGATGGAGTTAGTAGATTATACTATTAAAGTTTCAACTCTTTTAATCATGAGTGCCAAAGTATATGTACTCAAATTTCTAAAGGTGGAATCTCATATTAATAGTGATTCTTAAAATCGAAAGTGCCCAATTTGGAGATCAAGTTTTTCCAAGAAGGGAGTCATTTTTAAAAGAGCAATTCCCTAAGGATATGATTAAGCTTGTTTTCAGCTTCCTCATACCTACAACCATTACATACAAACTATTTGACCTAAAGCCTTGATAAGTATTATCTTGTTAAGTTTACACAAAGACTCAAGTTTTAGTATGAATTCAACTATATTAATATTATAAAAAATAATAATTAGTTGAATATATACACTCATTAAAAAATTTAATATTTCAAATATTTTATAACGTATAAGAAAAGTTAGTTATGAATCAATTAGGAATTGATTACAATTTGCAAAGCTATATACAATGTTTTTGAATGTAAAAGGGTTCCATTTTTTTTGGTTTTCTTTTTATAAGTTTCTTTTTCAATATTTAGTATAATTGAGATTAAAATAGAGAACTTTCTAGATTTAAACTATATATAAAAGGGTTTTCAAAGTTGTGTAACTTCAATAAAATAATACATAAAGCATTTGATTCTTATTTTTGGATGTTTTCCTTATTATTATTACCAATTTTTTGTATGTTAGATTGGTAATCTCCTTTTGTCATTGTGCAAACTATTTGTCATCTCTTGGAGAACTTACAAGTTGTGTAATATGTGTAAATAAATGTAGTCATAATCTTGGTATCTTGGTTTGAGTGCATTGATATAGCCTATCTCATAGTATGTGAGTTTGCATGCCATTTTTCTCATTGTTGTCACAATATCATATCTATTATTATTTTTATTCATGATATAAATCTAGTAACATGTATTCTAGTTTTGTTATATGACCTCTCTTTATGTTTGTACAAGTTTATAAAATTTCTTAGTTGGTATTCATGTATTTACAACTAAGGTTTTTGTAAGTCATTTTCATTCATCTTTTCCCTTTTGACCTTTGGTGTTTCTAGTTAAAATACCACAAAAACTCCTAAATTTTATCATATGAGGGAGCTGCCCCTGTCAAAAATAGAGGAAGAATTCTATTGTATAACAATCTTTCCAACTATTGGTATGATTATCATCGCTCTTTGGGAAAACATGGTCATTATTGGAGATATACTTGTAGTGACAAATCTATTTACCAATAATCCACCACAAATATTGGAAGATTCTATCCTCACCAATCAAAATGTGTCATTTTTTTTATCTCCCCATCCTCTAAGGTGTCTCATTCAATATGATCCCTTAATCTTCATCTTCAATCCTTACCCTCCATCTCTTGGGTCAAATTTTATAAATTGAGAGCTCCTTCACTATTTGAAAACAATTGTTTGAATGTAGTGTTATGTTGTTTTGAGCACTTAATACATCAAAACTAATTCATCAAATCAACTCTTTGGGCACATCCACCTCATTTTGGTACAACAAGGAGTTATAGTTAAGGTATAATGCATTCTTTTGATTTATGTTTTATCTTCCTAAGGTTTAACTTGAGTGTTGCATTTGAGGGTGAATCGAGAAATTTAAACTACTTTCAGTTTCTCTTTTATGTTCGATTTTTCATATACAAAAAATAAAGGGCACCTAGACATAAATGTTTAGGAAAAGTCTATGTTACTTAGAGATTGATTCAAATGAAGACTCAAAATTAGAAGAATATGAACTAGAACCTAGTGCAGGAGCACCTAGGAAACACTAGGCTATGGGTAGTCTAGGATAAATTTAGTGTAAATGCTTTTCTAAGAAGGTCATGTTGACCATTGGAATTTGAGTTAGAGTGTTTTCTTGTCTTGATCAGGAGTGATCAGGAGGGAGTTTGTAACTCATGTTTCTTAGTTGTTTAGGAGTTAGCAATAATTGGAAAAGGTGGCAAAATGGGACATTTTGCACCTTTTGCCACTTGATTATGGAAATGTCCGACCCAAGGGATTGGTAACTACCTTGGAGAGGAGTTATAAGGAGTTGCTCAAGCTGAGAGCAAGGTTGGTTGGTTTTTGATTTGTAATAATTTCATGGAGTGCAATTAAGACTGTGATATTGAAGAACATCTTCTGGTTTATGGTTTTGGATTTATGCATTGATGGTTTGATCAGATGTTGAGAGTAGAGTAGGTAGTGTAATTCCTTTTTAGGCATTGCTTAGTTCAGTAGTTAGCTTGTTGCATCGGTTCAAGCATTTGTTTTTGTTAGGTTAATTCATTTCTTGCAATTTTTGTTCTGACTGTCAGACCGGCAGAGATGGAGCTCTAGATTGTGTTTCCCCTGTACCTGGTGTATGGGTTCTTGGAAACAGAGGCTAGACTCCATGTTTGTACATAAGGTAGAGGTAGGAGTCCTTAGGAGTCAAGAATCCATGGCAAAAGACTATTCCTAGGCGAGCTTGGCAGTGCCTGGCTAGGACAGTCAAAGAGTGCAGAGCACTAAGGTTGCAGGGGTGCCAATCTCCTGGTGAACCACAGTGTGGAGAGGATGTGGATTGCCTTGTAGAGGCTTGGTAACAAGAAGGAGGCTTAACACAGACTGGGAAGTGGCAAACAAACTGACTGATCTCAAGGAGGTCAGAAACTGGCTTAAAACAAGCCTAAATTTGCTAAGTTAAGGGTTGGAGCAGTGTACGGACAGTGGAGGCTCCAAACCCCAAAAATCTTCAAGGTGTGGGCAAGGGTACCACGAATCCCAAGAAAAGATTTGGATTCATTTGGAGAATTTGGGCACACTCTCCATTTTTCTCGGGTTAGGAGGCCTAGTTGGGGCTCTAGGGCTTGTAGCCTTTTCTAACCCTAGGAGAGGGTTTGGTGGAAGCGATGGAGAATTGGAGTCTAGTGATTGATCAAGAACCCTAATAGGTTGCTATGAAGCTTTTTACTACATCTCTACACCCCTGCAAGAACCTAATTGAATGTTGGGAGTAATTGGCCTTTAGGGAAGAGTAAGGGTCAAGGGTGAGATAATGGCAAGGCACCAAGATTGGCTTGGTAGAATGGAAGAGTGATGATAGTGGGGTTGGCCAGTAGGACCAGGGGTACCTATACCTAAGATAGGACCTAAAGGTTAAGGTGGGAGAGTCACCTAGGAGTTCTTGAGAACAAGGACCCAGAGCATGGGACAATGAGTGTTCCACCCAACCCTACCCTATCAGAACCTAAGAGCCAAGAGTATATTTTGTAGGAGTAACGCTTGCCACCCATTTAGAGTTCATGGAGTCTTGTAGGGGATATATTTATAGTTTTGATTGATAGTGGGGACACACATAACTTCATAGATGAGATATTGGTAGCCATAAAAGGATTGAAAATAGAGGAATTTTAAGGGTTTAATTTTTTCATGGATGATGGCTTCACCATTTCTTGTACTAATAATAAATAGCATATTGACATCACTTTGGGGGTACATAGAGCATGGGAAGATTTTTATGTTATTGATATAGGTCAGATAATGGCTTTGGGTGTGAAATTGTTGTATTTATTTATAGACCTCACTCAAAAAAAATATTATGGAGTTGAAATTCAAATAAGAGGGAAGATATGTTGTACTTGAAATCCTTTCAATGAAGCTCTAGGATTGGTTTTAATAGAAATAATTAAGAGATATTTTCATAAAGGCCAAGTGGCTTAGAAAGAATAATTTTTGATAACTAATACACATTTATCTAAAGGTGATAAGTCTTATCATGTTAATACTCAATCTATTTTGGATGGGTATAGAAGAGTATTAAATGATTTACCTCTAGGGTTTTCATCAAATGAACTATTTTATCATGTTATAGAGCTTCAAATTAAGGCTATAAGAGCCATCACTAACCCTTATTATCACCCAAGAAGGCATAAGGAAGAGATAGAGAAGGAAATTAAGGAACTATTGGATATGACACATATCAAATGAAGTTCTATCCCATTTTCTTATTTCATAGTTTTGGTCAAGAAGAAGAATGGTACCATAAGTATGTGCATTGATTATAGGTCTCTCAATAAAAAGATAATCAAGAAGTACTACCCTATTCATAGGATTCATGATTTGATATATGAGCTTTATAGTGTAGTATATATTTCCAAGCTTGATCTTTGATTAGGGTATCATCAAATATGAGTAGTAGATGAGGATGCGTATTAGAAAAAATTTAGATGTACTTTATGGTCATTATTATTTTTTTCTCATGCCTTTTGGATTGAAAAATGCACTAGCCATTTTATATTCTTGCATGAATCATGTATTCATTAATCAACTGAGGAAGTTCATGTTGGTTTTATTTGATCCATACTTATTTATAATAAGAATTGGGAAGATCACTCGAGACAAATAGATGAGGTTCTTGATATTCTAGACTAGTAGTTAGTCTTTGTGAAGACATCTAAGTGTGAGTTTGGGATAATATAGGCCATGCATTTGGGGCATATATATTAGTGTCAAAGGTTTTAAAGTAAATTAGGAGAAGATACACACAAATTTATGTTGGCCTCTATAAGAGTTGGTATAGAATACCATATACCATACAATATTTGGTTGAAGATTCTATCTACCCAAGATCTAAGAAATGCTATTCTATTCAAGGATGAAAATTATAAATTATAATTGGATTGATTTACAAATGAGACCCCTTGGTTATATAGCCAAGGTGAGACATATGATTAGACAAGATCATGACAAGCGTCTTAATCCTATGTCATGAGACAACTAATATTAAATGACTTAGGACACACAAATAAAATGACAAAAGATAAGATAATATATAATGCCAAATAAGACTTCTAGAAAGATTCCTAGGACCTAAGTAAACTTAACATGTGATAATGAGCTACTAGGTGAACTAGTTAGGTAAAAAATTGTATTCACACCAATATCCTCTCCTAAGTCTCTATCATAGTTGAGGGGCTTCTTTGGTCTTTACAATTATTATAAAACATATGTGAATGAATTTTTATAGTTGGCTACATCGTTGACATATTTGATGAAGATATATTTATCTTAGAAAGATTACATACAATGATCTTTTGATAAGCTCAAGGATGTAATGAGTTTGTGTCTTATGTTGGCTATTCCTAATTCTTCAATCCCCTTTGTATTAGAGTGATGCTTTAGGAGAAGGTATTAAATAAATTTTGATGAAAAATAAGAACTCCATAGAATTCGAGAGTAGGAATATCAAGGAGACATACACTCGTTTTTCCATCTATGGTAAGATGTTGGATATCATGCATGCTTTGGATAAGTAAATGAAATATTTGGTGTGTGGGATATTTTTAGTGAAGATGAATAAAATAATGTGAAGTTCTTCCTCAATCAAAAGGATTTGAATGATGGAAAAAAAAAAATGGGTGATAAGGCTACAATCTTATGATTTTGATATCGAGTATGTTAAGGGTATTAAGAATAATGGGTTAGTTGATGCATTAACACTTGTACCCTATGTACAATATATTTTCTAATTGGGTAGTCACTATAATAACGGAGACACTCCAAGAATTATTATTTACTATTGATACCTTTAATGGTAAAGCTCTTAGGATGATAGGTATATGTGTAAAATGAAGCCATAATTTCTTTACAAAGGATATAGTGTGTATATTTTTCTTGAATCAAAGATGAAGGAGGATATTTTGAGGAAAATTCATGACACAACTTTGGTAGGCCAAGTGTAGGGGACCTCAAGACTAAAAGAAAGGAGAAACTTTCAGAGTAGTTATGCAGAGATATCCATAAGAAATTTAAAGGGGTGTATCACATTCAAAAAAGAAGAGAAGTTGCTTCTAGGAATATTGTTGTATCCCTTATCTATTGTTGATAAAAAAATATGAGAATATTTATATGGATTTCATCACTATAATTCCACAAGTTCATGGTAAGGATTATATCTATGTTTTAGTTGATAGACTCACTAAGTATGCTTATTTAAATGACATATTCAAAATTCAAGGCATCATAAGTGGCTTATTTTTTTTAGAAAGGTGTTTGGACTCTATGGCTTGCCTGGGAATATAGTGAGTGATAGGGATACTAGGTTCCTTGGTCT
>VDFB02049208.1:0-39085 GCA_007258455.2 Sequoia sempervirens | reverse complement strand
AGAGTATTAAATGATTTACCTCTAGGGTTTTCATCAAATAAATTATTTTATCATGTTATAGAGCTTCAAATTAAGGCTATGAGAGCCATCACTACCCATTATTATCACCCAAGAAGGCATAAGGAAGAGATAGAGAAGGAAATTAAGGAACTATTGGATATGGTACATATCAAATGAAGTTCTATCCCATTTTCTTATTTCATAGTTTTGGTCAAGAAGAAGAATGGTACCATAAGTATGTGCATTGATTATAGGTCTCTCAATAAAAAGATAATCAAGAAGTACTACCCTATTCCTAGGATTCATGATTTGATATATGAGCTTCATAGTTTAGTATATATTTCCAAGCTTGATCTTTGATTAGGGTATCATCAAATATGAGTAGTAGAGGAGGATGCATATTAGAAAACTTTTAGATGTACTTTATGGTCATTATTATTTTTTTCTCATGCATTTTGGATTGAAAAATGCACTAGCTATTTTATATTCTTGCATGAATCGTGTATTCATTAATCAACTGAGGAAGTTCATGTTGGTTTTATTTGATGCATAATTATTTATAATAAGAATTGGGAAGATCACTCAAGACAAATAGATGAGGTGCTTGATATTCTAGACTAGTAGTTAGTCTTTGTGAAGACATCTAAGTATGAGTTTGGGATAATATAGGCCATGCATTTGGGGCATATATATTAGTGTCAAAGGTTTTAAAGTAAATTAGGAGAAGATACACAAAAATTTATGTTGGCCTCTATAAGAGTTGGTATAGAATACCATATACCATACAATATTTGGTTGAAGATTGTATCCACCCAAGATCTAGGAAATGCTATTCTATTCAAGGATAAAAATTATAAATTATAATTGGATTGATTTAGAAATGAGACCCCTTGGTTATATAGCCAAGGTGAGACATATGATTAGACAAGATCATGACAAGCATCTTAATCCTATGTCATGACACAACTAATATTAAATGACTTAGGACACATGAATGAAATGACAAAAGATAAGATAATATATAATGCCAAATAAGACTTCGAGAAAGATTCCCAGGACCTAAGTAAACTTAACATGTGATAATGAGCTACTAGGTGAACTAGTTAGGTAAAAAAATGTATTCACACCAATATCCTCTTCTAAGTCTCTATCACAATTGAGGGGCTTCTTTGGTCTTTATAATTATTATAAAACATTTGTGAATGAATTTTTATAGTTGGCTACACCGTTGACATATTTGATGAAGATATATTTATCTTGGAAAGATTCCATACAATGATCTTTTGATAAGCTCAAGGATGTAATGATTTTGTGTCTTATGTTGGCTATTCCTAATTCTTGAAACCCCTTTGTATTAGAGTGATGCTTTAGGAGAAGGTATTAAATAAATTTTGATGAAAAATAAGCACTCCATAGAATTCGAGAGTAGGAATATCAAGGATACATACAATGGTTTTTCCATCTATGTTAAGATGTTGGATATCATGCATGCTTTGGATAAGTAAATGCAATATTTGGTGTGTGGGATATTTTTAGTGAAGATGAATAAAATAATGTGAAGTTCTTCCTCAATCAAAAGGATTTGAATGATGGGAAAAAATGGGTGATTAGGCTACAATCTTATGATTTTGATATTGAGTATGTTAAGGGTATTAAGAATAATGGGTTAGTTGATGCATTAACACTTGTACCCTATGTACAATATATTTTCTAATTGGGTAGTCACTATAATAATGGAGTATTCCAAGAATTTATTTACTATTGATATTTTGAATGGTAAGTTTTAGGATGATAGGTATAAGGTGTAAAATGAAGTCATACTTTACAAGGATATAGTGTATATTTTTCTTGAATCAAAGATGAAGGAGATATTTTTGAGGAAAATTCATGACACAACTTTGGTAGGCCATGTAGGGGACCTCAAGAATTAAAAGAAAGTGAGAGAAATTTTCATGGAAAGTAGTTAAGGAGGATATCCATAAGAAATTTAAAGGGGTGTATCACATTCAAAAAAGAAGAGAAGTTTCTTCTAGCAATATTGTTGTATCCCTTATCTATTGTCGATAAAAAAATATGAGAGTATTTATATGGATTTCATCACTATAATTCCACAAGTTCATGGTAAGGATTATATCTATGTTGTAGTTGATAGGCTCACTAAGTATGCTTATTTAAGTGTCATATTCAAAATTCAAGGCATCATAAGTGGCTTATTTTTTTTAGAAAGGTGTTTGGACTCCATGGCTTGCTTAGGAATATAGTGAGTGATAGGGATACTAGGTTCCTTGGTATATTTTGGTACTTGATCTCTTTCAATTGATAGGTACATAGTTGAATCCTAGCACTAGCTATCACCCTCAAATAGATGGGAAAAATGAACAATGGGATTGATAAACATTTGTGGAATTATATAATATGGCACAAATTGGCATCGATCAAATGACTCATTCTTGATCATAACTATAATACTTCACATCTCATTTCCAATGTAATGAATTTATTCAAATCTTTATATAGATGTGATGCTTATCTTTTGTGTAATTTTCCTAGTAGAAACCATGGTGCTTGTTACCTGATTTTTAGCTTTCAGCTGAAATAAGGTTACTTAGTGTTTACTCTTTTGTGTTCCATTTAAACATTAGAAGATAAACCATAATATTATGCTAAGTTCATCAATATGTATGAAAATGATTGTCAAGAAAAGATTACATTTTTATTCCAATGTTGTAATTATAGAAAAATGAGAAAGAGAACCATATGTGTTACAAATGTAATATTTATTCATAATCATGAAAGTGAAAATATCTCTCATAAGCCAAGGGACTAGCTATCCTAATGCTAGTAAAGAAGAAATCATATGCATATGGATACAAAATGAAAATTACATATAACATGAAATGGGGCACGTCATTGCCTGGTGGAATGATGAATCTCATTGACTTGGCCTTGCATCATCTCTGATGCTCTACTTCTGTTTGACCCCCTCCTCGCTGCTCCTAGGTTTCCTGCATTGGATTAAAATAGTGTTGTTAGAGCAATGAAAGATCCCTGATCAAAATTATATGCAAAACATCCATAAATGTGTGATAAAATTTCTACCAGCATTAAAATAGTAGCATACCATAAGTTTCCCTTAAAGCAAGAAAAGAGTGATCAAACACACCTATGATATGCTTTGTTTATCTAACTATTTGTTCCTTGTACAAATTTAGGACAAATCTTGTTACTATTCTGATTCAACTAATTACAACATGTGGGGTAAATGTGGCTCCCACGAGGGTAGAGCTCAATATGCTGCCCTCTGATGTTTTAAGAGGGATAGGAATTGAGTAACTTTATCAAATCAATGATAGACATGATATTAATGCATTAAATCAATATGGAATCACACCAATTGATCAACTTTCATTATCAGATTCAAAAGATGCAACACATAATTTGAGTTGTCATGAGATTCATACTTCATCTTGTCATAGTGAATCAATCAATAGGCTGCCATCATGTCAAAAGGAAGGTACATTTTGTTGGATATGTATTTCAATCTTCTTAAGTGGATCCAAGTCCATTTTATTAAAAGAAGTAACTGATCTCAACAATGCATCTATTAAAATAGAGAAGGAGATATCAAGTCATGTCTGAAACTATCATGAGTCATACAGAACAACAAGAAGGAAAAAGGACAACATGCATCATTGCATAGGATAATCAGTTCAATTCATCTCACCTTAATCCTATTGAACAACCATGCATCACTTAGAATGGTGAGTTTTCAGGTCACCGCCATAAGTGACATATGTCTACCCAGTAGGATTAAGGCAAAGGGAATGGTAGAGTACTGATATTCAGTGAGAAATCATGAAGCAACACAAGGTGACACTCTTTTGAAGCCAAGACCATGTGCAAGTGAATATGAAAACAACCTTTTTATGAGTCTACAAGGGGCAGTCCTAAGGGAGTAAACATGACAACAATAGTGCATGTTGATCTCATAAAATAGGACAACAACAAGGAAAGCATGCAATCAAACAACATGGACAAAATTTCCAGGAAGAAATCACATGATAGAAATCCAAGAGAAGTGTTTGCAAGTGGTAAAACAGAGTCATGATCAAAGGGGCAGCAAGCCATTGTTAGGTAACAATCATGAACAAAAGAGCAGTGACAAGTATTTTGTTCCAAGTACAGTCAAATGCATCATGAGAAGTACCGAGCTATAACAATAGAGTGATAGGTGCAATGTGGAGTACAAGAGAATTCAAGAGAGAGAGTGCATTCAATATTGCTTTCTTGCATTCTAATGTAAGTTTACATTCACGGTTCATTTCATAGTGAACATTCATCAGTAAGTGAAAATCATAGTTTAAACATTGTGAACATCTACTACAATGAGGACAATAATGAGGGGAGTAGTCTGATACATGAGTAGAATGTCTTTTTCAAAACACCAAACAATGGTATAAAGGCCACAGTCTATGACAACCACAAGAGGAATTTGTGGAAACAAATGGTAAATGTGCATATGACAGCCATACCATGTGCAAAGTTTAGAGACAACAAACTTTAAGTCAAAACTAGAGATAGCTAAGAAGACAAGGATTCAGATGATAGAGGGACTGTGACTTCAATAAGCATCAAAATGTCATGTTAAATGGTAGGTGTTCTGCAAAATTATGCAATCTTCTAGCCTTTCTTCCCATGGGACTATGGTTTGATGATTCAATCACATGACCATATAGGAATTACACTAGTTTTGATTCTCACAACATCATTGGTCTATGCCTTAAGGCACAAGTTTGTCTATTTTCAACAAAAGGGGGATTGGTACAAGTAAAAGTGCAGGACATGATGTTGAAAAGGCTCACTCCCCCTATGCTATCATTTCTTAATCGTTTATGAGAGGTTGTTCTTTGCTGTCGTGGAGTGACGAATGGTCCTACGGACTTGAATGATGAAGAACCCACTGTGACAAATGATATGATGTCTAGGAACTTCAATGCGGACAAACCAATTATGTTTACATATAAAGAAGTTCTTGTTGCAGCTAATCATTTCAAGAATTTAGAACTTCTTGGAAAAAATACCAATGATGTTAAAAGCAATGTGTGGTTAGGCAAGGGCAGTCTTTCAAGGGAGATGCCAATAATGTACCTACTGAGAGAATAAAATTCCCCAATGAGCACCCAAAGATGTAGCTCAAGAGAAACCCAAATATGTTTCAAAAGACAAAAACAGTGATGAGTGCATAAAGGTAGATACAAGCTTAAATCTGTTTACGCTACATAAAGGAACAATCCTTCAAAAAGATGATGCAGTGAGAGGAAGGAGTAAAAGATATCTTGCTCATTAATAAAACCTAACATATGCATAGTAGCAATACATGGAGTCACAAAGAACAGTAAAAAATACTTCTGAATGATTTAATAGAACAAGATCAGTATATCTGATCATTTATCAAGAGGATTCTAAATTGGAATAAGCCATAGGTTTTGGCATGTAATTGATTTGATTGCTTATGCAGGGAAGATTATTGTAGGTCACGCTGTCTCTTAGATTTTTCTCATATACATAGCAAGTTTATTGCTCCTTAGCTAGAGATAGTGATTGAATTTACATCTTTTCACAAGCATTTTTCATATATCATTGATACTAAGTACCTTCTCCAAATAGAGGCAGAGTTTGGTAACCATAAGAGAAATGCCTGAAAAAGAAAGAGAAATGGTCTTCATGTATGAAAGAGAATATTCATGCAATGAGAACAGTCAAAATTAATAGAAGGCAAATCACAAAGAATACATATGTTTTGGTGAGGAGAAGGTTGGGGCCTAAGAAAATGGAACCCTTAACCATAAAAAAGTGAAACTCTCGAGCATGCATATGAGAAACATAGCCACGGCCTACAAAATAGCACATACCATTCAAAATGAAGAAGGAAACCATGGTGGGTTCTACAGGAAAAGTAGATGTATTCATTCTTTTTGTCACAAACTGTGAATATACAATCACTTCTTTCACATAAAGTATTGAAATCTCAGCATCTCCACACCATCAAAACCCACTTGGGGTTTACAAGAAATAACAAATGCAAAAAGAAGATAGAAGGATTTGAGCCTATGCAAACTTGGAAGCACTTAGGAATAAGTCATGAAAATGCAAGATATTTGAATAATGAAGCTTACCCTCATTTCTATTGTGGAGAAATACATGAAGAGCCGCAGGCTTTCCCTAGATTTTCCCTCTCAAAATCCAAGTCAAGGACTCTCTAATGGTGGCCGATGCAAAAGAATAACCACAAAGAAGAAATCACACACATAAATTGCATCAGAAGGTTTTCACAGCCACAACCTTCAAGCTTGAATGGCTGTCAAAAAGTGAAAAAAGAGCCAATTTTTGATTAAAAGAAAAGCAATTACCTCTTTTTCCAGTGAGGGATCACAGGATTCTGTCAAAAAACCAGTCAAGAAACCATCAACAGTGCTCTCTCCAGAACCCTATGGCGGCTGAGAGTTCTCCAAAATTCCTTAATGCAAATTGAGGTCAAAAATCAAAGAGTGCTTTGTTTTGAGATTAGTGTTTTACCCTAATTTTCTTGGCCGATCATCAAAGGTAATTTTTACCTTTGTTTAAATTTTGCAAGACAACTAATGGAGGTTGTGGGCTAAGACATTAGGTCTTATGCCTTGAATTTTTTACTTTTGCATTGAGTTGTAATGTGAAACATTTTTATAACTAAGTGATAATTTGTAATGACTTAATTATAAATGTTTTATTTAAATGAAAAGTATTGGTGTTGTAACATGTAATTGATTGAATTTGGAGGTATGAGTCAAGGCATCAATCCAAATGCCTTTCTCTTGCATTTTTTTTGTAATGTAAAACATTTAATTAAAGTGGTGTACCTATAAACCATTTAATTAAAATGTTTCTTTGTAAATGCAAAATTGGAAAAGACATGTGTTGATATGCTTAGTCATGAGGTGTTGAATCTTGTGCTTTGGAAACACAAAAGGCATGAGTTAAACAACTGGTAGACATGTGGAAAGTGTGAGAGTTATCTTTGACTGTTTTGGAGGGGATGGACCTTTTGGAGGCTGTTTTGTCACACTTTTGGCATGACCTTGGACTTAGCTTAACTTTTCTACATTTGGAGGACCTTTTGGAGGGGTTTTGGAAGCTTCCATTTTGGATTTTGTGCTTCATCCGACCTAGGGTTTCTAGAAGGACTTGTGTGCGCAGTTGGTTTCAAAATTGCTTAAGTATCTTCAGACTTGAGTTTTTGGGGAGTTCTTTCTTTCTTTCTGCAGGGTATTGTAGCTTACTTTGGAGCTTTTTTCAGGCAAAGGACTGCATTGTGACTCCATATCAGACATGTATAGCAAATGTGACACCATTTTATTAATGAATTTCAATCTTTTTACCTTCTTAGAAGCTACTTTATTGAGTGCAGTGTGGTGATTGATGAATGTTATTGTGAGTTTTGATAACTCCTTCAATGCTTGTCTCATTTTAGCACCTTTAAGTAGAATTAACATATATTTATGCATGTTGTAAGTTGTGTGATGGGTCGAATGGTTATTTTAGTGGTTGAAACTTTTTCCCTTCAAAGTGGAAAATGAACCAAGCCTCCTTACAAAATACTTATGCATTAATATATTTAAATGTCTGAGTTGTGTCAAGTTAAGCTGAGATTTTGATAAAACTATGTGTGAAAGCAGTTGTATGGGTCTGAGAAATATCATTAGGTGCATGACCATAGGGGTTTATTTTGTATTTTCATGTTTCTTTCTCCGCTTTTCCCAGTAAGGAATAGTTTAGGTGACACCATCAAAAGGGGAGCCAACTCATAATCTAGAGGTCTGCTTTCAAATAAGACACCCACAACTTGAAAGCAATCCCATGTTACATCCAAACCTACTAAGTTCTTTCATAGCTTGGTATTAGGGGTGCAGATTTGGATCTCTAATAGTGCTAGGGGCAAGATACTTGTTTCAATAAATCCAAGAAATTATGGAAGTTCTTAAGGATAATTTCTAACAAGCATAAAATAAGAAAAATATATATGAATATTGACACAATTTAGAGAGTAAATTTGAGGTTGGATATTTGGTTTTCTTGAGGTTGCAACCTTATAGGTAGACAATCTTATATCAAAGAATAACAAGATCCATAATGCATTTCATATTTCACACCTAAAAATGCCAGTTGGACAACATATTACTCATTTATTAGAGTTTCCTCCTCTTGATGATGAAGGTAAGTTGCTCTTGGTGCTCAAAGCTATCTTGGATGTGCAAGAGAAAAAGTTGAGGAATAAGAGCATAACAAAGCACTTGGTGCATTGGAAAAAATTTCCACTAGAGTATGCCACTTGAGAAGGTGTAGAAACACTTGATCACACAAATCTATAAATGCTTGAGGGAGAGAAATTTATGGAAATTTATGCTATCATATCCCATTTTCAAGTTTAGAGATATGGAGAAGACCTCTAGCCTATCTCGAGTTCTCATAGGCTAAAATATTAAGCAAGGGAAATGATTAATAATATTATTTTAATATGGGCATTATAATTTTTTATTTTCAAAGGGACAACTTAATATTATTATAATTAATTTAAAAGTACTTTTAAAGACTTAATATTAAAAATAATTTTAAATAATTTTAAATAGAAATTTGAATTGATGGTCTTGAAATAGATAGCTATAAAAGAAGAGTAGTTGGATCAAAAGAGATTTAAATCCATCTTTTCTAGAATTTAGACATTGTGTTCAATGTTATCATACAAGGACAAAAATCCTTTAGTTGTGATGTCTAGGAGGATGAAAAATCTCTTGGGTTCCATTATCAATTTTGGGGATGAAAACCCTCATCTCTATTGGGGGTAATCTCAATTAGGGATTGTATTGGAGCTAATATCTATGGTTTTCTAATAATTTTTCTTTGTAGAGTGATTGGTCTTTGAAATAAAATAATGCGTAATTATTCCAAATATCTTTGTTTCTAAATTACTTATATTTTTATAATTTAATGAGGGTGTTGTAGTCTGTGTGAAAATAATAGTCAAATTGTAGTCTACATTATCTATTACATACTTCTAAGGAAGGGTGATTTGCAATATCTGTTAGAATTGTGAAAAACATAATCCATAGGATCAAAAAATGAACAAATACACCTTCCATGCAAGAGAGTTGCAAACAATAATACACAATATCCCCAACAAGAAAAAGCTACATAATGAACCTCAAAAATATTCAAGGAAAAAAAAGAGTCTTCAAAGGTTGATATTTCTATCAAAGGCATGAAAGGTATGATAATAAAATGAAGGTTGAGTGCTATATAGGAAAAACCCTAAATGATAAAGGGATTAGATCATGACAAGTGCCAACTTCTCATGCAACGAGACAAAAAGATCTAATAATAGCTCTCTAGTTAACAAAGAAAATCACTCCTAAATTTACTACAAATAAAAGAGTACCTACAAATAAAAGGGTGTGCAAACTAAGGCACACATGCATGAGGTAAGAATCACCAAGATTCACTACTATCGTGGAAGGGACACTCACTTGACAAAGGTGTGATGGAAAAACAAAAGGCCTACACAACCCCCCCATGTCACCTTATATCATAGTGCAAGTATAAAAGGGACAATAGGATGTGCAAAGTCCCCAAAAAGAATACACCAGAATGACACTTTATCTCAGTGTGTCTATAAAAGAGAAATTGCATGCAAAAGATGTCTATAATGCCTAAATAGGAAAAAGTAATAGAAATACATGTAGAATAGCCAAAAATGAGTCATCTCACAAAAACCAAAATATTTCAGAAGCTAAGACATCCAAGTAATTCACCAAAATGTGAAAAAATAAAAAACTAAATAAAATTTACCTAGAGAGAAATCTAGAAAAATGGTATGGATGGTTGTGAAGAGATTGCAAAGATTGTCTGAACGTTGCTAGAACCGCGGTGGAGAAATAGGTCTAAAGTTATGGGATCAGGATTGTAAACAACACTTGTAACTTCAAAATGTTGTAGAATGCACCAATAACCAAAATTGGTGATGTGACCCACACCACTGAAAAGTTGATAGAACCAACTTTTTGATGATATCTTGTTCACCCAATTTTGATATTGTACACCCAAGTTATCGCCCAAAGAAAAAAATAGCTCCTTTAGGGCCAAATAAGGGATTAAGGGGCCCTTGCCCTATGACAGTACCACTGATGCCAACAAAATATTACCTTCTTTCAAAAAAATACTACCCCCCCAAAAAAATGCCAAAAATATTCCCTTCTAACCCTATCAGAAAAATAGACCCCTCATTGAAATTTTTTTGTCAATCACTACAAAAAATTTGACCACTGGGAAAATAAAAACCAACCCAAAAATAAAGGAGGGTGTTAGAAATTTTTTGAGGTGTCGATTTTTTGTATTTGCACCAGATGATAAGAAAGACTACCGACAAGCTAGGATTCTTGTCGGGAGTAGCCATTGGGCAACATAAATGTTGCATTGGACGGTTTGCATGATGGCCTACACATGGGGTCCACAGGGTGCAGGTACCCTACAGGTACCCCATTAATAAATCTGCCCACTTTTTTTTTTTTTTTAACTCTTTCTTGCTTTTAAATTTTTTGAAATTTCTTAAATAAATAAATTTTAAAAAATCAACAACCTTCTACATTTTTTTTGAACAATGTGCACAGGTTGTATGGGGGTCATACAACCATTGTGCAAATTTTTTTCCTCAAAAGATTCCAATGAATAAAATAGGAAATTTATAGTCAAAATTCATCGAATCGACCTCTTGAATCCAACAGTGAGGTCCTTTTCACGCCAAAATAAATCTAAAAATCGCCCACATCCAAAAATTGCAAAAAATGCAATAGATAATCTAAATTTGAAGCCTTGTAACCCTTGTTGAAGAAAAACCCTCATAAATAAAGAAGGGGTTCACTAAATCCATACTCTAATACCATGTTAGAATTGTGAAAAACATGAGCCATAGGATCAAACAATGAACAAAGACACCTTCCATGCAAGAGAGTTGCAAACAATAATATGCAATATCCTCAAGAAGGAAAAGCCATAAAATGAACCTTAAGAATCTTCAAGGAAAACAAGATTCCTAAAAGGTTGTGAGTTCTATCAAAAGAATCAAAGGTATAATAATACAATGAGGGTTGATTTCTATATAGGAGCAACCCTAAATGATAAAGGGATTAGATCATGGAAAGTTTTGAAACATCTCATGCAATTAGACAAAATGTGTTGGAGATTGTTGCACTATGTTGTCAATAGTGTTGTCATTGATGCCAACCTATGTCAACCTCTAGTGTGATGGTGTTGATCAGGTGTTGAAGTTGAAGATACTGTTTCAATCTCTAGTGTGGTGTTGATGAGAATGTGTTTGTGGTGTTGAGTAGGTGTTTCCAATGTAGCCGATAAACTTGGTTTCCAAGTGCTTTTGAGAAAATTTGAATAGAGATTGTACACAGTGACAAAGTTATTGTACTATGAATTTCTTCATGGTTGAAGATGTGCTTGTGTGGTTTGGATGAGACTATCAGAGGTGTTATATCCATAGTTTCAAGTTCTGGATTGTGTGATAGTGGAAGATGTGTCTGATAGTGTGCTGCCTGTGGAGAAGGTTGTTTAGGAGAAATGGAATTTCTCTGCATTTCTTTTCATTGAGGTTTCTTGTCTTGTGGATTTGAGAATGTGCTTATATTTCTTGGATCTACCTTCTTTTGGAGTGGTTGGTGTTTAGTTGTTCTGCAAGCTTGGTTAGTGAGTTGTATGTTTGTGGCAGTGTGGTTGATTGCATAGGATGATAGTATTCTCAGATTCAGGTGATTGCGACAGTGTTACTGAGTATTTTTATGATGTTGCTACATGGTCTACAATATTATTTTGGACTTGGTGAAGAGTGAATTGATTATTTGAGAGTGTTAGTGTAGGTTTGGCCAACCTAGCGTGCTAGCGTTGATTACAAAGATGGTTTGTTGTTTGTGGAAGCATGATGTAGCGTGTCAATGTAGATTTGGGTCCTGGTTAACCCTTGTTTTGGTCTACCTTCACTTATTTCCACCATGGAATTATTTGGTGCAGATCTATTTGGTGGTTGCATATTTGAGGTGCATACGTTTCATTGAGGCCAACCTAGACAAGGTTGTTTAAGATTGCAAAGGATATATGCAAGGTTAATTGTTGGAGATGTGTGTGAAAAGTAGTGATGTGAAGTATGATGTGAATGTGATTAGGTGTTGATACTTGAGTGCAAGCTTCAATGCTTAAGGCTAGCATAAGCAGCGAGCAAAAGGTGTTTACATTTTTAGTGTACTTGAAGTTGTTGGAGGCAGTGAGCCAAAGGTTGTAGATGGTGTAGAGTTGATGTGGTGGATCTTCTTGTTGCTTTGAGGTATTGAAACTCCTTGTAATAGTATTCTTCTATTCTCTTTCTATTCTTGATAGTGAGTCCTTTGGGCAATGATCCCTTGGCAGTGAGCCTTTTGTAATTGGTGTTGTTGGTTTTTCCCTGATTAGGGTTTTCCATGTATTTTTGGTGTTCTATGGTGTATGTTTTCGTATGTGTTTATGTTTCATTAGTTTACATTCATGTTGATGTATAATAAGGGTTTGAATTCTTTAATGTATAACTAATTCACCCCTCCTCTTAGTTGTCCTGTGTTTCTAACAATTGGTATCAGAGTCATGGTTCCTTAGAAGAAGCTTAACTTCTTGAGGTAGATTTGAATGGCGCATAGGAATGGTGTAAAGGTCCTTATGTTTGATGGAACAAATTATGCTTTTTGGAAGGAAAGGATGGAAGCCTTTCTTGTCTCATTGGGGTTTGGTGTTTGGAAGTTAGTTGAAAATGGATATACTATACCTTCTACTGCTTCGACAAGTGATGATGAGATCAAGGACTATGAGAATAATGGAAAAGAAAGGAATTCTATCTTGAGTGGGCTTTTTGATTCTAAACTTGTGAAGGTGATAAGCCTTAAAACTACTAAAGAGATCTGGACAAATTCGTAGAGCATTTATGAAGGAGATGATAAGGTCAAGCAAGCAAATATGTAGAATTTCAAAGCCAAATTTGAAACCCTAAGGATGTCAAAAGATGAAGATATTGTTGGCTACATGCTTAGAGTGGATGAAATTGTCAATGCCATCAATGGTCTTAGTGGAAAACTAGAGGAAAGTGAAGTTATGTAAAAGGTATTGAGAACTCTTCCTAAATCTTATAGTGCTAAAGTTTTGGCTATTGAGGAAGCTCAAAATTTGGATAAATATTCTAGAGATCAAATGTTTGGTGCCTTAACCACTTTTGAATTAACAGAGTTTGACAAAGATGAACCAAAGAAAGAAACTACTTTTAAAGTCAACAAGAAAGAGAATGATGAGTCTGACCTAGATGATCTTGATGAGGTGGAAGAAAATTTTGTAAGAAGATTGAACAAGGGCATTGGGAAATGTAGAGTAAGTTACCCTTCAAATGTTGTGGAAAGATAGGTCATTATGCTTCTAAATTTCCCATCAAAGTGTCAAATGACAAACATAAAGATCATAAAGGTAAATCAGTCAAGAAGATTTTTAATTCTAAAGAAGATAGTGGTGTATCTGATGATGAGTAATCAAACTATCCAGATGATGGAAGTGATGAATGCTTGTTCAAAATTTTGGAACTAATTCTAATAATCCTGAAAGATGTATGAAGGAAATTGATCCAAAAATAGGTCACAATATTGAAGGAACTATGTTGATTGCCTTTCATGCAAGAGAGGAGAGAAACTACTAGATAATTGATAGTGGATGCTCAAATGATATGACAGGTGATAAGAGTAAGTTTTTAAACTTGAAAAGTATGATGGTGGTGTTGTTAAGTTTGGTGATGATACATCTGTTAAGATCTATGGAAAAGGTTCAATTAGTTTTTATGGAAAGCATAAGACACATGATGTTTTATTTCAAGGGTATCCAACATAATCTTCTTAGTGAAGGACAAATAAGTAGTAGAGGATACAATTTGTTGTTTTAGGATGATGGTTGTGAAATCATAAAAGGAAGTTCTCATATACGAAGTGGAATTTCAAAAATATGGACGGGAGCGGGAATGGGAGTGTGCCCCTATGTCCGACTGTTAAACCTAGCGCAGGAGTGGATTCTGCATTTGCTGTCGTTGTCTCGCACCTGGTTGGGTCACGTGGTAGGGTTGATGATCTGGATAATAACTAATTGAATACTATTTCGGCTAAGGGGGAAATGAATGATGGTGGATGCGGTCTGCTGGCGTCTGGTTCAGCCATTGGAGGTGGTCTGGGCAGCGCTGGCCCTGTGTCTGGAGGAAGGAAGGCTTTGGTTGTTGGATCTACGACCAAAGCCAAGAAGTCTGCGGGTCCCAAACATAGGTCTTTTGGCCGATTTATCCCTATTAGGAATGCCATTTCAGTGAAGCTAAAAGATGAAACGGTAGAAGAAATTGAGGTTGCTGCTGACCTTTCCCTTTGTGGAGTGATCTGTCAGTTCAAAGGTTTTTAGCCTAACCTTCCTCAGCTGCATTCCTGGATCTCCAGTGAATGGGAGCCTTTAATTTTGGGTAAAGTTCATATTTATCCCTTGGCTAAGGGATTTTTTGCTACTAAATTTGACAATACTCAGGACAAAAATATAATTTTGTGTGTAATTTTTTTAGCTCAGAAGATAAATATTTGTTGATGATCAAACCTTGGCACTCTAATTTCAACCCTTTTTCTGAAACTTTTAACAAATTCCCGATTTGGGTTAGATTTCCTAATCTCCCCCTTCACCTTTGGCATGACTCTCTTATGGAGGAAGTGGGTGATGCTCTTGGTGATTTTTTGATGGTGGATGAAGAATATTCTAACATTCTTCATTCCACCTATGCTCGCATACTGGTTGAAATAAATGTTTCAAAAGGGCTACTTGCTGAGGTCCTTCTTAAATCTTCTAAAGGCTCTTGTGTCCAATCTTGGATTATGAAGGGATTCCATTCCAGTGTAGACGATGCTTCAATACTGGACATGTTGCTGCACATTGCGGATTTGAGAAAAAAACAAAGACAACTACTTGGTGGAAAGGCGCTTCTCAACAACATTATACAGTTGAGAAGAAAGCTAATCAGAATAAGAGCTTTTCAGATGTGGCTGCTTCTGAATCTCTGGGTCTTGGAACACCCCCTCTAGTCGTCTCATTTGGCGGGGTCGCAAGGGAAACCCCTATTGAGTCAAAGACTGCCATTTCAGGTGAAAGTGCATCGGCTACCCTTTCTGGTGGCTCTTCAGAAAAGTCTTTATCTGTGCAAAGGAATCAAGAGGAAACTCCAAATAATTTGGTTGCTGGCTTTCATCCTCATGAAAGTAGCATGCTGGGTTGGCATGGTAAGGCGGTGCAAGTGGAAGAAAGTTGGATCATTGTTAAAGGAAAAAAAGATAAATCCTCTAAGCCTCCTTTCGACATGATTCTCCGCTCCCACAAGAAAAGTGTAAAATGTAAATCTTGAATGGTCTTGTTTTGGAGCTGGTCTTTTTTGCTGGCTGCTTGTTGTCTTTTCTGTAGCCTTGCTCTTTTTGTTAAAGGGTTCTGGGTCCCTTCAAAATCCGTTTTTCCCTTTATCAAAAACATTGGTTGTAGCTAGAACAAGGACAAAAGGAAATGTTTATCAGCCTAAAGGTGGTGGTGTTAAGTGTTTTATGTCTCAAATCATTGAAAGTTGGCTATGACATAGAAGAATGGGTCACATCAATTTTGATAGCATAGTGAAGATTAGCTCTACTGATGTTGTGAAAGATCTACCAAGAATTACAAAACCTATCAATGTACTTTGCAAGGAGTGTTAGTTTGGAAAGAAGACAAATAAGAGGTTTAGAACTAAGGAATATTTTACCATAGGACCTTTGGAGTTGGTGTATACAAACCTAAGTGGACCTATCAAAACAAGAATCTCTCAATGTGACATGTATTTTATGTTGTTGATAGATAATTACTCTAGAATGACTTGGGTGACCTTTCTCAAAGAAAAATTAGAAGCTCTAGATAAGTTTAAAGCATTTAAGTCTATGGTTGAGAATGAAATGGATTTAAAAATCAAATGTTTGAGGTCTGACAGAGGTGGTGAGTTCACCTCCAATGAGTTTAATATCTTTTGTGAAGATCATGGAATAAATAGACACTTTTCAGTTCCTAGGACTCCTCAACATAATGGAGTTGTGGAAAGGAAGAACAAGACAATTCAAGAAGCAAAAAGAACCACAATGAAGGAAGCAAATCTATCAGATGTCTATTGGAAAGAATCTATTCATACTATAGTATACATTCTTAATAGAGGATAAGAAAGAGTGAATAGTTCAAAGACCCCATATGAACTATGGTATGGAAAAAATCCTATATGAAATATTTTAGAGTGTTTGTAAGCAAATGTTATATTAGGAGAGATGAAGAAAATATAGGAAAGTTAGACTCAAGATCAAATTAAGGAATCTTCCTTGGATACTCGACAAAGAGCAAGGCATACAAGTATTACAACAAAATATTAATGAAGATAGTTGAAAGTACAAGTGTCAAAGTGGATGAAGAATCACATCATAACTTAGTGTTGATAGATGGATATGAATTAGATGAACCTCCTTATAAAGAATAAAAATAAGAAGAGAAAGAAAAAGAGATGATAGTGGAAGAGGAAAAAGCTCTAGAAAGGAATCCTAAGACTCTTAAGTATGTGCAGAAGAACCATTTTGAAGATCAAACAATTGGAGCTAAGAGAAAAGGTGTGCTGACAAGAAGAAGAGCCGCTATGATAGAAGAACATTTAAAATTTTGTTTACTCCCTAAGGTAGAACCTAAAGTAGTAACTGAAGAATTCAAGGATGAGAATTGGATCAAGGTTATGGAAGAAGAGTTGAGGTAGATTGAGAATAATCAAAGATGGGAATTGGTCCCAAGTCCAACAAACAAGAATGTGATAAGAACTAAATGGGTTTTCAAGAACAAGTTGAATTAGAATGGAGAAGTTATTATAAATAAGGCTAGACTTGTGTGCAAGGGCTACTCACAAGTGGAAGGAATAGATTTTGAAGAGACTTTTGCTCTAGTAGCAAGAATGGAAACCATTAGGATGTTTTTGATTTTTTTAGCTCATAAAGACTTCAAGGTGTATTAGATGGATGTCAAGTCTAAATTTTTGAATGGCGAGTAGAAGAAGAGGTGTACATTGAACAAACATAAGGTTTTTACTTATGAGAAGATTCAAATATGGTCTACAAGTTGAAGAAAGATTTATATAGACTCAAACATGCTCCTAGATCTTGGCATGCAAGATTGGATAAGTACTTATTGCATCAAGGATTCAAAAAGGGTACTACAGAAAAAAAAATCTTTACTTCAAGGTTGAGAGAGATCAAATCTTGATTGTGGTTGTGTATATTGATGACATAATCTTTGGGAGAAATGAGGAAATGTGTAAAAGGTTTGCAAAGGAGATGGGAAATGAGGAAATGTGTAAAAGGTTTGTAGAGGAGATGGGAAATGAGTTTTAAATGTCAATATTTGGGGAGATTAATTTCTTCCTTCGGATAAAAATTAGTCAATTTCATAAAGGTATATTCATCTCACAGTCAAAGTATGTCAAGGAAATGTTAAAGAAGTTTGGAATGGAGGAATCTAAACTAGTATGTACTCCCATGGTTATTGGTTGTAAGTTGAGAAAAAATGATGAATCTCCTGAGATAAATTAAGAAAGTAAAAATCCATGATTGGGCGGGTGCATGAAGTTGGGTACCAATTTTCTGGCCACTTTTCAAAAATGTTTTAAAAAATGCGCTCGCGTTATAACGCATTAAAAACAAATGAAAAGGTAAAATTATTTTCCTTGGAATACCAACCCAAAGGCTTGGAGGGCATTCCCAGCAAGGCCAGAGACGTGTTTTTGCAAATTCTACAATTTTTCACATAATCGGGTCCTTGCTCACCATCAAGATTGCATCTAGTTCAATATTGACAAAATTGAAAACATGGGTAATGTTAGGTTCTCTCTTAGCTATCCAATGATGTAATTTTTTTCACTTTTTGACAATGTTAAGCCTTTCATCCATAATTTCTTTTGTTTGTATGTCTGTTTTTTGCAAAAAAATAGTGTTTGGTGTTTTTTTTGTTATAAATTAACCGTGCATCAAAATTTCAAATAAATTACATTTTTAGAAACTAGACTCTATTCTACAAATTTTAAAAAAAGAAAAGAAAAAAAAAATCAATTATTTTCTAAAATTTGTAGGGGGAGCACGACCAAAATTCTACTTTTCAGGAAGTGCCCACTTAGAAAATTAGTAAAAAATCAAATATTCATTAAAAAATTATCAAAAAAATTGTGCATCAACTAGATGCTATTAGCTAAATTTTGACTATAGAAATTTTAAAAATAATTCAAAAAAGTTTACCATGCTTAGGTCGTACAAGAGTTGCTATGTTATATTTTTCTGACAAAAACAACACCAATTTCTGTACATCCCTCTTTTGAACCTCTTAATCTCAACCATTTTAAAAATAAATTAGTAGTTTAGAAAGTAGATTCAGAGCAATTTTATCCTTGTTTTTGTTCCATCTCAAAATTTTGAGTGTAACTATCCGCAATTTCACATCCAAGGTCAGCATTTCCTGATTTCAGAAAAAAAGTGGCCACTTAAGCCCCCTTTTTGGGAACCATCTTGGTGCACTTACCCGATTGGTGGATTGCTATATCTAACTACTACTAGATTGGATATCATGCATGTAGTATTTCTTGCAACAAAATTTCAAGAATATACTAGAGAATCACATGTGGTAGTAGTAAAAAGGATATTTAGATATTTGGAAGGCACTCAAAACTTGGGTATATGGTATCCTAGGGATACTGATTTCTCTTTGAGTGCTTATATAGATGTAGATTGGGCAGGTTGTACAAATGAAAATAGAAGTACAAGTGGAAGTGCTTTCTTTCTTGGAAGCAGATTGGTTTCTTGGTTGAGTAAGAAGTAGGATTCAATGTTATTATCTACTCTAGAGGAAGAATATATTGCAACAACATCTTGTTGCACATAGGTGTTGTGGATGAAGTAGACATTGAAGGATATAAAATTATCGTATGATGAACATATTCCCATCTTGTGTGATAATACAAGTGCTATCAACATTTCAAAAAATCCGGTAATGCATTCAAGGACAAAGTATATCTAGATATCCAATATCACTTTCTAAGAGAGAGAGAGAGAGTTGTTGAGAATAAAGTGAAGTTGGAGTATGTTCCTACAAAGGATCAAATAGCATACATTTCCATAAAGACTCTTCCAAAAGATACATTTGAGTATCTCAAGAAAAAGATAGGGGTTATTGCCCCTCCTTTCAACTATATGCATAGTTTGATGCATTTGTCTAGGTGAGAAATTCAATATTTATTCCTTGCCCTGGACTGAAGGCTGCCTCTCATGGGGAGTAGGTAGTGGTGTCTTTGGTTGGTGCAATCAGGGGGAGCATCTCTTGTTCCCCTAAAGGGGAGAGAGGGAAGTCGAGAGAGTGTAGTGGAGAGAGATAGTAGTGGAGAGAGAGAAATGGAGAGAAAGCAAATGGGAGAGAGAGTTGCTTGTAGGTGTTTCCTGAAGTGAAGTTTGCAGGTGTTTCCCTTTTTCATTGATGTCAAAGGGGGAGAGAAAGTGATGTATGAAGAACACGAGGAGAGTATGAAGCCTGCAAAACATAAGAAGAAAGGGGAGAAAGAAATAAATTTTAAATGTAAGAAATGTCCAAGTAAGGGGGAGTGTTGCTTGATGAGGGGTTGGTTTTATTGTTGATGGTTTTTCAAAGCTGGTGTTGCCATCAATGACAAAGGGGGAGATTATTGGAGATTGTTGCACTATGTTGTTATTGATGTCAACCTCTAGTGTGATGGTTTTAAGAAGGTGTTGCAGTTGGGGAGATTGTTGCAATCTCTAGTGTGGTGTTGATGAGAATGTGTTTGTGGTGTTGAGTAGGAATTGTTGATGCAATTGGTTCACTTGGTTTCCAAGTTCTTTTGAGAAAATTTGAATAGAGAGTGTACAAGGTGAAAGAGTTGTGTTTTGTATTGTTCTATACATTTCTTCATGGTTGAAGATGTGCCTATGCAGTTTGGGTGAGATGATCAAAGGTGTTATATCTAGAGTTTTAGGTTATGGATCATGTGTCTGATAGTGTGTTGCATGTGAAGAAGATATTTTGGGAGAAATAGAATTGCTTTGCATTTATCCACTTTGAGGTTTCTTTCCATTTGGATTTGGGAACATGCTTATATTTCTTAGATTTACCTTCCTCTAGAGTGGTTAGTGTTTAGTTGTTTTGCAAGGTTGGTTAGTGATTTGTATATCTATGGTAGTATGGTTTGTTGTACATGATGATAATATTCTCAGTTTTAGGTGGTTACGGTAGTGTTTCTAAATATTCTAATGATATTGGAATATTCTAGGATGTGTGATGTTGCTACACATGGTCCATAGGATGTTTCTAGACTTGGTGAAGAGTGAATTGATTGTTTGACAATGTTAATGCATGTTTGGCCAACTGGCATGCTAACACTAATTATGAAGATGGTTTGTTGTTTGTGGAAGCATGATATTGTGTGTCATTGTAGATTTGGGTCTAGGTTAACCCTTGGTTTGGTTTTCCTTCATTTCTTTCCACCACAGAAGTGTTTGGTTCTAACCTATTTGGCGGTTGCATGTTTGAGGTGTATACATTTCGACAAGATTGTTTGAGGTTGTGGAGGATATATATGCAAGGTTAACTATTGGATATGTGTGTGATGAGTAGTGATGTGAAGTATGATGTGAATGTGATCAAGTATTGAAACCTAAGTGTGAGATTAAATATCTAAGGCTACTGGAAGCAATGAGAAAAAGGTGTCTACATTTTCAATGTACCTAAAGTTGCTAGAGGCAATGAATCGAAGTTTGCAGATGGTGTAGAGTTGTTGTGATGGATTTTCCTATTGCTTTGTGGTAGTGAGCCTCCTTGTAACAATCTTATATTCTCTTTCTATTCCAAACAATTACCCCTTTGGGTAGTGATCCATTCTTTTCTTCTAGTCAGTGAGCCCTTTTGACAATGAGCCTTTTGTAATTGATGTTGTTATTCATATATATGTGAGTTAATCCTCACTGTGGTTTTTCCTAGATTAGGGTTTTCCACGTAAATCTGGTGTTCTATGGTGTATGGTTGTGAATGTATTTATGTTTTATTTGTTTACATTCATGTTGATGCATAATAAGGGTTTGAAGGTTAATGATGGTTTGAATGTTTTAATGTACAACTAATTCACCTCCCCCTCTCACTTGCCTTGTTTGTCTAAAAAATTTATCTAATAATAGCTCTCTAATTAACATAGAAAATTACTCCTAATTTTATCTTAAGTGCACAAGAATAAATTAGACTAATAATTAAGCAAAGATTAATTAATTATTAGCTAATGCAAGATTGTACTCTAACAATATCTTGTGGTTGTAGTAGTTAGGGAGGGGTTTTGATCCTTGATATACTATTTTTTGCATACAACATCAATACTTATTGTTGTCTTCCTTCATATAGATCCACCAGATCCTTGTAACTATCATCTACTATTGTACAATATCATCCACAACTAGCAAGGTATTATGGTCATTTAGATCTAATCAGTGGGTTTATATGTTAACTTTGCAACTATTGGAATGATATTAATCATTGATATCAAGCAAAATTGGTAGTGTTAGACATTTAATTCCTATCATTGGTATACAATGAGTCCATGTTATGTGATACTCCTTGGCATTGTTGTCATCACAACATACAAGATTATCTTTTGTGATATCTATCTAGATACCAAGGAGTATCTAAAAATCATGTGTGAATGTATCACTAAGGGTATTGAGTAGAATAAAAATCTCAATCAGAGTGTAGTGTTGTATTACCCTTCATTATTCATTCTCTATTTTTCTTATCATTCAAAGTGTACTCTACTTTTGTTTTTCATGCACTATTATTTATCAATGTATTAAAATTATCAAATTTGAATAGTATAATATTCAAGTGTTAGTTCCAAATTATTATATGTGTTGTGGCTATTTGCATTTCTTATTATTTTAGTTTTTATACATTTAGAAAATACAAAAAAGTCACATTTCATAAAAAAATAGTTTCGGTACATAACAAATTTAAGTAAATATATGCTTTTGAGTGTTTATTTTTTTAAAAATTTCATGTCAAATAATTATTAAATTACTTTGGCATGCTTTGTCTAATAGTTTTTATATACATTAAAGTGGGGGGAAAATAAAATGGTGAATTTTTTATACACATACCTTTTCCCCCATGTTTTGAGCCCACTTCAATTAGACTATCCTCAATGCAATAACATGTCTACAAGTGACACATTCTTCTATTAATTTGACTCATGCCATCACCACATCTAAATATCATCATCACTCATTCCCAAATATTGGTCTTGATACTTAGATCCTCCATTCAACACAATTGTACACTAGATTGGCTCATAATGGCTAGTGGGAGGAGTCAACAAGATTTAATTGAAATTTTAATATTTTAAAGTTTGGAAGGGTTTAGAGCTACAAATAGATTCCTGAATGATGTTTCCATGATGATTTGCAAGTTTTTTAAAACATGCAAAATTATTTCAAATAACATAATGAATGTCTTTAAATAAAAATATAACATATATCAACATACACCATCCTAAGTCCATTGCATGTTTTCTTATTGTCCTCAATCATATTTCAAAATTTATTAATTTGGTCATCCAAGAGATCTAACTAAAGAGAACACGCCCCTCACAATTTAACATATTACTCACATATATTTCTAAAAACCGCCTATCATTACTAAGATTCAACTATTGGAAGATCAAGGTGCATGAATTCCAATAGTTAGAATTATATAGTTCAATTATGTAGGTACAATTTTAGTTCCCCACTCTACTTCACTTTGTAGTTGTAGACTTGAACAAGAGAAAATGATAGTTAGTTTGAAGAATCATATGTATTCATCTGATTGAGTCCTCAAAATTGAATACCTCAGTGAACCCATTTCTTACATCTTCAATATCATTTTCTAATCTCTAGAATCCAACTTAGCATTACATTTAAATTCATTTAATTTTCACAATTAATCCAATATTTATTATTCACATTCCTAGATAGATTATGTCTATGTTATTATTATGTTGAGAGGCATAACTATAATAGTAGTAAGGGGTGGATTGTATGGTGTGAGAATGTTAACTAAAACACCTTTACTTTAATTTGGTAGGAATTTACATATCAAATTATTAATATTTAATAATAAACATAACATTAATGATGTTTTATTAAGTAAAAAAAAGAATTAAATAAAGACTTAAGTGGAACAAAATATATTAAAATTATTGTATTTAATTTTCTATTTAACTATTTAAATTTGATATGTTGAAAATGACACCAAAGGGCCTTTATCAACTAGTACATCAACCATCTCATAGTATTTTCTCTCCCTTGCATGCAACACCCATTCCATGAAGATATAGGCCCCATCTATGTTGACCCTATAGTGATATGTAACACCCTGCCAAGGAACCCCAAAGAACAACACAAACATGACTAAATAACGAAACAATTTTTTTATAAAAAATAACATAATAACAGTGAAATGCATATCATATCTAAACATATAATCTAACCTAAGTCCTCTAAGGTTCCATGACTATGTTCTAACATATCTATTAATCGAGAACTAGAATAATTTCATTAACAAATATATTAACATGATCTATCTAATAATCAAGTTCATTTTAATCCATCACATTAAATGATTCTACAATATACATTTTCATAATATGTCATCGGCTAAACAACATTAAAGATCATTTATAAATAACTAACAAGTACATATACAAATTCCATTACATGAGAATATATCATAATTTGTTACATCATTACATTGTTTACAATAATGCTTCCTTGAATACAATTGGGAAGAATACATCAAATTACAATAAATAGTACAATTGATATACAAGTCCAAAGAATAAACATAAAAGACTGTCTTCTTGAACTGGATCATGAATTGGAATCTACTACATAAGGTACAACCTCCACACACACAAACAAGCAGCATGGAAATTCAATGGAGGAAAAAGCACCAACCTCCCGACCATGTGGAACCCTAAGGTCCACCCCCCATGCTAGGAGATAACATAAGGTCCCACTACAAACAAAAAATCAAGAAGGCAGTAGGCTAACATAAACAAGGCTATACATGGTTACGACACAACACTGTAATAATATTAACATCACATACATCACTTCCCGATGAATTCACACAACATAAGGGAAAAAAACATAACTGGGGAATGCTAGACTGCAATAGAAAAAATTGTCATCGCATGGTCCTAGCATGGGTTATCCTGACAGTCTCTCACTAGACCTCAACCCCCATCTATGGTTTTCCGACATACCTCTCACTAGGTCCTGACCCCATAGGGTGACACATGCGGAACTAACATTCCTTTCATGATGACAAGGAAGTTAATCTTTCCAACCAAGCCTTCTCAACCCATCCTTAGCCTAAACAAGCACTACAGGCATGGGTGAGACATCCATTATCTTGTTTATGTGAAAAATTACCCATCCCACTAATTTATTATTTAGGTTATCACGGGATTAAGAAAATCTCCAATGGGTTGTCTTGGTCACCACTTTGGGATTTGGTCCCCATTGAGAGCCACTCCCCCTACTTGCAACTAGTAAACCCTACACAACAAGCAAGGAATTTACCATCTTGCACACTTAACAAAATCACAAGAATCCCACACACAAAGTAAGGCATTGACCATCTCACTCACATATCCCAATCACAAGAATTAATGCATAGTGCAAGGCATTGACCCTCTTGCACACAACTCAGAACATTATCAACCACTTCCAAGTGCAACAAACATAAAACCCAAACATACAAGATACTCCCTCCTAAGCCTCTGGAAGTCAACCTTAACCAATTAGCACAAAAGACTCCCACATTGAACAATAACCATAATTACCCCAATTTCCAATAATCAAACACAAAATTCCATACAAGCAAATGAAACACATGGTGGATTTACTATTCAACTATTAAGTAATTAGAAAAGAAATTAGTGTTCATAATTAACAAAGAAAATAATCTAATTTTCTCATTTATCAAATATTCCAATTATTTAAATATAAATAAATTAGTCTCATGGCAAAATCATTCATTTACCACAATAAATAAATAAATAAATATATATATATATATATATGCGAAATGCAGTTATCAGTACAATAAACTAAACAATAATTTGACAGACAACTAAAATGCATATATAAACATACATACATACATATATATACATATAGCCGAACATCATTTGTATTCATCACACCTATTCACCGAATTCCAAGCTTAGATTATATTTATCTAATACCAATATAATCGGCGATCACCAAGCATAATTTATTTTCATCGAATAACATACATAATTTTTTTTTCATCAAATGCCCAACATGAAGCGTATTCAATGAATACCAAATGCAGGGTGCATTCATCAAATACCATAAAGTGCATCAAATGCTAGTCATAAACTATACTCATCGAACTAAAAACGCAATAACAAGTATCACAACTTATAGTATAAATCCGCCATACCTAAAATAAGATCCATCGATTAAAATGGCAATAAATAGTATCGAATATTAAACACAGAAATGGGAACATCATGCAAACATCAACTTTCACAACTTTAACTTATATGCATCGAACTCTACACAATATATCAAAAACGATTACCAAGACAGGCCTATCAAAATGAAATCAAGGTATCCAACTTCAGTGTAAGGCGCAAAAAATAAATAGCAATGTATTCATCGAACTCCATATCGCCGAATTGAAAAACCTACTAAAGAGTTATCAATTTATACAAATCGAATGCAAAACTTGTAAATCGAAATCCAAATGTAAGGAATCGAATTTGCAAGCATATCCTTCAAATCAGATTTCAACAAGGAATGAATATGCAGCAAATTTCCAAATAGTATATGTGCATCGAACTCAATATGTAGTAAACCAACGATTGCCAAACAAAGTATAAATTCAGCAAATTGTATAAATCAAATGCCTTTGATTTAATACAAATATTCATTAAAAATGAGGCATAATAAGAGTATCGAACTGCAGTTAGAGAAATCGAATTCCATTATCACATTTCACTTTAATATTTTATTTTATTTCATATTACATTACACTTTTAAATTTATTAAAAACTATGATTATTAATAAGCACATTTATATTTATTTATCATAACACCATTTTAATTTAATAACTTATTTTAAAGCATTAATTAACCAACAACAACATTTATCAAGCAAGTTTTAAACTAAACAAACCAAAAGTCACAACAACAATTACCTAACCATAATCAAGGTAAAAAAGCAAGACCAACAAACCCCAAACAACTGACAACGCTGATGAGGTAATAGATTGGATACTCATCCTCTTTAAGGATGATGGCCAAGGTAGGGGACCAAATATTATCTCCGATCAACCGTTCCATTGGGTTTAAGGCACACTCAGACCTACCAATTCAAGTGGAGTCAATGCCTAGTACCTGTAACCTACAACACACAAAATGGTCAAGCATATACATAATCATACAATCAGGCACACCATGAAAGGAAATTGCAGTGTAGCACGGTACTCATAAATGAGTAATGTGACACTGACCCTTTCACTCAATCACATCAGAAGACAACACTCAATAATCAAATCAACTCGTAAACCATCTGCTACATAGCAATCAGAATAATAATCACAGCAATGCATCTAACATCATATATTGTATCATAAAACATATCAACTGCTTAACATTGCTAGCACATACCTTTAACTATCCCTATTATTTTTCTTTCACCTCTGAGTTCCAAGGCCGACTGCCTGCACATCCATGGTGAGAATGGAGGGGAACTACATGATAGGTCAATAAGAGGAAGTTCACACTCCCATAATCCTCTTTATCACCTCTAAAATATCCTCCACATCAGCATTGAGATATTCCTGAGTTGATTATCCATCACTGCCCCTTGAAGGCCATTTGCCGCTTCTTTGAACCTAAGCTTATCATTGACTCCATTTCAAGTGATAATGTAGAGAGAGGGAATGACGAAGGAGCTTTAACACCCATTTGAAATTGTTCGCACCTTGACATTAAGGCATCCCTGACATCTACGTTAATGCTCCTTGGCCTATGGAGTCCCAAAATCATTGTCCACATGTGTTTCTTCGCCCTTCATTAACATCAAACCACCAACTTTCTCATCATTATGATTGATGACAGATTTCAAAAGATTATCTGCCTCCCCATTACCCTCTCGATATATATGGGTCACCTTATAGTCCTTGAAAAGGATAAGTTCTTCCAAAAATGAGTGAGTGATTTTCCAAGTTTCCAATTTGGTGTTGCTTCCCTTTGAATTGTGTTGATTGTTATCATAGAATCACCTTCTATGTTTATTTTCTTAAAACCACACTGTTTGCAAAGATCGATCCCAAGTCATGTGGCTTGCATTTTCACTTCATTATTGGAGCCCTCCCCTAACTCTTCCAGATTATTTCTTGAATGATCTCTAATAATGCACCTTTCTCTTGTCGATCTAGGGCTACCCCAAGCTACTCCATCAAAATTCATTTTGACCCAATCTTCATTTGGTGGATTCCATTTTATATTGGTTCTCAAGTTAATAGTCAGATCAATTTGATGCTTCCCATAAATGAGATTTATTTAACTATTTTATTCTTGTTTGCATTTGTTCTATTATTTGTTTTAATACTATTAAAAATATTAAAAATATCTTAAATACATCTATCTAAAATATATTAAGAGATATTAGTCTTGAGATGTCTCTCTAACCTATTTTTTAAATTCAATATAAATGTGCATATTAAATTCATGATATATGTACCTGATAATAGGGTTGTGTGAAATATTTTATGTCACATCACATAGATATTGTAAATTAGACAAATGATGAAGGGAATGATGTTTGAATATTAAATAAAATCTACAATAGAGATCACATGAGTTATGTTAATGATTGCAATCATAGATGGTGGCACATGTGTAATGAACCTTGCACTCATTACAAAGCACAATCGTTTTGTTTAAGAAAGGAGGCAAAGGTTAATTGTAGTTACATTTCTTGTATTTTCTTCTAGAGCTTAAGTAATGGCATAAAGCTTGGGTTTGGGAATGTATCACAAGGTGGTAGTGAAAACAATATGTGAGAGATAGAAGCAATTATGAGTGCCAACATATTGAATACATATAATGTTGTAGATAATTTTTCTAATTACATCTCAAGAGAACTTGTCAATTTGAAGCTTTGAATCCTAAAGCTAGGGCTTGGAAAAAGAGATTGAATATGATGATAGAAAGGTTGTAATAAATGCAATGGTATGAATGATTATCAACCCTAGTCAATCAATAAGAAGAAATTAATTTGACATTTCCTAACCACTTTTCTATGCAGCTATGTTGTCACTAGTGAGAGATACTTTTATTTTTCATCAAGATTATGAGAATTTAGGAGACTAGGTTGATATTCATATTGATTGCATAATGGAACATCTACATATGATAATGAAAATCTAAGAGGAGTTGTATCAGTGTTTGGAGAACAATGTTGTTCTACATGTGGATCTCCATGTCGATAAGATGGAAGAGATAAGTTGTGATATAAAAGGTTATTTTTGTTGTGTATGAAAGTTTTGTAGATTAAATTGTTCTTTGAGATAGATTTAATAAATTTTGTGTTACTAGAATTTGAGCTTTGAATGTCCATTTGTTTGCTATTTCTAGGTATCTATTCTAAGTATTTTAAGAAAAAATAAATTATGATATATATTAGTTAGGCACCACCTATATTGAATTTATAGCATAGCTTATATAGACACTTCAAGACTAACATCTCTTAGCAACTTTGAGATAGATGTATTTAAGATATCCATGCTAGTTTATTTAATTTATCTAGATTAATTATGTAAGTAATATATTTGTTAGAAAACGTGTTGTAAATCTTGCATAATAATAATGCAATATTATTTCTAGTTGTAGTGCATCTTAGGCTATGCACACCACATTAGGAAATACAATTTTGGAAACACTTAAGCAATTTATGACACTATAAATGTATTTAATATATAAGACACATTAGAGAAATATACTTAATAGTAGTGTCATGATTAATTGAGTGCATAACTTAATGGAATCATATTTTTATATAATACCACTTAGTAATTTTGAGCAATATTAGTTTATATAAGCAAGTACATGAGTGGTGGTATGGGAAAACAATTAGAACATCTCAAAGAGGTTGCATATGTAGGAACAAGATCCTACAAAAGACATGAAGTGGGATGTATAGTTACATGGTTGTTATTATAATATATTCTTATTTCTTATTAAGATTACAATTCAACTCCTTACAATAAAGATGGTTTACATAGATGACCTCTATAAATATATTGTAATTATATTTATTTAATAATATTGAATGATGTAGTGTTTTCTTACTAATTTGTTTTGAATTTTTTTCATATTATTTCTCAAATAATCTTGTATATATAATTTACTATAATTCATCTTACAAAAATATTTAAAAAATAATATTTATTAATTAAAATTAATTAATTTCTTAACAATATTTTTCCTTTAACAATACAATTCATTGCAATAAGTTGTCGTTTACTTATAAGTCCATGTTAATGTTGAGTAGATAAGGTATACATATAAGAAATTTAAATCATATTGGTGTAAAACGAGGGAGTTTAGTTTTTTATTTTCCTTTTTAAAAAAATATTATTTTAAATAAAAATTTAAAGATAACATATTCTCTTGGAGAGAGTAAACTTGTTAGCCAATAGAGTCTTAATATTGCTTTTATGGTTAATAATTATTCACTTTTTAATATAAAAAATTATATTTTATGTGAAACTTTAAATTTATTATGTTAAAAATATTGTTTTAAAATATCAATGAAAAAAAATATAGAACATATTTTAATATTTTAATTTTAATTTTGATGAATAAGTGTCAATATTATCATTTTTAAAATAGTGTTATACATAGTCATAAGAAAATGTGTGTAGAAAAAGTCACACCTCTAAAATCCAAATGAGATTAAATTGCGAAGAATAAAAATAAAAACAAAGCTGCTAGATGATGAAAGCAGTAACAAAGGGAGAGAAGGAGGATCTTGGTCATTCGGTTTGCCTCATACATCAGAGGGGCCTAGAGTGTCCATGGGAGGGTCTCACCCATCATTATTTTTGTTTTTCTCTTCTTCATTAACATGGGCAAACAAAATTGCAAGAGCTAGCTGAAGGAATTTGTCAAAATCAAACTAGTTGTAAGTAACACCAATAGGCCACCTAGAAGTTCCTCCTGTAGGCAACAAAGAGGTGGAGCGTCGAAGAGCAAGCTATGACCAACCCTATTGACCATAATCCCTTCTTGCAGCCGGGGAGAAGCTTGAGAGAGAGTTTCTTAGTTAGACAAGCATAGAGGCTATGTCCATGATGGTGCCCACAAGAAGGTGTGTGATTCCTAAAGGATGAAAGAAATAAATGAACTTTGATAACTACACAAGAGACATTGCTTCAGTGGTTGAAGAATACCTATAAATAGGCCACCTCAAGTGCAACTTTGTTAGCTTGTACCTAAATCTATAGTAAAATAGTGGAACAAATCAATGTTTTAGTAGGGGAGAGGACCCAATAGTTGAGCATGTTTCAATAGTTGTGATAGTAGTTGTTTATATAATTCCCAATAGTTGTGACATGAGTACCCTAGCTTAAACAAACTGTATTCCTTTGATTTAAAAAGCAACCAATCATGTGATGTCACATCAGCACTCAACTTCCCATGATGTGAGTGCACAAGTATTGGTAACACTTTTTTTTGGGCCTATTTGGACACCTTGACAAAAAGCATGTTGATGTGACATCATATTTGTTGATGGGGCCCTAAAAGGAAAGTTATAAGAAGGGGACTTGCCAAGTAAGCTACTGTAAAATTTTTGGAGTGATTTGAAATTTTCACATAGGATTTTGAGAAGCACAAAGTTAGGGTGCACAACTACTAGGTCCTCTCCCCTATTAGATAAAACATGATGATCAACATAATAATTGACAAAAAAAATTGAATTTCTATACTTACATATGTTGAATAGAATCTCCACCCTAAAATCATGGCAAATCTGATTGAATTTTTGAGGGTGTGAGACCAATTTGTTAAAAGAACCATATACCATGAAAAAACTCTAGTATAAAAAGTTTGAAAATGTCATGAATCTAGGTCCAAACATTTTGACCTCTACACAAAATCAAAAGATGTGTTTTAGATATTCCTTATTAATTTTAATTTTATCATTTAAATAAAATATGTTATTTTTTAAAATAATTAAAAATATATAATTAAATTGAGAAACGTTATAAACAAAATATATACATAAAAAATAATATATTATATATGTTATAAAATAATGAAAAATATAAAATAATTTGTAAATAAATAAAATATCTCAAGATTAATATCTTTAGAATTTTTTAAATAATATATTTAAAATATTTATATAATTTAGATTGTGTTCAAACTACTAAATTATTATATTTTTATAATAATAATTTAATATCAAATATGATATATTAATCTGTAATAAACAATTTCATAAAATGTAAACCCCAAACTAAACCTTCAGTAATTAATGTATTTATAAATGATATTTTGATTAGTTAATGAGAAAAGTTTTTTGGAATATTAGACACGCTTTCTTGTTAAAAATTCAATAGCGTAATTTTCAACCAATTTATGTAGTGTGAACGTGCCGGAGTGGTTAACGGGCATGACTCGAAATCATGTGGGCTCTGCCCGCGCAGGTTCGAATCCTGCCGTTCACGAAATAAATTTTATTCTACTGCGGTTCTCCGTTTTACAAAGATACTTTATAAAATCATCATCACGCATATTTATATTCCAATTCCATTTTACAAATATCCTTTAAAAAATAATCTAAATTTATATTCCAACAACGCGTAAAACAGAAATTTGTGGTCCTCTTACATTTTTATTAAATTTCTCAATATGACGTCATTATAATATTTAGTGTTCTTGTTTATTTTTTAAATATATAAATATCAATTTAAAAAAAAAAAAAACATATAAATGCTAGTTTTTTTCAAAAACATAAACAATATATTAACTGTATTATAAAAAAATCTACAAATTTTACTCTATTATCCATCATTCAGATTTCTATTGTATTGCAATCTACAAATTTTTAAATTTTGTTGGCATTATTAATTTTATTTTTCTTATTTAATTAGTTATTAATAAGTTGTTATAGAAGTCAATTTTTTTTCTCAAATGAAATTTAATCTCCCTAAAAAAACATGAAAAATATTTAAGTTTATAAGTTAATTACTACAAGTAGATAAATTAATTGAAAATAGTAAATGTTAGAGCAAGAAACTTATGGATTTCATGTCTACAATAGTAAATGTTTTATAAAAATGCTTTTATTATTAATGTGATGTCACTTTTTCTCTTATGGTTATTAAGTATTAGTAGTGGATTTAATATAACAAATATTAGAATTAATAGCTTTTTTGGGTTTTGTGTTTCCCCACCCTCACACCCCTCTCCTATTCCTATTTATATCCAAGTCTGCTTATCATCTTTCAATTCTCTCTTTCTGCCATTCATCCTGATGATGGATCATGGAGTATGATCCGAAACGTTGATGTAAAAAATGCACACAGTTTATCCAGAAGTCTTGAAACCAAGAATTAATATAGTTTATAATATGCAATATTATCAAAATAAATGTGAATAATTAATGTAAGCTACAAACATGTGACAATTACATAATCAACATAGTAAATGGAATAACCCCTCCACATAGATTAATCATATTAACACCAAATCATATAGACAATATTCTCAATATTATTGAATCAACGGTTCTCAATACTTAGATCTTAAAGTCATGAAAAGGCTACTATTCGACATTCAAAGGAATGGTTATAGACCTAGGCTGATTCCCGGCACAAACACCCCCAGAGGAACCAATTCTTGCACATGACCAACCTACCTTCACGACATAAACTTAGATTAATCATATTAACACCAAATCATATAGACAATATTCTCAATATTATTGAATCAACGGTTCTCAATACTTAGATCTTAAAGTCACGAAAAGGCTACTATTCGACATTCAGAGGAATGGTTATAGACCTAGGCTGTTTCCCGGCACAAACACCCCCAGAGGAACCAATTCTTGCACATGACCAACCTACCTTCACGACATAAACTTAGCCTTGGCCAGGACACTCTTGGGTGTAGTTGTACCTCGAGTTGGACACATGTTGTGTGCCCCTTCTCCAAATGTTTAAATGCCCACCTAGACCCTAACCTTCACTCCTTTGTGCCCTTTTAGTTTCTCTTTCTTTTTTCTCTTATCTCCTTGAATGTTCTCCATCCTTTAATGTCTTTTCCATATCTCACATGAATGATTTATATATCTTTTTAAGGGGTGGTTTCCAAATCATCACACCCTTTCACAAAATGTTACCTTTTAATAATCATTTAAATAAATAATTATTCTTCCTTTTTAAAGAGTGTTTAAACATATTCTTTATTAATCTCTCTTTTATCCAAAGAATCATAATATCCTTTATTTTATATCTCTCTTTTATTGTTTCAAGATAATTATTTTTTGCTAATCAAAACTATGAAAATAATTGTGCATACATACATATAAGAATTATACAATTGAAGAAACTAAGGCTATTATATATGTTTAATCACATATATTTCAATTTAATCAATTCTCTCATGTAACTCCTTCAAAGTATTATAACGTGATCACACAGTAATTACTATGCATATTCAATACTATGTGGCCACTCATAAACTTATAAAAGTATAATCTATACTGTCAACATACATTCCAAGATGATATTCATGCATTTTGGACTACATGAATACCCTCTTTTCAAATAGAATCTTAGTCCTATACAATAAGGTAAATGTACAAGATTGGGTCGATCAAGTCCAATACCGATGTACAAATTAAAACAAAAGATAATACAAATAATCTCCCAATGCATCTTAAATAGAATAATAGTAAACTATTTTCACTTAGAGAGTACTACATAAGGAAATACAAGTTTTAATCTTCCTCTAAGAATTAGGTTAAAATTATATCTCATTTTACTTCTAGGATGAAGATTTGTTCAATTCTGTTTTTCGATGAAATTTTGGCTATAAAAATGAGGATATGTCACATTGCTAACCATGTTGCAAACCTAATAATAAAGCGGTTCAAAATAAAATTTTATTGGAGATCTCATCATAAATTAAATATTAAGGGTACATAAGAAGAGGAAATATTATGTCACTCCATAAACATATCCCTAGGATTGGGCGCCTATTGATATTAGGTTGTGTATGAAAAGTAATTAGTATAGATTTATAATTTTAATTTTCTTAGAGGTTGTCTCTCCCCCTGTAAAACTAAACATGTCCCCATGTCTCATTTTAAGAAAAAATATGTTATTGTGCAATTGGTGAAGCATTATTTCATTCCATCCAATGCATTTAAGCAACACAATATTTTCAAAATTTAAGATGTAGAAATAGCTCATGCCCCTATGGGTTTATATCCTATTATTTTCAATTATTCATTCCAAACATGTCACTTCTCTAAATTTAAAATGTGAATCCAAGGACCTATGGGTTATGGGCCCATAGTGTGACTAAACTTATGTAACAACTTGGGCACACCTCGATTTATATTTATTAGGAAATATGTTCTTGATATTTAATCATGAATGTAAAGCAACTATAATCAAGAGGAATGACGTAGGAGAGGATGAGCCTTAGATGAAATGGTCTATTCAATATACTTTTGATATCACTAGCCAATATTGGAATGTCACTTTTCAGATTCAATGTGGGATTTACACAATGAGAATCCAATAATTTTAAACATTTGAACACAACATTTTATCTTCCAAATTTAAATTATGATTGCTCAACTTGAACATAAATTTATTGAGAGTTATCATGCCAAAAAAAAGCATATTAAAGATCACTTATAGGATATTTTTGAGATAATTAAGAAGATTATGATATATGAAACTAAAAAAAATCTTAATAAATCCATATTTTATGCAAAGGTGAGGCTCACAAAATAATCAAAATTTACATAGCCATCACTCCTACTATCAATCATATATACCATGTTTTCAAGTATCCTAGTATTATCCATAAGCATCTCCTTTGCCCTTAGAAAACTAACATTCTTATATAGTCTCAAAACCTGGATCTCCTTTACCCAACCAATTAGAAGGTTGGCATCTTAATATTGTTAGAAAACTCAGATATGCTTTACCACAACAATTATGGCAATTACATCCTAGTATTATCTAATCCTACTATTGAAATAGTCAATTACAAAATCTGTGGAAGCTGTGCATGACAGTCCCTTTGTAAGATATATAATATAAAGTTTAAGTGAAACAAGAAGTTCAACAAAGCTTGCATAATTATGAGAGCTTTCAGGAGGGTCGCGGTGACCAGAGTAGCCAGATCTATACACATCAATGTTCATTTTATGACTTATTTTTCTCCTGCAAGCATTCTACTTACCTGGGATATGTATGTATAAATATATATTTTTTTTCTTGAGGCAATTCCATGGTGTAAAAAGATCAATTGGCTTGAGACTGCAGAATTGAACTAAGGGAGTTGCTAAGTGAACCAGGCGATGGCGGCAGCGTCATGGAATGGACCTCGCCTCTGCTCTTGGAATCATATAAATATACGCTTTTTTTTTTTTGAAATGTTCGTTTTGCTTACACCTTTTGTTTTCTATTTAGTTTATAATCCTTTGCCTCTGATTTCTTTTCTTCCTGTTATAATAAAAGGCCCGTATACTATGGATATATATTTAGTTTATAATCCTTTGCCTCTGATTTCTTTTCTTCCTGTTCTAATAAAAGGCCCGTATGCTATGGATATATCTATGTAGATGAAATAGAGAAAAAGAGAAACACTTTAATTCACAACATGATATGACACATTTCTCTATTTTTGTTTTTCTTTCTTCTGTTCTATCTGAAAGGGTATGTTGCATAAACCAAGGAAACGAAAATCATTCATTCATATAAACAAAAACAGATATACAAAAATCATTTGCACAATCGATGTATTTCTAATTTTAGTAATCCTCACTTTTCCATGTACACATAAATCTTTATATTACAACTACATTTTTAATAATAAGAGAAATACAAGGTGTATGTATTTAAGTTTGTTTCACAATAAATTCTTTTCAAGGCAAGAGCCTTCAAGGGCTATTGGATGCAATATTCTCCCAAGAATAATACAATAGGGGAGAAGACCCAGTATCCGCCACCCATTGAATAACCGCCACCTCCATGCTCACTCCACCCCCCAAATTTTTTTTAACTTTCATCCATTAAAAAACTTTTTATGAACAAATAAAAAATTACAACAACACCAATAGCTGCTCATAACAGAATGAGTCACTCACCAATCATAGTAGACACCTAAACATGCCTCTGCATTTATAAAAGAAGTCAACTTGCACATAAAAAGGCTCATTTACAATTTCATTTAAAACATTTACTGTTACAAATACCCCCACTTGCAAATGTTTGTCCCTCACTACATTTTATATTTACGAGTATACATGCACAGCTAATGGTGCTTTACATGACATAATCACAATCTCCTTTGAACTATATGGGATTTGAAATGCATAGTCTTTCACACACTCCCTGGCAGCTATATGTATTTATTTCATTTCTTGTAGGTACCTGCACAATTAAATATAGGTGTAAGGCTCCCCAAATAAACATCAAATCCAAATGTAATGCAGAATTCAATCATATCATCTTTAAAAACCTACGTAACTTGCAGCTTCAAATTCAAATTGATCCGGTGGATATTTTCAATGGAAATTGAAGAGTCTCATTTCTCTTCAGAATCAGCACCATCAGAAAGAGCTCAACGTCCTGATTCCAACACAACTCGAACAGAGTGAAAAGGAGTCCGTTTGTGCAAGTTATGGCCAGTCAAACCTTGGGTCAAACTGGGATCAGGGGGCGTCCAGGAAGCGAAAAAAATGATGTTGTCAAAAGTTGTTGAAGTTGGCATCATCGTGAAGAGCTCGTCGCAAGCTTTCCAATGCAACTCGTTTCATCGAAATCCGACATCGTAGGTGCAAGATATCGTCAGTCAAAGATCATGCTATGAAGGGTTGACTTTATCTTTTGCCATCTATTCTTTGACTTTCAAATATGCTATTTGATTATCAAGAGCATAGTTGTCGGGAGACGCAGGGTACTAGTACTGGTATGGGGACCGGGACGCCAATCAAATTAGGGTACGTGAGTTAAATGAATAAGGAGACGACTATTTTATATGTAAATGATTCACCGGAAATTTTGGGTATGGGGACTAGTACGTTGTCTATGTTCCCAAAATGAAGTTTCTCGACAACTATAATCAAGAGTAGCTTTGTTGCCTTGTAGTTGAGAATCAAGATGTTGATTAGTGTTTTTCTTTAATAGGTACATGGGGGCTGTACAAAGAGAAAAATTAAGCCATATGTGGTATTCACACGCATGCACGTCCTGGAGGCTACCTTCAGTATGTTGTCTATTTTGTTACTTGTCTTGGGTTTTTTCAATGATGATTGATGTCATTGTTGATGGCATTGAAAAGAGCATCATACAAGCCCGTGATAATTTTCAGTGGAGTAATTTAAAGGAACAACAGAATTAGAATGAAATAAAGCGCAACAAAAAAAACAATCTGGCTACTTATAGATTCCAAAAAATATAACTCACTGAAACCATGGAAAGTGACTTACCTCAAAATTATGTTAATAAATCATAGCGTTTGTAAGATTATATTTACCCCAAACATAGTACAGGAGTTGGGGGGACCAAATTAAAATGTTTTGGCTCACCTTGACCAAATGCTTTATCCTTCATATAATCCCACTGCAGGCCCTTCATAACAATTACCCACCTAAAAATATCCAAGGTTGAATATTATTAAGGACTTTAAGACTGTAATAAAGTTGAAATGAATAGATAATGTTGAATATTTATCATTCCTAGAGCTTTTTGCAGACGGGCCAGTCTAATCTCTCAGAATGTCACTCTAGGGTCAAAAAGAAATTATGTTAGACTGTAACACTTCGTACAAAAAAATAATTTATAAGACAGATCAATTAAAATTTAAAATCTTACCTCTCCTTCAAGTTCTTGAATCTGAAATATTCGCATCACCAAAAAGAATTGGAAAAACTATAGTTAACATCAAACCGACTTAAATTTAGGGTAGCTGTCAAATTATTGAAACATATTAGACTAAAATCTTACCTTCCTTAGACTCTACTCTTCTCATTGAATAGGTTGATCGATAATTTCATACTATAATTATCAGAAATGTGTAGAATTTTTTTTAAATAAGACGAACCAAAATAAATCTCCCTACAGTTGCTATTTCAATACATTTATAGTAAATCGGGTTTGAAGACTGCTGAAATCCTATCACGATGGCAGTCCCCATCTTGATTCCTGCCCCTGAATTCATAATGTCTATGGTCTCCATGATTTCCATCAGCTATACCAAAAATTCCGCCTCTTAAAAACTTGGCCTAAAAAACAATCACATAGAAACGCTAGAAAAATTTAGCTTCATAAAATACAGGGCAAAACTGGAAAATAAAACCCTACAAAAATGATCCTGACTTACAATAATTTATTTTTTCTAAATCCCCAATCTTCTAACCCTTAAATGTTTTGTTGCAGTTTTTCAGAGAACTTAACTGGTAACAATAAATTGTTTTAAAATGAAATAAAACAGTACAAAAAGATATTCAACAAAAATACAGATTTTAAAAACAATCTCGGTGAAACCATGGCAAGTGA
>VDFB02049207.1:0-10364 GCA_007258455.2 Sequoia sempervirens | reverse complement strand
GGTTGTAGTTTTGACACTAGTTTCATCATAAGGATTCTTCGTGCTCCCTATGTTGACGTTTGCTTGAGACGAAGTTGCCCCCAGTATGGTGGAAGTAGTACCTTCATGCTTTGATTTATCCTGTTCCAAGAGCTCTTGTTCAATAAGTGTTCTCTGATAGATGACCACCATAGGTGACGTTCTTTCAATTTGTTGTTTTGCTAACTCTGGATGTTCTATCTGACTTGTTTCCTTGAGTGGATAATGTTGGATATTTTTATTCATGATGTCCTCAATCTGACTTTGGGACATATTTGATCTTGATGTTGACCACTCTGTTTGATTATAGAAATTAGTAATCTGCTCTTTTTGTGTAGCAAGATCTTGTTCTAGATGAAGATCATCTACGTGTCCATCCATAGAAAGCATCTCATAGGTAGATGGAGGAGTACGTGTTACATGGATATTATCGTCTTGCAGAGATAAGAGAGTGTCCATTAGATTATTGTAGTAGCTTGAAGATACGAATTCTTGGTCTTGATTAATTTCGGAGTTGCTTTCGACATGCTTTGGATCAAGTTCTTGACATGGGGTAGCTTCAAAGGATGGATTTCTTACAAAGGACTTTTGGATGTCTTCATTAGACATGGTAAAGTTCAAGGTTCCTTTAGCATCTGTAACCATGAGGTCAAAGGGGATCAACATGTTTTGAAAATGACCATTGCTAGACCTTGGTGAAAGATTTTGATCATGCTTTGGAGTAAATTCTTGAGATATGTCCTCTACCTCATAAGGCGATGTAGAGATATTTTCAACATGATCATAGGTCGATGGATCATGCATTATGTCAATAGGATCAAATAACCCTAACACTCCTTGAAAGAGATCACTAAAAAGTGGCTCTTGATGTATGGTGAGTTTATCATCGGATTGTGTAGATACATCCTCAATGTGCTCCTCGATGGAGAGGTTTTGATCATTGTTTTCGACAATTGTGGTGGAGAGATTATGAATGTCTTCGACCATAGAGTCAAGTGATGTTGATATTGCTTGAATTGGCTTATTGTCGAGTTTTGTTGGTGGATTTTGATCGTGATTCAAAAGTGACTCTTGACATATGTCAATTTGATCATTGGATGAAGTAAACATGTGCTCAGTGATGGATTGATCTTGATCCTTGTTTTCAATAGTTGTCATCTTTTGTGTTTGTGCTCGTGTTGGTTGGGTAGCTTGAGAGGCTTGGGAAACTTGAGAGGATTGTTTCACACTTTGAGCTTGTGTTGCTTGTTGCATGGCTAGATATTGTTGGAATCCCTTTTGAAAAGCAGCTTGTAATGTCGCGTCGTATTGGATTGATGTGGTGGAAATTGGTGGTGGTGGGGGTGGTGGTGGATTCAAAATCATGCTGGATGTAGTGACAAGTGTTTGAGATACGCTCAGAGCGATCATGGTAGTGAGGGGTTGAGATGTGATGGGTGTGATAGTGGCGTTTGGAATGACCGAGGTGATAGGTCCTTGAGAGACCAAATTTTGATTTGGGATCAATGTTGTTTGATTAGATACCATCCATTGGTGTGATGTCGATGGTATACTCGAAGGATTTGACGTGATGGTTTGATTGACATTAAGTGGATTGATTTGGGTGGATTGATTGGTGCTAGGTAAAGGGGGAAGCCCTAAACCAAGGAATGATGTAGGTAATGGTGGTGGAGATTTCCCTTGGCGCAATGCCTCAACTATTTTGGAAAGTTCCACAATTTGATCTCGCCAAATTTGTTCTTGATTTTGATCTTGACTCACTTGAGATAGTTGATTTGGCTTATGTTCAAGTAGTTTTGGCATGCATGCTTGTCGTTTTTGAATGGGATCATGGACAAATGGATTTTTGATGTCATTTTGATTTGGGATGATGTTTAGACTTGGCATGATAGGATGAACATTGTTGGTATTGGGAACCATTTTTCCAAAGTTTTCCGAGTTAGGATTCATGTTTCGAAAAGTTGCACTTGGTACATCCACATTTGGTTTGTAGGGATTTGGTGGAATGACCTTGTTCGTTTCAAGGCTCATGCATTGATTATTCAATTGGTGGATTTGCAGATTTGGACTTAGATCTATCATTGGGAAATGTGTTCCAAACTTTGACATGGGCATACTCACACTTGTTGTACCATTGATATTTGTCGAAGGCAATGATCCTATGCATGGATTTTGATGATTGATAGGAAATGAAAGGCTTTGAGGATTCAATTGATTTAGATTACTCAAGATGTATGGATCAAGTGTATATTCCATGTTCCTCTTGTGTTATGACCTTATTGCGAAAGTGACCTCTAAGATGCTTAGGACCAATGATGAGATGGAGGATGAAATGTGTAAATGATGAGTGATGAACGTTTAAGAGCTTTGGATCAATGCTAGACTTAGGGCTTGATTTTGATTGTTTGATGTGGAACTTGTAAAACCCTAAAATGTTGGATGTTATCTTAGGATGAACTTGTTCAAAGAGGTGATAATTTAACTAAGTGTGCGTGGAAGGATTCATCCAAACACACCTAACTAACAAATGATTTTGATTTGGTTTGGAAATGTACCCAAGTCTAGGTAATGATGTTTTCAAAGCTCTAAAGTTGTTTGGATGGATGAATTTTGATAAATGTTTGGATGGATGATGGAAGTTTTGATGATCCTAAGAGACTTAGAGAGACTTTGTTTACTAGGCCAAGGTATTGAAGAACACACTTTTCTCTAAGAGCAATCAAAAGACCAATATGACCAAAAGATATCAAGCACATGTGTGGGGTCCAATTTGTTATCTTTGCTTAGTGTATTCTTTTTACCATAAACACACTCTTTGATTAAGGTTTCAAACTAAGATGTCCAATGTCTTAATTTCCTCAAACCCCACAAGATATTTTATGTGGAAATTCAATGAACTTAAGGCAAGGGTTTTCCTATTGTTTACTCAAGAAGACAAATTGAGGTATAATCCAATGCTTAGGAACCTCTACTAACGTATCCAAGCAGGGAAAAGCACATATGGATTCGAGCTCACGATATTTGTCTTAAAGAGGGTTTGAAATTTCGAGAATCATGTTGAATGTTTGTTTGCAAATGTTTTCGAATACACACCGTGGTTTTCAAAACAAAGAATAATTACAAGCCCTATGGATGTGATAGACAATGTTTGTTGAGTCCCCACTTGAAAGTCCAGCCCACGCCTACTTTTAGGTGGATGGTTAGATGCTTGACCACCGGCCTCCTCCACGCACTCACTTATACTCTGCAGCCAAGCACCAACACCCATGAAACTCCTATGGCATGCTTTCCATCTCTACTAAAAGCCGTGAAATTGTACGGGCTTCGTGAATCCACCGCTCTTGCACCAACAAATAGATTAAGGATTTTGGAAAAATTCTAACACATAGGTTCTAGTAAGGACTTCTTCCGTTGTAGGAGTTGACCTAACGCGGGTAAGAGTCCCTTCGATCCATCTGTTTCCGAGCTAATCGCTGATTACATGCTTAACCAAAATCCTTCATTTATATCCCCGGGCTGGAAATACTCTTTGGCTTTAGAGTGTTACCGCTGAGCCGCCGCCAGTGAGTACTTTTTCCCCAAGTGCCCTCTAAGATAAACAAAAAGGAGCAAAGACACAATACGTAACTCGATCGATCTTTGATGGCACAAAGAAAGAGAATGTACATGAAAATTCCCCTACTCACACTCACACAAGATGTTCAAATTTTAAGCCCAAATCGAAGTGTTTCAAAGCAATAAAATGTATTTTGAGTGTTTCTCTTGCACCCTAGATCGCACGAAGCGCAAGGGGAGAGGATACGTACTCAAAAGACAATCACACAAATCAAACACTTGTTCGTTTTACACCCTTCAAAGCAATTTGTGAATTCGTTTTAAGCACCAAATGAAATATGAGGATTGCTTGTTCAATTTTTAACCCAAAACTAAATCTAGTAAGTGTGTCCTAAGGTTCGTTTTAAGCCCTTTGCAATGAAAATAAAATTGTTCATTTTAGCCCCAATTGAAAACTAATGTTCTAAAACGAAAAGGAAAACTATAGGATAATGAAGAGATGAAATTGTTCGCTTTCGTAAGTGTGTCTCTTTAATTGCGCGGGCCCAAAAGGCCTATAGTCTCTACACACCATTTGAACTTCTATGTGCTCACAAGATTAGTTAAAGAATAAAAAAAATTCATCAAAGTGTCTATCTTAAACAACTTCAACCTACCATCTTTGACCATATCTCTAACAAAATGATACTGTACATCAATGTGCTTGGTCCTGCAACAAAATGTTAGGTTCTTGGCAAATATATCACACTCTAACTATTGTAATAAATTATCATTGTACCTTGTTTTATTCCAATATCTGAATACGATCTCTTAAACCAAATTACTTCTTTACAAGCATGATTAGATCTTCCATATACTCTACTTTAGTAGTCGACAAAGAAACCACAACCTCTTGCTTACTCATCCAATTAATTCCACTACCAAATAAATTAAACACATAAACACTGGTGTATTTTCTACTATCAACATCACCTACCCAGTCTGAATCCACATAACCATGAATATCAAGGGAAATCTCATCTTTAGTCATATTACTAAGATAACATAAGGAATAATCTAAGGTACCCCACAAATATCTGAAGGCTCTTTTAACTGCATCCTAATGAACTCTACCAGGATTAGACATATATCTAGAAAGAACTCCCACTGCTTGGGCAATGTATGGTCTAGTACAGGAAATGATCACCATCAGTTTTATAATAAATACAATGATTTAATTTAGAATGCTCAAATCCGAAACTTAACACATATGTATCAAATTTCTAGTAGCACATCCTAGGACTCTATTTTAGGCCATACAAATATTTCTTCAATTTTCAAACCAATTTACTTTTACCTTTCACCATGTAGTACTTTAGCTATGTCATATAAATATCCTCCTCCAAATCACCATGAAGGAAAGCAATTTTCACATCTATTTTCTCAACCTCTAAATCATAAGTAGCAGCAATAGAAAGAAAAAATCTAATGGATGTCATTTTTGCAATAGGAGAAAATATCTCACCATAATCAACACCCTCAACTAGAGAGTAACCCTTCACAACCAACCTTGCTTTACAATACTTCTCAATACCTCCATTTGAACCAATATTATTTTGGAAAACCCATTTGCAACCAATATGTTTTCATCTTTTAGGAAACGGTACAAGATCCCATGTATAATTCATTTTCAAAGATGTCATTTCTTCATCCATAGCAATTTTCCAATATTTTGCATCATTCATACCTAGTGCCTCTTCTACAGATCTGGTTTCATCCATGTTAGTATTCAAAGAAAAAATGCATCTACAATCATCGAGTGAATACCTTTTAGGTTGTTGTCTATTCCTTATAGACCTATGAACAAGTTGAGTTGGAGGTTCTTCATCCTCTTCTGAAGATCCAGAGCTAGATGAGCTCCCCTCAACTTATTGTCTATCCTTGGGACTCGATTCAACTTTCTCAGGTGTAGAAGGAATTGAATCACATCTTCCTATTTACTTTGTCCTAGCTGCAATATAATAGAAGAAGGCTTAGTTTCTCTAAAAATAACAATTCTAATATGTATTACCTTCTATACAATAGGATCCCAAAGCTTGTATCCTTTCACACCATAACTATATCCGATGAAGATACATTCATAGCCTTGTTATCCAACTTTATTCACTTCTCCTTTAGCACATGTGCATATTCCTCACAACCAAAAAATCTAAGATGTCTTATGAAGGCTTGCGACCTAACCATGACTCTATAGGCATCTTATCAACAAGAGTTGATGTAGGAGACCTGTTAATTAGGTAACATGCATTAGCAACAACTTTATCCCAAAACCTTTCTTTTAGACTAGCACCACTCAACATACTGGACTAGTCTTCTCCATCCATCAGTGTCCTATTCATTCTTTTTGCAACTCCATTCTATTGTGAATAATACAAAGTTGTATTTTGTCTACGAAAACCACAATATTTTGTCTACGAAAACCACAATCTTTATAGAAACTATCAAAATCATTAGAGAAAAATACACTGCCATTATCAATCTTCAAACATTTTATTTTCTTTCCAGTCTACAACTCAACCATTTCTTTAAATTCTTTAAGTCAACTGAAAACTTTAAATTTACTCTTTAGAAAATATATACATGTACTACTATAATCATCAATAAATGAAACATAATATGTGTATTTACCAATTGAAGGAACATCTATAGGAGAAAACACATCAGAATGAATAAGATCCAATACACCACAAGATTTATGAGAAATTGAGTAAAATTGAATGCAATTTTGCTTTCCATAAATGCAATGCTCAAAGAAATCAAATTCAAGATTACAATCAAGAAAACCTTTAACAAGGTTTTTATTTTTCAAGGTCCTTAGATCCTTTTCTTCAATGTTTTAGAACATAGTTTTCTCTATAGGTAACTTTGTTTTAGAAGAAAGAGCACCCTTGGGTACCCAAAAGCTATGACCATCTACTGAAGGTGAAACCCTCACTTCTTCCACAAAATTGTTTTTCATAGAAGTATAGTGCATGTACCCAACTTATACAATGTACCATATCTAACACCTCTAGCAATCACCATAGCACCTCTAACCATATTGCATGATGCAAATGTTAGAAAATACTACTTGCACACCTACATCTATTAGTTTGCTCACAAATAATAAATTTTGTGCTAATCCTAAGATATGCAACACACCATTAACCATTTTTATTCTACCATCAAGAAACCTAATTTTAACTTTACCATGGCCAACAATGTCTAAATGAGAATCATCACCCAAGTACACCTTACCTCCATTGAATTCTTCATAGTTAGGAAACCAATCTATATTAAAGGTCATATGAAAGGATGCACCTGATTCAATTAACAATGCATCATTAACTACACGAGTTTCCAAAGCCACAATGAATGCAACACCATCTTCCTTCTCAAACTTGGAATCAAAATTAAATTTCTTCTTTTTCTTCTTCTTTTCTTCTTTACAGTCCTTATGAACCTGTGTAGGCTTACCATAGTTCCAAAAAACAACTTTGGAATTTCCAGTAGATTTAGATCTTTGCATGGACTTGGATTTGTTGAATGTTTCTCATTCTTCTTGCCTTTTTCCTCACATATTCCACAAAAAATTAGTGCCTCCTTGGTAGTGATGGATACCTTCCTCCTCATCTCTTTAGAAATAAAAGAACCCACCACATCTTCAATCTTTAAAATAATAGAAGTACTCTCAATAGCCATCATTAGAGAATCCCATGAATCGGGCAAAGAACAAAGCAGGATCTAACATTTCTCTTCCTCATCCATTTTAACACCAACTGATTCCAACTAAGCCACCAACATATTGAATGCTTCCAGGTGGTCTGTAATTCTTCCACCCTCTTCCATTCTCTAGTAATACAATTTCTTCCTCAAGAAAATATTGTTCACTAAAAATTTGGCTTAATGCATGTCACCAAGATTCTTCCATAATTTTTGTGCAGTGGTCTCTTCATGGAAATTTATTAAAAAAATTTAGCCAAGCACAATCTAATGAGATCCTATGATTTACATCCATAACATCATATTGAGCAACAGGAGTAGGATCTGTAGGCCTTGAAACATTCTCATCAATAGCATCCCATAGATATTGATCTATCAATAGATCCTCCATCTTTAGCTTCCACATCTCAAAATTATTTCCAAAAAAAAAAATTCACCTTTATTCTCCCTAATGAACTTGCCATCTAAAAATTCCTACAACAAAATCACAAAGTATCTTCTACACAAGCTCCCACTCAAATCTAGATTAGTTCAAAAAACCCAACAACCCACAACTAAAATAAAAGGTGATCAAGATCTTATACCACTTGTAAGGAAGCTAAGTTAGCCGAAAAACTTCCTACACTAATCTTGAAAGGAGAATAATGCAAAATATTACAGATCTTTAACAGTTATAGAAAATTAAATAGAAATAAACATAAATATCATGCATACCATGACACAGTGATTTACGTGGGGAAAACCCTTCTGGGAGAGAAATCCCCACACTCCAAATGCTACTCAATATATTATTCAAAAATAAAAAAGATTAAAATATACTTGTAGAGCAAGCTTCTTACAAGAGTATCACCACCAAAGATCAAGAGACAACGTGACCACTATTAGACTCTCAGAATACATCACCATCTCTACAATTGTAATAAAATACCCTCATAAAATAGGGTTACATTCTAGGGCAAGAAAGGCCAACAAAATATCCACCATCAAATCTAAATCCTAATAATGAACGGTTCAAATTTACAATATATCATCATTTAATGCATGTCGACCATTTTAGGAGTTTCCTAAAAAATTAGCACACTCACAATTTTCTCTTTTCTACCATTGTATACACCTATATGTGTAACTAGGAAATATATATATATATACATATATATACATCTTATCAACAATAAACTATATATAATTGCAAGGTTGAGACATATTTTCCCAATAGAAGCAAGATCCGATGGAACAAGGACCTTTACTAACATAATGTTCATAAGTGTTTGGCATAACATAGTTTTCTATCTTTGTGAAGCTCGAACCCTAACAAAGACCACCAAGCATAACACACCTTGCTTTCCTATGGATCCTTCCCATGTTCATAGTTGTTTGGCATAATGTAGGTTATTAAACCCTATGGAGCTCAAACCCTAAATTAAAGGCCACCAAGCATAACACATCTTGCTTGCCTATAGAGCCTTTCCTAGTAGAGCCTTTCCTAGCATTATGGTGACTTATTGAACTTGTCAATAGGATAGCTTGATATGGTATGGGAACCTAATATGATTCTCTCATTTTCCACCCTTATTGGAAGACTCACCTAGTGGACAACCTAAAGTTGTGCTACCTTGAAGTGAGCATAAACCGATAGCTTATATGTGTTCCACATCATGTTGGAAATAACAGAAAAAGTATCCCTTTTTCACTTAGTTTTCCAATAATTAATATAAATATGAGCCTAATATTGCCTTAATTTAGTGTTGTAATATTTTTCTCATATTCACATTAAGTTTAGGGCCCTTTTAAACTACATGAGCTTAATTGTGCCTTATTTAGGGTGTTGTAAAGTGTATCTTTACACTTTCACACTAATCTAGGGTTTTATTAATTAATTGAGGTTGATTTGCCTCAATTGGCCCCTTTAATTCAAATCCAAGCCTAAATAATTGCAAATTTTGAGGGATGAAACCTGACATTCATAAATTCCATTACACAAAACTTAATTTTGCAAGGTGTATGTCATAGGTAGGTGACCTAAGAACCATTTTTGTCATGGAGAATGGGTCCTTACTATGTCATAGGACCCTATTTTTGCATAATACTCCACCTTGACCAATGTGTGTCCCAGGTAAGTGGCATAGGACCCATTCACCCTATGGTGAATGGATCTTCACTTAGAGCTAGGAACCATTTTTGAAAAATGGTTTTGGTGGTATTTTAATGATTTGAAATCTATAATTCAATGTCGGCTTGTGATATTTGAATTTTGGGAATTAATGTTAAGATATGTATAAATACAAGGTTATTTCACATAGTTTCATATAAGAAATCTTAGCAATTCAAGTTATCTTAAGAGAACTTTCAAGAGAACATTATAGAGAATTCAAGAGCATGTTCAAGGCATTCAAGGGTAGATTTCTTCATCATTTGTTGCAACAGTGAAGGTCCATTCATCATGTCAAATCCATATTGCAACATGCATGTTATTTGAGCTAATATGGTGATGTAGTGTTCAAGATCCATTCAAGAATATTCAAAGGAATTATCTCTAATCAAGTTTCATGATCAAGATCTACATTCATTGAGGCCACTTCATGCTAGATTGTAGATTTTTTATCTAAGGTTCAATTAAGGTGTGGTGAGTTGTGAAATTACATTTTTTCATTCATCATTCCTTTCATACATTATTTCATTTCAAGTTTTAATTACCAAAAAGAGGTTTGAGCAAAGAAAAATCCTATTTCCTAACATACAACATTTTCCTCTCTTTGATGTGTGATTATAGATTTTAGGTTGAAGATCAATTGGAGAGAAAAATTGGAGAAAGTTGCAAAGTTGTCAAATTTGCAAAGAAAGTTTTCAAATCATAGAAACTAGGCTACATTATTTATTATAGCTTTCTAATAGTGACCATCTAGAATCTAGGAGTGCAAAATGAGAGGAAAAAGCCCAGAAACTATTTTTTAGGAGCCCTAGCCAGGGCCCATTCACCATAGGGTGAATGAGTCCTCAATGAGATTTAAAAAAGAAACTATGGTGATAGGTACACAACCTTTGACCCTTTC
>VDFB02049204.1:0-15019 GCA_007258455.2 Sequoia sempervirens | reverse complement strand
ATTTCCATGTTTTTGGAGAGTATCTATGCTCTTTACTAGACTAAGGATTCTAAGATATCATGTTCATGTTCTCTCTCTTTGAATTCAAAAGAGGATGTTAATATATTTTTGAATTATTATCAATATTATATTTTCACTTTGAATAACTCACATTTATTTGATATGATCTTTTATTATTTATTTTTGTAAAAAACTAGAGTAAATGTTTTACTTATTTGATTTCCTTTTTAACACATATCTGTGTTATTAAAATACTTGGTTTAATTATCTTAGGAAATACAATTTTTTTAGTTTTTTCAATTTCAAGCAAGTATATAAAGAAATATATGCATACTTGGTCACACATACATTAGATTAAAAATTTTCTAATAAAATTCATATATTTAACTTCATTATAGTATAAAAATATTATACATAACCAGTAAGATTAATGAAACAACAAACACAAAATCTTATGATGATTTTTTTAAAAAAAATTGAATAATTAAATATAATTGCAATATTTTATTGTTTCAAATCCTACGACTTCCTAATTTCTTATTATGAAGTATCTATTTTTGCAGGTGTAATTGAGAAACTTATAGCTGTTAAGCCTAATCTCCTTTCAAAAGTAGATCATTCGAGAAGGACACCCCTACATATCGCTGCATTAATCCCTCCATTAAAGGAGCTTGTCCCACCATTTCATCCTTGGTTGCGTACAAGACATATTAAAGAAAATGAGAAAATTGGAGCTAAAATATTGTCATGTCCCAACATAAGCAAACCCACATGTGTATGCAAATCAAGGCTGATAGGCCATACAAATTTATGAAAATCCGCAAAAAATAAAAGACATGTATAATAGCAAGACCAAACATATAGGTTCAAATGTATATAAATTCATACATATCCATATAAATCAAAAATACATGATCCATATATGCCTTGATGTCATTACAAAAATAAAATCATCCACATGTATGGTATAGCATAAAAATATATAAAAAATCTCAATGAAAACATACATCAAGTATAATATATAACATAACATGTAGTGACACAAGATATAAAATAATAATATAAGTATTCATGGTACAAAATAAAAACACCTCAATAGAAATATGAGGTCCCATCATAAAATTTATTACACAATATCATGGCATGCATGTCCCAAAACATATTGGACCAAATAATCAAAATATAAAATATAATGATACTAAATTAAATACAAAAAAATAAGGGATAGATCTTAATAATCATTAGACCCAACTTTTTAGATGGGTCTAAACGGGTTAATCAAGAAAAGGGAAAAAGTATTTTATGATGATGTCAATAAATTTTAAGTATACAAATAAATGAATATAAGAAATCTTAAAGGATACCTAAATCAATTTAATCCTAATCTTGTAACATATAAATGTTGAAAGATGAAGAACCATACATTTTCTTGGAAAAATAATTGTTAATATAGTTCGAAAAAAGACACTTACTAATTTACTTTTAAAGGTTTTTCACTTAATACTTGAACACTTATAATTACTCTAGACTATTGATTTTAATAAAAATAAATACCATGGGTTCATGTTACCCTTAATAAAAATTTGAAAACTTTGAAATAAAACATTATGGAAGTAGAGGAGAAAATTTATCCGTGGTCATTGTATCAATTCTATATTGAATGGTGTAGAATGCATACACAAATCAATGAACTATTTAATTCTAAATATTTTCCTACAAGGAGGCCAAATCATTCAACATTTTAATTATTGCAATTTAAAGTTAAACTCATGCATGTATGCTAGAATATATTTTTTTGAGTGATCTTTCTTCTATAACTTGTATTTTGTAAATCTTCTCAAGTTGAATATAAATATTAAGAGCTCTTATTTATCTATTTTTTTAATTTATAGGCTTATATTCAACTCTAAGAGGAAAGATCATTAATTACTAAAAAAAAAAATATTTTCAACCTTATAAAATAATTAACATAATTTAAGTATTAAAGCACTCCTTGCTCAAATATCTCTAAAAAATGTTCTTAAAGTCATATTAGATCATACATACAAATCTTTTTGAAATGGGTTAGAGAATCTCCTATTACATGAAATATTGTAAATATGGGTCATCTTTATGAAGTTCAACATGACCATGTCCATTTCTTTGGAGAGTATCTATCTTCTTTAGTAGACTAAGGATTATAAGATATCATGTTCATGCTCCATCTCTTTGAATTTAGAAGAGGATGTTGATATATTTTTTAACTACTACCAATATAATATTTTCACTTAGAATAACTTACATTTCATTGATATAATTCTATATTTTTTAAAAAAGTAAAATACATATTTTACTTATTTGATCTCCCTTTTAATATATATAATTATAATTATAATATTTAATTTAGTTATCTTAATTAATACAATTTAAATAAAATAATAGAAAATATTTTTCTTACAGTAGACACTATATATAGAAAAAAAATTATGTACTAACCACATATACATTGGATTAAAATATTTCTCCTAAAATTCATAAATTTAACTTTATTATAATACAAACAAATTATACATGATCATTAGGATAAATGAAACAACAAACATAGAAATCTTATGATGATTTTCTTTTTTAATTAAATAATTAAAAATAATTGTAATATCTTATTGTTTGAAATCCTATGACTTTTAATAATTTCTTATTGTGGGGTATCTATTTTTTCAGGTGTAATTGAGAAACTTCTAGATGTTAAGGCTAATCTCCTTTCAAAAGTAGATCATTCGGGGAGGACACCTCTACATATCGCTGCATTAATCCCTCCATTCAAGGAGCTTGTGCCACCATTTCATCCTTGGTTGCATAAAAAACATATTAAAGAGAATGAAAAAATTGCAAGAATTCTTCTATTAAAAGAGAGGTCCTTATGTGTTAAAATGGATGGTAGTGGTGGGAATGGTGATTCAAAGGATGGAAAGATTTTTCATGGTCTCCATGATATGTTCAATGTGAAGTAGAAAAAGATGAAATAATATAGTTCCATTTATTCTCAATATAAAGGATTTATAAAATCCTTTAAAGACCATTTCAACGACATGAATGCTATTTCATGATATAGTCAAAGATACAAAAATTAGCTAAAATGGTTTCTAAAGAATTTAAAAATATTTCAACCCCTTCTATTGTTGTAACAATTTATATTTAAACAACATATTATCCTACTCAATCCATGACTCTTGCCATTTTAGTTGAGTGTTAGTAGATCTCTCCATTATATTAAATTGAGGATAGCCTTCACATTTCTAATTTTGGAAACTCAAGTATTTGGTTATACTAATTTACATGCAAAACAATATTAAGTAAATCAAGCACTTGTTTAAATTGATTTCTCTCTATGTTTAGGTGCAGTCCTTTGAATTAAGTAAAGGAGATACCAATAATTTTTATCACTACTGACTCTATCAATGTGATTGTAGGAGATTTGATGGTATTGTAGTATTTAAAATTTTATCAAATTAAGAAAGAAATAATTCTCTTTGTAAAAGGATTTCACTAAAAGCTACATTAGAATCAACTAGCTCGGTAAGGGAAGAGACTAATATGTTACTAATCTAATGGAATAAGAAAATTAATCTAGCCAAGCTTAATGTGTTTTACCCTTGAGAAAGTTATTTTTTTGACAAGTAAGAATCTAATGAAAATAGGAGAAGCTATTAATTTACATAATTTATAAATTATAGATTTATCAAGTTAAGTGTAGAAATATAAATGCAAACTAGAGAGAACCTAGACACATAATCTAGGAGCCTCTGTGAAATATGCCAATGTGTAGCATAGACATCTACACATTTTATTGTAGTCCATATTGTAGGAGTTAACAAATTTCACTTCATTCCTTTTGGATGCATTCAAAGTCTATGCAAATTTGAAACTAGAATGACAAGTTTGATCACCAAATGATAACAAAATCAAAATAACAAAATTTAACTTATCTATTCAAAATAAATGTGGCTGAATATCATCACCAAAAATAACCTATAACTATAAGGAAAAAGAATGGTTGGGGCTTTATAGGGGTATGCAAACAATGATGAAGCCCCAAATTTATTTTTTCAAACTCTACAGTAGTTAGGATGTAGAAAATAATAAAATAAAGTGTTTGCCTATATCCTAATATTTCTAAGAATTGATAAAGTAGTGGTAACGAAACTAAAATATAAATGAGAGTGTTGATAAATAAGTTAAAGTGAAATCTTAAGTGCCAAAGATAACAACTAATATTCTACAATAAGAAAATAAAGAGTGCATGGAAAAGTTAGAGAAAAATAATAAAATAAATCACCTCCTAGGAATGGTGAAATAGTGGAGGAAAGAGTGCTATTGTAGGATGTTATTAAACCTTTCAAGTACTTAATAGAATCCTACCAAATATTTTCCAATTGGTGAATAGCTCAATTTTCCAAGTCAAAATTTGTGAATATATTGCAACCAATGAGGTGGTCAAATTGCCTAAATTTTATGAATTATCAATCCAATGCATTTCAATTCTTCATCAATTTATTTTATGAGGAATTCATAATTAATAGTTTTTTCATAAGAAACTACGTGTTTCCAATGGACTAACTATTATTTTCTTTTGGAATCTTGGAAGCATGTATTAAATCACCCATATATTCACCAATAATATTAAAATGACATTGTATACTAGGACGTGTTTCACCAACATCATTAAATGTTCACTACATTTGAAGACCCATTTCACCAGAAACATTAAAAGATAATTACATTTGAGGATACATTTCACCAATTACATTAAAAAATAGTTGTGTGTGAGGACCCATTTAGCCAATACTATGATAACTTCATGCTAATCATAGGGCCATAATTGCCTTAAAAATTACAAAATATGTGTTCCATTGATATTTGATTCACCCAACATTTAAATGTATCATTGTATAATCACAAGATATTTTCCAAATTTTTACTATACCATTTAAAAATCCCATGGAGTTCACCAAATATGGATTGATATAAATACAATTAAAACTCTGATTAATTCTTACTCATTTTTCTCAATTTTGGACTTGGAAGCCCTTGATTTGAAAGTTCAAACCTTCATCACATGCAAGTTAAAAACTTACAAATACAATCATTATTGCATTAACAAATAAAAAGTCAGTAAAAACCTAAAGGTAAGTGATCATTTCTTCATAGTGTTATAATATTTTTTCTCTTTTCCATTATTGCTTCAATTTCTTAAATATGATATTGAGTAGGGAATGGGATTTATAGTCTATGTCCTTATTAAAATGAGAGGACATTTTTTGGATGATTTTATTTTATGAGAGATCATGATGTCAAGAAACAAGTGAAACAATACTAAGAGTCCTCAAGGTGGTGAAGGCAGGCCATCAAAACACCCAAAAAGTAGAGTTACCATAAAGTCTTACTTTAGCAATGTTTTTGATCCATTAGATCAAGTTAGAACTACATCATCAAATCTTGCACCAAATATTAATAAAGAAGGCATTGGAAATACCTCTTAGGAAGATTGGAATGAGGTAATTGAGTCAAATTAGGATGAAAATATTGTTTAAGATGTTCCAATGGATACCCAAGATAGCTAGAATGAGTTAATTGACTTGGATGAAAATGTTGGCACTATAGATGATGACAATGCAAGGAAGAGGAAAATAAAATCTAAATAAAAAGCAAGGCACAAGTAGGATATGTCAAGGAACTTTCAAATTGATTAGGTGTCATAGTACCCATTCATTGAACCAGTGGAGAATGCAAACATAGATGAACCTCCAATAGAATACACATGTAAGAATTTTAGTTGGAAATATAAAAGGATAAGAAGTTACAGCTAAAGCTTGACACTACAGAAAAGCATATCAATAAATTTTATGAAAACAAATCCTAGATGGAAAGGAAATATTAGTAGTAAGATGGAAATCAAAGGAAGAATGTCTTCATGTTAAGTATTCCCTAGAATATGATCAACATATGCAAGGAATAGTGAAGCTTGCAAAATGTGAAGGTTCAATTGAATATTAATTTAGAAAGATAATGGTAGGAGCACAACTAGCAAAAAATATTAGTTGAGCATTGTTTTTTATATTTTGTAAAGAGGGAACCCTATGATAGAGTACCTAGAATAAAAATAATTAATTATCTTTTTTCGGCATTCTTAACTTTCCTAGCACACATTGGTTAATAAACTATGAATTCCCAAATGGGCAAGTTATTTTATTAAGGTGAAAAAAAATACAGGAAAAAATAAAAGTCAACCTTCATTGCATTATCTTTAGATGAAGATACTATGATAGATAATTCTTCTTGGGTATGCATGCATGTGCATACTATACACCAACAGGTCCACTAACCTCATCTACTTTGTGTTCATAAAATGAAGGAGAGTTCAACATCACAAAATATATTTGAACTAATTAAGAAATATTTGAATGAAATTGGAGGTATAGATAACTTCACAATTACCAAAAAGTTGGTGAGTGTAGGACCTGATGGAGCTTTGGTAATGAAAGGTGACAAGAATGGTTTTTTTGTAAAGTTACAAACTCATTGTTCATCATACATTATTTCCATTCATTGTATTACCCACAAAATGAATTTAACATTTAAAATTGTAAGCAAGTTTCCTTTAGTATCAAAAGTTGAAAATATAGTTTGCAATCTCTACTCATACTTCTTCCAAAGTCCTTAACATTTTATGGAATTTCAAGATTTTTTTGAGGAAATGACAAGAGGAAACAAGCTTCTTAAGGATTTTGATACCAGATGGATCTCCTTTCATGGACCATAACAATGATTTATTTTAGAATATCGATCCTTGATTGAAGTAATGTATGAATATCACCACAAAGTAGGAAAAGCTCATGAACTCTTACATAGGTTAAGAAATATAGAGAAACTCTTAACTTTATATAGTATTCTCTACATGCTAGATGAAATGAACATTCTTGTAGAAAAATTCCAAGAAAAAACTATGTATATTGATGAATATACTAAACTCCATAGAATGATATGCATGACCCTCAATAATCTATATATCTATTATATTATCCATTTCAAAGTCCAAAATTTATAAAGTGGAAATTAATTATGGATTTGAACAATCTTGAAAATTATTTACAATTTAATGTAAGTGGGGATTTATGTGCCTTTGTACGTGGATTTGATATATGAATGCACTATTGTATAATGGTCAGGTGCTCCACCAAAGAAGTACCTATTATAAAGGAATATTTTAATAATTATTATATTTGTAAGTGGTATTTTAAAATATATTGCAAAATATCTTTTCTTAGAGATTCTTGAATGATTCCCTCAAGATGAAATACCAGATGCCATGTCTATTGTGTATCCTCAATTTTAGATCTCAGGCCACCATCAAAATCCAAAAAAAATTCATAGAAAAGTAATTACCTTGATCAAACACTTTTCAAAAAGTTTAGAATATAATGGATATAAAATAGAAGGAATTATAAATGCAACTCAGTTTAGAGAACAAGCTTCCAATTTTGGAGTAAGTATGATTGACTAGTTTGATTCCATGGAGAATTCCATGCAAGCGAGATCGATAGCAATGGCTAGGGAAACCTTTGGCTAGAGTGAAATATTATGTGATTCATTATCACAATATTTCAAACTTGGTGATTTATGTCAAACAATGATATTAGGGTTGGTGTAGGATGAGAGAGTTTTTAGTGTATTGAGGTTTTCAAAATAGAAGATAGAAAAAACTAGACAAGAATTTGGAAAATTAAGTGAGGGTGTATACAAGTACAATACCCAAAGTTTTCATTTTAAAAGGGAACTCACAATCTAGAAGTCCATATGTGGAAGAAGAGGGTTGTGCAAAGCTTGAAAGATTAGTGGAAGTGGCACAAATGATAGTGACACAATAGATATTGAACTTGAGATGTAGTTAAGTGGATGTACATAGGGAAAAGAAAAAAAAGATTAGACTCAGAGTCAAGACAAATCTCAAATCTCATTGTTAGAGTGAGGGCTAGGAGGTGAATTAGAAAATGTGAGGGATTTAGTAGATTTTAGGTATTTATATTGTATTCCATGAATCATATTTTAAACTATCATTGATGATATATTATATTGTATTCCATCAAATTATGAATCACACTGAATAAATTAGTGTACTGTTATTTTCCACTATTTCAAATTTTCAATGTAGAATCTAAATTCTAAATTTTAACTGTTGTCTAGGGATTTAATAGTTTCTAGGTATTTTAATTTTATATTTGTTGGAATTTTTTGTTTTCATTGATGTCAATAGATCAATGTTGTTGCACTAATTTCAACCTATGGAGATGCTTTGATTGGTTGCATTATATTCTCATTAGTATTATCACTAATGTCAACCTCTAGTGTTGCCAAGGTGAGCATATTTTTGATGATATTCAACCTATTTTGTGGTTGAGATGCTGAGAAGGTGTTTCAGATATTGAAGTGGTGTTTGTGGTGCTTGGTTTCCAAGTGCTATCGAAAATATTTGAATAAAAGAGGAAATGGTGCGGTAAAGAGAGTTTAGTGTGGTAAAGTGGTGTTCAGGTTTTTTCTTTGCATTTCTTCATGGTTGAAGATTTTCTTGTGTAGGTTGGATATGATAATCAGAGCTGTTCAGAGGTGTTATATCTAGAGTTTCAGGTTTTGGATTATTTGACAAAGGAAGTTAAGTTCACTAGTGTGTGAACTGTGAAGCAATGTTGTCTAGGAGAAATGGTTTTTCTCTGTATTTCTCCAAGTTGTTGTTTCTAGTCTTATAGATCTATGTGTGCACTTATATTTTTCATACATCTCTTCACTTTGAGTTTTCTGTGTTTTTTTGCTCCACAAGGTTGGATTCATTTGTTACAATTTTTGGAAGGTCAACTAGGTGTATAGAATGAGTATGTTCTACAAGTGTATGATGTTGTGAAGGATTTTTTTGGATTTCAGGGTGATGATGGAATATTATAGATTATATTTAAGTTTTGTATGTGGTCTACGAGTTGTCATCAAATTTGCTGAAGCGTGTACTTAAATTTTTAATGGTGTTGACATAGGTTCAACTGACCTTGGGTGTTTACACTAATTGTGGATATTTTTTGATGTTCGTGGAAGAGTGGCATGGAATGTATATGTGGATTTAAGTCTAAGCTAAGGTATGATGTGGTCCACCTTCATTCCTCTCCACTACGAGAATGTTTCGATTTCAAAAATAATTTGTATTTGCATGTTTGAGGTGCATAGCCAAACTTGTAAATTGTTTTCAAGGTTGAGGTATATATATATATGTTGAGTTAATGAAGGATGTGTGTGAAGTGTGTATGATGTGAATTTTTATGTGAAGTGAAATATGAGCTTTAATAACTAAGACTACTAGAAGTAGTGAGTAGAAGGTGTTGGAAATTGGATTGCATCAAATGGTTTTCATTAAGTTCAATAGGTTATCGTTGATGTCAACATAGTAGTGAATGTATGAGATGATTACCCAAAGCTATTTCATATTGAAGATGACTATTAGATGTGGTCTAGTATGTTGGCTGGTCTGGTGTGTTGATTTTTAGGTTTGGTTTCTACTATGATACATGTTATGATTCTGATAGTTGAAGATCTTGGCTAACATAACGTGTGCAATATATTATGTGGAATAATTATGTTTTATGGATGTTTTGTCCAACATAAGAAATACGTTAACCTCATATGATGACCTGATTGACAAATGAAATATACATATATATATTTATAAATGAGACTCTCCAGAAAGGAAAGTAGAAACAAAATAGACATAGATAGAAAAAGAGATAGAAAGGAAGAGAAAGAGAGAGAGCGCAGTAGAGTAGAGTAAGTGAAGCAAATGAAGAAAATAAAGTGTATGTGTAGAAAAAAATTATTGAGAGACTAATGAAATTCAATACTACTTATATAGAGCTTCATTAGAACTGAACTCAACATAAGAAAGGTGTAACACATCAATTCACACTTTTGGCAGTAAGCCATAACTCTTGTATTCTAGTAGTTAGCCAACTTTTGTATCTTCGGGTTGTAGCCTTGTGGATTGTGAGTCTTTATTTTAGGTAGTGGGCCTTATTGTAGGCAATGAGTAGTTTTTGTAATTAGTTCTAATATTATCTATAGTGTGAGTTAATCCTCACTGTGGTTTTTCCCTCATTAGGTTTTTCATGTAAATCTGGTGTTATTATGTTTATGCATTGGATTTGAGTTTCTCCATAGGCATTTGATGATTAATGATTTAAGCTGTTTAAGTATTAGTTCTAGTAATTGAATTAAAGGTCAAAATTTATGTCTGGTAAATGATTAAAGTATCTAGTTTGGCGACAATTGATTCACCCCCCCTCTTTCTTGTCTTATTCAACAATTGGTATTAGATATCGGTCCTTTGGAATAAGTTAAACAATTTGAAGGAGATCTTGGGAGGTTGAACTAAATGGTGAAGGGAACTGACTTGGATGAAGAATTAAGAATAAAGACTTCAAAGTCTGAAAATAAAGATATGAAAGAAAATTTCAAGGAAGAAGGTGAATGAATTCAAAAACAAAGAAATCATATTAGGAAGTTGAAGTTGAAACATAGAGAAGTTAACTAGGAACTAAAGGAAGCAAAGGAGACTATTGAAAATATAAGAATGAAACTTGAAGAAATAAAAAGAGTGGAAGAGAATCTAAAATCAAAAATTGAACAAGGCAAGATAGAGGAAGGATGCTTAAAAGAAATTATCAATCAAATACAAAAAAATGTGATAAGCTTGAACAAGAAGTAGCAACCCTTAAAGTTGATCTAGAAAAAGAAAAAGCTCATGAAGAAAGACTCAAGAAAAGCTCTACAATGCTTGATGAGTTGATTTCATCTCAGAAACCTACAAAGGATAAAAGTGGTCTAGGACTTGAAGAAGGACAAATCTCAAAGACTAAAATATCTCTCAACAAGATGAACAATCAAAGGAAATTCCTAAGCAAGAATCGAAGGATCAATACCGGAAGGATACCCATCCAACAACCTAATGCTCCAAAGGTACCCATCTTTTAATGGATTTTGTTTCTCATGCAATAAATTTGGACATAGAGTAACAAAATGAAAAATTAGGATGAACCATAATAGAATGAGATAGAATGTTGGATTAATTGCCAAAAAATGTTATGTTTGCAACAAGTTTGGACATAGAGCTACCAAATGTAGAAACCATATGATGATAAACATATTTTATACAAATAGAAGAATTCAATCTTCTCAAGGAAATTGTTACACACGCAATATCTTTGGACACAAGGCTAATCAGTGTGGGATAAAGGAAAAATAAAATTCATTTGATCTGGGATATGTTATGTTCTACACTTGCAATAAACTATGACATATCTCAAAATTCTATTGGAACAAAGCTAATCCAGAACAAAAGACAGCCTATGATCAAGGTAAATCAAGAAGTAGAGAAATGGAAAAAAATTGGAGTAAGAAGGAGGAAACTGAGAATAAGGATGAATCAAATAACCCTATATTTGCATCTGGTGCAGATACGTCTTCTAAGGACCGAACCTTGTAATGGTTTCAGGGGGATTAGTCATAGAAAAATCTAGAAAGCCTCTGTTATATGATGTTTCATGTGAAGAAACATGGATATGTGATATGAATCTCTATTTTGAATTCGTTGAAAATTTCAGCAGAAAAGATGCAAATTAGGAAATTTACAAATCCCTTCTTGGCTCATAGTGTTTCTCAAAGATAGTTGGCCATAAGTGGAAAAATGATCTAGCAGTATTGGTTGGGAAGATAGAATGAAGTACATATGATGATGTCATAAGAAATAAATTCCCTTTTTATGATGAAACCCTAAAAATGACAAGTTAAATAAGGATGATTGAGTGGTCACTTTTCAGTATGAATTGATTGAGCTAAGGAGTAAAGTATAGATGAAAAATAAGGAGTTAGGGTTATTGGCAAGTGAAAGTATAAAGAACAAGGCTGAAACAATGGAGTTAAAGGAAATGGTGGTATTTAATCTACGCAACAATGAATTGCAAAAATTAAGTTAAAAATCAATGAATTTAATCATGAAAAGATTTGAAATCTTGAGGATTCCCTTTTAGTTGAGAAAATGCAAATGGTCAAGGATTTAGGGTGCAAGGGTTTAGATATTTGGAGCGAATTTCCATACTTTTTAGATGTAGACATTGTTTGGTTTATCTCAAGTATAATTCAAGGTGATCAAATGATGTTCAAAAAACCCTATGAGATCACAAAGGAAGCAATTGCAACAATAGCAACATTATGTAGTAATCGACAGTAAAGAAGTTTGTAAAGAACAAAGAAGTCAAAGCCCTAACTAGGGTAATAGGAGATCAAAGGGAACTTCTAATTCATACTATAATCAACCCTGTGATAAGGTATGTGACATATGGCATTTCATATAAGATTTATTTTAGAAAAAGGGAAGACTCTACTTCAATGATTGTTGTTTATGTTGCGCATCAAATGGTTGAAAAGAATGATGGTATGTGCAGGATCATGATGGGCCAAAAAGTGGCGATATGATGGGTATGTGTAGGGTATGTGGTTGATGACTTTTTTTTTTACCCAAAATTGATGAAACAAAAAGGGTTTTAAAGAATATTCTTAGCTTACCAATATAAATTGTTCTTTACTTTGAATTTAATAAAATAATTATTATTGATTTTCTATTTGAATTATGACTAATATTTCTTTGAATGATAGGCTGATTGAAAACATCTATATTTCTAAATGGTATCTCATTTTGAACTTAAAAATGTGTCAACATATGCTTTGCATAATATAAGATTAAAAAATTCATGAAGTTTTGACCAAGGTGGTTAGACATATGAGTTTTTATATTTTTTTAAAAGTTGTAGTAAAAAAATCATAATTAATTCCTTACTTGGAAAAAAATTACAAAAAAATATGGATTATATCAAGACATGAATCCTCTACTTATATCTAAAAAATATTATAAAAAATATTATCATTTTATTATGGTTAGGTAATGATAGATGCCTACTTATTTTTCCTGAAATTTAAGTACTTACTTCATTGAAATTTCAAATTTTCACCAAATAGGATAAAAATAAAAATAAACCTAGTAGTTTAGAAACACATTGAATTTGCTACAAATTATATTCTTACATATTTTTGAAATAATATAGATAACTTATTCAAATTTTTAAGTCAAGTTGCCTAACTCTATTTTTTCTAAATTTTTTGCCACTTAAGGGCCTGTTTTTTCCATGATGATCTTGCACATACCCATGAAGATTTGGATTTGTGTGAGTTACTAGGGAATCAATTAATGGAGAATATAACTATGACGAAGAATGGAAATTACCCTTTTCATTTTGGATCTTTGGTTATTTGCTTGATGATGTATTTTCTGAAATCATTACCATTGAAACAAAATGTTGTGTGGAAGTCAGTTAAACCAGTTGGGAAGAAGGTCTACTAGTATCTGGAATGTCTAGCAGAAAAGGAAAATATTATTAAAGAATACTTTGAAGAAAAAATAAATGTATTGAGTTCTAGCATATTTGAAGCAGGATCCTCCTCCGAAAAAAGGAAAGCCAGAAGAATTATATCAAGTTCTCCTCTGAAAATAAAGAAGTTGAAGTCAAAGGAGAAGAAAGAAGAGAAGGAATTAAAGATTACAAATGAAATTGATTTGGCATCAAATGATGATGATGAAGAAGATTTCATTAAGGAGAAGGTGTTGAGACTCTTGGGCAAGCTAATGGACTAAAGAACATTGGGGATGTTTGGTTTTCATGACCATCATATGAATAGGATGAGATTACAAACACCCTAGATATTTACATAATTCATAATGATATTGATCTAAGTGAAATGACAAGTGTTTTACTAGAATTATTGGTTGAGCAGATTGAAGACAGACTAAAGGCACAATAAACTAGTGAAACAACTAAAAAAGATGAGTTTTAATTGGCCATGGAAGAAATATGCAAAAATGTAGAGAAGAAATTGATTGAGAACATAAATGAATTAAAAACATGCATAAAGAATGTAAATAGTGTGTATAGGTATTGTCTCTGGTGGCCTATTGCTATTAAAAACTATAGAGCAAAAATCGATGCTATTGATCTTGAACTAAATTCCATTGGAAAAACATATGATAGCCTTAATGACAAGGATGGAGCGTAGAAGAAAAGGATAAATTCCCTACAGTCTGAACTTGTAGTCATTGTGGTACATAGGGATGGTATTATGAAGACCTTTTGGAAATTTAAAGAGATAATTGAGTTGATATTGGAACAAATGTTTGGTCTTCTAGTGGAAGTTGAGAAAAATGAACAAAATATCACTATCCTAGATACTCTTCTAGAAACAATTGATTCAATAGCGAAGAACAATAGTATTTGTTTAAAAATCAAGTTGGCAGTGGATTCCTAGAAGACATTTCTTCTGGAACTGAAAGAAAAATACAAGGAGATATTTTAAGGGAAGAAGGATTGAGGTAAAGAACCATTTTTATATCATTTTTGAAGACTATTTTGTAAATTTTTTTTAAGGGGGAGATAGATCATTTTTTTCTTTTCCATTGATGTCAAAGGGGTAGAGGAAGCATGTGAAAATAAAGAATGAAAATAATTTCAGCTCATCGAAATAATTATAAAGGTTGTTGTTGTTGGCTTTTCACCTCTTGTGTTGCCATCAATGACAAAGGGGGAGATTGTTGGTAATTGGATTGCATCAAATGGTTGTCATTAATGTCAATAGGTTTTCATTGATGTCAACACAGTACTAAATATTTGAGATGATTACTAGAAGCTATTTCCTATTGAAGATGACCATTATATGTGGTCTAGTATGTTGGCTAGTCTAGTGTGTTGGATTTTAGGTCTGGTTTCTACTGTGAGACATGTGCTATGATTTTGATATTAGAAGATCTCGGCGAATGTAGTGTGTGCAATATATTATGTGGAATAATTTTTTTTATGGAGGTTTTGGCCGACATAAGAAATGCATTAACCTTATATGATTCCAA
>VDFB02049203.1:0-16525 GCA_007258455.2 Sequoia sempervirens | reverse complement strand
GAATGTATGTTGTCTCATTTCCTTTGGTGCAAAATGTTTCAGTTTATGTTAATGTTACTTGATGTTGGGTTTTTTAGTAATCTTAGTCTCGTGGCCTTAGAGGTTGTTGGCAATATGTATTCACCTTACATGTTATTTGTACTTAAACAAAAAAAAAATTGGTACGTTTAAGTGGTGAATTGCAACTTCCTCTAGGGTTGGCGGGCTGGCACACAAAGGTGTGTGTGTGTGTGTGTGTGTGTGTGTGTGTGTGTGTGTGTGTGTGTGGTTGCAAATGGATGTATTGATTGATCATTTTTAAATTTTTTTTGGAATGTGAATGTTGAATAGAGAAATTTTTATATTAGAGATATGATTCATCTTGTTAATTTTTTTCTCTTGGTTAGTCATATTTAATCATGCAATTGGAAAAGAATTTATGATCTTTAAACATTGTTAGATGTGTATATTATCTATTATTTGGAATACTAGGAATAGCTATACAATATACTACAATATTGATCCTTACTATATGTGTGTTTGTGTGTGTGTTTGTGTGTGTGTGTGTGTGTGTATGTATGCATGTATGTATGTATGTATATTGATACATATATATATATGTATATAGTATGTATTATTATATGTAGTGCAATTGCTTACACATATATAGATGTAGATATAGACATATACATCCATATTTAGATAGATACACATATACGTATGCATGTTTACATGCATATCTATACATGAAGAGTGCATTTATGGATAGTAGATATATATGTCTATATGCATTTTATATGTATATCTATATTATTCATGATACACATGCACGTTGATGTATATATAGGTAATATATAGACACATACATAATTATAATTTTGTCTTTGGAAGCCATGTTTTTTATTTTATTTATTTAATCACAAAGGAAGGATATTGACCCATAAAATACAACAATGTAAAACAACTATAAAATGATGCTCTAAAAGAGATACAAAGTGACAATCTGTAATGCCCCTCCATTTGCCTTGTTTGGACAGTTTCTTAGATTTTATCTTGACCTTATGTTACTATTTGATAAACTTTATGACACTATTGGATGTTACTCGGACATGGTGATATTTTGATGAGTTGATGTTGTGACTGATTATTTGTTTATGACATGCTTTCAAATTAGCATAGTTTTTATTTGAGTTAATATTGATGTTTTAATTTCGTCAGTCTTGATGTGACTGTATTGGTGAAGGGGACAGTATTGCATCACTCGCCTACAAGTGCCTTGTGATTTCCACGATTCTCTCTTTACGGTGTATATGATTTATTATTTGTATATATGTACGACATTTGCTTTGTTAGTAGGTTTGCAGGTACAGGACAACGACTTCACCTGGTTTCATAGGTCTGAGGGTTGGTTGATGGAATAACACACTAAATTTTCTACTTTACCCTAAGGGTAAGGTCCCATGGAGGGGGCTTCCTTAAAAATCTTAGCATATGTTGCTTAGTTTTTATAAGAATATTTTAAATTTCTTGGTCTCATGGATTTAATCTTGCAATTTTTCTTAAAATTTTAAGCTCCAAAATTTAAGGAATGAACTATAGTGCTTTGATAAAAAATAATAAATAAATAAAAATTCTCATTTTTATTTCTTAATAAGAATTCAAAATTTTAGATGAGAGAAAAGTGGCATAAAAAAACTCCTAAGTTGTAGGGGCAATTTATAGCCCCACCCCAATTTCACCAGCTAAAATATGCATTCCTAAAAGGTAGGGGCTCCTATTTTTCTAGAAAAGATTCCAATTAATCCCATAGCAATTTTTTTTTCCCATGAGACCTCCGGCTCCATGAAAATAAAATCCCAAACCCCTCCATGGGACCATATAGTAATCCCCCATATTATTTATCACCTAGATTTTATACTAACCTTAATTAGGAAGCTTGGGCAAAATAAAATTAATTTCATTAAGAACGTAACTTCCACTACAAACATAAGAGAAAAACTCAGATTCACAACTCAATTGATTCACTCTCATATGGACCAAAGCATGTAACAATCCTCATGTGGCCACATGAGCCTATGATATGGTTGTCCTCTACTTAAGGGTTACTTTGCCTTGCTCAATTTTCCTTACACTACACATACTCTAGTTGACCCAGTAAAAGATTACCTTATGTATATATTTAATTATTGCATACCTATATTCTAAAAAAAAAAACTTTTATATGGGATAAAAGTCCACTCTTCCATCCTTCATAATCAATTTTATTTTTTCACACACTTAGAAACATGAGAATAATATAAGTGTTTTTCAGAAAATATGAATTTTATCGTTGACACTAAGAAACATGACAATCTTAAGAGTGTTGAGAAATTATGAATTTTCATCATCAACATTCAAAAATATGAGAATCTTAAGAGTGTTGTAGAGAGAATATATACATATGTATTGACTAACACTGATAATTTTAAGAGTGTTATGGAGAAACTATGAATGTGTATCAATGGAATTTAGAAACATGATAATTTTAAGAATGTTGTTGAGAAACTATAAATTAGTATCACTTACACTCAAAAACTTGAGAGCTGCTATATTATAATATAGTATTTGAGAATAAGGGACTATAATAATTCTTAACTTGAAATATTGACTATCCTTTAATTTTTATATAGGAATCAATGCAAAGTTAAAATTTTAAGGTTGTATGTTGATTGTAAGACAATGAGAACAATAATGAAGAATATTGGGAAGAAACATATGAAGAAGAAGCTATGGATGAAACAATAAGTGTATCCATTGCAAAATAGATGCATTTGTTCGATATCCATCCAAATTTCCAATCACAAAACTAACCTTAGTGATATGAAACAAAATAAATAAACATAAACATGCACAAGTTGGCTTTACCACTATTGAAAAGTAGAAGCACAACTATAATTTATAAAAAATGTGAGAAATTTAGAATATAATTTTCTACTTTCAAATCTTCAAAAACAAAAAACACATATAATCTCTTTTTCACTACATATACAACATTGCAAAAACAATGAGTAAGATAATCCATGAGTTATGTATGCTCTGCAATAGTCAAACTTGTGCACAAGTTGGATTTACCACTATTGAAAAGAAGAAGCAAGAATCTAGCTTATAAACCATGTGAGAAATAGAATATCACTTTCTATTCTCAAATATTCAAATCAAAAGCACATATAAACTCTTTTCCACTCCATATACAACATTGCAAAAATAATGACTAAGATAATCCATGAGTTATATATGTTATGCAACACTCAAACTTGTGCACAAAAACAAAAGATTAGACTCATTAAAGTGAAGGAGTAGTGTAACTCCAACAAATGCACACACCTAAAAAATAGGTTCTACTGTACACGATTTTTAATCCCCTGTTTTTGAAATTAATTCTTTTTCAAGTAAAAAGTTTGGAACATACTTTATGGAAAATAGTATTCTAAACATTTTGATTCACACTAATATAAAATACAATCGGCGTAACCATTGGACCTCCTTTCGTTGCAAGTGCTAGTTACATATTTTTGTAAAAGATAAAGAACTAAAATGGAATTTTAGATTTATGCTTCCCTATGACCCTTCACCTTTTCATAGTAAAGATGAAAATTGTGACATATAATAATAAAGACCTAGTTTACATGTCACTATTTTTCACTCCACAAATGGTGTTGTCCTGTAGGGGAACAACTCAACTTTTATAGGGAATGTTCTCTTATAAATACTAAGGACACATCATTACTAAGTATTGTAGTACTTCAAGTTGTCAAAAAATGTATTGATTTGATTTTTAGTTATTCCTTTAAAAGTGTTGATATATTTTCACATTAAAGTTTGTTTTGCAATTGTTTGAAAGGTTTACATATATTTTTTAATATATAAAATTATTTAAATATCATCATTGTACATTTCTCGTAGGATTTTAAAGGGGATTTTTTTCACAAATATAGGAGGGACTCAAGTCTAGAATATTGTCTATAATTGATTTTCCTACATGTGCGAAATAGAATTTCATTTTCTATTTTCAAATATTCAAAACAAAAACACACATAAACTCTTTTTCACTCCATATACAACATTGCAAAAACAATGAGTAAGATAATCCATGAGTTTTGTATGTTATGCAACACTCAAACTTGTGCACAGTAACAAAAGATTAGACTCATTAAAGTGAAGGATTAGTGTAACTCTAAAAAATGCGCACATCTAAAAAATAGGAGTCTATTGTACATGATTTTTAATCCCGTCTTTTTGAAATTAATTGATTTTTTGAGTAAAATAGTATGGAACATACTTTATGCAAAATAATATTCTAAACATTTTGACTCACACCAATATAAAAGATAATCGGTGTAACCATTGCACCTCCTTTCTGTGCAAGTGCTAGTTACATATTTTTGTAAGAGATAAAGAACTAAAATGGAATTTTAGATTTATACTTCCTTATGACCCTTCACCTTTTCATAGTTAAGATGAAAATTGTGATATGTAATAATAAAAATCTAGTTTACATGCCACTATTTTGCACTCCACAAATGGTGTTGTCCGATAGGGGAACAACTCAAGTTGTATCTAGGGAATGTTCTCTTATAAATACTAAGGACACATCATTACTAAGTATTGTAGTACTTCATGTTGTCAACAAATTTAGTGATTTGATTTTAAGTTATTCCTTTAAAAGTGTTGATATAATTTTACATTAAAGTTTGTTTTGCAATTGTTTGAAAGGTTCACATATAGTTTTTAATATATATAATTATTTAAATATCATCATTGTACATTTCTCATACAATTTCAAAGGGGAAATTTTTCACAAATATAGGAGGGACTCAAGTCTAGCATATTGTCTATAATTGATTTTCCTACATGTGAGAAATAGAATATCATTTTCTATTTTCAAATATTCAAAACAAAAACACATATAAACTCTTTTGCACTCCATATACAACATTACAAAAACAATGAGTAAGATGTCGGTGAGCTATCCACAATGCTAAGCCTATCTGTTAGGCATTCAAAACTATCCTTTGGCAATGCCTTGGTGAAGATGTCAATGAGTTGTTGCTTGGATCTGCAATACTGAAGTTCTATCTCACCTTATTCCACCAATTCCCTTATGAAGTGATATCGAATCTCGATGTGTTTGCTTCATCCATGGAAGACTAGATTCTTTGTCAGAGCTATTGATGAAACATTGTCACAATGAATAACTGTGCTATCATCTTGTTGTTGTTGTAAATCTGCCTGACATGTTGTTGCATTTGTTGTTATGTACTTTGATTTTGTTTTACTAAGAGAGACAATCGACTGCTTCTCTGATTCCCATGAAAGGGGGGAAAGGAAAATAAACCAACTAAAACCAAAGGAGAGATAAGAAGACACCAAGAAACAAAGAAAGAAGAAGAAATAACTTAAAATGAAAAGGAATGAATGAAAATAAGAAAGGAGGAGGAATGGAAATGAAATGGAATATAATGGAAACAAATTAAAAAAGGAAACCCATGATAACAAAGCGCGCTAACAGACAAGAATAAGTGAAACGAATAAAATAAAATGCATAACTATAATATAAGCGATTTATTAAAACAAAACAAACAAACAAAACGTCAGGCGGCAAAACCGGGTGAAAGAGGTGCTGGCAGTACGATGGATGCAAGTGAACTGGCAACTGAAATGCTGGACAAACGGTTCAACAAAACATGGAAGCGGTAACGGAATAATGATGAAAATGGGCGCAAATGAATGAAAACAAATGATGAAGAATCTTATTTAAAAAAATTTTGAAATCAGCACGCCAAGGACAAAACAAACGATGCTGCAAAACGACACAAGTAATAATGAAAGTTGCAAAACCAACACTGGAGGCTTGTAAACATGTATAGGTTACTTGTACCATAAACATAAGAAGGAAAAAAGAAAAATAAACAAACAAAAATAACAACAAATTGTAACTATGTATAAATAGTTACATATTTAAAATAAAGGAACAAATAAACAGAAGCATATATGCAAAAAAACGAAGGAAATAATTGGAAGAATAAAAGTGCTTTATGGAGCCTATACACTTTGTTCTCTTGCCCTAGGACTTCATAGCCAGGTGGTTTCTCCACATATACTTCCTCCTTCAACACTCTGTTTAAGAAAGCTAACTTTACATCCATTTGAAATACCTTCCATTGACGTTGTGCTGCAACTACTATGAATTTCTGCACTGTTTGCAACCTTGCAATTGGTGCATGTGTCTCATCATAATCTATATTGGGTTGTTGTTTGTAGCCTTTGAAAACAAGCCTTGTTTTGTGTCTTTAAATTTTTCCTTCAATTGTACACTTGGTCTTATAGACCCACTTTACTCCAATGACTTGTTTACCCTTTGGTAAATTGGTCAACTCCCATATTTTATTCCTCTCTATAGCATCCAACTCTTCATCCATGGCCTTACACCACTTTTCTTCTTTCACCGCTTCCTGAAAGTGTGTTTGATCACTAGAGGGGAATAATACAAAATCCAAATTTTCATCAAAATCAACATGTTGTGTGTTGTCATAAATCTCCCTTACACTCTTTTTCTTTCCTGGCATCAATGATGCAAATGTGGGATCCGAATTTTCTTCTGAGTTGTTGCTACTTTGACCTTTGAAGCTACTATATTGCTGGCTATTGGAGCTACTACTCTGCCGAATTCTGGAGCTGTTAGATTGTTGTCTTTGTTCATAACTGTTGTTATGTTGAACTGCTACAAAACTGTTGTTCTGGTACACATCATTGGAGTTGTTTTCTAATTCTCTATGGTAGTTTCTCCACGAGGTACTGTTGTCTCCAGCTCCCCCTATCTTGCTATCATTTGCAACTTCTTCTTCATCAAGGGGTATTGTAATTGTGTCATCCACCATTCCATCCCATGCTTCATTCTTAATAAATATAACATCCCCGCTGATTATAACATTCTTGGTGATGGGATTGTACAATTTATAGGCTTTTGACTCATCACTATAGCCTATGAAGATGCATTTTTCTCCTTTGTCATCAAATTTCTGCCTCTTCTCCTTTGGCACGAGTGCATATTCCACACACTCAAATATCCTTAAGTTCTCAACACTCCATTTGTTGTTTGTCCACACCTCTTGTGTAATCTTATCACAGATAGCCTTTGTGGGGAACCTATTCAGTATATAGACTGCTATTGCTATAGCTTCTCCCCAAAATATGTGTGACAGTGCTTTTTCTTTCAACATACTTGTTGTCATATCTTAAATGGTCCTATTTTTACTCTTGACAACTCTATTTTGTTGTGGAGTATGCCTAGTTGTGAATTTTTTGTGAATGCAATAATCCCTGCAAAAATTTAGGAATTCTTTGGAGATGTACTCTCCTCCTCTATTTTTTCTAATGGTTTTGAGATAGTGAGCACTCTCCTTTTCAACTACTTCCTTAAACTAGTTAAACTTCTCAAAGGATTTTGATTTGTTTTTCAAGAAATATACCCATATTTTTCTGTTATAGTCACCTATGAATGTAATGAAATATGTGTTTCCTCCTAATGTGGGGGTTTTCATGGGTCCACACAAATTTGAATGCACTAATTCTAATGGTTCTTTTGCTCTCCTAGTGTACCCAAATTGGAAAGGTTGCCTATGTTGTTTTCCTAAAATGCAAGCCTCACACTTACCGTCAAGTTCTACAATGGATGGTAAACCCCTAACCATTCCTTTCCTAGACAATAAACTCAAAGTTGAAAAGCTTAAATGCCCATACCTTAAATTTCATAGTTTGGATGGGTCTTTCATGACTATCTTGAAATCTAACTGTTGTTCCACTGTCGACTGTTGTCCAACTATTGTGAGTGTCGGCAAACAATTTTGTTATTTGTTTGTTGTTTTTGTCACAAAAACTATGTGCATCCTAAGAGGAAACATTATGTTTCTCATCATTTGCACTGCAACCATCACTTTCTTGTTGCCTCATTTATCAAATATCTTACATTCTCCATTCTCCATCAGGATTTTGTAACCATTTTGGACCATTTGTTCAATGCTCAATAGGTTATGTTTTCTATCGGGGGCATAATAGACATCCTATACTTTTTGTCTTTCACCATTCTTCATTTGGATGTTGACAACACCTTTTCCAATCATGAGAACTTTCTCATTATTTCCCATTTTGATTTATGTTTTTATACTGTTTTCTACGGAGGAAAAAAAGTTCTTGTTACCACTCATGTGGTTTTTGTATCTACTGTCCAAGTACCATACTTGATCATTGCTATGTTTAGCAAGGTTGCAAACAATGAAAACATTTGACTGCTTGTCATTTTCAGCTTTGTTCTCATTTGCTACATTAGCATTTTGACCTCCATGGTCACGCTGCTTCTTTCTACACTCACTAGCATAATAGCCATATTTGTGATAGTAATAACACAACACATTACTTTTTTCAGACCTCTGATTTGCACTATTTTTCTTCTGGTTCTGGTTTGCTGACTGTGAGATGCTTGACTCCTTTGTGCTGTCAGAGCCTCCTCTTCTAGAACTGCTTCTTGTTTTACCTCTTTGACCTCTACTTCTGTTTCTTCCTCTTCCCCAACCTCTTGCATTGGTATGAGCTTCAAATGCTTTCTCTAGGGAAGGAGAAGATCTGTTCAACCATTGCTCATGGTTTGTAGTGAACTCCATCAACTCACCTATAGTCATTCTAGACAAAAGTAATGCATAAGATCATGATGGGCCAAAGTACAGACATTATAGCGTATGTGGCCATGACTATTTTTTGCTAACATGTGAAACGGGGTGTAAGGGGTTTTGTGGTTGAGATTCTCAGCCTTTCCACCAATATAATTTATGCTTTACTTTGAATTTAATAAGTAATTATTATTCATTTTCAATCTGTTCTCTCATAGACTAAAAGTTCTAATTCGATAGGCTGGATTGAAAAAACATCTATATAGCTTTCAAATGATATACTGCCTTTTGAATCCAAAACATGTATGTCACATTCTATGATTCACATACTATAGGATATTAAAAAAAATAAAATTGAATTTTAAGGAAGTTTTGACTGCTATATGGTCGAGCATACAAGTTTTCCTTTATATTTTTAAAAGTTAAATAAAGTACCTGTAATTAATTATTTACTTAGAAAAAAAAATATAAAAAAAATATGCATCATACTCCACATTCCCTCTACTTATTTCTAAAAATATTAAGTAAAAAAGGCTATCATTTTATTAGAAGTAGTGGTCAAACAAAAGAGCACCCATTTTATTTTTTTACCTGAAATCTCTGGCATCACTACATTGAAATTCTTAATTTTTCACTCAAATAATTTTTTTTTTTTTTTTTTTAAACCTAGTAGTTTAGAAACTACATTTCACCTTATAGATTCTCATTCTCTAGTATATTTTGAAATAATATAAATAGCTTATTCAAATTTTTGCATTAAGTTGTGTAACTCTAATTTTTCTTAATTTTTTGCCACTTAAGGGCCTTTTTTTCCATGATGATCCTACACATACCCACAAATATTTTGCCTCTTCAAGGGCAATAGCTACATAATCAAACTTAGTAGGTAGACTTCTTAGGATATTCTCAACAATCCTTTGCTCTTCCATTGTTTCTCCATTGACTGAGCTAATTTATTAGGGTTGAAACCTTAGTGTGATAATTTGAAATGGACTCGTTATCTTTCATTAGCAGAGTCTCAAAATTTCTTCTCAAGAGCTAAAACTTAGCTAACCTCACTTTATCAGTCCCCTTGTAACTAATTTTCAATATTTCCCAAGCTTGTTTTTCATAGTTTGATGCTACAATACATGGGAAAATAGCCTCACTAAAGGCTACCTCAATCAAACTGAGGGCTTTTGCATCCTTCATTCTTATCTCTTTCAACTAATTATTTTTGAGGATTTGAAAGGGCTGCATAGGCTATTGGGTCTATGATATCATTGAACCTATTTGTGACCAACTCCCATAGGTCATTTGAAACTAAGATGGTTCTCATCTTCTTAGACCATATATCATAATTCTTCCCGTCAGAATTTGGTGGCTACTACCAACCTTTACTGTCACCTCCTGCCATATTTCTCAAATTTGAGAAGACTAAACAATGCATAGATAACATAGGGCTTTACCCACAATAAACAAATTGACTGACTGCCCAGAAAAATAGGGCTCTAATACCACTTGTTGGTAGGCAGGCGAGCAACCACATAGCTTCACTGTTATTATTGGACTAATAGAATAGAAAAATAACACACAAAGAATGCACAGTGACAACAAATGTAAAAAGAGTGAAATTAACTTTTCATATATTCCATATTTGCTTCAAAATACAAAAACACAGGGTATATTCTTTGTTTTACTTGAATAAAAAAGAACTTAAACTAACTTGGATAGATGTGAAATACAAGAGGTCCTACACTCACATCGAAAAAAATAAACTACTACAATCCTGTAGTTGAAGGTATCAATGTGCTGCATCTAATAAACATTCCTTCTATGCTGTTGTTGTTGCTTGTTCTATGTTGACCATTCTCTACTTCATTTGTTGTTGTAGGGTCTTCACTCCAATACAAAACTAACTTCTACTAACTCCAATAGTTGCAACATTCTTTTTTTTCTTTCATGAAAATAAGCGCTTAGATTCAAATTCAAATTACCTACCTTAATTAGTGTTGGCAGGCTGTAGGTCATGTTGTGCAAGTTCAAAGATGAGCACTACATTCAAATTCAAAAATACCAACCATAATAAATGTTGGAGGTTTACGTTGGCTGCAAGTTGATAGACTTCATTTGACATGAGAATGTTGACTTAAACAATTAAATATTCCAACAATATTTTTTCCCAATTATGTATAGTCGATTTGGTTCTTGAAGGAGCTCCACTTCATCCTCAAAATAAGGGCTCCCATCATTCCTGTGTTTTGTGGAATTCAGCCTTATGAGCTTCAAATGAAGAATGAAGAAGGTGTATATTCTCAAACATTTCAAAAGCACACTGGAAAGTTTGAGACTCATGTATTTAGGAATGGAAGAAGGCCCTTTTTGAGGTTTCATTCATCAAGGGCTATATTTTTGAGGGGTAACAAAAATCTTGTTCTCTTGCTCTATTTTCATGTATTTTCTTATTCTTGTTTACTTAACAAACATTAATATTAAATTGAATTTGAATATATGAAATAATCTTAGAGGAGATTAATCTCAAATTACTTGCCCCAATTTTAAACTTGTTAAGATGTACTATAATTTTAACCCGATCAAATCTATACAGGTAGACATCTTTACCTAAAATAGGCATACCCGTCGCTTGTTGTGAAGGGTTCAAATCATTGTGCCACATTGAATACAAGCTCTCTAAATTTTAATCTCTGGGCCTTCACATTGGACCACCAAATCTTTCCCTCCTACTTCTCGTGGCCATTTTTTCTGCAATTCCTTAACCACTATACAATAGGTGTAGATGCATCATTAACGAGCTTCATTAATAGGTGATATAATACATGAATTTGGTTGTGCAAGGAATGTGTGAGGTGATAGTTTTGTTGCTTCAACGTATCAACCATTCTAAAACAAATGGTCGGGAAGGGGTAACATTCAAAATAGTGGATGTTTCCACCATTGATATGGTGGCACAAATTGAGGGACATGTTAGTTATTATAAAATATTGGTGGCAATAGTTTTTAATTTAATGTGTTTATTATCATTTATTTAATTATTTTACTTTTTCAAAATATGTTAATTAGTTAATCTTATTTCATAATTATTTCAATGTATTTTTAAATATTGGGATATGGTAGTTATTTTTAAGTTTTAATGTTTATAGTTATAATATGTTTTTTTTTTTGTTTTTTTTTCAATGATGAATGTCAAATATAAATAAATGTAATTAAGAAAAATAAATGTGAAAGATAAGGTATATTTGAAATTTTATTTATACTACTAGGAATCATTCTTTCAAATTGCTATACCAAAAATTATAGTTCAAAAACAAATTATATTTGTTTCAAACATAGGGTGATCCCATAATAGAGGTTTACAATTTTTGGCCAAACTGGACACTGAAATAATTTTTTTTAACTAAATCTTCACTTTAGACACTTATAGTGGCTAAACTGTGAGGAATTTGAAGATGATGCAAACTAGAGTTTTGTGACATTTTTTTCTGTAAATTCTAAATATATTTTTTTCAAAAAGTTTAGAATCAGATTGCACTTCTTTTTCCATCTCCTTCGAAAACTAGTTTTTTATCAGAAAACAACAATTTTAAAAAGTGATGCTCATCGTATAACACATAAATTTTTTTCCATGAAGCATAAAATTCTAATTCTTTTAAATTTAGATTTGTAACTATGATATATAGTGCTTCCACTTGGTTAGATAGTTTTTTATTGAATATTTTTTCTTTAATCAAGGTACAAATTCAAACCAATTACAATTCAGACATAGCGCGACCGTATAATGCGTAACTTTTTTTGTATGTATCAAAAATAAATTTTATTTTTTTGTTCAATCAAGGACTTCAATATCCGGTGCACTCATATTTTTCAATTTTTCCACATGTGCAAAACATAGAGCTTGATTTTCGTTGAAAAACCTACATTCACAAGAAATAAAAAATAAATATAATAATCAAATGAAATTTTATTAAAATTATAATTTTTTGGAAGCTTATAATAAGGACTACAATTTTTTTTTAAAAAAAAATTTAAATGAATTCATTTTATCCCCCAAAAGGTAAATCAAAAGTGGTTTTTTATCAGCATTTTGATAGCTGTAAAGGAGACTTTGTTATAGGTATGGTTTAAAACTAGCGGGGTTCTATCTAAGGGGGCTTGGTCTAAAGTAGTTTGATCAAAGCATCTTCAATTGGAATCCTTTAAATGGAACATTTCAAGGCTTAAATCATTATATTTTCTAAAAATATGTGATTTCAAAAAAAATCAGGATCTCCTAGAAATTGTAAACCATTATTGTGGCAGCACCCATTTATAAATAAAATATCTTCTATATGAATTTCAAACTTCTATTACAAACTTATATAAAAACTTCTATTACAAACTTCTATTTCAAACTTATATAAATAAAATATCTTCCATATGAAATTATCATGTATGCATACATATACTTCTCTATCGGCATTCCCCTTGCACCCCTCCTGGTGCAAGTGCTAGTTAATATAGATGGAGGGCTAGTCTAGGGGTAGCCCTAGCCATAAGAGGCTCTTTCTTTGGCAGTGCTAACCCAAAAGTTTCCTCCATGTTTAAGCTATTCTTCCCTGGTGGAAACTCCCAATCAAAGGCATGGATCAATGACCCTAAATTGTACTCTACAATAGAAATTCCCATCCTAGTACCAGGACACATACGCCTTCCTGCACCAAAGGGTATGAGTTGGAAGTCACCACCAGATGGATCAATTTTGGAACCAAAAAACCTATTGGGATTAAATTCTAGGGGATTGTCCCATATTTCTGGGTCCCTTCCAATACCCCAAATATTGAGTGTGAAGCGTGTTCCCTTAGGTATGTAGTAGCCACCAACTTGACAAGCCTTTGTAGAAACTCGTGGAAGGCTAAGAGGAGTGGGAGGGTGTTTACGAAATACTTCCTTGCAAATGGCCACTAAGTAGGGAAGCTTTGGAATGTCTAATACTTGGAAGTGCCTATCTTTACCAATAACTTCATCCATTTCAGCCTGGGCATGTTTTAGAAGTTTAGGATTTAGGATAAGCTCATAAAGTGCCCATTCTATCACAATACTTGTTGTGTCAGTTCCTCCAATGAACAGATCCTACAAAACACATAAAACAAAATCAATTATAATTTAATTTTTTCACTTCAAAATAATATGAAGAATAATCCACAATATTCCAATCCTACTATCTACTAGTGCACATTAGTATATCTTAACCTAATATAAAATGATTATAGAAAGACACAATTTTATATAGTATAATGGCAAGTTACCTTAATCTAAGATGAGGTCCCCCAATTATAATGTTTAGCTTTAATTTAAAAAATCATAAAACCTTATAATTCTATGTCTATAGTTTAAACTTTTTATTTATTATTGACTCATTTGCATAGTTTGAAATTAACTAATAGACTTTGTTTTTAATGGTCAATTATTTTTTTATGAGCATTAGAAATATAAATGATAGTATTAGTTACTCTTCTATTTGAATATTTAATATTATCCTGCACATTAATTTATTTTGTATTATCATTTCCTAAAAGATTAAAATATTAAAACAAACATTTCACACACTAGTAGAGCAAACTATCAATATATCCAAAATGTTTATGGTATAATTAATGTTTGAAAAATTAAATGAACATAAAACATTGTCAGTCTTATTTGAAAGGTACTTGAATGATAGTTTATCATACTAATATTCTTAATAATTCAATATTTTCTACATAAACAAATAATTTTCTGAGCTTGAAACTTTATGCTTCATTTTTAATCTATATTTAAATAAATAAAAAGATATAATATTTCTAATGCATTGTATCAAAAATATATATTTTACCAGAAGAAGACCCTTGATATTATCATCAGATAGCCTCTCTTCCTTGCCATCAAAATTCTTCTTTTTAGACATAAGCACATCCAATAAATCTGGAGTTGCTCGTGTGTTAGCGGTGGCCTGGTGTTCTGCAATCATCTTATTTAATGTATCATCGAACCGTTTTGTTATCTTCTTCATACTCCCTTGTACCCTATTCAAATCCATCCATGCAATAGAAGGTATAAAATCACCTATATTAAATTGCCCTGCTATAGCCAAGAGCTCCTCTATATTGTGCTTGAACTGATTGGCATCATCCCCTTGACCCTCAAAAACTCGCTTGCTTAAAATCGTTTGACCAAAAATGTTGGTTATACAGATGCTAAGAAGGTCTAGCACATTTATTGTTTGGTTATTGCAACTCTGAACAAAAATGGATTTAAGCATGCGACCTGTCTCAATTTCTCTTACTGGCTGCCAGTCATCTAATGCCTTAGCACCGAACATGTGAATGTTGCATAGCTGTTTAAAAAAGAGTTTAAGGTTAAACTTAGCCAATTTCTTTCAAAAAAAAATCTAACATTATAAATAGAAATTTATACCAACTAATCACTAAAAATTAATGGATAAACACTTCCACAAGAGCTATGAATCAGTGAGATCACAAATGGGAACCTCATCCTCAATTTAAATATTCCACAATTGCATCCCAATGAAGTTTGAACCTTGATGGCAAGAACAACACCACAACAACTTATCCATCATACTATATCACTATTGACCACTATTAAATAATTTTAACCGTTTCATAATTCATATCATTTTTCATAGAGTTGTTTTTTCATACTAGGCATTGAAAGCCACACTATATAGTCCATATAACCAGGAAGGAAAGAGCATGTAGAAGGTGTAATGATAATAGCAGGCTTAGAAACAACTAACAAGCATTTTGGGATGAGTTTTGGATTTGGTGGCTTATTTTAGAGCAAGATCAATACACAATCTCAGACAATATTGCAGTTGCACAACCTTGTTTTAGGGATTTTTTAAAGATTCTGGGATTGATTCTACTTGCAATATAATTTATTTATTCCACTTTATGCACTATTTTTATTTGCATTGGCTTTAAAATCTTTGGATTTGGTGGTTCAGGTTTTTTTTAAAATATGTTAGGATTTGGTGGTTCAGGGTTTTTTCTAGGTTTTTCTTCTATATTTGGATATTGCCTGAATTCAATAGGAGAGAAATTTCATTCGGATTATGATGAAAAGCATAATGGATGAGGACATGGCTTGTCTGTATTTAGAATATCTAAGACAGATTGTCAGATTTTTTTTTTGATTGAATGAATTATTTATTTTATTTAATAGTCAAATAGTCAATATTAATTTTACAACATACCTACAGTAAAAAGTGATAAATATCTTTTTGCATTAATTTAAATTAACCCTTAACTATTAAACTGAATAATCATCTATTGAAACCAAAGAACCACAAGTCTAAGTAGCATTTTAGATTACGCCAAAGTAGAAGGGTGAATAATCATCTATCTAAAGATTATAATTTACTTTCTCCATTAAAACTAATAACAATTTCCTTGGTGAGGAGTAAGCCTAAATGAAGACTGTATTACATAAAAAGGCAGATGTTTCTCATACCATCAATTTTTTTAAAGAATTATATATATATACACTACATGAAAAGACAGATTTTTTTGATATCATAATTTTTTAAAAAAAATTATAATTGTATACATATTTAATTTTATATGTTTTTCTTTGAAATAAACTATGATATAACTTTTAGATACAACCATAAATAGATAACCATCACAAAAATATTTGGTTGCAGATTGACCATCAATTTTAAGCTATTGATATGTCTCTATCTAAATCTAAAACAAAAGCTTAATGGATACCAGATTGAGACAGTTCATCTCTAAAAAGCTTCCCTAAAAATAAATAGATATTTTAGAAGGTTGTGGTGAAATACCTTTCTGAACATCTTCCAACGGTCT